>CM055098.1:38142256-38742256 GCA_029204225.1 Diphasiastrum complanatum | reverse complement strand
CACAATTCAAAAAATAAATATTTGGTTCCTTTTTCAGTGGTTTACAAAAGAGCACAATTTAAATATCAAGTTAAAAACTTGCCAAATGTTACGATTTTTTGAAAGGCATTCAAACTCATAACAAAAGAGAGATCCTTTTAATATATCAATAATCAATTACAGAAAATTGTTTAATTATCATCATCTTCTTCTTCAAGATTCAAACGGATGGTATTGTCATGAAAGATTAATCTCTTTTCATATGGATCCAAAAATTCTAAATTTTTGCTTTTGCTCATATCAATTTAATCCGAATAAAGGACCATTGCAGATTTTGTAGTCTCATTGGGAGTATAACCCAATATTTTAATTGCCAAATCTCTTTTCACAAAAATTGTTTTATATGTTTATCTGGCGTACGTATGGCCTCCTAAACAAACTGATAATGTTTTGATGGCCATAATGATGGTGGTAGCATATGGATTAAAAGACGAATGATATACACAAGTCTCATTATTTTGAAAGTTTTTCAAATAATGAGATAGAGACACATCCTTTCTCCTGGCTGATACACCTCGGACGCCTCTATGTCTCATACCAAAGGCATCTATTTCAATAGCATCTTGTAAATGAGTCAAGAAAATAAATTTAGAATGATACATAACAGTGCAAACTCAAACTTCAATAGTGTTTGAATTAAGAAAATTGAAATATACCAATACCAATATAATATCTACTAGGATCACATATTGCTGCCTTTGTGAGAATGAGTTTGATTAAATTTTGTTTGAATTTATACACATCATTACATGTGTACACACCAAGCAAGAACTGCAAGCACACACAAAATTGAGTTGAGAAATACAACGACATACATAATGAAAAATACATAAAGTAAAAAAGGAGGAGGATCATGATGCTCACTTGCTTGATATCGACCATGTCTTGTTGAAAATTATACACTCAAAAAATATCTTTGCATTATAGAGCGTAAACCACCCCCAACTAAATGCATCTTGTTGTTGGGGAGTCTGTAAATAAAAAACAAATATAAGGTCTATCCAAATAAAATTCTGAATACATTTTCATATAGGATCTATCTAAATAAAATTCTGAATACAATCATCACCAATGCTTATACCTTGATTGATTTTATTCTTGGTTTAGCCACAGATGTGGCTGAAGTTGGCAATGCGTCAAGAATCATAAGAAGTTGTTTATCAAAACCTTTGTGACTATTTTCACAAGAATTTATTTTTATGCATACAGGTTTCACCACCCCATCCACAATAGTGGCCATGGAAATTATATCTAAACTCCAATGCAGTCTGCAAAACAGATTTCATTTTTATTAATCAATTTTCTTGACATCTTACCAAAGTAAAACTAGCAGTGCAACAAATAAGGATCAATATTATACTTACTTGGATGCATAAGGAACCACAAATACTTTTGCAGTTGGACTGCATTATATAAATATCCTCTTCAAAAATTCCAATGCTTCATCATTGTGCATTAGATTTTGTTCCACGGAAAGGCCAGTGACGATGAAAACTTCTTTTCTTGAATCTTGACTAATGGTGTATTACAGTAACACCAACCCACCATCAATTATAACATCTGTCACATATTCTTTTTTCTTCTTAAAAACGTTACAATCAAAATCATAAAATCGTAATATATAATCAATCTCTGGAATAGTTAGAGAAAAGTAACCATTGAGTCCATCGATTTTCTTACTAATAATTTTCTCATATTCATTATAGTAATCAAATTCAAAAAATTCTTGAGTAGGATCATAAGGAGTACGTACTCAAATATTCAATTTATTTACGGTATTCTCAGACATTTGTGAGACATCATGATCAGAAACTAGTGAAAATACAACATCGACAACTTTTTTTGAAACCTCTTCTAAAATTATGCGTTCCTCTGCATCGGTACTTGACCCACTATCAGATTTAAGAGTTTCATTATTATTTGCATTATTTTTCTTTGCCCTTTTACTACGTAGTCCCTTCCTCGTGAATTTTTGGGGGCCTTGGGATCGCTTTGGTTTTGCTTGCTTGCGAGTCATCCGTGTAGAAAGGTTTGTTCTATCCATTGGAGGTGGACGAGTCGTAGAGGCCTCACCCCTATGAAGATTAGAATATCTATCTCTTAATCTAGATAGAAGTTGAAATTCTTTGGGCATAATGGTGACACGCTTTGCAAGCAGGAAGGAATCCTCAAAAAATTGAGCTTGAAAATCTTCATAAGCTTCTTAAACGACCATAATAGTTGAAACTGTAAAATGATTGTACCTTCCCAGATTCTCTCTGGTGATTTCACGTACCAAACGATAGAATGGAGCCTTTGGAATTATAAGCTCTGTTGACCTTTGATACTTTTATATCTCTCTCATCCAATGGCTTCTTCTCATCGATGTTCTTTGGCCAGTATTGGGCGGCCTGAGGCTCGAAACTTCACCTTGAACTAGATTAGGATGCTGATAAGTCCTAGACGTTTGCTTCGATCTAGCCATAACAAAAATCTGACAATGGCTCAAAAAGATGGTGATGAAGCTCAAAAATTAAAACTGTACGAAATGGATATTGGAATTATGCGCAAATCATTGGGGGATATTAGAATTCAAAATGGGCCCTTTGTCAAGATGCTGTTTTTTTGACTTTGCACGCTTTCAATGCTTACGTGTCCCAATGAATGGTGTCCATTTGTGACGAACTGTAACAGTGGTTGACGGATGGAGATTGTGTTTAACTTTTCCGGCCAAATTTTTGGGATTTTCAAATATCTCGCCGGGCTAAACAAACGATTGTGATTGGACCACAGTTACTGCCCAAATACTCTTATGATGCCCGTCTTTGTATACTCTTATTTGATATCAATAGTTGTAAACTGTAGTTATCTAATCCTTGTAGTTTAGAAACTTCTTGTCATTCTCTGGTATACCTCTCATTCTCTTCATTCTATCTCTTATCTTGGATTGTCATTCATAGGTTTACCTCTCATTCTCTTCATTCTTTCTATTCTCAGCTTGCGTACACATATTTTGGACTAATGGCTACACATAATCAGAGACCAAGAGGAACCATTGATGCAATCAATATTTGCAATGAAAAAAACGCAGAAGATTAATGGATACCAAGAATATATCGAAAATAATTAATGGATCTTGATGCATCCCTCTGCAAAAGGCTCATTCCGAAAAAGAAAAAGATCGGCTAACATATATAGAAGCTCTTGGAAAGGCAGGATAATGGATTTCAAAATATCACTTGCCAGTCAATCTATCACAGAAGTTTTAGTTCGGCATGCTTATCTTCACAAAGAGCTCAACATTCATGATTTGAATCCAAATGATAGAAGAAAATGCAATTGTAAGTTTTCGGATTTAATTTCTTTACTGTTAGCATTTTTTTTAAATTAAAATTTTTTCTGTGATATTTTTGTTTGTTTTGCAGATTTGTATCTATCAAATTTTGTTGAATGGCAAACAGTTCAAACAATTGCAGGAATAATTTATGTCATACATTCGGATACCAGTATTTTACAATATAAAGGTCGTTCTCCAAAATCACTTTTAGAGTCAGGAGTTTTGTTTTATGATCACACCTATTTCTTGATAAAAATAGTTTAGTTGGTAGATTAGAGCCATATCCTCTACCAAAATTTTTGAGTGAGGAATGGATTTCTCCTGATGCAGCAATTTTAGAAAGTTTTCAATTTAGACTATATATTGATATTCAGAGTATATTACAATGTAGCCCTGGTTCAAAGAATAATAGATTAAGTTGGTATGTAACTCATCAATGACATTTATATATCACATCGAAAAACAAATGTTCACTTTGCTGCTGTATTATAGAAGATGGATAAAATGCAAAAATGTTTGGAAGCCACTTGATCAAGATTTTGGAATAAACCCTCAAGAGCAACTTCAAATATAATGAAAAGAAATGACAACATTTTTGTAATGGTTGAGGTCGAGGAAGATTGTTGTCTCAATCACATTCGATCAGAACTAGAGATGTTGCAATTCGATCTACCTCAGTACTATCAATTTCGATTGAATGGTGTAAATGTACGTTATGCCATATGAAAATATTCATTTTTTTTTTCTACTTCTTAGTGAATCAGTTTAAAAAAAATAAATTTTGGCTTCTCCCAACTAGACGAGGTAGGAATATGTGACCAAGATGTTGATGGTAATTGTGAATATGTACAGGCCTAAGTATAAAGATATCTCACTGTTTCACTTTTGGTGGTGACAGATCTCATTTTCACGCTTGGATTGATGATGCTAAGTTTCCAAGTTTTGATCTTTTGAGAGGTACTGGGGTATGACTCTGCTAGTTTTAGCTCTAGAGAATTCGCACACAAGTGAAGAGGTTCGCACAAAGGCCAAGCTTGCCAAAACGAGTACCGTGCGAGTACTATTTGAGGAAGATCAAGAATTTGTATCATTAGATAATTTGGAGGAGGTTGCTATGTTTCTCTCACCTTCTTAGGGCAAAAGTACCTCCAATCTATTCGCACAAGCCAATTTTGATCATTTAAGAGGGCCTTTTTTTTAATTCTTGGTCAAGATATGTACGTAGAGTATTTGCACATGTGTTAAAGTTTTCGCTGGGAAATCGTTTAGAGATGTTTACCTCTATGCGAAGACTTACCATGATGAAATATGCAAAACTAGGCATTTTTGCTCTATATCTTACCATTGGTGATAACATACCGTCTCATAATATTTTCGAGTTATTTCAATGAAATCTGGTTCTGGTTTGACATGTTTGGCATTGTTAACATGCCACTGTCATTTGCCTCACTAGAGTCTCCCGTTATCATATTACCACTTGAGGGTGGCAGTATTTGGACAAGCCTCTTCATCGGCGGTCTCGAGATTTGAAGGCAATGGATTGATCCCCACCGGTCAGTAGTAACTCAGCATACAAAACTTTCACTCAGAAAACTCCACGTCTATTAGCTTGAGATTATGACAGGCCATTTGCTCCTTGCCATCTAAACGCTTTTAACATACCATTGAACTCCTTACGAGAAAAACAGCTGTCTCAGACAAACTTGTTACAAAACAAGCGCTCTCTATGTCGAGAATTTGTGTGAAAAACGTACTCGCCCACTAATAAAAGTTATCGAGTTTGATCAAGAGAGACCCAAAATGTGGTGGGCGAGTAGCTTATGTCACTAGTTTGGACGAATTTAGGTTTTTTTATTTTTATTTTTTTATGTCGTACCGTTTGGTCTCAGGTAGATCAGCTTACCACACATCGATTTTTCGGAAGGTTGATGGACTCGCACAAGGTTGAATGGTTCCCAAAAAAAGTAGAAATGACTCGTAAAGGGGAACAATTCAAAATGACTCGCCCAGACTTGGAAGATGACTCGTACCAGAATATGACTCGCACAAACCTGTACCCGTGGAGCTAGAATTCGTGGGAATGACTCACACATGAAGTACTCGCACATGACTCGGGGTGAAAAATGACTCGTACGCGGGAACTTACTCGCACACTATGAAAATGACTCGCCCACAAGATGACTCGCACAAGAAGCTCAATACCCGCACAGGCTAAAATGACTCGTATAAGATGTTCACTACCCGCACAGGCTAAAATGACTCGCATAAAAAGGTCGGTACTTGCACATGCCAAAATGACTCGTAAGAAGATCAGTACCCGCACAGGCCAAAATGACTTGCGTAAGAAGCTCAGTATCCACACAAGCTAAAATGACTCGTAAGAAGCTCAGTACCCGCACAGGCTAAAATGACTCGTACAGGTCAGAAGGAGGTGAAAAACATCACAAAATGACTCGCACAAACCCGGAAATGATTCGCACAGGTTTGAAAGGTTCCCAAAAAGAAGTAGAAAATGACTCGCACAGGGGAATAAAATGACTCGCACAAACCTAGAAATGACTTGCACAAGTTTGACAGGTTTCCAAAAGAACTAGAAAATGACTCGCACAAACCTAGAAATGACTTGCACAGGTTTGACGGATTTTCAGAACAACTAGAATTGACTCGCACAGGTTTGACGGATTTCCAAAACAACTAGAAATGACTTGCACAGGGTGAACGATGCAAAAAACAAGTCAAAATGACTCGCACAACATACTGAAGGTTGAGGGACTCGCTCACAAAACGTAAGAAGACGAAAAATACCTTTCGGGACCTGTGAACAAGGAAAAGTGGCTAAGCAGGCTTGATGTCTTTTTCTCCAAAGAAGATGGAAGAATGATGAAGATGTTGAAATTGGCCTTATGGTACTCGTTGATGTGTTTTATGGGCTGGGGGAGTGGTCTACTTGAAAAAAAAAACCTCCAAAATGGCTGGATAAGGCTTCCACAATGAGTGGCTTCCAAGATGGTTTTCTTTGCACGTTTTTTTCTTGCGATAGTTGTTCTAAAGCGTTTAGCCTATTAGAAATAATGATGCCGACTCTTCTAGGCACTCGCACAATGGAAATTGCCAAAAAAAATCGTGCAAACGGCTTTTAAGATCCTTCTGATTTTCACACAGGCCGTTTTGATGGATCGTAGGGTCAGCACTACCTACAAAATGGCTGTGCGAGTGGAAACTCCCAAGAAAAACTTGCAAATGGCCTTTCAGAGGTGCAAACGGCCTGCCATATGCTACATGCAAACTGGGAATTGCCAAGAAAAATATTTTGGTTGAGTGAGTAGTGTAGACCTGCTGCGCGAGTGGGCTGGTGTAAAAAAAAAAGAAACACGCTACACAGAATCAGCCGAGTGAAAATGATCAGAATCAGCTGTGCGAGTGAAAATGATCAGCTGTGCCAAGAGAAGAATGTGCCTTGCAGATGTGCGTTCCCGAAAAACGTGCAAGTCCAATGATTCAAAGTCCAGTATCAGAGGTGCAGGGAAACGTGCCTTTCAGATGTGCAAACTACAAATTGCCTGTGCGAATACTTCCTGGGCAGAGAATGAGCAGATGCTAGGAATACCAGTTTCTCATGAACAATGAACCTAAAGTATTCAGGAAGCTGGTATTGTAATAATACAAGCTCTGTTCAGATATAGTGAAAGCTCCAGTCTTCTTCAACTTCAATAGTAGTAATGAGTTCGTCATTGTATGTAATGTCAATTTGCTTTCTATTATTGTGTCCATCTTGTTCCATGTCTTGATCTAATGGTATCCATGTTGTACCACTCTTTTTCCATCTCTCATAGTGAAAATTAAGGCTCAACGTTTGTCTTTTAATTTGATATCGAAAGCAAATGGAGTGTTTTTTTGTTTGGCAATCTATTTCTCCGTTTAATTTATGGTCCCAACCTTTGTCCATAAGTTCTGACAATGTATTATTTGAAAAATCCTTACAAAAAAATAATGTCGGTGTTCTATTCACATTTGCAATCGAAAAAAAATCAACAAATACATTCAAAGAAATAAACCAACTTAATCGGACATTTTTGGACCCAGTACTTATTTTCATAGAATCATTACATCTGTAAAGAGCTTGCATCGAAAATATTCTAAAACAATGTTGTCAGGAGTAATCCATTCTTCACTATCCAAGCTTGGAAGTGGAAGGGCCTCAAGATTCTCAAATCTTCCATGCGTATCTGGAATGTAAAGTAATTCATAACAATAGATTCCACTATCGGCAAGTTCTTTAGAAGATTGGCCTTTGTATTGCAATTTTTCTATATCTGAATGTATGACATCCAATATACCTGCAAGTGATTGTGCGGGCTCCCATTCCTTTATATTTGATGGATATAAATCTGCATGATAGAATAGATATGAGTTTCCAAATTGATATCAAATTTAGTCTGCTAAATAAAAGTAAATCTACATAAAAGAATAGAGCTCAATTTAGTTGCATAAAAATAAAACCGCAATGATACTTACAATTGCATTTTTTATGATCTTTTGGATTGACGGATTGAATACTCAACTCGGAATGCATATAAACATGTTGAACTAACACCTCTTAAATGGATTGTCCACCTAGCGATGTTCTAAAGTCAAGAATCCTAGCTTTCCAACAGGACCTGAAAGATAACTTGGATCGTTTTCTCTTTCTAAATGCTCCTTTTGATGATGGATGCATTGATACCCATGTGTTTTTGACATACTTTTTTGGTATCCAATTTTCTGCTTCGTCTTTCTCATTGTAAAGCACATGTCAAAGCACATGTCAACCAATCATATGCATAAGAGCTGCCCAACGGCAATTTAAAAAAATCAAAAAATCCTAAAGCAATTTGCTAGTCCCGATGAAAGTATCTTTTGAGAAGGCCCTTTTGTACTCGGGAACTCCTGTAATGAGACATATGTTTCAAATATTCAGAATGCGTTGACTAATGCACAAGACTAGGTTGATAAAGCCGTCCAGGACCCCAAGTAGCAAGTTCACCTATCGCAAGGCCAATTGAATATGGCACAACTTGAAAAAGAGAGGAGCTTAAGTGAACTAGATGCCACAGCCACGAAGCGGGACAACCTTCTCTACACGCAAGCTCCAAATCGTCTCGTCTCTAAAGAGGAAATCATAGTATCTGTTTCTGAAGGTTGAGACTTATTGCCAATCATTGTCTGACTTCCTGTTCTGGGGCTATTTCTTACCCTAGCCTCAACCCAAGGTCCAAGCACACAAGCATCAAGGAGACGAGGTTAGATGTCATGCAAAGATTCACACGCGGAGGTTTGATCCCATGAGAGCGATAGCATAGATCAAAATCCTGCATTCATAGATGATCCACAATTAACTCTAAGATCCATTAACACTATCAATTAACCCTACATGTAGAGATTCACACATGGAGGTTCGATCCCATGAGAGCGATAGCATAGATCAAAATCCAACATTCATAGATGATCCACAATCAACTCTAAGATCCATTAACACTATCAATTAACCCTACAATTATTAACACTAAAACCACAATGATGAAAGCTTACTCTTCTTTCTCTCCCTTTCTCTCCCACAGAAAGCATAAGAATAAGCAAATTCAATAACAATCACATCCAACAATTAGCAACCATAAAGAAAGTATGAGAGAGCAAGGACATTCCACATCCACTTCATAAGAGGACCAACCTGCTTGTATTAGAAATGAAGATGAAACATGTACAATAATTCAAAATTGCTACTTATATAGGAAATTGAGGAGATGGACGTCCCAATTCCTATTGGCTAATATAAACCTAAGTATTCAAATAGTGGAGAAAACCCACTAAAAAATTGGAGGGAACCAATTTGAATTTTGAACCAGTTTTGGTAGGAATCCCAACTTTATTCACTAACTTGACATTTACGCCTTGCGACATTAAAAGTCCCGCAAAAAGGCCTAAAGTCCTTTTATTAACTTTCTAATTAATCAAATATCTATGTAATCATCGAGTTGAACTTACACACGCAGGGTGCCAAATCCCTCTCACTTATTTGCTAGGGTTAGGGTTGCTTCGGGATACACAAACCCTCCAACAGTATCCCCCACCAAAATTGGTGGCGGTCCCACGACACCTCGCAAGATTATTCACTTCGGTTGTCTCTCGTTTGCACCTTTATGAGATGGTACTGAACCTTTTCCATAAAAACCAAGCGCTCTGTGTTGAAATCCTTTGTGTGTGGTAGGAAGCACTTATTCGCGTCTGAAAGCCATTTGGACGTTGTCCAAGCAGTGAATCTTGATTCCCACGATCTACCCAACATTGCAGCTCGATAGTATAATCCGGCCAATGACAACTAATCTTGCACGGTGTCGGACACCATCGGAATATTTGGATCAAAAGCCAAGGTTGGAAGGCAATCATCCCATCTTGTGGATACCGACGCCAACATTGTCAAATCATTTGCAAAGAGCGGAGATTGCCTAACAGTTGGATCCGGAGAATGGCAATATTCTATTGCATGAAACTGGAGCGCTCGGTTGAAATCAACTAGGATTTGTCAATTGTACTTCTGATAGATAATTGGCCAGTTGGGGATGTGGATGCTGACTTGTTCCACTAGAATTCCCGACTCCTTCCACTTGTTGCGTCGTAGCATTGGCACATAATATAGATCGACTCGCAATTGGCGAGGGCTTGCTACGTAACTCCTTATAGATTCAGGAGCCTTTTCAAAGACAATCGTGTGCCAAGCCGATTGCTCTCCCAATGCTAGTAACTTGTCCAATTGTTTGTCGGCCTCTATCTCGAAGGCTTTGAAATTTATCACCCAACCACCCCTCGAGGATTCATATGCGAATGGTGCTGCAAGAAAGTCTGAATTTGTTCCTCGACGGTGATCGGTTTTTGAAATAACGGCCTGGTCCTTGAAATAGATGGACATGTTTTCCTGGCCGGTGCATCTGGTATTCCTTCTGCAGTATCTTCATCTTGATCCATCCCAGCATCCATTTCTCCCTTATCCTTTGAATTTGAATTTTGAACCAGTTTTGGTGGGAACCCCAACTATATTCACTAACTTGACATTTAGGACCTGTGACATTAAAAGTCCCGCAAAAAGGCCTAAAGTTTTTTTATTAACTCTCTAACTAGTCAAATTTCTATGTGATCATTGGGTTGGACTTACACACGCAAGGTGCCAAACCCCTCTCACTTATTAGCTAGAGTTAGGATTGCTTCGGGATCTGCAAACCCTCCAACACTTCCAGGGCAGATTTGATTGGTTCAAAGGCACAACGTCCTCTAAGTTGGCAAAGGCTAAATCTATAATAAGAGAGTATGAGAAAGCAGCCGCTCAGATATTGGAAACGGCCGAATTTGAAAACTAAAAAAAAACAACTTTACAAAAGGCCCTGATATTTTTTACGGCAAACACACTCTCTCTAAAATAGTTTTATACTATATAGATATATTCAGTGCAATTGCATAGAACATCATTTTGACAACATTTCTCTGCGCACCCTTAGCTTGTTCATTTGTAATATTTAATTTGCACACCAAATTGCATTCTAAACTTAGCCAATATGAGGTCATATGTTACAAGCAGTTGGGCTTTTGGTGCCGATACGTGCATAGCCACAATTTCGTTTTGGCTGCTTGAAGTTATATCTCATATGCAAACACATGCTTTATCCAGTAGCTCATATAATTGCAAATTGGATGATGATCTCATATGCATGTGGGTGCTCTTGAGAGTGTCGTTGGTGCCCGCAAAAAAATGGTACCAGTGCGTGCCCAAGTGAGTGGTGCCAGTGTCAGGCCAATGACCCTAAGAAAATGGCTTCGATGCCACCTAGAACATTGTGTGCCCGCCAAAGTGGCACTAGTGCCCACAAGGATTGGTGTCATGTCGCACTAGTGCTCGCCAAAAATGGCACCAAAGTTCAGTGAAAGTGAAGCTAGTGCTTAGAAAGCAAAATTCTCTCAGACACTTATCTTTTCAAGCGGGCCGCTTAATCTTAGCACCTTGTGCACTTCCTGTACCATGTCAGGGAGTGCATCAAGGGCTGAGAATCAAAGAAAAACTTATACAAAATTTTTTCCTTGGTTTTCAGCCTTAGATGCACTCCCTGGCATGGCATGGTGTAGGGAGTGCACAAGGTGCTGAAAATAAGTGAAGGCAGAGTTAAAATAGCAATGATCGACTTATACAGTGCTTTCTTATTTCGACGGCACCACATGTGCTTAGTTCTAGAGTTATCGGGCCATCTTTCTTCTACGAGCCCTTTGAGTGTTTTTAAGCAACTTATCTTTGTACTTACGAGTCAGTTGAATATACAGTTTGAGGAGACCCAATCGAACATCGTTTGAAGAGCGGTTTGGAGCAGAAGATTGCCTGCAGTAGGGCGACCTCAGCCAGATAGGAACTGCAAGTGAAAGCTCAGGGAAAGCCTGAGTAAAGCCCAATATATCCTTCTCTTCAAAGTTGCTAGGGTTTCAAAGTGCAAAATCTGGGATATCTCCTTGTAGGAGGCCGTTTTCAGAGCTGTAAGTTGTTGAGAATGGGCGCCTTGGTAGTGCGATTCAGCAGTAGGGAGGTCGCGACTGGCCGTAGAGGAAGAAAGCAGCTAGATCGATCCACAGGGAGCAGCCATAGCTTGTAAAGAGAGAGAAGAGTCCATCGTAGAGAGAGAGAAGAGGAGGAGAGGTCGCGGGACCTCTCCTCCGTCCAGTTCAGTTAGTCAGTTAGTGGCCCGAAGTGCTTGGTGCTTCGAAGGCCCTTGATCAATGCACAAAAGCGTGGAAAGCCGTTCGATCTCGAATCACACAGATCGACGATGGTTATTACACGACAGGTGGGTCGTTGGATCTAAAGGGTCCGTTGGATTGATGTGAAAAAGTTTGAAGGGGTTTGAAGTGCAAAGTGCATTGCACCTTCATTAAAAATCTTCAAACTGAAAAAATTGTAGGGTCCTAAGTTTTTGAAGGGTGAAGTTTCTTCACACTAAAGAAGCAGTTCAAAAACCCAAATTGCCCTTATTTTCACCTCCTTTAGCCTATTTTGGCCAAACGAAAGGCTATAGCCTCCAAACGAAGGGCACCCTGACTGTACCTGCAAGTACGGTACACCAAAACAGAGTGATTTCCATGGAGAAAGTGCTCGAAGCGCGCCAGAAGTGATTTCACCATTTCACTGGGCAGAAAGCTGGGAGTTGGTGACGAGAAGCATTTCAGAAAATGACGCCAGTTTGGCTTTTCATTTGGCGAAAGAGCGGCGGGTGGCCTGATAAGCTTAAAATTGCAGGTCATTATTATTGATTTCTGACATCACGGTTGGCTCCAGCATACACTTTATAGCCTGCAGGTGAAGTTTCAAGCAGTTTGGAGATGGCAAACATCAATGAGGCAATTTTGGGCGATGCAAGCAAACTTGATGGAGCTTCTAACTACGACATCTGGAAATTTAAAATGAAGAGCATTTTGATGGAGAAAGAGTTGTGGGAGATCGTGGCAGGTATTGAAGTTCAGCCAAATACCACTCCAGGTAACATAAGGGCCTTTGATAAAAAGGCGCAGAGAGCATTGTCCTTGATCAATCTTTTAGTGAAAGACCATGTGATCACTCATATAAGTGATGCCACGATGGCTAGGGGAGCTTGGAAAGCTCTTAGAATGCAATTTCAAACTTGCAATCTAGCTCAAGCCATGTTCTTGAAGTCGAGATTGAACGCTGTAAGGATGGAAGAAAGTGATCAGTGGGATCTTTCTTCACCAGGATAAAGGAGCTGAGAGATCAACTTGTGGCAATTGGAGAACCAATCAGGGATATTGCATTGGTACATACCACAATGAGCGGTGTCTCGGAAGGGTTATATATGTTTGTGAGCGGCATTGCTTCGAGGGAGAGGTTGCCTATTTTTAAAGACTTCCACAGAATCATGTTGCAAGAAGAGCAGCGTCGCGAAGTGGTGAAGTCAAGGCAAACCCCATAGGAGAATCAAGCCTTGCTTGCTAAAGGCAAGCAGAAAGGATGGAAAAGGATTCCTAAGAAATCCAGGATGATGATGACGAGGGAGAGTCGTCATCAAAAGGGAAAAAGAAGAAGAAAGGCAAATGTTACTATTGCCACAAATCGGGTCATTGGGCACGCGAGTGTTATAAGAAGAAAGCGGACATAAAGGCGGGAAAAGTAACTCAACAAGGAAACATTGCCGAAGATGATGGAGAAGATGACGAGACAAGTGTCTTCTCATCGGCATTGGCATCCCAAGTTGATGATGGTGCCAGATGGTTCATAGATTCAGGCGCCACAAGGCATATGACCGGGAAACGTGATTGGTTTGAAAAATTTTCACCAATCCATGATGAGAATAAGGTCACTCAAGCCAATGGAGAGGAATGCCAGATACAGGGTGTGGGCAATGTACCTGTGCAGTTTCCTGATGGCAAAATTAAAAACATCCCTAATGTACTTTATGTTCTTGGACTCATGTAATGGCAAATCAACATCTTAAAGTTGAATTTGTCAAGGATGGATGCCTTATGAAGCATATGAACCACAACCATAAAGTGGTGGCGAAGGGTTATAGAGATAGTAACTCCGGCCTTTATAAATTGGATGCTGCAAAACCAGGTGAATATGGTTTGGCTATCTCAACAACATCTCAATCCCAATTGTGGCATAGAAGACTTGGTCATTTGAACTATGAGAGCTTGAGATTGATGGCGAAACTCAAGATGGTAATAGGGTTACCGACATTGCAGGATGATCATCATGCAATATGTGAAGGATGCATCATGGGAAAGCATCACAGGGAGACATTCAAGAAAGGTGGAGCTGCAAGAGCTAAAAAAGCGCTGGAACTCATTCACAGCGACCTGTGCGGCCCAATGAAGACCATGTCATTGGGGAAAGCATATTATTTTATGACTTTCATAGATGATTACTCTAGGAGGACATGGATTTATTTCTTGAAGAAGAAATCTGACGCTTTTGCTCGCTTCAAGGAGTTCAAGACTTTGGTAGAGAACCAGCTGGATGCACGCATCAAAGTGCTAAGATCTGATAGAGGGGACGAATACAAATCTGATGATTTTGAAGACTTTTGCAAAGAACACGACATTAAAAGCTAAATCAAACAGGATCTAGCACACAAAGTGAAGTGAGAAGATCAACACGGGAAAGGAAGTCTCCTGATCGTTATCATGTGAACTATGCCCTAATGACTGACATTTTGAAGTGTCGAGAGCCATCAACCTTTGATGAGGCAAAAGATCACAAAGAGTGGCAAAGGGCAATGGAAGAAGAGATAGAATCCATCCACAGGCATGATACATGGGAGTTGGTTGATCTACCACTTGGAAAGAAACCCATTGACAACAAATGGGTGTTTAGAATAGAAGGTATGTAAACTACACAAAGCACTTTATGGCCTTAAGCAAGCGCCACGCGCATGGTATGGACGCATTGATAGTTACTTTCTTTCTCATGGATTGGTAAGAACAAATTCAGATCCAAACCTTTATGTTCTTATAAATGATGACAGCATTGCCTTGATTGTACTTTACGTTGATGATATCATTATCACGGGCAATGATGAGAACCTCACTCATTCTATCAAAGCCAACTTATGCAAGCAATTTGAGATGACAGATTTAGATCTTATGCACTATTGCTTGGGTGTTGAAGTGTGCTTCTTGGTTTCCAAGGGGAGGCTCGAACTTGAGACCAAAGAAACTTTGGATGTCAAGATAACCAATTGAGCCAACACCCTTGGGTGTCGAAGTATGGCAAACTAGCGGTGATATCAGGTTATGTCAAAACAAGTATGTGGGCGAGATATTGGAGAGATTTCACATGACAGAGTGCAAACCTTCCATCACCCCTTGCGAAGCTGGTAAGAAAGTATCTCGTATTGATGATAGTGCACATGTTGATGCTACACTATTTCGTCAACTAGTTGGAAGTTTGATATATCTTACGACTACACGTCCTGATATATGCTATGCTGTAAGTTTGATTAGCCAATTCATGTCATCACCCAGTATGAACCATGGGAATGCTGCAAAAAGGATTTTGAGGTATGTGACATATTTACGAAAGCTTTAAGTAAAGAAAAGTTTGAGACTTTTAGAGCCAAACTTGGCTTAGATCTTGTCATGTAAAAAGCCTTTACTTGTAATATTATCATGGAGGTATGTTCTATGAATAGAGTAAACTCTAAAATAAAAAGAGACGTTGATCATTGAGGGAGAGAGTTTAAATAGCAATGATCGACTTATACATTGCTTTCTTATTTCGATGGCACCACGTGTGCTTAGTTCTAGAGTTATCGGGCCATCTTTCTTTTACAAACCCTTTGAATGTTTTTAAGCAACTTATTTTTGTACTTACGAGTCAGTTGAATATACAGTTTGAGGAGAGCAATTATGTGGTCTTGTTGCACTTGACGTTGTGTTGTGGTGATTGATCCGGTCGGGTGTTTAAACTGTGTTTTCTTAATTGGCGGGCCGAAGCAGTGGCTCCACATGGAGGGTACCTGAGAACTGGTGCTTTAAAAAGGAGGGGTAGGGGTGGGTTTTTGGGGGTGAGAGACGACATCGTTGGGGGAAGGTGGGGGTTGGGGCCAATAGGGTTCATCTTATTAGGTGTTGGAGGAGTGTGGGTCGTTAGAGAGTCGCGAAACACGTGGCATGATATGAGAGGCGAGATCAAACTTAAGCAGCGCCATTAAACGGCGGTGATTCTGGAGCTCGTTAATTTTATGGCTCTAACGACATTCGCAAGCAAAACTTTCGGTTAAAGAAATCGTTCCTTTCCTTCATCGCCATCGCCATCGCCATTCCATAATTTGTAAATCATCGTAACGAAGGCAGCTACAAGTCGAGACAGCAGGAGCAGCGCTAGCTTCAGCATTGATCGATGGATTGCAAGATTGTGCGTGTGCGTGGTTGAATCATCATTTTTGTGAATGCGTGCGAGCTAATTATACTTCTGCGCACGGCAGGATCGCATGAGAGCGAGTCAGAAATCATGTCAGGAAGCAAATGCGGATCTGCATCTTGCGTTTTCTGTAATTTATCCCGTGCGATTCCACCAGCATTCTGCGTTTGTTGCTCTGTTCTTTCTGACATCGAAGGCTGGATGGAGTTTTTAATGAGTTTATTATCATTCTCAGAGTAGTGATCACAAGTTTCAAGTTCTTTTTTCCCCTATCAATTCTAATAGACAATCTGTAGATTTGTAGTGGATGCATTTCGGCTTCCTTTGATGTTGCTTTTTGGGCTTACATGCGGCAGAAGGGTTCCAACGAAGCTAATAATCAACCTTGGCAGATTTTGAGAGATTGAGAATAGTTACATAATCACACGTCGCTGTTTTTATTCATCCGCTTACAAATAATAGCGCTTTCTAGCGCAACCTACGTGACATTTTTGTTCGTAGTATTGTTTTTGCACTAGGAAACGTACTAGGACTCTCCAGATGTATTGTTCCTATAGAAGAAGAGCTGGCAGATCATAAGCAGAATTACACAATCCTGGCAGCTTGTCGATCAATATGCAGCATCATGTTCAATGTAGTTAATGGCGGAGTCACCAATGTTCCTCCAAATGCAGCATTTAAAATGCGTGTCAAATTGCTTTGATCAATTCCCGAAACCATAGTGTCCTCCCTTGAAATTATTTAGCAAATTGGTAATCTGACGACAATCTGAATCGCAACAACAAGCATTCTAAAGCGATGATTCTTCTGTCCGATAAACTCAGTTTTTGATTGTCAGTCATCGCTCTGACAAGTAGGCTGTCAAGGAACAGAAGCTGCGTGAAGAGAAGCATCAGTGCAACCAACAGCAAGTTCTGATTAGAATGGCAGCCTGTAATTGTATAGAGTGTTCATCCAACAGCTGTTTGTCGCAATCCTGCGTTGGTCCCAATCGGATGGTGGCGCGGTACATTTACGGCTTCATTTTTCTGTTGACCAATGTCATGGCGTGGATGGTCAGGGACTACAGCCACAAGGCTTTGGCTACACTGCATTGTAAGTTCCCTATTCCCGCGCTCTTCTTTAAAAGAGATAATTTCATCATGACAGCCTACGTGGTGAATGCTTCTGAAAACGCTTGCATAAGTTTCCATCTCGAAAAAATGGCATATATACGTTCATCTTATTTTAGATTTGCATCTTCCAGATGTGAAGTCCATGTAAAAAAATAAGGACATGTCGGCATTTCTACGTGTGATTTCTGCTAAATTTTATCCATCTCTTCTGAATCTGGATTTACAAGGGATGTTAATTGCAAGTTTGAAATGAATGTATATTCCTGCAAAGCACGAAAACTATTAGTGCTATCATCAACATGCCATTTTCCAGTAGGATATATCTAAAGTCAGCGTCGACCTTTTAGCTTTGTCAAATGCAGACTTGCGCATGGGCATCGCGATACGAAAGGTTTATCGACTTTTAAATTCCCAGTACTTCCTCTTTACATGTCTGCCGAAAGAAACCCTGTAAAGAGCTCGGATTTTGATGTAATGACTGTTCCCATAAGAAGGCTGTAAACTCTCAGGTCATAAAATAAGAGTAAGCTCAGTTTCTGGAGTCGCACAGAATTTTTGGACATCCAGGAACCTGAACTCACCCACCTTACAGCACATGCTCGGCGGATGTGCGTTCTAAATATCTTTCAAACCTATTTTTCTTGTGAATAAGTAGCGGGTTATCATGTACTCGTCCAGTTTCGCAAAACGTTTGAGCAGCGTTCAAGTTTGAACTCCTGTCAATGTCTTTGCTGGATTCGGCCTCTCAAGTAGAGGCACGGCTGTCAGGCCGTTAAGTGCTTCAAATTCTTCCCCCCGTGGTATAACGCTTTGTGGGCTGCCATCTTGTGGTTGTGCATCCCACTGGGGCACGTACATCCTAGTGGCTGGCAGATGTGAGACCTGTCTGTTCTCTTTGTCTTGATCCCAAATTACTCTAGAGATATCTTTGACCTGTTATTTGCCCCTTTTCTTGAGGGTGAACAGCAATCTTCTATGAAGATCACACTTGTACTAACAGTAGCGTTTTTGTATACAGGATTTTGTAACCTTCCATATGAGTGTTGTAATCAGTGGAAATGGATTGTTTGCTTGACTCATTAGGCATGTAATATGACTAGAAGTATTACATTGGGTACAATAATGCAATACATCTAAAAAGTTATGAGATGTTTGACAGATAGTTTAATCCCTGTCCAGGCTTCGTCAGGTGTAATAGCTTCAACCATCATATTACAGCATCAATTTTGTATGTAATTGATGTTGCAGTTGCATTAGCCCAAAATTTTTCAGGTAGACCACTGTATGAAAGCATATTTTTGGTACATCTAGCATACTGTATTTTTTCCACCTTCCTATTCTATTGGGGGTTCCAACTGCCTTGCAAAGCCATCTTTTTCACATCATTGAATCGTGTCAAATGCCCCCCCACAACCCCCCCCCCCCCGACCTATGGATTTTAAGTTCTTACTTGTCTGCCTCTCTGCCCCTTCTCTATATCGTATGCATGATCATAGTCTTTTCAAACAATCATCTACAAATGAGACGAAATAGTTTGCACCTTTTAGTGACAGTGCTTTTATTGGGCTGCATATGTATGAGTGAAAGATCTTCGATAAGTCTTTAGCTCTGTGTGCCTTTTTGTTTAGAAGTTTACATTTTAAGTGCTTGCCCAATAAACGTTCCTCACAACCCGTATGTTCAGCTATTACATTGCAATTTGCAAATCAGTCTTTCAATTAATTTTTTCTTTCTTTCTTCACATACGAGATAGACTTCATATTCAACTGTCCTAATATTTTATGTCCAATGACATCCTTGTCTTCCTGCTTCTTTCTGGCAGCAATAGCTGCTGATTTTGATGGAGTGAGATGGCTCAATGTGTAATGATAATCGTCTCCGAGACATTTGCTACGACCTCTTTGTTGTGATTCACAATAAATTGATTTCATCAAATTATATCTCAATTCCTAAATCTTCAATCATTCTAATTCACACAGCAGTTTCTTGGTAAAGACTGGAGCATGTAGAACATTCTCAAGGTTTTTGATAACCCCTCATCAAACTTAATTCAGACTATACCTTCTCCAACAATTTGATGAGAACTATCACCAAGCATGGAACTTCTTGCATTCTTGGACTTAGTGTAGGTCTTGAACCAAAACGACTACTCATGTGATAGGTAGCACAGAATCCATATTTCATCAGTCATGTTCACCTAATTTTTCAATTTAGTGGTTGATCTGTTGGCTGCTGCATTTGCTTCTTGCTTTTTCTTCCTCTCATTGTAGAGTCTCCTTTCACATTCATGGTAGTGATGTTAAGGTTTCTTGCAATAACCGCAGAAGCCTTTCTTGGACTGTGACTGTTTAGTAGAAGTTGTCCTAGTGATCCATGCTTCCATGTGAAATTATTTTGAAGTTATTGTTTGTTGATCTTTCTTAAAGTGAGGCATTTTCTTCTTACAGTACAATGTCATAGATTTCCCATAGCTTTGGCCAATTCTTTCTTCTTACTTATTCTTGAAGTACAATTGAACTAACTACTGCTCAGACGTATCTGGCTGATCAGACAACGTCATTACCAGATGCTCATATGATTTCGATTGGCTTCCCATGAGAGTTATCGAACTGTTTGTATCATTTACTGGACCCAACTGATAAACTTTGACCTAGTAGTGATAAGAATTTGTTGACATGATCGCTAATACTTGCCCCCACATCCATCTTAAGGTGGAAACTTTTATCTCTCAAGAAGAGCATGGTGGTGACATCTTGGATTCAAATAGACCCACCAGTGTGTCCCGTGTTTCTTTTGCTAAAATTGCTCCACTTCTGTGACACTGGTGAATCCCTCATATTGAAGGCAATAAGGGTAAGATTATCTTCAACGTGAATTTGCTGCAACATCTACTTAATTCTCAATTTCCCAAAGGTGTTTTTCAAGTAGCACCATCATCATTCTAATTTTCACATACGAGAAATTCTTGCCCCCCGTTCAATCCATGTGAATGAGCCTTTTCTCAAAAGAGTCAGCTTTCATCTGCCTGAAAATTGTATATGATGTATATCATCTATCATTTCCTGTTACTGTGCAGTGTGAACTAGCTCTAGTACCATGTAAGAGCTACCAGATCAGAAACAGATATGAAATACCTATAAATCACTGTAAGAGAAAAAAGAACTGCATATCATATAGTAGACAAGTACACGAAGCAAATTGCGTACAGCTCAAGAGAAAATCAACAATAAAAAGGCCACAGAATCAAGAGCACTATAGCATCAGACTAATTGAAGAAAAGCAGGAAAAACAGTATGTACAGGTTGCAAAGTCTCTCTCAGCATATATTCTCTCTATGAAAGGCTCTGCTTATGTGTCAAACTACTCCTCTCTATATGGTCCAATACTAGCCCTATGGTATTGGATTTATCCAATCAATCTTGTTATTGCATGTTACTAATGCGTCATGTAAGTGTTTATTCATCTAACTAATCTTAGTTCTTTGGTTTGGATTGTACGAGGCACTTTTTAGAACAGAAAAGTGTCAACAAGAAAACTAGAGCTAAGTAATCCACAACAAGCAATACATCCACGCCCAACATCCCACTCCTTGGAGGACTACGACAAAGCTAACGATTTAGATATCCTCCACTTTCCCAGACATAGGATCTTTGGATTGCCATGACATAACAAACACGCTGGCTTTTCTACTTCATACTTAATAAATTTTTTTTTTAAAGTTTTCTTTATCTATCCATCATAAGCAAGTAAGGAGGTGTACTAGTAAACATAGCTGTTTTTCTCTAGATTACACTGGAAATGCATTTCGTGTTTCTGTAATTCTGCAGTTTGAGCTGATTGATAGGAAAGTAAAGAATTATTTCAAAAAACTATGATGATGTAGACAGCCAAAACTCCACCACCAGTAAGTCCTTACATGGTTTCTATTTGGGATTTGCAAACTTTTAGTCAAAGAAATGTATGGTGGTGTACAGAAGATGTGTATCTCATTGGTAAAAATGGTAGAAATCTACTCGTGTAGTGCAAGTGCATTTGCTAATGCTCTGGTTTCATTGTATAACTTGCAGATTTTAAAGGCTGTGAAGGAGGCCATGACTGCTTAGGCTCAGAAGGCGTACTGCGAGTTAGTTTTGGTTGCTTTGTATCCTTGCTCAACTTTTCTCTTTTTCAAATTTCAAAATACTACGATTGCTGCCAGTTAGGGATTATCCTTTTTTAGGAAAGATGTGGAATGGCTTGGTTCTCAACAACTGTATGAAAGGAACATGCAACTTAAAATGGATTTCCGTGAAATGAGCTGAAATGTTATGGGCGGCGCCCATTTTGCTTTGAATCCTGACATAATGCCAAAGTAGATCAAAGCAAGTTTACTTAACAAGTTTGCAGGTTTTCTTTTTTATAATGTACCTCACGACAGTTGGGACTTCAACAATAAACGACCCTAGAGATGCATGGCATTCAGGATGGTGGCCAATCAAAAGTCTCATGTGGATGTTTCTGATGGTGCTGCCTTTCTTTATTCCATCAGCCTTTATTCAAATCTATGGTATGAGCTACAGACTCTGTCCTGAGTATGACATTGAACACAGATTAAGGATGAAGATAGCAGTTAATAAATGATTTAGTTGATGAGCTATTTGTCCAAATGACATTTTAGCCGTTAGAAGAGAGATTCCTGTTCCAAAGAATAGCCTTATTTCTAGACATTATTACAAATGAGGATTTACTTTATCTTAGCACATTTAATGATAGGCAAAAATAGTCTATGGCATGTTCTCCATTAGTAACTTGAAAATGCAACCTAGTGACCTATTTTTCCCATGCTCAGCATTATCAATCCTGCAGGATCTGATGATGATGAGAAGATTCAAACTTGAAGAATGAAGCTTGAAGAAGTGAGTAGTTCATGGACTAGCCATAAAGTCCATTCTTCTAGTGAGTTGGTGGTGGAAAAGGTATGAGGGTGGTCTAAAATGACTTGCTATGCTTTTGCTCCAGAAAGATCGAAAGAGATTACCACTTGCTGAAGTCTGGTTTCAGTAATTCCAAGTTAGTAACTTCGATTTGCTATCAGCTGGTTCAGACTGTTTCATTAAGGCCAGTTGAAGTGCCCCACCCCCCCCCCACCTTTTACTCGTGGCGGAATGGATACCAAAGTCCACTTGCCTGCAGAGGTGTACGAGCGTGTCGGAACACTTATAGTTCTACTGGGATGCCTTGCAACAATATTTCAAACTCAGGTCACTTGCACATACCTCCAGTAAGTGTCATTATGTGAAAGCCTTGAGCTCCCATTAGTGTGAGGGACAATTGTGTGGTTAAGTCTCAATTTTTAAATATTTAAAGAGATGACCTCTCGTTCATGGTCTCAATTTCGTACTTAAGAGTTAGTTACTGCACTTTGCCATCTTGTTCATTTTTTTTGATTCATTTGATTCAAATAGCTTCTCCACCTTGTACACAATGTGGTAATTACTCTCGGATTTTACACGGGAAGGGGTTTACATGGTGAGAGGCCTTCAAGGCAATGTTCCTCCTGGTTCTTGACCATTTTGAGCACTATCGTCGATTCACTACTATACAAATGGGGAGTAGGCCGTTAGATGCCTACATACAGGATTTCTAGAAAGTTTCGTCGCGGTTCATTAATCGGATCAACCCTACGGCTCATGCTCATTAAGTTGCAATTCAATGTCGGGCTTTCTAAAGATTTCCAACATGAAGTGCAGCAAAACCAACCGCAGAGTCTCGAAGATGCATTTCGCTTCGCAAAAATCTTCAAGGACAACCATTCTGGTGCTCAGAAGGAGCAAATCTTGTTTAAGGCTGAATCTAAAGACAAGAAGTTCTTCAAGAAGTAGGGCAATGACAAGGTGGACCTAAGTTGGATTGGAAAGACATTTTGGAAGCATAGCATTGTGGAATGTTGAAATGGGGGAAAAAAAAAACCTCTAAATTTTTTCATTTACAGCTAGTGGAACCTTATTAGGAGACATGTACACTAGGAGCAATAGTAGGTTTTAAAATCTAGGGAATACGATTGTACACAGTACGTCTATGACTAGTTAGTGTCTTCTTGTCATGCCTTCTCAGCGATATCAAGATCAAATTTTGCATGTTAAACATCTAGAGTGTTAAGGAAAGAGCGCTACCAAGAGAGGAAAGCAAACCTCACGAGGATCAACTTTTGTCACCTTCAAATTTGGAAGCTTGCTTTAATGATTGCTTATTTTGTATTTGTTAAAGAACACAATACCTTGCATGATGTGTAACAAGGTATGACTCGGTAGAAGAACTCCCAACAAGACTAAAAGATTTGTTAGAATGTCTTCTAGGTGCCTGGTGCATGGATACTGGTCCCATATCCATAGAGTGTAGATATACAAGGGTCGTTCGTTCGATGTTATGTTTTGCGTGATCTAAAAATGTAGCAGAGCAAACTTGGTTTTGATTCAACTATGTGTATAGTTCAGTATTCGTAAAACCTAATACCTATCACTTTTTTGTTTACTTTGTGGGCCTTTTTTTCCCCTAAGATACCTAAACAAATATACAAAGAAAACTCAAAAAAAGATCGTTCCGAAGTTCCGAAACGTTACACATCCAAGAGACGGCCCAAGGTGAGAAAATGGGCATCACTACGACAATGCGAGAACCAATACTTTGTGTTTCTCCCACATGGAGAGGGGGCACCTAGCAAAAGATTTCCCAAAGAAACATAAGAAGTCTGGGAGGTAGCCCAAACATTCAAGGTGCCTTACCCCTAGCAGTTCTCGTGTTGATTTATCCAGCATTCATCAACACCTGTTGAGAAACCAGATAGTTTCTAGAAAGGAAAATCACATGATGAGGACACCCATGAGAGGGAAGATTACTTAAGACTAAACTTTCCTTATTTGCTTGCTTTAACATGAGGTTCTTAAAGGGGGAGGGGATGTTACGTACCCATAAACGCATGTAACACCTTCCCTAAGGCGATAGCCTTGTTATACAGTACATGATGCTGATCTAGCGCTATAGGTCATTTGGGTGCAACGTGTCAATGTCTCGTGGTGTAGGGTAACCCAAAGTTATTAACCCACGACAGAACATTCGCGTGTTGATGTTTATGACACGACCATGTTGGTGGAGGTGTACCCCACTTGAACTATGTATTTAAAGGTGGATCTCTTGGCATTCATTCTCACCTGAAGAATGAAGAGCTCTTGCCACATGGTTACAGGTCAGGACAATATCTTGCCTCAAGATGTAGATATGCAAGGCTTGAAGGTAGGATATGGTTGTATGGAATATCGTAGCATGTGGAGACCTATTGCATGGTTGATGGTGGTCTATATCTCCAGTGCACCGGAGGGGGGGGGGGGGGGGGTGAGATGGCAATATCTCTATGGATGGGCATTACATAGCGTCTGTCACCTAGGCATTACATAGCGTCTGTCACCTAGTTGTGTCCTTACCTTGGTTGGTATCGACAAGGGTTTCTAACAATCACTATATGGTATGCTCATTGCTAAACTAATCTAAGTTAAAATCTGATTCTTGATTGACGTTCACTAATTTCAAAAAATCCAAAAATTACATTGTTTAATGTTTAGATTGGATGAGACATGAGATCAATGGGAATCAAGATGGGATTGGTTCCATCATGCTCACATGCAATGGCCCATATACTTCACCCATTGTGGAAGATTCTAGCCCGCAATAAGAAGCTTAGAGATGGGTGAAACACCTACATTTGAGCTATCTATCCTGATCTTGTCGACCAGGATGCATTGATGGATGATTTGCTAGTGTTTAGGAATGAGACTCTTGAGTTTAGCTCTCCATCAACATGATTGAGACCAAGTAGTTACTAAATTGCAATATCCTAATTGTTGAGCACTATTATTTAATAATATCTCCATTCTCTTTTCCTACTATCAACTTTGAATTGAGGATGCCATAGAGGAGCCTCCAAGAAGAGCTAGGAGGATCATACGACATTTATTATTTAGTGCTCAGTGTAGATAGTAGATAGTAGATGCCACTCAATAGTCACATGATACATGATAGATCACTTAGAAGTGAGCTATACACTTTGTATTACTAATTTCACTAGTGAGCAATGACTCGAAAATACTTGCCAGATTCCAATGAGCATGAGACTCGGGTGACAGAGTCATGACATTACATGTATTGTGTAGTTGACTATTGCGAGTATAACAATATTTTGATTATCAGTAAAAGATTTGTCATTTACAAATTCGTGACATGAATTATCATTCATGAATGTTGGAAGTTGGAAATCTGAGGGTGGAACTTACTAATATCAATTTTCAGAAAGGCCTTAGTCTAGAGTCTAGCCATCAATTTGTAACAGACTAACAATTAACTACTCCTTTGAATTTTTAACCCTAAAGGCTAAACCCTAAACTCAAATTTCAAGTTTCAAGTTAGAGCTTTCAATTTAGTAGTCACTGAATCACTGAGTCCTAACTCACTGCCTAGTGCCCAGTCATGAGTCATGACAAATGTCCAAATCGCATAGTAATTTGTAGTAATTAATAACTTATAAGTATTCAGTACTAAGTTATAGAGCACTGTATTAACTCTTATATCAACATTTAAACACTGTTGGAGTATAAATGGCACCCTGAACTCTGAATTTGCACTTGTTTGTAGCCATAACAGAATACCCAAGTAAAAAAATCTAAAATAATCTGAAGGTTGGAACCTCCGATTCAGACCTAAACCAGACGATTCGAATTGGACAAATCAGGGCATGAAACATTGCAGTGACATTCTGTATGGCGTGAATGGAGGTTAGGTCAACTTGTTTGCTGCAGAGGTCCCTTGGCAGTCCGTGGGCTTTACAGCACAATCCAACAGGTGCATATTTTTCAAAAAGAGAAGTCATGCCATCACTTTGCAGACCCATTAGTGGGAAGGAATCCTCAAACCCAGCAAAGTTCTCACTGGAACTTTATCCTACACAAAATTATGCTTTTACCTTGGGTGTTGATCCGAATTTCCCATATCATTCGTAGAAGTTTTTAGATCAATCTTTCTTTAATATACTTTGTTGTAGATGTCATCATGAAAGTACACTAACTAGTATCTCAATATCCTAATGCGTAGTGCATTTGCTGTACAGGTGAGGCAGCAAGATTTGGAGCTGGGTAGGTTTTGCTAACTGAATTATGATTTTCTTGCAAGATCTTCGGCCAACCCTTCTTTTCGTGCAAGATCCAGTAAAATTTATTAGCAGATTCAAAATCACTGGATTTAATAAACATTCTCACTTGTTTTCTAAATCAGTTAAAGATGATTAGACAAAAGTTCCTTGTAAGTCCACATCTTTTATGCTTAATGAGCTGGGTAAATGTTGGCCTTGTTGCAGAATTTTCCTTGTTATTCAGTTACTCAGTGTCATAAACTTCATATATTGGTGGAATGAAGACTGGCTCTCTGAAAAGAAAGCACGTCATTGGTATGTTAACTTCTGTAACCTTAAAAACAAACATAACACATCACAAAGGCAGAATGTTATTGTCTCCATTTGAAGAGAGTACATATTCAAACCAAACATATAGCTGAAGATTGTATTTGTGTGAGACTCGAACAATTTGTTTTGCTAAACCCTCTGTTTCGTTAGGAGATTCAAGAATTGGATGAATTGGTGAGTGCATGAAAAGAAAAGGACATTTAGTTGGATTTCAGTGTATTTTCAAATTGAGTGTTCTTGAGGATGATTACTTCGTATAACTGGCTGAATAGATCTTTTGCCTCATATTTGGCATAATGATCAAAAATCTATTTGATTCCTCTGACCACGTATTTCTGAAATCTGCAGCCGTGTACCATTGATAATTGTTACCACCGGGGGATACATCATTTCCATTGCAGCCATCATTCTGATGTACATATGGTTTGCACCACAAGTATCTTGCAGACTGAATATTTTCTTCATCACATGGACTTTTCTTCTCATCTTGATAGGAACAATTATTTCTCTCCATCCAAGAGTGAGTATGCTATCTCTTGTACTATTTCTAGTAAAATGCCACTTTTTTTTTAGCTCATTAGGAGGAGATAAAGTAAATTGTGATACTTTTTTTTTTCGATTTGACTTCATTTTGAATTTTTACAAGAGCAACTTAAATTGTCTATTGACAAATGAGTATCCTATTGTCGTCAGAGACGCCACTAATCAATCACTGTCCATGACCAATAATAGATACATGCATAGACAACAGTAATAATACATGCATATACATCAGAGCGTGACTGCTATGGTCAGAACCCTTCCAACACGGCAGTGAAAGTTGCTGGATCAAAAGCTCTGATTTTTCTATTTTGGAAAAGGTTCCGAATAGTATATTATTGCCATTTAGGTGTCCAAGGTGGATCCATAGCTTAATAGAACCTGAGGGTGCATACAACAGGGGGTACGGCCACTGAGATGCAACAGTCCATATACGCCTCGCCACAACTTTTTTTTAGAATTGGATGCTCCAGTAGTAAATGAAAGTTACTTTTGTTAAAAAGCCGTTTTCAAATATATCTTAAAGTATGTATCAAATCTAGGGAAAAAAAGGAAGCTTGTTTCCTGTTTTTGTCTTGCATGGATTGGACGGGCATTAATAAAAAGTTATAAAGCCAACGCTTGCATTAAAGCAAGCTTGAGTAGCAAGAAATTTGTCGTGAAAACAGTTGAATAAAACCATAGAATTAATGAACCGTTATCGGTTCACCACGGTTCTGAGAACCGTACAGTTCAGTTTTTAAATTTTTTTGCCCAGAACCGTGGTGAACCGTACTGATTAATTATTAATTTTGTTTAGTTCCCCCCCTCCCCAAAAAAAAAATCTGTGAAATCTATGAATTCTGTGAAATCTGTCAATCATCTGTATCATCTGTGAAATCTGTATCATTTGTATCATCTGTAAATTCTGTCAAATCATGAGTATCATCTGTCAAATGACTCAAACAAATCATCTGTATCATCTGTACATCATGTGAAATCTGTCAAATCAGTGATGATTTCAGATGATTTCACATCTGTCGAATCATTTGTATCATCTGTCAAATCATATGTACATCATGTGAAATCTGTCAAATCTGTATCATCTGTGAAATCTATGAAATCATCTGTGAAATCTGTGAATTTGGTAATTAATTAATCGATTGACTAATCATTTATTTAATTAACTAAATAGAGAAACCGTACTACGATTCTTTCCACGGTTCCCAGGACCCACGGTTCTGGGAACCGTGGGCTCTATGAATAAAACAAACTTCTCCTATTTTAGAATTGTGTCTAATTAGCTCTTGATACATGATAAGTCCCTGAAAGACCAAACACGCTATCACGAGTGAATTCATATTATCTCGAAAGAATAAGCCAAGACAATCACAAGCCTAGGCTCTAATACGCTGTAACAATTCAACCATGTATTATAATAAAATATGACAATTTTTTTTGGCAAGACTCATGCCACACGCTCTCCAACATGGCATAGTCATCAAATAGAAAGATATTAGAGTCAAGTGCGAAGGTATAGTTCACAGAAAAGTTGTTTGAAGTGTGTGATATAAATAATAGTCTATTTCTGCCAAAGAGTGCAGTATTGAGAACTATGCAGGAGTATTTTGGACAATACATATTTGACATGTGTGAGATTTGAATAAAGTTTGAATGAAATTCGAATCTAAGATGTTTGAGTCTGATTCCAATTTTGTTCAAAAAAATTTGAGTTGAGGGAATGTGGAAGAAAATTCCAATGAAATTGGAGGAACATTCGAATCTTAGTTGCCCGTTCCAGAATGGAACGCGTTCTAGTGATGAAAATAGATGTATGCTTATTAGCTTTGATACCACTCTGTTGGCACGTCTAAGTGCAGGCCCACTAAGATGGACCAACTGAGATAAAGAACGATGACAATTATTGAAATAATAGGATCTTTGGATTACTTAGAGAGAACAGAGTGATAGAGCAGTTCTGATTGTGTTGATTAATGAGTATCAGTGTAAGTGTTGTAGACAACCATAGAGAGAGATTGCAAAAACGATTAGGCGTCAAAGACAGCCATGCAATTATCTGATATTGATATTTTGATATAAAGAAATGCTTAAATAATTAAGCGTCAAAGACAACCATACATTTCTTAGTTTATGATACTTGCGGAAGAAAAAGTGAGAGTTAATTAACATTCAACAAGAATGCAATGAGATAGAACAATAGCAAATTTGTATATTCAATGTTGTAATAACAACTATTAGATCACAAGACAATTGTGCTGATAAGCGTGTGATCCTACTTAAGAAACAAATCAATTGCTATAGTTCTGAATATTTACTCCCTCTAGATCTAACTCTGAGGAGTCAGATACTGTGAAGACCTGTTTTTGGTCGTTTGATCTATGTCATGTAGACTTACTATCAATCTCAAGTATCAACAACTTCTACTTTCTCCAATTGCTCATTTACATATATAGTTGTTGGATGATCTTGTGCTATTCTAACTTTGTATATTTACTCTCTCTATATATTCTCTAACTCTGAGGAGTCAGATACTCTGAAGACATGTTTTGGGTCGTTTGATCTCTGTCGTGTAGACTTAGCATCAATCTCAAGTATCAACAACTTCTACTTTCTCCAATCGCTCATTTACATATATAGCTACTGGATGATCTTCTGTTATAAGAAGACTTTGTCGGGTTTTTTTTGTCTTTTTCGCCTGTTGAAATTTGCGAGTAAAAATGCATATTGTTGCGACAAATAGTTTAAAAATGCAGACTTCTTTGAGAGAGTGATTTACATAGAAGAAAAGGAGGGCGGTTAGGATGAGTAGGAGTAAGATTAAACTCCAACATCTAGAACGTGTTTCGTATCGGAACGGGACCCCAAAAACAAATTTAAAAAAAAAACATGTATTTTTTTACACAGGAAAAAAAAACCTGCTTTGTGAAGTTCCTTCTTCTTTTTTAAGTTTGCAACAATGATGTATGAGTTGTAGATGGAGGAAAGAAAATGTGAACAGGCCTCAAACCTCAAAAAACTGAAATTAAACAAGTAAAGTATGAGGAAGAGTTGACCAAAAAGGATAATAGAAATCAAAGTAAACCACAAAATTCATCCACACAAAGAGAGGAGAAGAGAAAGACTGGCTTGCGTTAGAAGAGAAGTCTCCAATAGAGCCGACAATGTCCACCAAGGAGAGAGCTACATATATACAATGAGAGAGAGAGAGAGAGAGAGAGAGAGAGAGAGAGAGAGAGAGAGAGAGAGAACCATCAAATGACTACGTCGGTTCTTGGAAGTGGAAATGACCAACTTCCTAGAAGTGAAAATGAACCACCATCTAGCTAAAGAAGGGCCCCGAAGAGGTTCACACCACTATTATACTCAATTCAGCCTCTGGGCTTGAAAAGATACCCATTATCCAATGTTGTATGGACCCACCCATGTAACTTTATGTTCCTATTGCACCCAACTAAATCTAAGAATAAGTCCTAAAGCATTTTTTGTGTTGCCCAAATTATAAGAGAGATCCAAAATATGACATTGTTTTTGAAGATTTTGTACACTTTTTGTTGAAACTTGTTGAAAGTATTGAGCATCTACTTGAAACAGCAATATATGCTCATTATTCAAGTTCACTTATATAATCTCTAAAAAGGTAGGTGTTGTTTATGGTTTGCTAGTTTTAGGTCTCATACCTAGTTAGGTTTTCACAAACAAAAACAAAAAAAGCTTGCGGGGAAAACCAATATATTTGTGTTGACTCTCTTGCTCATGGTGTAAATATACTTATGTCACATGGAGGCAAAAGGCCTCATTGGGTTCCATAAGGCAAAAAAAATAAATCTATCTTTGTCCTTGTCTTGTGTTTTTGGCAATCGAATTTGACAATCCTCTCCAACTTCTTCCTTGATACCATGCCAAGGGTTTAGCAAGACCTTATACAAAGCAAAAGTTCTCAAGAGATCATTTGCTGCATTTGCTGATTTTTCTTCTTTCTTCGATGATTCTCTTAAGGTAAACATACTCTTGATGGTGTAACAGATAATTCAAAACCTGGTTTCTAGGAAGTACTTTTTTATTACTTCTGTTCAATTATTCATTCGACAATTTCCTTGACTAGCATGATTGGAGGAAGTACCGTGAAGGCTTGTGTAAATGACCTTTTACTTGTTAGGATACAAGTTGCAAGGTAAAGAAGCTTGAATTCTTACATATCTAGGCTGGCTTTTACTTTTGCAAAAATACACTATCAAGTTTGGAATTGATCAGTCAAATTGTATGATTTGTGTTCATAGGTAAATGCAGGATTGATGACATCTGGACTTGTAGCACTTTATCTAGTTTTCCTTTGTTGGTCAGCTATAATGAGGTATTCAACACTATCTGAACAGTTGGAATTCAACGCTATTGTTGTTAGAAATCTCAATTCTGAGAGATCTAGGCCATATGGAACGTGTTAAGAACTGGGAAGTGTCCGGTGTTTTATTTTATATAGAATTCATGGCACATGCATACAGCTTTTATTTGCGCAATCAGCATGCTTCTGCTTTGGAACTTCTTTACTGTTTTAGGCCCTGCACTCTTTTGATTGGTATAGTGGATAGAGGTTGATAATTTCTTGCTCACAGCGAGCCTGCTTCAGACGCTTGCAATACACTGCCACGTCAGACTGGTCATCGAGACTGGTTAACAATCACCGTACGTTTTTCTCCTCAAAATAAGTGCCGCCTTGCATATCAATTTAGATTTTGTGGTTGGTTGGAGATTCCAGTTTTTCAAACCTGAATTTAGACCGTTAATTTGGTCTTAACAAAAACCTGGAGGAAAGTAGCAATTTTCAAGTTTCTTCCATAAGCCATTACATTACCATGGTGTAATGGACGATCCAAACAAGGATCGTGAACAATTTTCAGCACATACTCAGACTCTATATAACTTGTTCGAACTTCAAAGAGATCTTCCTTCGTTTTTATTCGAGCACATAAACCAAGGAGAGCAGCTTTTAAGTCTTCTAGCAGGATGCCAGGATTGCCCAGGAGCGCTTAGCAGCTAGCTTGTTCTAAGTTCTCTCTCTCTCTCTCTCTCTCTCTCTCTCTCTCTCTCTCTCTCTCTCTCTCAGACACACACACACACACACACACACACCGGCCTTGACTTATCACTTCACTCGTGCAGAGCTTTTTGATTGCTGTTCTGGCAATAGTTTTGGCGACATTTTCAACAGGCATCAAATACAAGTCCTTTTCGGTAAGATAAAGTTGGAATATATAACTGTTGCACTACGTAAGAACTGTTGAGACGTAAAATAGCTGATATAATTGCTATTATGATTCTCATTACTAGGCTAATTAAGAGAGTGGGTGATTCAAACAGGCGCGTTTTATCTTTGTATTTCAGTGGCACCTCAAACAGCACCATATACTTCTGCTTGCCATACACAAAAGGGTTCTGTCATAATGTTCATGTCAACAACCATTAAGTGACACTGACAGTGGATAGCTCTGCAATGTATCATCCTCCTTCATGCAGGTACCTAGGGACCAGCCTGGAGCTGATAATTTTACTCCCTATGGTTATGGTTTCTTTCATTTTGTTTTCGCGATGGGCTCGATGTATTTGGCTATGCTATTTGTGGGCTGGAACTTGCACCAGACCATGAACAAGTACGCCCACGCCCAATGACCATTCCAATATGATAAAGGACATATTAGTGACCAAAAAGCTTCTGTAACTATCCATGGGAACCAAATAAATATGGCTTAGTCAAATCTCTACTGGTAACAAGCAACTGACTTGTAAATGACTGCAGATGGAGCATCGATGTGGGGTGGGCGAGTGTGTGGGTAAAAGTTGTCAATGAGTGGCTTGCCGTATCTGTTTATGGTGAGTCCTCCATATCTCCCTTATTATACAAGGCAGTAATTGAAGTTGTTGCTGTATTCTCCAAAAGTCAAATCTGAAAAATATATCCATTTTATATCTGAGATGGTCACCTAAATGACATATACGGCTTTTTGTGCAGTTTGGAGCATGATTTGTGTATTTGTACTAAAGGATCGAGACTTCACTTAGCTCTTGGGTGTTCAAGAGTTCGTGTTTCATAGAATCTTTCCCTCAAGATTGAGGTTTATTCTACACCAAAAAGGATATGCACGGATCCTCGTGAGCCTCTAGCATGATCAAAGTTTAGTAGAAAGTCGTGCTCCTAACCATACACTCTCTTTAGGTGTACATAGACCTGAAGGAATAAGTGCAGAAGCAATAAAGTGTACAAATGCGGTGCTCTAGAATCTCAAGTTTTGCTAAACATTCAATTGTAGGGTGACATTCAAAATTCCCAATGGTAGTTAGGACGTTAGTCAATAGAGCCAAGGGTTGGTGGTGATCAAGTGATTAGCTAACTGCTTAGTAGATAGAACTAAAAGTTGGTTGTGATAGAAGGTGACTAGCTATTTTCTTGATTATAGGACCTAATTTCTGGTACAATATCTCAATGATGTATGTAAAAGGAAATCTCTTTGGAATTCTAATAGAACGAAGTGCATTCTACTTGGTTTCCATATTGGCACTATACTTACTTATGCTCACAAATGAGAAGTTTTATGTTTGGAAAAGGACTTTCTATACTAGTGTTATTTATGTGAGGAATTTATATTAGTGTCTATTAGCATGATCTGCAATCTTTCCAATGAAGAATGAGCCGAGCTGCCATGCAAGTTTCCTGTCGAGAAATAAGAAATTTCAACCAAAATGATTGAATCTGGCTAGCAGCTTCGTACAAACAGTATTGTGTTTAAATAATTTGCTTATTTCTATTGAGGATCTTTCTAGATACTAGTGTGTTATGTACAAATGTACAAAAAAGCCTAAAAATCAAGCAGCTAGAAACTACAATACATACTATGCATAATTGCTAGAACTATTAATCAACTACGAAATAGGCACATCATTACGAGTACATTATCACAAGGATCACAAGCACTTATTTTTTTGCAACTTTTTGGCTCCTCAATCTTCATTCCTGGTGATTGAACTGATTTTTCTTTCGTCGCATTTCAGTACTAGGCGTAACATTTATGCTCTCTACTACAGGAAAGAGCAGTCCAAACTTAAGGAAGTCCCAAGTATTCTTGACGAATGTATTTCAACAAGGTTAGGCAAATGAGCATCAATTTTACAATCATCAAGCTAAATATCCTCTCGTTTCATCTGAATGATGATTTCTAGGGAAGAAAGTGGAGATAATGTGTAAACAAGAAGATCTAAACTGATTTTGATTGAATTACTGAATGCGAATGACACAAGAGCAAAACCACAAGAAAAAATTCAATTACATAGATAGCGTTTGGAGAATAGTGTGCAATAGCTTTTTGTTTTGTATTATCAAAATTTTATAATAGACACGTCGTCACGTTCTTCACTTTTGATTCTCTCGCTATGCTTTTTTCTTCCTATTCTCTGATCGCAGTTAGATATATACTTACTCGTTGAAGGGATTACAAAAATGTTTAGATTAATTCTAAACTAAACTAAGCTTTACTTGTACTATCTCCTTTTAAGTAGCGCACAATTTTCTTTCTTCATGACCGTCATATCAAAAATCAGAGTCGAATCGTATCGCTGAGTGTGTTGAACCAATACATTGAATTTGACCATACTAATGCCTCGTAAGAGGGTTTGTTACAGTGTTGGGCGAGTATATAGAGTCGCGGGTGGTATCAATAATGGGTATCAACATGGTATCAAAAAACTGACCCGACTGGTATATGAATTTCTATATCAGGGTCTAGAACCGGGGACCCAGTATTAACTATTTTACTATTCATGTTGATACCCATGTTTGGGAGATTTTGTGGACTTTTGCCATGGTATCAATAGTACTACTATTTTTAGTATATATTTTTTATATTTCAGATTTTTTATATCTTAAATTATGATGTTAATCTTTAAAAAGAATATTTTTAAGCAATTTGTACATGTTTATACCCGGGTTGATAACCGGCTGGTATCACTCTTGTGATACCAGCCCGGTCTATACCAGTCTACAACTCCTATACCTCCTTATGTTGATACCCTGCTGGTATTAAATTTTTTAAAAACCTACAATACCCTGACCCGATTGGTATCAAAAATTTTGATACTCACCCAGCACTGGTTTGTTACGGGCTCCTTATGGGTAAACCTTGTAATCCCTCATAAGAGGATTCTTATGAGCAAACCTCGTAATGCCTCGTAAGAGGATCCTTGACGAGTTCCATACGGGAGTTCATAATGGCCCATAAGAGGATCTTTTATGGGTTCCTTATGGAGTTCATAATGGCATGTAAAAGGATCTTTTACAGGTCTCTTATGGGAGTTCGTAATGGCTCTTAAGAGGATCCTTTACGGGTTTGTTACGGGCAGTTTGTTGGAAAGGGTGGCTGAGTTTACCACTTCCAACATCTCCCTCTTGACCTTGACACCCTTTCAATCGATTCTTTTGCTCTTCTACATTTTTTGAATGCCACTTTGTCGAGATGCTTGGTGAGAATGTATGCTATCATATCAACATATCTGACATATTCAAACTGCAATTCATATTTGTTTATCAATTCTCTAATGTGATGATACTTCAAGGGAATGTGTTTGGTCCTTGAGTGCAATATTGGATCTTGGGTTAGGCAAATAGCACTTTGCCTATCCATCTTCATGACAGTGGGCTGGATATGCTCCTCACATAATTCTAACAACACTTGACTCAACCATGCTATCCGAATTAGCATCTTTTCATCCTACAACGTATTCATTTTCACAAGATGATTGGGCAACGATTGATTGTTTTTGCAAATTCAACTTACAAGACCTCCACATAACATGAAACAGCCACCTATAATTGACTTAGTATCATCTCTGCATCATGCCCAACTTGCATCGCTAAAAGTATGTAACACAAATTTACCATCATTGATATATGTGATTCCTAAATGTGGTTTTTGCTATAAATACTGGAACACTCTTGTGGCTAATTTCCAGTGCTGCATTCCAACATTGCTTGAGAATTGAGCCAATGAATATATTGCAAATGCAAGGTGGTTGGTTTGCTGCATATAGTCACGTACATTAAGCTTCCTATCAAATTTTAATAAAAAAAATGGCAGTCCCCTTTGGAGAGCTTAATTCCTTGTGCCATAGGAGTCTCTTTTCCCTTGCATTTCAGCATTCTATACCAAGTTAAAACCTTCAAAGCATATTTTGTTTGATTAACTCAAATTGTGCCCTTGCTTATGTCTCTTGTAATTTGCAATCTGAGAGACTCCTTTGCTTCTCCTAGGCCTATGATCTCAAACCTTTAAGCTATTTGTTGTTTGATATGATTGTATGCATAGGGTATAGTCTTCAAGGTCCATACTTTATCAATGACAACGTAACGTTTTGAGGTCACTCTTGCTTGATGATTGGAGTAGTATCTATTGGTATTATTGTCACTATGGGATACTAAAGATAAATTTATAAAGTAGAAAATACATTGGCCAAGTTGGCGATCTTAGAGGGGCAATTCTACTAGTACTATCTACTTCAATCAAGCAAGTGTATTGTTTCTAGTATTCTATGATTTGATTTTGTTAAAGATCATTCTTAGATATTTTTAGGAAGTCTATTACTAATCTTTTCAGGTCCCTAAGAAGTGAGATAAGGTAGATCTTCAATCAAATCAATAGAAGTAACCTTCATTTGTGTCAAGTCCTTGATTGGGAGACTAGATGGTATCTTTAAATGCATATATTTTGGATACTAATGAAAGACTCAACAAAACTAACTATTCCATATGGAAAGTTAGAATGGAATCCATCATGATCATGCAAGATCTGATGGAGATTGTAAATGGTAAGGAGGGTGAACCTATTCATCCTCAAGAAAAAGCCAAATACATCAAGAGGTGCAATGTTGCACTATTGCATAAAAATGAATGTTGCAAATGAACTCTTAAGAGAGGTAGGAGATTTCACTTCGGCTCAAGATGCTTGGGAGACTTTGCAAAAGGTCTATGAATCCAAGAACCAAACTAGGATGTTAGCTTTGAAGAATCAAATCTATAGAAGCTATCAAAAGAAAGGAGAGAGTGCACATACTTTTGTCTTAAGAGTGAAGGAATTGAACAAAGAGCTAGCCTTCATAGGTGATGGTGTCAAGCCCCTAAGCATACACAAAATCCTGAACGATAGATTATGTGCTTGCCAACTTGTCTGTAAAAAATGCAAAAATAAGCTTGGTAGAGGCCAAAAATCTTGTATATAGGATGATTACACATGTGTGGAGCATGTTCCCACGTGTGAAAATAGTATACTTGTCATGTACCATAATCATATAGGTTGTACATATGATTTAATTCAAGTTCTAGTGGCTAAAAAGGCCAAAAACTAGTTTTCTAGACATATGACACATGGCATCAATCTATTGATTGCATGAGCCACATCCTTTGGTTAGGTGTCATATCACATGTGTAGAGGACAGCTCACATGTGTGGAATAAGCTGAAGTAGGCGAATTTTGACTTCTAGAAGATTTCCAAGTAGATCTCCATATAGAAGGAAAATGGACCAAAAGTGCTCAAAATAGAAGGTTTTGTCCAAGTGTCAATTTTGCATGATGAATCATCATATGACAAAGCACCTTCACACATGTGGGATCAGAGGGATGATCAGTACCACGAGCTCTCACTTATTGTATATATAGAGCCACATTTGGCCATAATCATTGTGAGACACCAATCTTGGTTTTGGAAGCAATTTTGAGTGATTCTCTCCATTTGTCTACATTTGTTTTGATTGTTTTGAGGTTCTATCAACATGTATTTGATTTTCAGGTTGGATTCCGTACTCAGATAGTGTTTCACATGTGTGAAACCAAAAAGTACACCTACCTTCAATTAATGATTGTTCTTGTTAGGATTTTGTGTCTAGAATTGATCTAGATTGATCTTAATCTCAAGTAGATTGATAGATCAAGTAATCTGACAACCAATCCCTCTTGAGGATCTGATTAGGATCCACTCTTGGTCCTTTTTGTACTTTTTGCACAATGTCAACATTCAAATGAAAATATATAGTATCCAAACATAGTAGAATTGCTACCTTTGTAGTCTTGATTATGTCATCAAAGCATAAAATGATACTTGAATAGATATAAAGTGAAAAGACTGGGATGAAGGGTGAGCAAATGACTGGGATGAAGGGCGAGCGGGTGCTCAAGATGCTCGCCTTTGTCATGGAACTGCTCGCTGAGAAATGCTCGCCAAAAATCATCCCCCAAGTAAAAGTGACTCCTCCTCTTCCTTGTAGTCTACATTCTTCAGCCACCAAGACCTCTCGCAAGTCCTTCACACTTGGTAATGTCTTTTGGATTGCAAAACTTTGCACAAGGTTAGCATGATCATCTAGCATGCTATACATTGATTCTTTAATGCTATCATAAATACATGCTAAGTCATTATTTAAGACTTTGGCTCTTAAAATAAATATATGAGCACTTTTCCCTTCCTTTTGGCTACTTTGGAATATTTGACTTATCGGGGTTAGAACCCTAGAAGTGGACTTACTTTCATACACCTTCTTCAAGGCATTTCAAATTCACTTGAAGAAGTGCATTTTTGAACTCCTTAAGTAGTTCATTTGTTACATTCATTTTTATGATATGGACTGCCTTCTTGGCCCTCTTATCATACCTTACGTGATCTTGAAGAACCAAAGGCCTCTCTTTGACATCTGCAACAATATCCATTAACTCATTCAAGACTCCATCCTTACTTTCCAAGTTGAGTAGCTAGTTGAGTTGAGCCTATCGTTACTTTCCAACATGATTTCCACTTGTAGTAGCCATCATGAAAATGGATTACTCCTCCTCTATGAATCTATTTTAATGGAGTAAGCACTCACACTCATCTAAAAAATGAAAAAAATAGTCAAATCACAATGTTTTAGAACTTTGCAAGACTAACTCTCTTGAAACTAGAAAACTTACATGTAGATCTTGATGAATCACGATCATCATCACCACAATAGATTGAAACTAAGATTTGAAAACTGATGACTTACACACACTTTTGAGAGCTTATTAAAATTAATCCTATTTGATCATTAAGAGATTATTTGCAAAATGATTGACAATCTTGGTGCTCATCCATATAGGGAGACTTCTCTTCCAAGGGGACCAAAGCTCATCCACAAAGAAGATTTTACATCAGGAGATGCCCATCAATGGTATCTCAATTTAGGTGCTTCTCAGCTCATGACACCATGAAAAGACCTCTGTCAATTTTAGAAGCTAGAAACAGTATGAAGCTTGAATGTGTACAGACTTTTCAACACATAAAACGATTGTTTGATGAATCACATCAAAAAACACAAATCTCTGTCTCTATGGAGTAGAAATGACATGTAAATGGCTCAAGATCACAAAGATCCAACTAAAAAAAAACACAAGTTAGAAGAGATTTGATCAAAGACAAATGTAAACAAATGCAAAAAAATCATGCTAGATTGATACAAAAATCTATTTTAGACAAACTTTCTATTTTTTGATGCCTCCTTGCTCTACCTGCTTGTGTGCTAATCCGATATTGGATACTAATGGTGCGCACTAAGCAAACAACACGTATCCACCCTAGAAGTATCCCAATCACAGGAGGAGGCCAGGGAAATCCACCACCACTGCCTTGTCCAACACCACCTCCTCCTAGGCCAAGGGGTAGACCAAAAGACTTTCCTGGCTGAAGGATATTCGAAAGCTACAGAAGACCAATAATCTTTTAATTTCGAAAGCTCACATACAGAGATCCATCAGACAAGTAACAAGAAGTTAATCTGTAGATGTGAGATGGACTGTAATGACAATTAAGCGCTGCACATTGCATATGAAGATTTCCAAGTGAAATTTTTTTCAGATAGTGTTGTTGCAACTATCCATGCCAAGAGAGTGACCATCATGCCAAAGGATTTCAACGTCGTGTTCAGAATATAGGACACATATGGCAAATTTGCTGAGTACTTTAGACCAGCTCCATCCTCTCCTCCTAAACAAGATGTAGAGAAAAAAAACGAAAGCAGTCTCAACCATCCCGGCTTTTTTTTCGAGTACAGAGCAGGAGTGTTTCAAAGAAGAGGAGGTCTCATGACCCTCCTAATAAAGCATGAGATTTTTCTAAGACTTCTCCTCTACATGTCATTCTAACTGCTGGACAATCTCCTCCTAAGTCTCCTCCTTCTTCTTCTAAATCTCAATCTCTATCTTCTCCTCCTAAAAATTCCTCTCCTAATGAAACTCCTGCTCCATCTAAATCTCAGTCTCCTCCTACCCTCACACATATTAGTTCCCCCCCTCCAGTTTCAGGAAAAGATTTGGATTGTCGAATCAATTTTAAATGACAATTCTTTAAGTGGTTTATTTGTATTACTTCCTACACCCCCTGCACTTGCCTTTGTAAATACTCCTCTATATGTACAGTATGACAAATTGTTAAACACATATCTTAATCCTTTAGGCCTTCTATACAGCTTTAAGATGCCTAAGACAAATATTGGTCTTCCTCTTTCTAAATTAGATACAGGTGAATTAGAAAGTAGGGATAAAATGCTAGGGGACAATGTAGGAGGGGGGGTGTTGTAAAGCTATCTTCATAAGCTTTACTTCCGGTGCCATTGGTGCCAGCATTGTCCCTGGCGCCAGTAGCGCCACTGCTACTCCCGGCGCCGGCGCCACTCCCTGCGCCACTGTGACCAGAATCCAGCCGGCGCCAAGTTCCTATGGCTGAAAATCTTTGATCGGTTCTAGCAAAGTCTAGAGAGCTCAGATCGATGTGCAATCACCTCACACGATCTAGACATGATTAAAGGAAGCCTGAGGATCAATAAAATCTAGAGAGAGAAAATGACTTTCTAGAAAGAGAAAATCCTAGAGAGAGAAAAATGTGCTTTACCAGCCTGGGTAGAGTGCTTGGTATGAGGGAGGGTGCCGAATCCCACCAATACTATAGGGGAGTGCGGGTTGCGACTCAGGGCGAGCTCCAACCAAGTCTCAGCCTCCCTTGCTAGAATGTTGTCATGGCTCTCGCCTTGGCATGCTAGCGTCCCGGAGACTAGGGTCGGTCACACACCTGAAATGTAACCTTCTCAGATTTATCAATAAAGTGGGATTTTCTTCAAACTGACTCTGATTACCTTCTGGGTTTCAGTGTCTGGTAAAAGCGCCAGTTGTAAGGCCGCTTCAAAATTTTTAAGTTGGCACATAGCTGAGGGTCGTATCCTGGGATGCCAGCGGTATGTCGTCGGGACCATTCGGTCCGTGGCGCCAGCGGTATGCTGTCAGGACCATTTGGTCCAGGAACTGGTTGTCTCCATATCTGTCGCGGCTTGTGGTTCTGAGTGTTCCTTGCATGAACGTGAATGAGTTAAGCTCTTGGGGAACGGGCTCTAACCTGTTGGCTGAGTTGGATGGCTTGCTTGGGTGGAAGTTACCTGTTTATGGCTGTCCAGTCTGGCGTGGTGCCAGGTTGGCTTCCAGCGCTCGTGACGAAGCTTTCAATTGGTTAAGTCTGATGTAAGTCAGACTGCTTGCTTGGAGTGGATGTTACTCGTTTGTAACGAAGCTTCGAGTTGGTTAAGTTTGATGTATGTCGGGCAGCTTGCTTGAAGGGAAGTCGCCCACATCGGGACCCCCGATCTGGCATGGCGCTAGGTTGGATCTCAATGTTGGTTCTTGGAACTTCAAATTGGTTAAGTCTGATCATTGTTGGCGAGTTGGCTGCTAGTATGTCAAGTGGGTTTGGATGGCAAGAGTTGAAGGTTGGGAGCTAAGTCGTGGTTCCCGGCTCCCTTTGGGATGTCTGCGCTACATGTGGTATCAGAGCCGACTAGCCGGTCAGCTATGCGGATCTCACGGAAATGGCCATGGTTTGGGGTTCATCAAGACAACTGTTGTGCAAGGTGCTGCCCACAGTGTAAGCACGGGTGCGTCCACGGTCGAGGTGGTCGGCAGAACGGGGGACTTGATGAGTCAAGGTGCTGTCCTTGAGGTGTAAGCACGGTCAGTTCTCGCGGTTCTGGCCTGGCGCTGTCTGCACGTAGGATAGATGAGACAGTGTGCTGCCATTAGGTTGGTGTAAACACGATCTGTGCCTTATGGGGTGAGGGGCGACATATTCGAACTGTACGGGTTAACCATTGACACAAAAATGCTGTTCGAATTCGGGTGTAAAGCACGGGTGGTTAGCTGTCGGTGCGGGATAGCTGCCGATCGTTTAGCTATAAGGGCTATCGACCAAAAAGTGGTGGGGCGTGACTGAGGCAATGTGCTGCTTAATGGTGAAAGCACGGATAGTTGGAGGGGTGTCCTATGTGGGCTGATTCTGTGATCGATTTGTATGGGCGCGGCCAGGCAAAGGTCCGTTGGCAGGACAATCTCAAAGGGGGACTTTGTCTTTGTTACCTGTTAGTAAACCTGCATGAGTGTCTTACTTGTATGTATTCGTGGTGAGTCTTAGTACTCATGCTTTGCCTGGTTTGCATGATTGCTTGTGATTCAAGGAGCTGATGACTCGAGAAGGAACTTTTCTTGTGAAGGCTGATACCATCAAACAAAGAGGACTACAGAATCTGGGGGGCGGATTTGCAGTTCAAGTACTCGCACGTGAACGGCAATGAAACGACTCAATGTTTGCAAAGGATGGATGGCTAGCCTGTTTCTTGGGTTAGTTTTATTTGTGACAACGCCCACCGGATGCAAGCAGGAAGTCAAAAGTTGGAAAGGGCGATTTCATGGGAGATCTTCTATGGAGCAGTTGGTCTTCATTTTGGGACGGCCACCTTCGGAACTGAAACTCACTGAGCATGGGTGATATCCAGTATCAGTTGGGTTTTTCCTCAAAGGGGAAAGACTAGGATCCTCTTCAGAGATTGGCAACAAGTTGGATCGAGCCATAATCCTAGCAGATGGGAAGCAAAGTGTTGGAAAAGGCCTTTTGTCCGAAGAACTCTACTCTAAGTCCGATCAGCTAATTTTACAAGTGGAGGGGGACTATCACACACACCTCTCTCTTTGGGCAAATTTTGAATGAAAGTTGATCAAAACGGGGGCAAATTCAAGGTGGCCCAGCCATACTCACACGAGGAGACTGGCGAACTTTGGACCTAATAAGTTGACAAGTTTTTGTTGTGGAAAGGAAAGCTTGTTGTAGGCTTTCTCTGGACCAGCAATGATGAGGAAACATATGAGTACCCTGGCTTGTGTTACGTGTAAGGCAGCTGATCAATGAAGGAACTGTGAAAGTTGAGTCTTGCATGAGAGACTTGGTATTTCGAACAGACGCTAAGGGACAGTTCGCGTTGAGATCGGACTAGTGCAAACTCTTGGTGCATGTGTCTGATTCAAAGAGAGATACTTGAAGCCAAGCTCAATGTACACTTCTTGTTTTGACTGTGAAGCGACTGACCAGTGATGGAATTGTGAAAGTCAAGTTTTGCGCAATGGACATGGTGCTTCAAACAAACGCGAAGAGATAGTTCGTATGCGGATCAAACTGGTGCGACCTTTTGGCTTTCCACAAGGTCAATGGTTACATTTGGGCTGATTCAAAGAGCTACTTCAAGCTGAGTGAGAGGTGCATTGAGGAGTACTCAATCTTTGCCTACCTTAAAGAGCCAAGATGGAAAAGTATCAAGATCAGGCTGGGACAAGGAGAGAAATCAAGGTGCAAAAGCAACAAGGCACGGAGTGGACCATAAAGTGGGCAATCAAACAATAAATCCTTTGGCTCAGGGAGCCTTGGTATCTGTGCGGAACTGATCAAATCTGGAGCTCAAGGAGCTCAACACAAAGTGCATCAAGGACAAATCAGGAGCTCAAAGGAGTTCCAAAGTCGAAAGTCAGAAGCGACAGGGGCGAACATTTCAAAGAAAGGCCTCTGTCACCAATTAATAAGGTTCTTGGGTTTTACGAAAGCGATATCAAATCTATGCTTTTCCCAGACAAAGAGATATTTTCAAGTTATGTAATTTTTCAGTACAAAGAATTGATCCTCCGACTTGTGCTGTGCCAGCTTCAATGTTAATAAAAGGTGGGCAGTAAATTGAGTACTGTGCCAAGTAGCTTAAATGTATAGCTATTTTAATTGGGAGACACTTTACTTTAATCTGACATCTAATGAGGACATCAGATTTTATAAAGGTGACGTGGATGTTGTAAAGTTATCTTCATAAGCTTTACTTCCGGCGCCACTGGCGCTAGCATTGTCCCCGGCGCCAGCAGCACCCCTGCTGCTCCCGGCGCAAATGGCGCCAGCGCCACTCCCGGCGCCACTGTGATTATGGCTGAAAATCTTTGATCGGTTCTAGCGAAGTCCAAAGAGCTTAGATCAATGTGCAATCACCTCACACGATCTAGGCATGATTAAAGGAAGCCTGGGGATCAATAAAATCTAGAGAGAGAGAGAGAGAATGGCTTTCTAGAAAGAGAAAATTCTAGAGAGAGAAAAACGTGCTTTATCAGCCTGGGCAGAGTGCTTGGTATGAGGGGGGGTGCCGAATCCCACCAATACTATAGGGGAGTGTGGGTTGCAACTCAGGACGAGCTCCAACCAAGTCTCAGCCTCCCTTGCTAGAATGTTGTCATGGCTCTTGCCTTGGCATGCTAGCGCCCCGGGGACTAGGGTCGGTCACACACTTGAAATGTAACATTCTCAAATTTATCAATAAAGTGGGATTTTTCTCAAACTGACTCTGATTACCTTCTGGGTTTCAGCATTCGGTAAAAGCGCCAGTTGTAAGGCCGCTTCAAAATTTTTAAGTTGGCACATAGCTGAGGGTCATATCCCGGGACGCCAGCGGTATGCCGTCGGGATCATTCGGTCCGTGGCGATAGCGGTATGCTGTCGAGACCATTTGGTCCAGGAACTGGTTATCTCCATATCTGTCGTGGCTTGTGGTTCTGAGTGTTCCTTGCATGAATGTGAATGGGTTAAGCTCTTGGGGAACGGGCTCTAACCTATCGGCTGAGTTGGATGGCTTGCTTGGGTGGAAGTTACCTGTTTATGACTGTCCAGTCTGGCGTGGCGCTAGGTTGGCTTCCAGCGCTCGTGACAAAGCTTTCAGTTGGTTAAGTCTGATGTAAGTTAGACCGCTTGCTTGGAATGGATGTTACTCATTTATAACGAAGCTTCGAGTTGGTTAAGTTTGATGTATGTCGGGCGGCTTGCTTGAAGGGAAGTCACCCACATCGGGACCCCCGATCTGGCATGGCGCCAGGTTGGATCTCAATGTTGGTTCTCGGAACTTCAAGTTGGTTAAGTCTGATCGTTGTTGGCGAGTTGGCTGCTTGTATGTCAAGTGGGTTTGGATGGCAAGAGTTGAAGGCTGGGAAGCTAAGTCGTGGTTCCCGGCTCCCTTTGGGATGCCTACGCTACAGGGGGCAATTCAATACTAGATGGAGTTTTTCTAGACCCCACAGTTTATAGATGTAGCATTGTTTCCATTTCAATTCATGGCTGCTTTTGATTTTCTTGATTTCAAAAGTCTGCACGATGATATGCTCCAACACATCAATCTGGGGACTCCAATTCTCGTGCTCCCATACATAACAAAATAAGTGTATTCTTTTTCAGATTTTATTAAGTTGAATTTTTTATATGAATTTTGATTTCACATTCATTCTCATAAATTATTTGTTTTTAGATTGCAGTGAACATTGGAGCTTATATGTGTTGTCCTTATATGTCAATGATGAGGGTAATCTAGTTTGTATAAAGATGAACTCTATTACACACACCCACAAAATTGCAAGGAGCCATATCAAGAAAATACTGGAACTCTTTCTAGTACCAGGTGCAACAGCATATACGAAGCTGAAAATGGTTGATGCAGAGGTAAAAAATTTTCAATATCGGTTTGACGCGCCCTTGTAGTTATTGTTGAGTTTCTTTTTATATCGTATGCGCTGATCCGATATTCAAACAATATTTTTTGGATATCGGTTCGGCACGCACTTCGTTCCTTTGTAGATTTTATTATCACCTCATGTGCGTTGATCCGATATTACATAATGTTAAATTTTTGTTACTAACTTTTGTTTATGCTTGAATATTGCAGTCCTCCCAGCAGGTTGATTTTGTCAGCTGTGGTTGGTATACGGTATGCAATGCCAAATTCTTTTTCAATTGGCTTGCACTACAAGATAAAATTCATAATCTAGAAGAGGTAATCTATTCCTGATAATACCTAATAACTAATCTTCGATTAATAACATTCAATTGTGTTTTTGTTTTTTTTCATAATCACATTTTTGATAATCACATTCCTAATAACTAATCTTTGATTAATAACATTTAACTATGTATTTGTTTTTTTTTTCATTTTAAATGCCCGAAGGTCTCCCCAATGGAGATAATGCACTTTAGGAAGGAGATGATAAAACTTGTGATCGAAAATTCATATTCGTATTTAGTGGCAGAGTGTTCTCCACCCAAGCATTTTCCAACTGGAGAAATGGATTTAGAGATCATAGATTAGAATGACTCTCAACTTGAGGAATGATTCTCAAGTTGATACTGATAAAAAGTTGGCCTCCCTTGATGTGGATGAGACACATGTACAAATTTTTTTTGTACAAATATATTTACATTTTTCTATGGTTGTTCTTACATGTTTGTTTTCCTGTTATTATTTCAAGTTATTATTCATTCATCTTCAATTTCTATGGTGTTCCTACATGTTTGTTTTTCATAACCTTGGTCTGCCTTGCCTTTACCATGTTTTTTTTGGATAAGTTCAGAAGATGATCTAATTGAACCTTTGCCACAACCAATCCAAACATGTGGCATAAGTTCACTCAGATTTGTTGCAGCAAAGCTTCGATCAGATCATCTTATGAACATATCCAAATATGCCAAGATAAGGACAATGTAGACCAAGGCATTGAAGACCAAAAATACAGCCGATATTAGTTCAACGCCTGAGACTTAAACAAGGACAAGCGTCGATTCGATATCTGATTGTAGTGTCGTTGGAGTTCAAGTGCCCGAAGATCACCCCAATGGAGATAATGCATTTTCGGCAGGAGACAACTAAGCTTGTTATCGAAAACTCATATTATCCAATTGCAATTACATTGTGTCCTCCACCATGGAAATGGAGATCATAGAAAAGAAAGAGCCTCATAGAAAAAGTGTTTCATATATAGGGTTTAGGGTTTAGGGTTTAGGGTTTAGGGTTAAGCAACTAAGAGAAATATGTAGCAATAGAGAAGAAGATAAACGATACAATGAACGAATCAGAGTAGTAAACTAAAGAGAGACGGATCATGACAGATCTTAATCACATGTAAAGCGAGTGAGAGGAAGCGGAGAGAGAGAGAGAGAGAGAGAGAGAGAGAGAGAGAGAGAGAGAGAGAGAGAGAGAGAGAGAGAGAGAGAGAGAGAGAGAGAGAGAGAGAGAGAGAGAGAGATGGAGATAGAGAGAAGAGACACTTTTGCACACAAATGAAGAGAAAGTACTGATCAATAGCAAAGCCAGACTAGTTTCGCTCGTGAGAGCTCATCAGTGGCGCTAAGGAAGAGGTGGACAGACCCCACACTCTCCAAAAAGTACTAACTACAAATGAGAGCAAAAGTGAGCCAAGATATGGCTTTTATACTAGAAGAAATGGAATAATCCCTGAGCATATGCTTCCAAGGGTCCAAAGTGCTAGTAGGCTAAAGTGCAGGTAGGGCTAAAGTGCTAGTAGGCTAAAGTGCAAGTAGGGCTAAAAAATGACCGTTGGGCTTAAAAAGTGACCGACGGAAATAACCGTTAGGTCGAATGTAGCCGACGGAGCATCAGAAGCACAAACTGCAGAAATAGCAAAAGTGGCTAAGACTAGCAGTACCAACCAGTGCCGATGAAGCAGAAAAAACTGCTAAAAATAGGCATGGGGCAAAATTTGCTAAACTACCTGAAAAGCAGTAAAACCCCGAGCTAATGCTTCAAGGGGTGAAGATTACAATGGAATGAGTAAAACCCCGAGCAAATGCTTCGAAGGGTGAATAATACATAGTAAAACCTCGAGCCAATGCTCCGAGGGTGAGGAAGTACATCAGTGAAATCTACTGTGAACCAAGTAACCCTGTAGGTTACGAGCCTGGAGCCAACAGATGATAGGCCGTCCGAAAAGTGTCGATAACTGCGAATCTTTCAGGAATGCGTCCGAGAGTTTAGGGTTTAGGAATGCCCCAAGGTTTAGAGCCTGAGTAAAAGGAGAGTGCTCAAGCTTCAGCACCAGGGGGGTCCGCCGAACTCTAGGAGGCCCAGGAAGACATGCATCGAGAAGAGTAGATCTATCACTGTATGAAGCAGCAGCATCAAAGCAAAGCAGGATGAAAGCTCTGGGATAGCCACGAGCACGCAAGCGCTGATAAAAGCTGTGTCGAAGAGCAAGGAACCCATCCAAGGTACTTTCTCTGAGGATATAACGCTGAAGCTCGCCAAGAATGAAAGCACGCTTCTGATGTCGCGGGTGGCAGGAAGACCAAGGTAAATACTGATACCTGTTAAGGCTCTTCTGATGACAACTGGAAGAGAGGATAACAGAAGAGCGAAAAGCAGCATCCTTCGAAAAACAAATATCGAGGATATCTATACTGAAGTCTGAAATCTGCCAGTGTATATGAATGGAGTCCACCAAGGAATCATACCTAGAGAGCCAATGCTCAAGAGAAGTGCGAGAACCCTGCCAGATACCAAAACCATCGTCGATGAAGCGCCTGAAGTAGATAGGCCAGGAGGAAGGGGTCGAAGAAACTGCCAAATCATGCTCCAAACTGCAAAGGAAGAGACAAGCGTAGACAACTGCAAAGCTGGTACCCATAGCTGTACCTCTGACCTGAAGCCAAAAATCTGCATCAAACTGAATGTAGTTATGCTCAAGGACTAAAGAGGCAAGATTGAGAACAAGTCTTTCCAAAGGAACAGAGGAAAGCCTGCCAGCAATCATAGACTGAAGACGTCGAAGACCCTCCTGAGTAGGAATACTAGGATACAGAGATTCGATGTCAAATGAAAACAGCAGAATGTCCTGACTAAACTGCCTAGAAGATAAGTCTCTCAAAAGAGCACGAGAATCCACAAGGTGATTAGTCTCTGACAAAAGAATAGGAAGTAGCTGATAATGAAGCCATCTGGACGCATGCTCAAAAATGTAACCAATGCTAGAGCAAATAGGACGACCCACCAAAACGGGCTTATGAACCTTCGGAAGAAGATAAAATAAGCAGGCACGAAAACCAGTAGCAGGCACAAAAAGGATAAACTTAAGAGTAGCAGAATCAATAGTGCCTAAAGCATGAGCAGGAACAACTAAAGATTCAAGTAAACTCCATAAGTAAGACCAAGGGATGTGCGGAACAGAAAGATAAACTGAGGTATCGTGAAGATGCCTATATGCTTCAGAAACATACCAAGATCTGGAGAGAATGGTAACCCCTAAATTCTTATCAGCAGGTTTAATGACAATAGACTCATCAGAACGAAGCGAGCGAAGAGCTAGCATAAGCCTACCATGAAGAAAAGGAGAAAAAGAGTTTCTAGAGACAGCAGAAAGGCGAGAAAGGATAATATCACGACCCATAGAAATAATACTCTCAAGTTCAGGGTTTAGGTCGAAATTACTCCAGGAAAGGTTAGGAATACGAAAAAGAGGAATAGAATCCACACTGTTTCTAAAATGAAAAGACAAGCGTAAAGTACGAGCAAACGAATCAAAAGCAGAAAGAACAGAGTCATGAGAAGGAGGAGAGGGGTGAGGAATAAACCCGAGACCATAACTGAGAAGCTTCCTCTCATAGAAGGAAAGAGTGCGATGAGCCAGGTTATGAATAGCAGTATTGGTGATTCTGTGATCCACCTGGAACGTCGAGAACCTCCCAAAGAGAAAGACTGCATAGCCATGTCGATCCATCAAGGGCCACCGGAAGAGCTTCCGAGAACGGTGCCCTTCATGACTGGAGAACGGTTCCTTGGTGAAGCTGGATTTTGTCCCTTGCCACTGTACTGAAATCTCTGAGTGTTCTGCCTTTGATTTTCTTGCTTTCTTTGATTTCCTTGCCTTCTTTGATTTCCTTGTCTTCTTTGATTTGCCATTCGATTTTGATTTTGACCTTGCTCTTGCCTCGAAATTTGGTTTGACCAGGAAACTCTCTTTTGGGGAGAGGGTGTCTTGGTTTTGAGAGAACCAGGAAGAGGTAAAAGGGGGCCTAAGGTGCTCCGGGAAGATGAATGCAATGCAGCGGAAGGGGTGGGAGCAGTCCCATTCCTGCGAGGCCCGTTTCCCTGACGAGAAGGGCTAGGAGAAGGCTTGCGACGTGAAGAAGGAGGAGTCGTAGAGCGGCCTCGATTCTTAAGGATAGGAGTGGGAGAAGAGCTTTGGGGCTTGCCTAAAAGTCTGTTGATCTCCACTTTTAACTCTTTAAGAAGGTCTTGCTTGACAGAGAGGGTAGCTTTTTTAACGAGCTCGGAAACACCAACATCAGAGGGGATGGATTGTGCTTCAGTCATGGCTTCATCACGGGCAAGGTTTCTATCTTTCAAAGCATTCTCTTGAACAGCAGAAGAAATGGCAAAATCGGAATGCAGAGTATAGACAAAGAAATCCCAGGCATTCATGGCATCTTGAAGGAGAGACTCAAGGGCCAAAGAAAAGGTGGAAGAGCCAAAATGAGAGAGTAAAGGGTCAACGGGAGGGCAAGACTTAGTTTTTACTTCCAAAAGACGAAGTCTGAGAGTTTTCGTGGCCGAATCCAAAATGCTTTTGATACTCAAAAGATCTTTTTCTTTTACCTCAAGGAGAGCAAGGTGAAGACCGTTGCGGAATTTTAGAGTCAAATCCCGAACTTTTGATTCTAAAGCCTCTTGATGAAAATCGGAACCCTGCAGCTTTGGGAAAGCAATGCGGCAAGAATGAGGCGTTTCACCGGCGACAAGTTGGCTCTTAAGCTTTTCAATGGAAGCATGAAGGCTGTGGTATTTACGGAAATCCCGCTTATAGGAGGCCATTGAATCTTTCAGAATGGATTGAATTGCAGAAGAAAAGGACGGATGCTCCAATTCTTGAAGAAACTGGTTCTTAGGCAATTGCAGAGATGGCAAAGAAGCGGGATTGACAGTGGGATTGGAAGATGGAGTAGAAAAAACTTGCGGCGAAGCAAAAAGAGGAGCAAGTTGCTGTAACAGAGAGGGGTTTTGTTGCAGTAGTTGCTGTAAAGCGGCAAGAGCGGCAGCGGACGGTGGTGGCGGTACGGTGGCAGCGAATGGCGACGGTACGGCGGCGTCAGGCTGCGGCAAACCAGCGGTTGTGGCAGCGAAGGCAGCGGAGGTGGCAGCGGGATCAGGGGCAGCGGCAGCAGCAGCAGTAGACTGCTGCGCAGCAGCAGTCTGTACGGACTGCTGTACGGACTGCTGCTGCGCAGCACTGAGAAAATGCTGCTGCGCAGCAGCTTGCAGCGCGGCGGCAGGCTGGAACGCGGCGACAGCGAGCTGGAGCGAGGAGGAGGAGGCAGCGAGCTGGAGCGAGGAGGGGAAGCAAGCGGCAGCGGACTGCTGCGCAGCAGCAGAGGGCGGCGGAAGGACCTGCGCAGCAGCAAGAAGAAGCTGCGCAGGATTTTGCAGGGGAGGCGCATCCTGAGCAGGCGGAAAGGCGGCGAAGGCGGCCTGATCCGGGGGCGGAGGAGCGATGAATCCCTGAAAAGAGGTGCTCAGAGCGGGCAGCGATGGCTGAGGATGATCAGAGGTAGAAGCAGCAGCAGCATTAGCCATTTCTTCCTCGGAAAGCAGCATACCGGCAGCACGAGCTTGAGCATACAAAATGATCTGTTGTTGTTGCCAGAAATCAGGAGCTTCTTCCATAGCTGAAGAGGGAGTTCTCGAACGCTTCCGGGGTCTCACAGAATCTTCTTCGCTAGCTATCATAAAGACACGAATAGGGTTAAGCAACTAAGAGAAATATGTAGCAGTAGAGAAGAAGATAAATGATACAATGAACGAATCAGAGTAGTAAACTAAAGAGAGACGGATCATGACAGATCTTAATCACATGTAAAGCGAGTGAGAGGAAGCGGAGAAGAGAGAGAGAGAGAGAGAGAGAGAGAGAGAGAGAGAGAGAGAGAGAGAGAGAGAGAGAGAGAGAGAGAGAGAGAGAGAGAGAGAGAGAGAGAGAGAGAGAGAGAGAGAGAGAGAGAGAGAGAGATGGAGATAGAGAGAAGAGACACTTTTGCACACAAATGAAGAGAAAGTACTGATCAATAGCAAAGCCAGACTAGTTTCGCTCGTGAGAGCTCATCAGTGGCGCTAAGGAAGAGGTGGACAGACCCCACACTCTCCAAAAAGTACTAACTACAAATGAGAGCAAAAGTGAGCCAAGATATGGCTTTTATACTAGAAGAAATGGAATAATCCCTGAGCATATACTTCCAAGGGTCCAAAGTGCTAGTAGGCTAAAGTGCAGGTAGGGCTAAAGTGCTAGTAGGCTAAAGTGCAAGTAGGGCTAAAAAATGACCGTTGGGCTTAAAAAGTGACCGACGGAAATAACCGTTAGGTCGAATGTAGCCGACGGAGCATCAGAAGCACAAACTGCAGAAATAGCAAAAGTGGCTAAGACTAGCAGTACCAACCAGTGCCGATGAAGCAAAAAAAACTGCTAAAAATAGGCATGGGGCAAAATTTGCTAAACTACCTGAAAAGCAGTAAAACCCCGAGCTAATGCTTCAAGGGGTGAAGATTACAATGGAATGAGTAAAACCCCGAGCAAATGCTTCGAAGGGTGAATAATACATAGTAAAACCTCGAGCCAATGCTCCGAGGGTGAGGAAGTACATCAGTGAAATCTACTGTGAACCAAGTAACCTTGTAGGTTACGAGCCCGGAGCCAACAGATGATAGGCCGTCCGAAAAGTGTCGATAACTGCGAATCTTTCAGGAATGCGTCCGAGAGTTTAGGGTTTAGGGTTTAGGGTTTAGGGTTTAGGGTTTAGGGTTTAGGGTTTAGGATTTAGGGTTTAGGGTTTAGGGTTTAGGGTTTAGGGTTTAGGCAACTAAGAGAAATATGTAGCAGTAGAGAAGAAGATAAACGATACAATGAACGAATCAGAGTAGTAAACTAAAGAGAGACGGATCATGACAGATCTTAATCACATGTAAAGCGAGTGAGAGGAAGCGGAGAGAGAGAGAGAGAGAGAGAGAGAGAGAGAGAGAGAGAGAGAGAGAGAGAGAGAGAGAGAGAGAGAGAGAGAGAGAGAGAGAGAGAGAGAGAGAGAGAGAGAGAGAGAGAGAGAGAGAGAGAGAGAGAAGAGACACTTTTGCACCCAAATGAAGAGAAAGTACTGATCAATAGCAAAGCCAGACTAGTTTCGCTCGTGAGAGCTCATCAGTGGCGCTAAGGAAGAGGTGGACAGACCCCACACTCTCCAAAAAGTACTAACTACAAGTGAGAGCAAAAGTGAGCCAAGATATGGCTTTTATACTAGAAGAAATGGAATAATCCCTGAGCATATGCTTCCAAGGGTCCAAAGTGCTTAGTAGGCTAAAGTGCAGGTAGGGCTAAAGTGCTAGTAGGCTAAAGTGCAAGTAGGGCTAAAAATGACCGTTTGGGCTTAAAAAGTGACCGACGGAAATAACCGTTAGGTCGAAATGTAGCCAACGGAGCATGAGAAGCACAAACTGCAGAAATAGCTAATTTTTTCAAATTTGTCTAAGACTAGCAGTACCAACCAATGCCGATGATGCAGAAAAAATTGCTAAAAATAGGCATGGGGAAAAAATAGCTAAACTACCTGAAAAAACAGTAAAACCCCGAGCTAATGCTTCAAGGGGTGAAGATTACAATGGAAAGAGTAAAACCCTGAGCAAATGCTTCGAAGGGTGAACAATACATAGTAAAACCTCGAGCCAATGCTCCGAGGGTGAGGAAGTACATCAGTGAAATCTACTGTGAACCAAGTAACCTTGTAAGTTACGAGCCCGGAGCCAACAGATGATAGGCCGTCCGAAAAGTGTCGATAACTGCGAATCTTTCAGGAATGCGTCCGAGAGTTTAGGGTTTAGGAATGCCCCAAGGTTTAGAGCCTGAGTAAAAGGAGAGTGCTCAAGCTTCAGCACCAGGGGGGTCCGCCGAACTCTAGGAGGCCCAGGAAGACATGCATCGAGAAGAGTAGATCTATCACTGTATGAAGCAGCAGCAGCAAAGCAAAGCAGGATGAAAGCTCTGGGATAGCCACGAGCACGCAAGCGCTGATAAAAGCTGTGTCGAAGAGCAAGAAACCCATCCAAGGTACTTTCTCTGAGAATATAACGCTGAAGCTCGCCAAGAATGAAAGCACGCTTCTGGTGACGCGGGTGGCAGGAAGACCAAGGTAAATACTGATACCTGTTGAGGCTCTTCTGATGACAACTGGAAGAAAGGATACCAGAAGAGCGAAAAGCAGCATCCTTCGAAAAACAAATGTCGAGGATATCTATACTGAAGTCCGAAATCTGCCAGTGTATATGAATGGAGTCCACCAAGGAATCATACCTAGAGAGCCAATGCTCAAGAGAAGTGCGAGAACCCTGCCAGATACCAAAACCATCGTCGATGAAGCGCCTGAATTACATTGTTCATAATCTATGGATCTTCAATTTCAATGGATGTTCCAATGTCTTTGGATTTTATATGCTCTTCCTGCCATACTCTTTCCTGCACAAGAGAAATTGTTTTAGTTAATTTATTTTTTAAAACTGATTTACTAAGAAATAGAAAAAAAATGAATATTTTCATATGGCATAATATACATTTACACCATTCAATCGAAATTGATAGTATTGAGATAGATCGAATTGCAACCTCTCTAGTTCTGATCGAATGTGATTGAGACACCAATCTTCCTCAACCTCAACCATTGCAAGAATGTTGTCATTTCTTTTCACTGTTATTTGAAGTTGCTCTTGAGGGGTTATTCCAAAATCTTGATCAAGTGGCTTCTGTTTTTCGATGTAATATCTAAATGTCATTGATGAGTTACATACTCTGCACTCAACTTGCTGACTTTGTTTCGTATCCCAACCATCATCCAACAACTCGGCGATTATTTTGTCACTCAAGTCCTTACAAATAAACATTGCTTTTGTTCGTCGAACATTGCATTTGGAAAAAAAAAATCAACAAAAATAGTAAAAGGTAGATACCAACTTAATATATTATTCTTTGAACCAGTGCTACATTTAAATATACTTTGAATATCATTATATAGTCTAAATCAGAAACTTTTTGAAATTGCTACATCAGAAGAAATCCATTCCTCACTCGAAAATGACTCTAAAAGTGATTTTGGAGAACAACCTTTATATTGTAAAATATGGATATCCGAATGCATGACATCAATTATTCCTGCAATCGATTCAACTGTTTTCCATTCAACAAAATTTGATGAATACAAATATGCAAAACCAACAAAAATATCACAAGAAAAATTTAATTTAGAAAAAATGCTAACACTAAAGAGATTAAATTCAAAAACTTACAATAGCATTTTCTTCTATTTCAGTATAGGTGGATTCACCCTTCTTGTGAAGTCGAGATCAAGGAGGAGACTAGTTTTGGTCAAATATATAGTAAATTTGGATCTAGTTTGGATCTTGAAGATAGATCAAGCTCAAGGTCACCTTAGATCTTGTTACGAAATCAGAGAGTGATTCACCTTAGGTCCCAAAGAGAGTAGGGTAGCTAGTAGTGATCATATCTTGTACAATCTATCTTGTTTCTTTGAATCTATCTCCCAATCATTGAAGACGACATCCATAAGTGCCTATCTTTTGGAATCTAGTGATAGATTGAATTATTAAATAAAGATCATGGTTTTTTTTATCATGGTTTCATTGTGGAGTTCTCTACTAATGTATGCAACATCAAGAAAAGTGGGATGATCATAGCAAGGGGAACAAGGTTTGGGAGGTTATTTAAGCTTGATGCTTTTGTAAATCCTAACCAAGTTGTGATGGTAGCCGAGGAGACCAAGATGACCACATTTGACTTGTGGCACAAGAAACTTGGTCACATCAACACCAAGTCCATGGAAACTATGTGCAAGGAGGAGCTTGCTCTCAACCTTCCTAGATCTTTGGCAAAGGAGGAAAGGGTATGTGAAGCTTGTGCCTTGGCTAAGGCACACAAGTTACCTTTTTCAAGCTCAATCACAAAGACAAGTCATCCTCTCGAGTGGATCCACTCGGATGTGCATTTTGCTAGCACAAACAGCAATGGTGGAGCTACAATGTTTGTCACATTTATAGATGACTACTCAAGATATGGATGGGTATATCTACTTTCCTCTAAAGCACATTTTTTAGAGTTTTGAAAAGTTCAAGACTTTTGTTGAGAAGCATCATAATCACAAGATCAAGTTCTTTAGAAGTGATAATGGAGGAGAATATATCTCCAATGAATTTCAAGACTTTTGTGATCAAGAAGGGATCAAGAAGGAGTTATCTTGCCCCTACACTCCTCAACAAAATGGGGTGGCCGAGAGAAGAAATAGGACACTATGTGAATGTTCTAAAGCTCTAAGGTTAGATGCATGCCTACCTAAGTCTTTTTGGGGAGAAGCTCTCACGTGTGCTAACTTCTTATGTAATAGAGTTCCATGTATCTCTATAAATGGTAAAACATCTTATGAGTTATTGTATGGATAAAAGCCTAATCTCAAAAGCTTGAAGGTGTTTGGATGCATTTGCTATGTACATGTCCCTTTGGACAAGAAAACCAAGGAGGATCCATCATCCATGAAGGAGATCATGGTAGGTTATGACAATACAAGCAAAGGTTACAAAATCTACATTCCCTCTTCTCAAAAGGTTGTCATTTCTATAGATATCATTTTTGATGAGAGTAGAATGCATAAGCTTGAAGATGATTCATCTAACCACTCTATTGGAAGAGAGGTACCCGAGATCAAGGAGGAGCTTGATCATAAGGAGGAGCTAGAACCAAGAACACCAAGCACACCAAGAAGATTCACAAGGTCAAGGATGGAGCCATTAAGGCTCACATACAAGGACAAGGGTAAGCAAGCCGAGGGAAGTACTTCTTCTTATGCCTTCATCACATCTTTTGAAGAGCCTTCAAATGTTAGTGAAGCTTTAGAATCAAAGGAGTGGTTTCAAGCTGTGTGTGATGAGTACAATGCATTGATGGAGAATGATATTTGGATGCTTGTTGATCTACCCTTTAAGAAATTTCACTTTAGAGAGAGGTTACGTAGAGAGAGAATGAGAATCGGTAACTTCTGGTCACCTTTTTCAAGTTTCTAGCCTTGCCCGACGTTTAACTGGTATGGTTAACTTCAGACAATGGTAAGTTAAGCATGAGATGTAATAACTTCTCTGCATGCTCGTTTCAAAATTCGAGATTAGAGATTTAAGATTGAAAATCTTGGTGTGCTCACTACAAAAACTGACGAGGGAGTAGTAGAACTTTTGAAATCATTGTATGCTTATAGTGAAATATGAGGCGGGAGGATTTTTCAACGCAACATAAACATTACAAAAGCAAGGTATGCTAGATCCATTCATGTTGATTTATTGTAATTTGAAGCATTTACGGATTGTAGCTTTCAACAATGGCAATGTTCCATTTGCATGTTGCTCTTCCTATGGAATGCACTCCAATTATTAAGAAAAATTCGAAAGTTGTAGAGAATGCTGCTACAGTAGTTAGAGAATTGAGAATGAATAATCATGTGAATATAAATTTGTGGGTGGATAGATCAATTTATCTTAATGATCCAGCTACCAATTTGTGTCTAGATTTTAAGTCCGTAACTCATCTTTTTAGATTTGTATGTGAAGGAAATAGCGGATTACTTGGATATTGTCAAAGGTTGCGTGATATTGGAATGCATAGCATATCTTGTCTTAATCAGCAATTATAGTTTGCTAATCAACAATTGCAACATGCAAATCAACAATTGCTTCATTATGTGCAACACACGAGTGCTGAAAACAATGTACTCAAGCATGTTATGTTAGAGTTGAATGCTATAGTCACTACTCGTCAGGGATCAAACCAAGAAATGTTAGAATCCATGGAAAAGTTGCGATCTGAGAATTTAAAATCTGTTGTTGATATAAAAGTTATAAAAAAGACGATGATGAAGAGGAAAAGAAAGAGAGTACCGATAAAAAATATTGATGACTTATCTATACATAGCGGCAATCAGAAAAATATGTTTTCTTATAAACTATTTATTTGATTTGTATTTGTCATTTAAGTTTAATTTGCAATTGATAACATACATTATTAATTTATTAAACATAATTTGAGTTTTATATGTTTGTTGCAGATCATGTTTGGTGGCAAAGAACTATTTAACAGATCGTTCATGCATCGGATCATCTTTAAGTCATGTTTTATCAAGAAAGTCGGCAAAGGAAATGATGAAAAATGTTCGGTTTGAAAAAATGAAAAATGAAATTGCAAAGAATGTTTAGATTAAGGTTCAATCATACTTGGATGCAAATGTAATAGTGGGTGTATGTGATGTTTATGGAATTAGCAGAAATGCTTTTTCTACTTTTTTTAGAATACTTAAAAAAGCTTTTTCTCAAGTGATGGTGAAGAGAACTTATCTTCCGCGTCCATATCGGGTAAGATTAGCAAGAAATTATTATAATGACGGAATGTTCAAAGTAGTTGGCCAACCACTTCATATAATTGAATTATACAAATCAAAATATGGTGAGCTGAATTACAACGATTGCAATAATATTTGCCTTGATATTGAAAATGTTCTAAAATACATTATTCGATTCTATAAACTAGACGAACATCGGGTAAATGGAAAGATCATTATTGTAATAAAATTGGATGAATTTGAAATCATCAAAGGTCAAAAGTTGGAACGAGTGAGTGTCACTTTGATGAACAAAATTTCAGATACAGATGATCAAACGTTTAGTGTTCAATCGGAAAATCACATATGGTGGTTGGCGGCATTCCATGTATACATTTCAATTTTCTTTTAAAGTATTGTTATTAACATTTCATACATTGCATTTTTTTCTTGACATGTCATGCATTACTTGCTTCTCTACAAGTCTTGAAAGAGGATCATAAAATACTTTTATGGATATTTTCAAGAACAAATTATGGCGAGATTATGAAGAGACATTTGGAAAGTGAAAAATTTACAGTCGAAAACCATGGAAGTTTTCAAATTCAATGGCACCTTGCAAGGGATTTGAAAATATTAAAATGTATGTATAATGTCTCTCATGGGACAACATCAAAACATCCATGTCTTTATTGCATGAAGGATTGCTACAATATAAATTTGAGACGATCAAACACTGGCCCAACACGAGAAGCAGAAAATCCAAATATGAAAAGTGTTCTGCCAATTCCATTAAAAAATGTTCAAGCCACACGAACATTGGAAGGAAGTAATCGAGTGGAAAAGGGACAAGTGTGGACCAACTTAGACAAACTCATAGGTGCTATTAGGAAAGAAAACCTGTCATCAGAAGATATGAGGACTTTGCAAAATCATTGCACCACATTTGTAAAATCTGTACATGATTGTTGGGGAAAAGACAACGTTACACATTACATGGTACTAATCTATTTTATTATCTAGTACTTATCCCATTCATGTTTATATTTTTTTCTACTGATGTAACAAATCAAAACTCTTGTTTGCAGCACATCTTTCTTCATCATGCAACTTATTTTGCAAAGGAATATGGGAGCTTAAGTATCTGGTCATCACAAGGCATGGAAAAATCTCATTGGCAAGCAAGAGGATCATTTCATAGAGCTACAAATCATGGAGGACACAATTCAAAAAATAAATATTCAGTTCAATTTTTTTAGTGGTTTTTACAGAAGAGCACATATCAAGCTAAAAACTCGTCAAATGCTACGATTTTTTGACAGACATTCAAATTCATAACAAAAGAGAGATCCTTGTAATATATCAATAATCTATTATAGAAAATTGTTTAATTATCATCATCATCCTCTTCAAGATTCAAACGGATGGTATTGTCATGAAGGAACAATCTTTTTTCATATGGATCCAAAAATTCTAAATTTTTCTTTTTGCTCATATCAATATAACCCGAATAAAGGGCCATTGCAAATGATCTTTTTGTAGTGTCATTGGGAGTATAATCCAACATTTTAATTGCCAAATCCTTTTTCACAAAAAGTATTTTATATGTTCCTTTGGCTTACGTATGGCCTCCTAAACAAACTGATAATGATTTGATGGCCATAATGACAATGCTAGCATATGGATTAAAAGATGAATGATATATACAAATCTCATTATTTTGAAAGTTTTTCAAATAATGAGATAGAGACACATCCTTTCTCCTGGCTGATACACCTCGGACGCCTCCATGTCTCATACCAAAGGCATCCAATTGCCATCTTTATCATAATCTATCTCACGTTCAAAGTCATCATATGTGTAATCAACAATGTCAAAAAATTCTGACAAATTTTGTGCAAAAATTGAGAGGATTTCATCCACACTCATATTCAAAAAAAAAATATCATTAAAAGAAATATAACTGTCATTATTTATAAAATATATGAGAATATCGAGTAGAGTTAATTGATTACTAGGAGATGCAGATGGAAGAAAATCAGAGAGGATTATAGAACGAGGGAGAGCTTTTTGATAATCTGAAGCCATAGATGCTTCAGCTTCAACCCCTATATTAGTATCTACATTATCTACATCAATTGGAGTAGATGCAGATGCTTCAATCATTGGAACAATAGAAGATCCAACAAACTCATCATCTAGAATTTCAACAGATACGTAAAAGACAAAAGCCATTCCTTTGACATATTCTTTTGTGGATACCACTACATATATTTCTTTTGAAATGATCATGCAGGTTAGAATACTTTCTATTATGTTTATGTTTAGAGGATGGTTGGGAATGCACAAGGTTCTGAAAATGAATGAAACAAAAACTATCTATATCTTGAATAGGAGTACTGATAATCTGAGAAAAAATATCAAGAAAAAAAAGTAAATTATAACGATTCTCATAAAGTAGCTTATCGATATCGAAAGGTGCCAAAAAAATACTGAAAAAATACTCTAATTTCTCAGATGGAATGTCACTGACATTCAAAAAAACCAAAAGTTTGTTATTTGAGGACATGGAAGAACTGGCCATATTGAACTTGATATCGATTCAATGCACGTGAATGATTTCAGTCGAGGAATGAAAAACGAGACGTGCGTTGATCCGATATTCCGTTGAAAAATGATGTTATCAATTTTAATCATCATTAGCCTTGACCCTAAAATTTGTACCTTCGTCACACAACAATAAACAGATATCATTAAACAAATATTAAACAGACATCATTCAACAACATGTACGAGGGCTATTATTACAGACTCTCGTCCTATTTAAGCACCTTAAAGATGAAATTTTTTCTTTTGAGATAATTGTTCATTCAAACATTTTCATAAGACAGAGCATTTTAAAAGAGCCGATATCGATTCCGCGCGAGAGACAAAATGCTTCACGGGAACACATCCAATAGGCGTGCGTTGATGCGATACTCCGGTATGGCAACTCAGATATCAGTTCAGCGCGCCTGTTACAAGAAAGATATTTTTCAACTTGGACTTCGCGTGTGGATTCGCTATTGGAATGCAATATGAATCATCAAAGCTTGCTTTGATAGATTTCTTATATAGTCCAAAGCTAAATAGAATCTACCGAAGCAAGCTCTGATAATTTATATTGCAGTCCAATATACTTTCAGAGCGACTCAAATAGCTTTACTGGGGAACTCAGATATCGGATGAGCGCGTCTGAAAGAAGAAAGAGTTTTTCTACTTGGTCTGCGCGCGTCGAATTGCTATTGCATTTCATTATTGGTTGGCATTTTGAATGATCAAAGCTTGCTTCGGAAGATTCTTCATACAATCCAAAGCTAAGAAGAATCTATCGAGGCAGTTCTGATCATTCATATTGCCCTCCAGTATCGTTTCAATGCGCGAGAATAGCCTCTCTGGTGGACACATCTAGTATGCGCGCGTTGATTCGCTATTAGAGAAAATAAAGGTCGTTGAAATTTTTCGAAATTATGATGAATGGATATTAAAAAAAGGTCTGATACTTATAGCATAACATTTCAAAAATTAATTGCAGTATGAGACCCTTTTTTTTCATAATTACTTTTCCATATTAACTTTTCCATGCTTTACCATATAAACTTTTCATACTTATTTTTCCATATTAACTTTTCCATGCTTTTCTATAATTACGGTCGTCATTAGCCATATCGACTAATCATTTTGATGACCGACGGACATTTAATAGCATTTGATTGACAAGTCTCAAAATATATCAAATCAAGAGATCGCCGTAATCCGTGTCTCAATATTTCAAACCACCACGTATGCAATCATTTCGGAGTTGGCACTATATAAACAGATGGACGATGTTTAAATTTTTTTGCATAAAGTTGCTTTCATTTTCTATTTTCATGTGGTATCGGTTTAGCGCGCCCGAAGCAACTGACCTACTTACCGTCTTCACTCGCGCACGCCCATCCGCTATCAGATTTACTTCCTTTCTCATACTGGTATCAGTCCGGCGTGCTCGACCTAAATTCTGATCCTGAGAGATCCAAAATGATCCAAAATGTAGATCTAGGCACAATAGAAGATGCACAAAAACAAATGTCAATTTGTAGACAATTTTACACACAGAATTTCTAATTTGATCAAGATCTACTCATCATAAGTCGATATAATCAAGAGCAAATCAAAACATGAAGAGATTTGAAGTAGTTTTTTGTTAACAGGCCATAAAATGACAGCAAATAATTATTACCACTCTCCAATAGAGATTGATAAAGATTACAACATGGATTCTACTCACGAGTAGAAGAGAACCACAAATAACAAGCTAGTCTTGACTCTAAAGCATCCAAAATGGAAATACTTCTTAATAAACCTATTTCCAAAATCGACCTTGAGTTTGGCCAACCTTATCACAAGTAGCCCTAAAATAGTCATATTGGTCAAAATTGCCGAACTAAAGCTAAAAATGAACTTTTATTGACTAAGTAACCAAATAAACTTGGACACAACCTAAAAATAGTCGTGTATTGATTTTACACGTGTGAACCAACCATGTACGCTTTATTTGTATATTTGGCCTCATTGACCCAAATTTCCAAACCATGTAGAAGACTAGTTGACATTTTTCACTGGTCGGATAAAAATCCGAACGTGAACCATGCTTGGATAAAAATCTGAACGTAAACCAAGCTCGGATAAAAATCCGAACGTGACCCAGGGTCGGAACCAATCCGAACAGCGAACACGTTCGAAGGTGCCCGGATCCGATCCGATTCAAACATGTTCGAACTTGGGTTTGATTAAAATCCGAACGTAAACCAAGGTCGGATAAATATCTGAACGTAAACCAAGGTCGAAAAAAAACGAATGTGAAGCAAGGTCGAAACTGTTCCGAACCGAACACGTTCGAATAAAGGTGGAAGTAGTTTCTACTCTCGTTCTCATAGTGAAAGAATCACCCACAATGCTTCAAGGAATAAATAAGAGAGTAAAGAATAACGCATCACCACATATATTTAAAAAATTATTTTTGAAAGCTTAATGTTGCTAGCAGATCAATAACCCTTTTTAACATAAAGTAGACTATGTGGAGAACACTTAAGCTTAGTTTTTTGAATAATTGAATAAGTGGCTGGAATGTTTGAAGTCCAGTCAGCTCCTCCTTGAACACAAATTAAAACCAGAAAGCTTTAATAGCCACAGTGCATAATTATTTGCAATTTCAAAAGCGATGCACATTCTAATTACTTCAAAGCTATTTAGCCATGTTTACTATTTGTTTTACTTGGTTTCAAAGCCCTGGTCTGCATCTCGTGATTATCAATACCATAGAAGGCTACAACGCTCGCTAGGTTCTCTCAATAGAAACAACAATTTTGCATTGTTCTGAATATTGCAAATTGAAGAAAAAATTAAATAAAAATTTGTCCAGTGAAACTGCGAAGCAGATGCTTCGAGCATTGAGTTGAGAGGAGGAAAAATCACAACTGATAACCTTATCACGTAAGCTAATAATCTTTCCTAAATAAAGACCTCATGCTATGCCACCCTTAAGGGGCAATAAAGTATTGGCATCGTCAAAAATAAGAGCTAAATGAATGACGATTAACTTCATGTGAGCTGATTAGTTTTAAATCCGTTCTCGCAAACGCCTGATAGTACTTCGAACTGTACCAGCACTTGTAGTGCTTTGATGCCACAACATTTGAACGCCCAAAAGCTTTCTCAATTTCAAAATAAAAAAAGGCTCTTTGTATTTTGCAAATAAATCCCCCCATATGCAAGCAAGAGCAAAAAAACTATGATTTAAACAATTTGACATTTAAGCCTGCAACACCCTTTGTAAATTCTTCTCCTACAGGCTTAACCCTTTCTGCATTTGGAGATTTATCATGAGAGTGTGATTGCATATACCAAAGTTTCAAAACTCATAACAGTAAAAAGCGAGCATTTGAAGTAGAAATCCAATGCTCGAGAATGACCAACATTCAGTTCCTGCATCTACTTAGCATGCACTATGTCTGAAACAATCTTGAGAACATCCTGATTCACTCTAAAATGACATGATAATAAACCACAACTGATCAACTGCATCCTCCTAAGACCCAAGCTAATTGCCATGGCTTTCCTCATTTCTTATAAAACTTACTTCAAAGTGTAAGCACCACCAGCTTTCACTTTACTTCAATATTTGCAAGACCATATCCCAACCGCTTTTCTCTTCACATCAAACTGCATAACGAAGAAGCACATAAAAACAGTTTATCATTGGGAAGATCTGCACAACTAAAACCTAGACCCACATTAACATCACTGCATTTAAAAAATAGTGCATAAATTTCTCTAGAATTTAGAAATGCAATGTGCTAGTAGGATACGAAAGTAAGTCATATTAAAACATGATCTTGAGTCCATAGATGATCTTGAGTCCTTGGCTTTCTTCTTGGCTGCCTTTGTTGCCGCCTTTTCTTGCTCCTTCTGTTGCTCGATCTCTCTTTCCCTTTCCTTTGAGACTATCCCCAGGTTTTCCCTTTCGATTTGCCGTAGTCTATCTTGTAACGAAGATTTCCCCGCCTTTGGGAGCTTCTCCTTGTTATTCCCCACCCGAGTCTGCCTCACCGATTTGTGATGGCAATGAACTAATACGTTCAGAAATTACACTGCACTACACGTTGCAATTAAGAAGCTTAATTCAAAAACTCATGTGATAGGAGACATCGTGATTTTCCGGAGGGGATGCTAATGTCAAAGGGGACGAATTGTTTTTGTTGTAGATTTTAGAGGTTAATCTCTGCTATAGATCCATCCAGAAAAAAAAGAAACGTAGGTGATTTTCTAAAGGAAATCAATCTTAAATAATTAATCTTTTTTGTTGCAGATCCATTCAAATTCCAGCAAAGATTATAAAGATAGTATCAACAATTTTACAGCATCCAATTTATAGATTCACAACACATTTAATGCATCTCATATGCACTTCTTTCCAGCACTCTTCCAACATACCATGGCTAAGAATATGTAGCACATTCAATCGAGCAAGTTTTCAGCAATTATGATGCACTGTTTTGCATCTCCACAACCAATCCTGCTGCTGTAGGGTTCAAGCAAATTTCACAAGCCAAATCCATTTGGTTTCCAACGTACGTTTTCAAGATCCAGCAAGGAAAAAACTTCATGTTTTTATTAAGGCCGTAATTGGACTCGCTATGCCTTTTCTAACTTAGGAATGTAGGCAAAAAATAGATGAGTTCCGCCATTCTACATTCTAGAGCGTGAAGGGAGAGAGAGAGAGAGAGAGAGAGGGATGGATGCAGACATGACACATGCAGCAACATACCCCATGCATAAAAAATTCCACTACCCACACTTAAGCTTTTAACAAATCACCACAACAGGATACCACTATTGGCAGAAGATCTGTTTTTTTTGCTCATATGTTATTCATTCTAACATAACAACATTTTGTAAGGGCCATTGTTATTTGCATGTACTTACATAGAATATATTTACCTCTATTTATTTCTTAAAGAGTACAATTTCAACTAACTAATTTCATGTAATAAAATCTACCTGGCTTGCAACAAAGGCCTGACGTGCTGCTGGCTGCTGACAGAGGCTGCTAGAACATAGGCCTCTCATGAGAAATTGGAAATTCTGCTAGAACATAGGCCTCTCGTGAGAAATTGGAAATTCTCACGTTGCTGCGCACCTCTTATCTGCAAACCTTTGAGGCAAGGATTGGCTAATTGGTTTCAGCAGGCTAGTAGGCGACAGATTACAATGTTTTTGTGAAACAGATTCCTATCAGATATGCAACACCTGGGTCAGAGGCTGTACGACATTTATGACTATGTTTTGGTGTTTGCGTCCCTAGAGCCCTAACTTGCAAGTTCATTGGTATGTGGGCCAAAAAGCACTAACTTATGGATCCTGCAGGCAATGACTGTCAAATCTACAAGATGCATCTGATTATTAGTCATGACTCATACTGAATTACATTTGACTCGTATATTTACAGTTATTTCTAATAATACTCCATGTACTGTCAACCCTTGCCTTGTTTTGCTTGTAAAGTAATACACTCCGATGACTTGGCAGGATTCAAATTCCAGACATGTCAACTCGTCCAGAACCAGGGAGCTGGCACTCATAGCCCAGGTGCAAGAGTTGAAGCAAGACTGCAGGAGAGGGAGCACAGCACCATCAAAGCACCTGTACAGGTTGAGCTAAATGCCAGCCTGAGCTAACTATTCAGAGCCTGCTTAGGGTCTCAAACTCATGGATAACACAAAGCAGCACCTGGTGTTCACACTCTCATAACAGCGCGGTGGGGATTCGGGGAGCAAGGAATTGAGGCCCGCAGTCCACAGCTCACAGTTGCATTTAGCTCCAACCCACATGCATACAGGCCAGTGAAGTTTATTTGACCAAGTGCACTTCTTCCACAAGTAGCTCCTTAAGATTTGTCACTGATAAAGACACGATTTTGAACAATGTTAAATTGCTAAAAACCTCATTAATACACTCCAAAAAAATGCTGTAACAGCAAACAGACAATTGAGAATGCAAAAATGTACAATGCAATACTCGATGTCAATGAGCAAGACACTATAATGCTAGTAAATATAAAATCCTGTAGCGGCTTTTGCAACATATAGAACTCACTTTTTCTCATTGTTCTACGGCACTTCATTTTTCAATAAACAAAATCCTACAATGCTGTTATTGAAACCTGTAAAGGCTTTCACAACATTATAAACTCATGTTCTAACTTGTGAGGCACTAAAATCAAGTGCCAAGTAGTGCTGAAAGTCCCAACGCTAGAAGCCATACACCAAAAAATGTTGCAGAGAGAAGGAAAGAAAGCTTTATTAACCTCTTTTTATGCCGAAAGGCGTATAGGACGAACAAGTACATCAGATAAGATGGAAACAAGACAGATCAGTGCAATCAAAACAATTTAACTAAAACCAAACTGACTAAGAAGAGAGAGAGAGAGAGAGAGAGAGAGAGAGAGAGAGAGAGATTCTTACACCTAAAGTCCTAGACGACGTGGCGGACATGAAGGTGTTCCAGGTTGACGGTATCCCGGGGTTGATATAACCTGTCTCTCTTTGATCCGAACAACCTGCTCCATCTCTCTACTTTTTCTGGCTGTTTCTGCTTGGCTTCTTCGAACCTCTTCCATCTCCTTCTCCATAACAGTCATTTCCACTTTCTGCTTGCGACGCTGCTCCAGCCTAGATGTATGAGAATCTTTAACAGAGAAAAACATGGGTCCAAGCTCTGCCAACCATTGTGGCTCTACAGCAGTTACACATTGCATGTATTCTTTGGCTGTTAACACTAGTTCGTGATAAACAACATAATCTGGTGTGTGGCCCAAGCCATACAATGAACTGCTGGGATGCAAATGACAAGGCATGCCTGTTCTGCAATTCACGTATTCACCTACTCCCTTCAATCGGGCTGCATTATGAAAGTAGGCTGAGCAAATTGCCTTGCGCACTACATCCCAGTCCGATCCGCAAGTAGACAGTGGCATTTTTTGCATCTTCAAAATGTGCCCTATTGCAACCATTGTCGAGATTGGCTTTACCTCTCATTCCAACTAGAACTCAAAAGCTGGGAACGTACTTCTCGAGCCTTTCTAAGACCCTTCACATGTAAAAAGTGATCGTTGCACCAATCACCTCTGTATTGATTTTCTTACCATCGCAAGTAGACATTAAGGAGAGTAAGGTGATCACTCTCTGGCACAAAAAACTTCTCCCTAGCAGCATCACTTTCTTCTGCTCTGTCTTTGGGTCTAAAAAAGACTGAAGGTACTGAAAGCATGGAAACAATAGTCAGAACCTCATTCACACAGTGGAGCTCATCACCTGATAGAAGCATCTTGGCAAGAGGTGGATCCAAAGGGAATTCTACCATCTTTCGACCCAAAGAAGTGAGCCTTCCTACATTGTCAAGGGCACCGAGTACCCACAGCTGGTACATTGAGTTCAATATATTCTCCTGTGGTGGTGGATCCATGAAGTCAAAATCCAAAAGATTCTCAACATTGAGGGACTTGAGAAGCAAAACAACATTGCCCAGATTAGTACGCTGGATTTCTGGGACCGGATTGGGAAGCATCTCGTTCTGATAGGCGCTCTCTGTGAACAAACGATAACAAGTACCAGGCCCAGTTCGCCCAGCTCTGCCAGCACGCTGATCTGCAGCGGCACGACTCACAGGAAAAACCTGCAGCGCATCCATACCCATTCGCGGATTGTAAAATTTGATTTTTCCATATCCAGTGTCTATGACGTAGAGGATACCATCCACAGTCAAGGATGTCTCAGCCATATTAGTTGCTACGACGCACTTGCATGCACCTCCTTCAGCCTTTTGGAATATTTTTGCCTGTAGATCTGATGGCAACTGAGAATAAATTGGAAGAATTGAAAGAGGAGCTGCAGCCTTACGTGCATTTGCCTCCAGTTGTTCCATGCGTTCTGCGATTGCAAAACAAGTGCATTCAATCTCATCTTGCCCGGTCATGAAGATTAATATATCACCTGGTGGGCACGATATGTGAATTGACATAACTTGCTTCACAGCTGCATCAACGTAGTCTTCAGAGGGAGTTTTACTGTACAGAATATTTACAGGAAAAGTCCGCCCAGGAATACGGAAAACAGGTACACTGCCAGTAACAATGCTTGCCTTTGTCAGTTTTTGAAGGAAAGTAATCACTTCAAATATATCTTTCAACTCATCAATCACAAAATAGCCCAAGCTTTTGGGGCGGCGCTTCAATGCTTGAATATACAAACACTAAGAAATCTAGGCCAGCATAGTAAGTCATATATTGACTTTTATCTGTAGAACGTGCTCGGACGAATTACTTAAGCTTCGTTTGAGTTACGATAAAAATGGTTTGAAACCTATTTTATTATCTGCATTGCAAATTATGAATTAACAAAACAAAGTTTCTTTAGGATTGGAGACATTAGATCATATTCCTATCACAGTCGTCCTCAAAGCACTTGAAGTTACGTCACCGTTCTACCGGGATGTCACTTGAGCAAAAATGTGTCTTATACACCAAGAATGTACTAAGCAGCTTTCGTATCTTTTCAGAAACATTCCATGACAATTACCTTCCAAAGAAGTTTGAAAACTTTTGAGCATTCAAAGTTGCGGAAGTTACAATCAGCTTAAAATCTCGTCGGCGTGCCACCACTTGCTTCAAAATTCCGAACAATACATCGGTATTGAGGGATCTCTCATGTGCCTCATCCATAATGACCACACTGTTCACAAATATCAATTGAACTAATTCTAAAGAGCCAATAATTGAAATTGAAATCTTCAAGTCACAAAATTGGCAGATGTACAACAAACAAAACGCACCTCAAGGTATGAAAGAGAACCATAGGAAAAATCTCAGATTTTACAGCATGATTTTGATTGGGGTAGCAGTCAAAAGTCATGTAATGTACTAGAGTAGCTTTGTCTCACGATTTAATAACACATACAGCCTACTGAATACACTGAAACGCATAAACTTTGTCTGAACAACGTATAAAATAAAAGAGCTCCGGATTATTGTGAATGTCATGTAGAGTAGCTGTTTGAGAACAATCCCCTCAGTTTTCCACAACATAAAGTGGGTGCAAAATATTTCCATCCTTCTCGATGTAAGATCAACTCCATTTATTGCGTTAAATGATCTAAGAATATTAAATTGTCTTATTATCTCTCATAGAACCAACTATGCTAGTACAACCTATATCAAGCAGGCTGGGGGCATCAAAGTTGGTTCTTTGGCTTAACCTCATTAGTGACGGCTTTTCATCCTGAATGTTCATATTGGTGTTTGAGTCGCTCCAATTATTGCCCCCAAGGTTCAAATGTTACTGGAACAAAACATCCATCCCAACCTCTGACAATTAGCTCCATCTTTCCAAAAAATGAATTCTTAAGTTCGTGTTATCCAATCTGAAATAAACTGTTCCACTGCCGGGCTCTTAAGCTCATCCACGGTTGATAGCGATGTGTGGAACAAAACTCCTCCCATCTATGCATTACCCTCATAAGCTCTACCTACCTTTCCAGTCCTGGGCCACACACACGGCCTATTAGTGTGGCGGCTGCTGACAGCCACCCCTGTGCCCCATAATGATCATGCCTCGGTGATCACTAAACTACCCGTACTGTCGGCTAGCCTTGGTCATGTTTGCATGCTCTTGGAGATTATAACTTCACAATCACTTTTGTCTCGAATATGGAATTGTGTAACTATTCGACTAGATCATTATTCCACTGATCAGAAACATCAGATGTGCTATACATCCTTTTGCTAATTCCAACGTGGAATTAAATCACTAGCTTAATCTTGACCCAACATTGTCCATGTGGTCGCTTGGTGACAGACCTCGCCAAGAACCTGTACCCTAAGAATTCTTATTTATGCCTCTCTTTAGCTCCAATATGTGCATACGCAATGCACACAAAGTCCTTACGTGAAATAGTTTTGGCTTCACTCCTGCAAAGGCTTCTTCTAGTGTCTTTCTGTTCACAACTTTTGTTGGACTCCTATTTAGGAGATTGACTGCAATATTCACTAGTTCTCCCTGAAAGGAAACAGGCAGCTGCTTGGCTTTTAGCATGCTTCCAACACATTCAACAATTGTTCTATTCTTCCTTTCAGAAACTTCATTTTGTTGAGATGTGCATGGATGGAGACATAGTTGCAGCGAAACGCGTTTCGCTGGGTTCGCGTTTCTCGAACTGCGATTCTCCGAAATGCAATTCTGAAGCCGAAACGTTTTATAAAAAAATTGGAAAAATAGCTTATGGCTGCAATTTGTTTAGGGGCAACGGTTATGCCTCCCATAAGTGCAGTAGATAGGGCACAAAAAGATCATTTTCAGTAGCTATTTGGTTGTTATCTGCTCTGGTTCTCAGTAATTGTTAATGCTACAGTTTGGGCTATCAACTCTATGGATGATGATCACTTTTGCAATCATTTCACTAGAGATGTGAATGCGATGTGCATACAGTTGGGGGCATAAACATTGGGCCCTTATCGGCGTGCATTTGGACCCCCATTTTTATCTAGGGGGGGTGCAAGGGGGGCAGCGCCCCCCCCTGCTACTGTCGCCGCGGGGTCCTAGGTGGCACCCCCTGGCGGGGGGATCAGGGGGCAGCGCCCTCCGAAGAAAAAAGCGAGGTACAATTGCTCTACAGTTCTGTCTCTGTCTCACTAGAACCATCTGTGATGGTAACGAACAAGCTAAAGGTTAGTTTTGAATTTTTATCCTTGACAGAACCCAACATGGATTAATGCACCTAAACTGGACCATCCTGTACCCGAAACATTCGGCAAACTACACAGTAATAATGCTCTTAATTACAGCTTTCATCTGATACCCATATTGCCCAAAAAACAAAAAACAAAAAAAACATGTTTTGAACGTTTCTACTATAAATCCGAACCGCATTTCTAGACCGCGTTTCGGAATCAGAGAGCAACTATGGATGGAGTTGTCTCCATTGGCTTTGCAATATGAAATGAATTCACCTCCTCTACCTAATCTCAAGCAGCATTCTAAGATTCGGCAATTCGAACCTCGAACTGGGTTGAATTGGTAAAAGTTTGAATTGGCCGAATCAAACCAAAAAAAATTAGGGCAAAAAAATTCGTTATTTTGTTCAGATTGTTTTCTTTTTCAATTTTTTTCGTTTTGGGTATAATTCTCACAAGATCAATGTGCAAACACATCTCCTATATCTAATCCAAGCTTGCACAAAGATATTATTTGATTTGAATAGAACCTTCACCAAATTGATGAGTAGAGCTCTCTATATCTTATCCATGCAAATAGCTCTAGCAGTCCATTTTCAATCCGAAAGGGCACAATCAGGGTAGAAGGCTATAAAGATCAGTGTCCCATCAAAAAGCAGCAAATCTGTGATTTTGACAATCCAACTTGCAAAAGCAAGCTCCAAAAATAGGGCTCTAGTTCTCAATTCTAGTTGACAATTGAAACTCCAAAAAGCATAAGTTTTAGGCACATGGACATTTAGTAGACAATTCTCAACACAATCTTAGAAATCCACCACTTTGAGTATCACAATACACAAAAAATACACAAGATAGAAGCGAAAGCATTCACTCTATTTATCTCTTTACAAAGTACAATACTAAGACCATGAGAGAGCATTGTTGCAAGTCTCCTCCCAATCTTTGTTGCATATCAATGAATGAGGAATGCCTTTCCAAAGCCTCACATATTCAAACCCTCAAACACCCACTAAACCTTGACATGTTCTCAGCTCACATGTGGCACATGTAAGCAAGCCATCAGGAATTGTCATTGGCAAGACCGTAACACCGAGGCAAGTACGCGAAATTTGCTAAAACGTTCCAACCATTTTCCGAACCAAGTGTCCCATAAAACATATGCCCCAAGGACTTGTCACTTTGGCAAGATCCTAACAGGCAAGTATGCAAAATTTGCTAAAACTGTCCAACCACTATTTTGAACCAAGTGTCCCATACAACACATGAGATGTATCACTTTCACTAGTCAACCCCTACATTTTAGGAGGTCAGTCCAACAACATTTGAATGTTCGAAATATATCACTTCAAGCTAGTAAATTTGCTCTATACATCCATTCACAAAATCACCACGGGCCCATGATGAAGTCATTTTCTTACAATGGATAATTACAACTTTAAATTGTGACAATGGGAAGTGGATATAGAAGAACATGTCAAGATGAGAATCACTTGAATGGATTGATCTGAGATTCCACTATTGACCATGTTCAAAAAGACGTGGAAAATGCGGCCATTCCAAATCCTTGAAGGTAAAAGTTTTATCAAGACCTTCCCATTTTTCTTACAATGAATAATTACAATTTTACATTTTTACAAAGCGAGGTAGACATAGAAGAAAATAACAAGATGAGAATCACTTGAATGGAAATCACCTGGTCTAGAAGAAGTCACTACAGACCATATTCAAAAAGATGAGAAAATTGCAGCCCTTCCATGTCCTTAAAGGTAAAACTTTTATCAAGACCTTCCCATTTTTCTTACAATGGATAATTACAATTTTACATTTTTACGATAAGAAGTGGATATAGAAGAGCATGAAAAGATGAGAATCACCTGAATGGAAATTACTTTATGTAAAAAAATTCACTATTGACCATGTTCAAAAAGACGAGGAAAATGCAGCCCTTCCATATCCTTACAGGTAAAAGACATGAAAGCATATGCATGCTACTTCACTAGCTGGCCTAAATGTTTATAAGCAAGCCCTTAGTTTTCGAATTTCTTGATTGAGGTTCAATGGACACCAACAAACAATTTATGCTAGACTACATTCTTAAGCTTGGTTAAATTTGATAAATTGTTGGATGCTTGAGATCGTCTGGTAAATCCTTCATTGAGAGAGCTTAGTCTCTCTCTCTCTCTCTCTCTCTCTCTCTCCCCCTCTCGGCTGTATGTGGGAAGCCTTCAGTTCAACATCATATTTGTTTTTGCAAAGTTTGCAATATCCCCTCTTCATGTGGAAGAACTCATTCTTTATCTACAGCATATCAGATATTTGGGTTTATCGGATGGTTCTTAGGTTGTTAGGAATGTATGGAATTTCCATCTCACAGTTGCCAAAGGGTACTCATTTATCTATCAGGCAGATTATTTATAGATCATATGCACATATGAGATGGTTTGGATCACTTGGGATTTCTACAGGTTACAGTATTTACGCATGACCCCACAAGGGTTCTGACTTTTGCAACATATCTTGATTTTGAGTTATCTCATACTCTTGAATATACTATCAAATAGATGAGGAGCTCTTTACACCGTCTTCAAGTGGACGTTGGTAGGTTTCACAGGATTGACCGCAAAAACAAGATATGCCCAGTTTGGTCCATCAAAGAAGTCAAAACAGAGGATAACTTTAATTTCACTACCCACTCTATTACAAGATCAAAGGGAGATGTTAATGTTTATTCAAAGGAATCATCTAACTTCTATACAATCTTTGATTGAGTACAAGGATCAAATATGGGTTACTCTTATGCTATAAGAGATGTTTTTGCTATGTGATGTATTCTACACACTCACTCCAGCCCTCAGCGAATGATTACACCCTGTTTCTCTGGGAGATGGACTAGGAATATTGATGCCAACTCGGAAGATGATCATCTTATTTCTTTCAAACATCGTGATCAATGGATGAAAGTGCAATATGTTTCACATTGCCAACCTAAATTGCATTCCAAATGGCATCCCAAAATGGTCCTTCAAGATTTGCAAAGCTAAGTATGGAGCATACACACACACACACACACACACACACACACACACACGTGTGTGTGTGTGTGTGTGTGTGTGTGTGTGTGTGTGTGTGTGTGTGTGTGTGTGCGCACGTGCGTGCACACATTTGGTCTTTATCTTGTAAATTAAGGCACTATTTCTTCCTTGTATGTTGATGATTTTGATTGCAGATGCCCAAGTTTTCAAATATGATGTTTCCTTAGAAGTCCTTTTTTGCCTTGTTAAATAGCCTTGCAACACACGATTCTCCTTTTTCCACGTGTAAACATTTGTTAAAGCTTTTAAGTATTACAATAGGGAGAGATTATTTAAATTCTCCTTTTCTAAATAAAGGCAAACTTTTGTCCAAACCTCTCCATTCCATTCATCATAACCATGTGTTCCTCCTAGAGAGAAAGAGAGAGAGTTCCACAACTAGGAAATCGGAAGAGATACATCGTTCAATTTCACTTGCCTTGGAATGCAACCTCCTGCCTCCAACATAAACTGGAGGTTGACTTATGAGTAGGATTGCTTTCAAAGGCAAGATTTTAATGCATCTAACATTGTAGGTTTTTGAATTTGTGCAACTTGATACTAGCATATTATCAAAGACCTGTGATTTCCAAAGACACGTATTCCATCATGGGACAAGACCATGCTCTAACTTCAATCAAAATGGAGGTGAGCTTTAAGCTATCTTGCAACGAGAGCTCTTCTACCAAAAAAAGAAAATAGCTCATTCACAAAACCTGAAAATGAAAGTTGAAATATGACAACATAGTTAAAAAACCTTAAGCAAGGGTCAAGGACAAGCTGTAATAAGCTTAGAGAGGGACATATATATACCTTGATTATAGTGTTGGGCCCAGTGACATCTTCGAAACGTATAGCATAACCAACTTTATCTCCCAATTCGCATTCCATCTCTTCACTTACACGTTTAGCAACGCTCATTGCTGCAACACGTCTTGGCTGTGTGCATCCTATCATACCATAAGTTGAGTGGCCATCTTCATGCAAATACTGCAGAAGAATGTAATGACATTAACATATCATATTTGTGCCTTGTTCGTCATAATGACCTAGTGTTCAACAACTATGTCTAGGCTTTTGTTTAGCTATCACATTCAAAACCAACCAAAACTATGAAAGAAATTGATATTTTTTCTAGCATAAGACCATGCACAACTTGTTTTCAACAACATATAAAAGGTATCAACTTTCCGAATGCACCATCATCTCACAAGCCACACAAAATTCTCTCATACAAAAATCAAAGATTCTACAAAATCGTAGTCTCACTGTTGTGGTTCCCAATGTGACTCCTGAAGAGGCGTTCACAGGTTTTGAGCCTAAAGTTGATAAGTTTTGAATCTTTGGTTGCAAGGCCTATGTGCACGTGCCAAAGGAGGAAAATAAACAAACTAGATGCAAAATTCATCAGGTGTGTATTTGTTGGCTATGACGATAAAACCAAAGGGTACAAGTGTTTGGATCCTTCGACAAAAAATTCATATAAGTAAAGATGTGATCTTTGATGAGATGCTTACATTTGATGACGATGGTGACAATGGAAGAATTCCTACCATCTTAGAGGAGGGTGAAAATATCATGCCACATGAGATCGAGCATGAAGACCATGACCGGGAAGATCATCATGATTGAACTCCACCCATTCAAGCACCAAAGGGGAGGTATCTACGAATTGGAGCCAAGGAGGTAAAACCTGTTGGAAGCAAGAGGATGTATCAAGATACTCCTTGGGACACATTTTTCCCAAGAAGTGATATGTTTTTATGAGTGATGGTAGTATCGCTTTGGTTGTATTGTATGTTGATGATATCATTATCACTAGAAAAGATGGAAATCTCATCAATACTATAAAAGTTGATCTAAGCAAGCAATTTGAAATGACGAATCTTGATCTTATGCACTACTGCTTAGGAGTAGAGGTATAGCAGAAAGCAAGTGATACCAAATTTTGTCAAAGCAAGTAAGTATGTTCATGAAACCCTACAAAGATTACACATGTTTGATTGTAAATGTGAGGCTGGTAAGAAATTATCATGTTTTGATGATAGTAATCCAGTTGACACTACTTTATTTCATTAGCTAGTTGGAAGCCTAATATATCTTACCACCACACGTCCTAATATCTGCCATGTGAGATTGATTAGCAATTTGTGGCAACACCTACATGGATCCTAGGAAGGCTACAAAGAGAATCTTGAGGTATGTAAAAGACACACCTAGTCTTGGTGTGATTTATAGAAGACAACATGATTTACGATTTACCTAAACTATAGGTGTTATGTCCATGTCCTGTACAAGGGAATCGGAGTTATTCCTGACGTGGATAGCCGGTCACTCCAGTTGTATGTGGTTACTAGTTATGTCATTCCGGACGTGGTCGTATTAAATAATTAATAATCATATGAGGGCCCAGACCTATAATTGGACATAGGAGCACATGCATGGTGAAGACTGCTTTAATGCAAGAATAGGAGATCAATAGCTCAATTTAGGTTGCATGGGGATCCTAAAGGGAATATTCTCTCTCTCTTGAGGAGAATAAGTCTAATGGAAACTCGCCCATCCTCCTATTATGAATTGTGATTCTTGAGCCAGTTCTTCCTCTCCTCTCTTGTGTTCTTCATTGTGGCTTGGGGGTGGATTGGTTAGAGTATTGACTAGCCTCTCCATATTTGGTTGCGTGGTTCATGCTCTACAGGTGTCCTTTTGGTTTGCATGTGATTGGAATCCTGTAGATCTTCACTTGGTGGTTCTTACAGTGGTATCAGAGCTTGGATCACATCTACCAGGAGGTGGAGCTTGAGGATCTTGGATTTTACAGTTCTTTTGGTGTAGCTCTTTGCTTCTTCGTAGCAATATCCATTAATTAATCTAGCATATCCTTGATACAAACCATATTTAGAATTAATCCACAAACATGCATAAGCTCTGTGTGAAAATCATAAACCATGGGATCATATACAACAAGTAAAAGAAGACACAATAGTATAGAGCTACGAGGTAAAACCCACAAATGGACGTCAGGTAGAAGAGTCTTGCATCACCTAGATGGACCATGCATGTTGGAAATAAACTTTCGACTGGCATGGCCACTACATTTCTTCCTTTAATATGTCATTCCAGAACTCTTTGTGTGGTCACGACATTTACATGTCAAGGGTAGGTTCTACAGCGGGTTAGTGCAACTAGAAGTCCTTTGTCCTTCAACATTGGTTGATGGATGAACATATTAGAATTCTGGTCGAGTCCCATGACTCAAAGGAAGATAAAGTATATATGCTTGCACGTTGGAATTCAATTTCAAGTAGGTAATTCTCAGATCCTTGGTGTACTTTCAGCCTAATGATCATAATTGTGGATTTGCTCCATGAATTTTGATGGAAATCGTAGGATTTTTGATGAATTTAGTGAATTTTTCACCTAGAATTGATGGTTTTTGCAAGGAAATGATTATAGGATCTGGTGTAGTACGTTTTTCAGATTGTACTTACTGTTTTACAGTCATTAATTACAAAATTTAATGATTGCATGATGTTTGAAAAGTCAAAAAGTTGATTAGATAGTGATTTTGGACCAAAAATTGGGGTTTTTGGACCATAAATGGGCTATAGAAACCATGTTTGACTTGAATCAGAACTTTTAGTGCTTGCATGCAATGGAATTACAGGGATTTGGATTTGATTGCACGAATTTGTGGATTTCCCCCACAAATTTTGGTCAAAATTGGTCAAAAAACAAGGTTTTTTGATGATTTTGGGACTAATTTTGGGGTAGATCTCAAAATTCTCAGCCAAGAATTGGTATGGACGTTTTCAAAGATGTAATGAAGCTGTCCCTAAGCTGTCATGAAGTTTGGTAGGGATTAGACACCATTAGAAGGCTCAAAACACTCAAAAATAGTGTATTTTTGATGATTCTTGAGCATGAATACCTCACAATTGGGGGTCTGAACCTGTTGGTTCTTGTTACAAGCTGAAAGATATGTTGGATTGCCTCTGATTTGAGCCATCATGCATCCAATTTGGATAGATGTGCATTAGACACCAACATATTGAAGTCTTGCTTGTTGAAGGAGGCCAAAAATGCAGTTTTTGCATGATCTGAGCTTATGATTGCTTGCTGGACCTGTTAGAAGCTTCTATGCCTCTCTAATGAACCTTAGTAGAGTGCTTGTAACCTCTGATCCAAGACTTTTTGGGCTGGGATGTGTTTTTTGAAGATTCCTCTCCACAAAAGTGTGCCCTCCTACCTGTTTTTCATGCATTTATTGCTCGCACGTGTGAAGCCAGGGGTGCAAGGTGACGTGGCAAGTGCCTTGTAGACCCACTCTCCCTCCGTACTGTGCTTTACGGCGACCGATTTGGTGTCCTGTAGAGAAAGTTATGGCCGTCTGAAGTTTGGCAATTTTTGAACTAAAATTTGCAAAATTTTGGAATTGTTCTAATGCATGCATGCTTGTAAATCAGTATAGTGCCTTCCTGATGATGAAATGTATTGGATAGACCTGTATGCATGCTTAAATGCATGTTGCATGCGTAACTTGTGATTTTGATCAGTAGAATTCTTGCATGTAACTATTTTTAGCAATTCTAGATCAAAAAGTAGATTTCCTAGCAACTAGGCCATTTACGGAAAATTTTTACTTTATTGACATGCAGGATCTTTCGAAATGATATCGATTTGAGACAGTGCCTGTGTTTTTGCAAAATCGATCTATTTAATCGATTTTCACAGTTGGTCCATTTCGAACGGATTTCGAAAATCCCAATTTTTCGTAAAAGTTAGTATTTGGTCATAAAAAGTTGTTGTTTAATTTGTTCTGATATTGATTTTGTGAAAGTTTGCACAAACGAGTGAAAGAACTTGCTGAATAATATCAGCCAGTTATGAAGGTTTTCAACGTTTCACTTATTAGTTGATGACTGGATCTCGACTAATTTAAGCAGATTTTGCATGTCAAGAAATCAATATGGCAGACGATAATGCTAATGCAGCACTCGATGGTCAGGTGCCAATGCCTACCTATCTGCAGATTTGCCAGTCATTAAGCCAAGCGCTTAATGAGATAAACAACAGGAACACTTTACGTGATCAACAAATGGAAGTACTGCTAAATCAAGTGAGAGCTCTGTCTGCTCCGAATTTGGGCTTTCAGCCTAAACCATTTTCGGGGGAGAAGAAAGAGAAGAAACCTGAAATTGTGGATGACTGGTTACCCAAGTGGACCGGTTATTTTAATCTACATGGAATTCTTGAGGAGAAAAAGATAGAGAGTGTTATTCTGTTCTTCCATGGTAAAGCTTCGTCATGGTGGCGTGACTTGCAACCTAAACCTCCCACATAGGACGAGTTTAAGGAGGTGTTCAGAAAGTCGTTTGTGGTTGAGGACGACTCAGATTTTTACCAAAGATTTGTGAATTGCAGAATGGGTACTCGGAGTTTGGACTCGTACCTACAAGATTTTATGGATTTATGGAATAAAGTCCCCTCATTCGATGCAAAACTGGCACTGTGGTAGTTTATCCTAGGTCTGCCCGCAGATAATCAGAATGAGTGTAAGCGTAACGTGCTTCAAACCTTTGATGATGTAGTTCGTGTCGCGAAAGCGTACGACTCCACGGTTGTGGCATCTAGGAAGCAGTTACAGGCTAATCCATTTGGTTCATCCGGACCCAGCCAAAAAAAAGGGAAGAAAAGAGTTCGTGGAAATAAGAAAACCAAATATTTCGACGAACTGGATCAAGCTGCATCTGAATTTAGACAAAAGAAAAAGTTGTCCCGGAAAAAGGCTAGAAGGACCAATGTTTGTTTCCATTGCGGTCAGCCTGGACATGTTATGAAATTATGCCCAGAGCGAAAGAAAGGCGCAGCTCAAGTGATTGAGATGCCAGGTAAAGAGAATCTTAAGCTGGAAATTAATAGAATTAATTGTGTGTGTGATTGTTCTTTCAGTACTACTTCATTCTTGCCAAATGATTTATTTCGTTTGAAAGGCACTGTGAATGGACATGAAGTTAGTATTTTAGTGGACAGTGGATCTACTCATAATTTCATTAACTCTGGTCTTGTGCAGAGACTCGGACTCAAAACTGAAGCCAGTAACCATAGATATCGAGTATATCTAGCTTCAGGAGCGGAGTTGGAGACGTGGGATGTGAAAGTTCCAAGGCTCCCAGTTTGGATCCAGGACTACAGAGAGTTAATCGATTTCCATGTTTTAGATTTAGCGTGTACGGACATTATTCTAGGATACGAGTGGTTATTTAATAAGCATCTTGAAATAGATTTTGAGAAGCATGTTCTCTCTTTTCAGGAGGGTAAAGACAACCTTACAGGTTTTCTCAGAAAGAAGAGGTAGAGATTACTAAGCAAATTGAAAATTACCTAAAGATGGGTCATATTCAGCCAAGTAAGTCGCCTTGGGGCGCTCCTATTCTTCTGAAAGCGAAGAAAGATGGAGGCTTTAGGATGTGTGTGGACTACAAAGGGTTGAATAAAGTAACTATTAAAAATAAATATCCTTTGCCTCGAGCTAAATGCTTCACAAAGATAGATCTTAGAACCGGATATCATCATATTAGAATTCATTCGGATGACGTGCAGAAGACTGGTTTTCGGACGAGATTCGGTCACTATGAATTTCTCGTGCTTCCTTTTGGGTTGATGAATGCACCAGCTACGTTCCAACAGATGATGAACGATCTTTTTCGTCCATATCTAGGGAAGTTTGTGGTTGTATTCTTAGATGATATTCTCATCTACAGTAGAACACTTAAGGAGCATTTGAGTCATCTTAAGACTGGCTTAGATATTCTCAGACGAGAGAAACTCTACGCTAAGGAATCTAAATGTGAGTTCTTTAAGCATGAGTTGTTGTACCTCGGTCATAAGATCACCCGTAGTGGGTTGGAGATTGACGAGAGTAAGGTCAAGACAGTGCTTGATTGGCCGATACCGAAGACGGTTAGAGAAGTTAAATCTTTTCTCGGTTTTACAGTTTTCTTTCGTAAGTCAATTGAGGATTACGCTAAAGTAGCAGCACCCTTAAATAATTTGACTAAAGGCAGAGTTAATAAAAAGAAAAAGAGAGGTCAACCTAGCGAGCCTATTGAGTGGAATGATGAATTGAACCAATGCTTTGAGAAACTCAAGCAAATGGTTGCTTCAGCTCCTATTTTACAAATCGCGAATCCTGATTTACCTTACGTCGTGCAAACGGACGCAAGTGATTCAGCGATAGGGGCAGCTCTTTTACAAGAGGATAGGCTGATAGCATTTGAAAGCAAGAAACTCACAAGGCCTCAGTTGCGTTATACAACTCAGGAGAAAGGAAGCTACAGAAGACAAATAATCTTCTGATTCCGAAAGCTCACATACAGAGAATATCAGGCAGGTTACAAGAAGTCTATCCTTGGGAATATGGGCATAGGCCGTACAACCAAACACTCGCAAAGCGCCCACCTTGGGCTTGATGCCGCTAAATGCCTCTTCTGGAGTCTTGCCTTCCACAGCTTTTGTTGGACTTCTATTCAACAGAAACACTGCTGTGTGCATTGCCTCGCCCCAAAAAGAGTTGGGGAACCCCGTTGCCTTGAGCATGCACCTTGCACACTCCACAATAGTTCGGTTCTTTCTCTCTGCTACGCTGTTTTGTTGAGGGGTATGAGGAGCAGTAAGCTGCCTTTTGATCCCATTGGCCTTGCATAATTCCACAAATTCTCTGACCTGAGCATCTTTATCTTCTTTCCTGAATGTTCTTCTACCAAAGCTTTGAAATGCAAGAAGTACTTGAATGCTTCAGATTTAAACTTCAAAGAAATTAATCCAAATCTTGCATGAGAAGTCGTCAATAAAGGTCATAAAGTAATATGCCCCCCCTGGAGATTTGGTTTGGGTTGGCCCCCACAAATCTGAATGTATCAAGTCAAGTATGCCTGCTGCCCTGGTGGTGCTCTCCTTGGGAAACTTATGTCTTTGTTGTTTTCCCATAGCGCAAGCCTCGCAAACTGAAGAGCTTGGCTTAACAACTGGAAGCCCCTCCACCATATGATGCTGGTTCAACACCTGCATGCTTTAGTAACCAAGATGTCCATACTGCCACAACCTATCCACATCACTTCCTTTTGTTGTATAAGCATGCTGACTAGTGATAGAAGTGTACAACTTGTATAGATTATCTTCCTGCAATCCTTTGGCCACAACCTTCATATTATCACTCAAGTCCAACACAAGACAAGAAGTAGCATCAAATTCTACTTTCATATTTTGTTGAGTGATAGCTCCTACTAAAAGAAGATTTTTAGCAAGTCTTGGTACATAAAGACATTCTTAATGACTTTGACTTCTCCTGATGGAAGCTTTACAGGTACTGTGCCCTTTCCCTTGACCTTGTGTGTTGAGTTGTCACCTAGGCACACCTCTTGTCCATCACAAATCCCCACAAAGGTATCAAACCAATCCCTATGAGGGGTCATGTGCTTTGAAGCACCTAAATCAATGTCCCAACCACCTGTTGTAGCTTGTGAGGCCAATGCAACAGAGAATAACTCAGCTTGCCTTATGTCACTCTGCTCCTCTCTTGCAACACTCTCAACAACATTTTCTCCCTGCTTCTTTGTGCCCTTCTTTTGGTCTGCAAGCTTCTTCCTGCACTCAAAAGCAAAGTGTCCATATTTACCACAGTAATTGCAATTCCCCTTCCTTCGAGGTGTGGAAGAAGTATTCGAGGAGGATTGTGCTCATGACATCTGCAAGTTCTCCATTCCTTGCTCAAGTGTTTGTGGTGCTCCTTTGTTCTTGCCTTTACCTTTCATTTTGCTGCTTCTTAGAAGCAAAGGCATGCTCCTAAAAATCTTTCCTCTTGGAGAGATTAACTCTCCTCATCTCCTCCTGTAGACTTCTTCATAGGTAGGGATCTTCTCTCTCACAGATATCATCATCACAAAGTTCTAATAAGCATATGACAAGCTATTCAAAACTACTGGCACCAAGTCTTTGTCAGCAATAGACTCTCCAAGTACAGAAAGCTGATATCGAATATCCTGAATCTTAGTAAGATGATCAGTCACTGTCTCCCCTGTCTCCATTCTGAGAGTATACAACTTGTTCTTCAAGTAGAGAAACCTAGTTGTACTTGTTGTCTCATACAATGCACAAAGAATGTGCCATGCATCCACAGGCCCTTTGGCTGACCTGATTAGAGGAATCACTCACTGACATGTTGATGATCCTGTGTGCCTTTTCCCCTCTCTTGATATAGTCCTTGAGTTCAAGTTCAGATGTTGGAACAGGCTCCTCACCTATCACAAGCTTCCAACATTCTTTGTCTTCAAGAATGTTCTTGATCTTGAATTTCCATATGCTAAAGTTAGTGCCATCAAGTCGGTTGGCTTCACTCAACATGCTCTCTGCAAGACTAGACATAGTTGGATAGAAATAAAACACAAAAGGCAAACTAGGATTTTCACCCAACTAGGGTATGCAGCCACTTGCTCAATAACCCTCAGCCTCTGGATTTGAAACTATCCCCCTATATGGCTGTCCTAGCCCTTGTCCAAGATCCACTCAGAACTTTCACTGAAGTCCCCACTATAGAAAGCGCCCTCCTACAGTCCTGGCTGTCAAAAAAATTTGTCCCAAATTAGAAACTTTTTGGCTCCTTGTACTCCCCTTGCCAACATAGTACTCCAACCATGCAGATAGCACAAAGATCAGATGCCCCTACAAAAAGTGCTCCCTCCTCAAAGGTAAGCTGCTCTCCAGGAATGGCAGGAATCTGATCAAAACAGGTCCAAGCTTTCACCACACCACAGGCAACATAACCTGCTCTGATACCATGACAAATTCCAAGCCTAGCTATGGAGTATCATAACAGCATAGTAAGCACACTATAAAGTAGAACACAAAAGCAAGAGAGAGAGAGGACTTCAAAGCTCACACAACTTGAATGATTATTCAAAGAGTAGTAGGGCGTGGAAACCCCTCCAAACTTTGGGCTACATTTAGCATGTAATGTATAGAGGTGGTGTCTTGCTAATTCTAGCTCTAGAACCCACATGGGTCCTCAACCTACTTGTTATTACTTGCCTAATTAGCACAAGTGGGGTGTACTATGTACATAAATGTTTTATCCCCATGTCTTATGCACAACTTACAAGTTACAAGTATACAAGCCTCAAGGGGCAAAATAGGCATTTATTTCAACGCAATTGACAATATAGCGTTTCGTCTACGAAAGGTGTCCCATCAGCCATGGATGGCTTATTACTGGTATCACAGTGAGTGGCTATGGGCTTGCAATCCTGCATATTGAATCTTCAAAGAAGCTCATTTGCATCTTTTGCCTCGGATTTAAAAAATACATAATCGTTTCTCCAAATTTCTAATCTTAGGCAATAATGTATCAAGCTCAAATCTTTAATGTCAAATTCACGTAAAAAATCTTCTTTAACCTAAGCAATAAGCAACTATTGCTACCTGTGATGATTAGATCATCAACATAGAGAACAATAATCTCCAAGTCCCATGCAATAGAGGAGTCTCATTCTCATCACTCACTGATTGTGGAGGGACAAGAAGCTTGTTGCACCAAGAGTTGTTGAACATAGGGGTTTGCAATTTGCAATTTACGATTGTGATTAACTCATTACACTAGGCTTACAATCGGCCCTCTATGTTAGCGTAATCACTTGTATTTTAAATCAAAGTACATTGTGTAGATAGTCATAAGCAAGTCGTTCTCACATATGTGAAACCTAACTTTGTTCTTGAATTCAAACACCACAAATAAACGTTCCAGAAATATTTTTCCTATTTCAAACAACGTTCTAGCGATGCAAGGTTCAAAATGGCATTTTGAATATTCTATGCTCGCGTTATGATGTAATTTGTGGAGACCATCCAATAACAATCCCTTACACAGATGCAGCTTCACAATCTTGAGGTTATCCCAAAACATCCAAAATTCTTTACATCAAAGCATTCAACCAAAGATAGCTCAAAGTACAACTCCCTGCAGAGGCCTCATAAGAGAAATTAAAATACCACAGACATCTCAAAGCCTACCTGTGTCATCTGAGTTGTCTTGCCAGATCCTGTTTCTCCAACCACAACCACTACCTGATTTTCGCGCACAACCTGTTTTCATCAATAAAACAATGAAGGTGGTGATTTACCCAAATCTTAACAAAACATGGCTTTTTAGAGGTTTGTGAAGCCTCAGCACTAGAGCATATCAATGGAATAACTTTGACACTAACAGACAAAACTAGGAACTTCAACTGAAAGAAACTAATAGCCTAAGATGAGTACCGTAAAGAGTAGTATCCCAATGAAGTAGAAAGGTTCATTAACAGTTGAGATGAATAGAAAGCAGGACAGTTCACATGATCAAAAATCAAATGCATAGCCAGGTTTTCCAGAACCTCATAATTCTAACAGTATACAGGAAGAGAAACATCGAGGTTCAACTACCAATATTTATTAATCAGGTTTCAAACCATAAAACATAGCCTTTTTATTCGAATCTTGCCTACAGTGTGTGAGGGTGATGATACTTAGCTCTTCTTTATTTGCTACAATATGCAACCATTTCCAGTTCACAATAGTCATGAAAAGCATTATAGAAATCAATAAAAGCATTGCCATGTCTTGCAACTCACAAAAACATTCAATTGTAACTGCAAACCAAGCAAGGCCAAAATGTTGAGGAAAGGGATTGAAAATAATAATCACCTGAAGTAGCTCTTCTCTTACTGAAAAGATTGGCAGATATTGTCGTTGTTCTGTCAAAGATTTTGTCTTTGAAAACTCGCTAGCTGCTTCACCTTTCTGCTTCATATGTGATGAGAACTTTGCGTGCTCTTTGAAATCAACTTCACCTTCTTCTCCAACATGCTCCTTGTCAGCATCAATCTACCTTGCATAAATTAGTTAAGGACAAGTCATAAATAGGAGTTACCCAACACACATCAAATGGGCTCCTTCCAAGTAATAGTGTCTTGTTGCTGGATACTCGAACACTATGGCTCAGGTTCTTGTGAAGATGATCGCAAATATCTGGTAAATTTGGTGAAAATACTGTGAAGATTGAAACCTTTATATGTGGTAGTAAGGTGCTCTTCATTAAACAATAAAAAATCAACCTGGTAGAGCAAAAGTAGGTATATTAGCAGGTAAGCTAACAACCTAAGAAAGGGGGAAAACCTGTTCAGCACTTTTTTCAACGCCCAAAATGTCTCCAAGTTTCGATCCTGCAAGCTCCCAAAAACGTTGACTGTGGTATCTGACCTATCTGTGTTCTCTAGGGTTCGGCACTGGTCACGAGCTCGTAACAGCTAGCAATCAAGAGATCTCCAAGTCTGCAACTAGCACCACCACGCTCTCTCTAACTCATCAATATAGAGGCCAAAAAGGACCGGTGAAAGGGAGCACCCTTGCTTCACCCCAATAGTACTCCAAATGTGATCAGAAATGCCACTACTATGCCGAAAACAACCAAGACACGCTCATATAGTGCCATCACAGCCCAGATGATGTCGGTGGAGAAGCCAAGATTTCGGAGTCGTTGAGGAACAGAATCAAAGGCCTTCCTGAAGTCTACAAAACAATAGTAAACCCTCTCTATCCTGTGCTTAGCTTCCTCAATCAGGGCCTGTAACGTGAAGATGTGATCTGTGGTAGAGTAATGAGCCCAAAACTTGCCTGACCTAGCATGTAATCTCCTAGTCTCTGCATCTAAACTCACAACTGACTGAAGTATAGTACCATAGAGCTTCGCCAGGACATGCCCAATCATGATAGTGCGGTAGTTACTAGAAATCATGGGGTCACCATTCTTATGGATGGGGTGGATGATGTTAGTGCACTAGGACGAAGCGAAATCAGAAACAACGGCGAAATTAAGAAGAGTGGCTATGGTGGGAGCGAGTAAGTCGGATGCATGGGCAAGGAGTTCAGACTCTAGGTCTTCAATATCTCTGGCTTTATGTGAGTTCATCTTCTTAATGGCAGCAAGTACCATATCGGGTGTGAAGAAGGAGAACTAAGTGGTCATGGAGATATGGAGATGGGTGAGTCGGTGGGAAGGGTATATAAGCTAGTAGCGTAATCGGTCCAAATGCAGAGGTCTTCCAAGAGAGGTGGTGGAGAACGGGGAATGAACTCCAAATGCCTAGGCCGCTAGTTTTGGTCATTATGGCACATAGCTCATGTTTTTTTGAATGTGATACTCACATTTCATGTCTTTTTTAGCCCTATTTTGTGAACGTCAGTAGCGATCTAATCAACATTTGTAAGATGCTAGACTATGTTTCTTCATGCCCACAAGGATGCCTATGCAAGTTGCTAGACTATGTTTCCCTACAAGGATGCCTATGCCGCTAGTTTTAGCCATTACGGCACATAGGTTAAGTTTCAAATGTGATGCTCGCATTACCAATTCTTTGATGTATCTTTGAATAAATCTATCTTTTATTGCTTGTGATGTCACACTTTATTTTCCAATATTAAAGTAATTCAATATTTATATCTAACAACATCTCTAATTCATATATCACATATTTGTCTTTGACTTGTAGTAGTATTTAAATACATCTATCATGCTTGTTCGATCCTCTGCTGAAATCCTACTACAAATGATCCCTATATTTTGTGTGTTGCAGGATTTGCGAATATCGAGACAAGCTAATTCTTAGTCATCGTAGATCTACATTACGGAATAAGTGTGAGGGATTTGGCACCATGTGTGTGTAAGTCCAACCCGATGATCACATGGTTAATTGATTTATTAGATGTTAATAAAAGGACCTTAGGCCAATTGCGGGAATTAAATTTGTCGTAGGGCCTAATAGTTAAGTTAGTGAATAAAAGTGGGTTCCCCCTAAATTCAAATTCAAATGAGGAGGGAGGTAGGATTTGGCCAATAGGCTTTGAGGCCAAGTGCCCTAAAATTCACTATAAGTAATGGTGCTTTGTAGTTCATTTTTTATGTTCAATCAAGGTGGAAACTCTACCAAATTGCATTTGGATGTCCTTCCTCTTCTTTCTTGCTCCATATCTCATTTTTTTTTCCAATCTTTTTGGATTTTCTAATTGTTGAGATTGAATCTTGTTTCTATTTTTATGAGAGAGAGAGAGAGAGAGAGAGAGAGAGAGAGAGAGAGAGAGAGAGAGAGAGAGAGAGAGACACACACACACCGTGCAGAAGACTGGTTTTCGGACGAGATTCGGTCACTATGAATTTCTCGTGCTTCCTTTTGGGTTGATGAATGCACCAGCTACGTTCCAACAGATGATGAACGATCTTTTTCGTCCATATCTAGGGAAGTTTGTGGTTGTATTCTTAGATGATATTCTCATCTACAGTAGAACACTTAAGGAGCATTTGAGTCATCTTAAGACTGGCTTAGATATTCTCAGACGAGAGAAACTCTACGCTAAGGAATCTAAATGTGAGTTCTTTAAGCATGAGTTGTTGTACCTCGGTCATAAGATCACCCGTAGTGGGTTGGAGATTGACGAGAGTAAGGTCAAGACAGTGCTTGATTGGCCGATACCGAAGACGGTTAGAGAAGTTAAATCTTTTCTCGGTTTTACAGTTTTCTTTCGTAAGTCAATTGAGGATTACGCTAAAGTAGCAGCACCCTTAAATAATTTGACTAAAGGCAGAGTTAATAAAAAGAAAAAGAGAGGTCAACCTAGCGAGCCTATTGAGTGGAATGATGAATTGAACCAATGCTTTGAGAAACTCAAGCAAATGGTTGCTTCAGCTCCTATTTTACAAATCGCGAATCCTGATTTACCTTACGTCGTGCAAACGGACGCAAGTGATTCAGCGATAGGGGCAGCTCTTTTACAAGAGGATAGGCTGATAGCATTTGAAAGCAAGAAACTCACAAGGCCTCAGTTGCGTTATACAACTCAGGAGAAAGGAAGCTACAGAAGACAAATAATCTTCTGATTCCGAAAGCTCACATACAGAGAATATCAGGCAGGTTACAAGAAGTCTATCCTTGGGAATATGGGCATAGGCCGTACAACCAAACACTCGCAAAGCGCCCACCTTGGGCTTGATGCCGCTAAATGCCTCTTCTGGAGTCTTGCCTTCCACAGCTTTTGTTGGACTTCTATTCAACAGAAACACTGCTGTGTGCATTGCCTCGCCCCAAAAAGAGTTGGGGAACCCCGTTGCCTTGAGCATGCACCTTGCACACTCCACAATAGTTCGGTTCTTTCTCTCTGCTACGCTGTTTTGTTGAGGGGTATGAGGAGCAGTAAGCTGCCTTTTGATCCCATTGGCCTTGCATAATTCCACAAATTCTCTGACCTGAGCATCTTTATCTTCTTTCCTGAATGTTCTTCTACCAAAGCTTTGAAATGCAAGAAGTACTTGAATGCTTCAGATTTAAACTTCAAAGAAATTAATCCAAATCTTGCATGAGAAGTCGTCAATAAAGGTCATAAAGTAATATGCCCCCCCTGGAGATTTGGTTTGGGTTGGCCCCCACAAATCTGAATGTATCAAGTCAAGTATGCCTGCTGCCCTGGTGGTGCTCTCCTTGGGAAACTTATGTCTTTGTTGTTTTCCCATAGCGCAAGCCTCGCAAACTGAAGAGCTTGGCTTAACAACTGGAAGCCCCTCCACCATATGATGCTGGTTCAACACCTGCATGCTTTAGTAACCAAGATGTCCATACTGCCACAACCTATCCACATCACTTCCTTTTGTTGTATAAGCATGCTGACTAGTGATAGAAGTGTACAACTTGTATAGATTATCTTCCTGCAATCCTTTGGCCACAACCTTCATATTATCACTCAAGTCCAACACAAGACAAGAAGTAGCATCAAATTCTACTTTCATATTTTGTTGAGTGATAGCTCCTACTAAAAGAAGATTTTTAGCAAGTCTTGGTACATAAAGACATTCTTAATGACTTTGACTTCTCCTGATGGAAGCTTTACAGGTACTGTGCCCTTTCCCTTGACCTTGTGTGTTGAGTTGTCACCTAGGCACACCTCTTGTCCATCACAAATCCCCACAAAGGTATCAAACCAATCCCTATGAGGGGTCATGTGCTTTGAAGCACCTAAATCAATGTCCCAACCACCTGTTGTAGCTTGTGAGGCCAATGCAACAGAGAATAACTCAGCTTGCCTTATGTCACTCTGCTCCTCTCTTGCAACACTCTCAACAACATTTTCTCCCTGCTTCTTTGTGCCCTTCTTTTGGTCTGCAAGCTTCTTCCTGCACTCAAAAGCAAAGTGTCCATATTTACCACAGTAATTGCAATTCCCCTTCCTTCGAGGTGTGGAAGAAGTATTCGAGGAGGATTGTGCTCATGACATCTGCAAGTTCTCCATTCCTTGCTCAAGTGTTTGTGGTGCTCCTTTGTTCTTGCCTTTACCTTTCATTTTGCTGCTTCTTAGAAGCAAAGGCATGCTCCTAAAAATCTTTCCTCTTGGAGAGATTAACTCTCCTCATCTCCTCCTGTAACAAGAGACCATAGACTTCTTCATAGGTAGGGATCTTCTCTCTCACAGATATCATCATCACAAAGTTCTAATAAGCATATGACAAGCTATTCAAAACTACTGGCACCAAGTCTTTGTCAGCAATAGACTCTCCAAGTACAGAAAGCTGATATCGAATATCCTGAATCTTAGTAAGATGATCAGTCACTGTCTCCCCTGTCTCCATTCTGAGAGTATACAACTTGTTCTTCAAGTAGAGAAACCTAGTTGTACTTGTTGTCTCATACAATGCACAAAGAATGTGCCATGCATCCACAGGCCCTTTGGCTGACCTGATTAGAGGAATCACTCACTGACATGTTGATGATCCTGTGTGCCTTTTCCCCTCTCTTGATATAGTCCTTGAGTTCAAGTTCAGATGTTGGAACAGGCTCCTCACCTATCACAAGCTTCCAACATTCTTTGTCTTCAAGAATGTTCTTGATCTTGAATTTCCATATGCTAAAGTTAGTGCCATCAAGTCGGTTGGCTTCACTCAACATGCTCTCTGCAAGACTAGACATAGTTGGATAGAAATAAAACACAAAAGGCAAACTAGGATTTTCACCCAACTAGGGTATGCAGCCACTTGCTCAATAACCCTCAGCCTCTGGATTTGAAACTATCCCCCTATATGGCTGTCCTAGCCCTTGTCCAAGATCCACTCAGAACTTTCACTGAAGTCCCCACTATAGAAAGCGCCCTCCTACAGTCCTGGCTGTCAAAAAAATTTGTCCCAAATTAGAAACTTTTTGGCTCCTTGTACTCCCCTTGCCAACATAGTACTCCAACCATGCAGATAGCACAAAGATCAGATGCCCCTACAAAAAGTGCTCCCTCCTCAAAGGTAAGCTGCTCTCCAGGAATGGCAGGAATCTGATCAAAACAGGTCCAAGCTTTCACCACACCACAGGCAACATAACCTGCTCTGATACCATGACAAATTCCAAGCCTAGCTATGGAGTATCATAACAGCATAGTAAGCACACTATAAAGTAGAACACAAAAGCAAGAGAGAGAGAGGACTTCAAAGCTCACACAACTTGAATGATTATTCAAAGAGTAGTAGGGCGTGGAAACCCCTCCAAACTTTGGGCTACATTTAGCATGTAATGTATAGAGGTGGTGTCTTGCTAATTCTAGCTCTAGAACCCACATGGGTCCTCAACCTACTTGTTATTACTTGCCTAATTAGCACAAGTGGGGTGTACTATGTACATAAATGTTTTATCCCCATGTCTTATGCACAACTTACAAGTTACAAGTATACAAGCCTCAAGGGGCAAAATAGGCATTTATTTCAACGCAATTGACAATATAGCGTTTCGTCTACGAAAGGTGTCCCATCAGCCATGGATGGCTTATTACTGGTATCACAGTGAGTGGCTATGGGCTTGCAATCCTGCATATTGAATCTTCAAAGAAGCTCATTTGCATCTTTTGCCTCGGATTTAAAAAATACATAATCGTTTCTCCAAATTTCTAATCTTAGGCAATAATGTATCAAGCTCAAATCTTTAATGTCAAATTCACGTAAAAAATCTTCTTTAACCTAAGCAATAAGCAACTATTGCTACCTGTGATGATTAGATCATCAACATAGAGAACAATAATCTCCAAGTCCCATGCAATAGAGGAGTCTCATTCTCATCACTCACTGATTGTGGAGGGACAAGAAGCTTGTTGCACCAAGAGTTGTTGAACATAGGGGTTTGCAATTTGCAATTTACGATTGTGATTAACTCATTACACTAGGCTTACAATCGGCCCTCTATGTTAGCGTAATCACTTGTATTTTAAATCAAAGTACATTGTGTAGATAGTCATAAGCAAGTCGTTCTCACATATGTGAAACCTAACTTTGTTCTTGAATTCAAACACCACAAATAAACGTTCCAGAAATATTTTTCCTATTTCAAACAACGTTCTAGCGATGCAAGGTTCAAAATGGCATTTTGAATATTCTATGCTCGCGTTATGATGTAATTTGTGGAGACCATCCAATAACAATCCCTTACACAGATGCAGCTTCACAATCTTGAGGTTATCCCAAAACATCCAAAATTCTTTACATCAAAGCATTCAACCAAAGATAGCTCAAAGTACAACTCCCTGCAGAGGCCTCATAAGAGAAATTAAAATACCACAGACATCTCAAAGCCTACCTGTGTCATCTGAGTTGTCTTGCCAGATCCTGTTTCTCCAACCACAACCACTACCTGATTTTCGCGCACAACCTGTTTTCATCAATAAAACAATGAAGGTGGTGATTTACCCAAATCTTAACAAAACATGGCTTTTTAGAGGTTTGTGAAGCCTCAGCACTAGAGCATATCAATGGAATAACTTTGACACTAACAGACAAAACTAGGAACTTCAACTGAAAGAAACTAATAGCCTAAGATGAGTACCGTAAAGAGTAGTATCCCAATGAAGTAGAAAGGTTCATTAACAGTTGAGATGAATAGAAAGCAGGACAGTTCACATGATCAAAAATCAAATGCATAGCCAGGTTTTCCAGAACCTCATAATTCTAACAGTATACAGGAAGAGAAACATCGAGGTTCAACTACCAATATTTATTAATCAGGTTTCAAACCATAAAACATAGCCTTTTTATTCGAATCTTGCCTACAGTGTGTGAGGGTGATGATACTTAGCTCTTCTTTATTTGCTACAATATGCAACCATTTCCAGTTCACAATAGTCATGAAAAGCATTATAGAAATCAATAAAAGCATTGCCATGTCTTGCAACTCACAAAAACATTCAATTGTAACTGCAAACCAAGCAAGGCCAAAATGTTGAGGAAAGGGATTGAAAATAATAATCACCTGAAGTAGCTCTTCTCTTACTGAAAAGATTGGCAGATATTGTCGTTGTTCTGTCAAAGATTTTGTCTTTGAAAACTCGCTAGCTGCTTCACCTTTCTGCTTCATATGTGATGAGAACTTTGCGTGCTCTTTGAAATCAACTTCACCTTCTTCTCCAACATGCTCCTTGTCAGCATCAATCTACCTTGCATAAATTAGTTAAGGACAAGTCATAAATAGGAGTTACCCAACACACATCAAATGGGCTCCTTCCAAGTAATAGTGTCTTGTTGCTGGATACTCGAACACTATGGCTCAGGTTCTTGTGAAGATGATCGCAAATATCTGGTAAATTTGGTGAAAATACTGTGAAGATTGAAACCTTTATATGTGGTAGTAAGGTGCTCTTCATTAAACAATAAAAAATCAACCTGGTAGAGCAAAAGTAGGTATATTAGCAGGTAAGCTAACAACCTAAGAAAGGGGGAAAACCTGTTCAGCACTTTTTTCAACGCCCAAAATGTCTCCAAGTTTCGATCCTGCAAGCTCCCAAAAACGTTGACTGTGGTATCTGACCTATCTGTGTTCTCTAGGGTTCGGCACTGGTCACGAGCTCGTAACAGCTAGCAATCAAGAGATCTCCAAGTCTGCAACTAGCACCACCACGCTCTCTCTAACTCATCAATATAGAGGCCAAAAAGGACCGGTGAAAGGGAGCACCCTTGCTTCACCCCAATAGTACTCCAAATGTGATCAGAAATGCCACTACTATGCCGAAAACAACCAAGACACGCTCATATAGTGCCATCACAGCCCAGATGATGTCGGTGGAGAAGCCAAGATTTCGGAGTCGTTGAGGAACAGAATCAAAGGCCTTCCTGAAGTCTACAAAACAATAGTAAACCCTCTCTATCCTGTGCTTAGCTTCCTCAATCAGGGCCTGTAACGTGAAGATGTGATCTGTGGTAGAGTAATGAGCCCAAAACTTGCCTGACCTAGCATGTAATCTCCTAGTCTCTGCATCTAAACTCACAACTGACTGAAGTATAGTACCATAGAGCTTCGCCAGGACATGCCCAATCATGATAGTGCGGTAGTTACTAGAAATCATGGGGTCACCATTCTTATGGATGGGGTGGATGATGTTAGTGCACTAGGACGAAGCGAAATCAGAAACAACGGCGAAATTAAGAAGAGTGGCTATGGTGGGAGCGAGTAAGTCGGATGCATGGGCAAGGAGTTCAGACTCTAGGTCTTCAATATCTCTGGCTTTATGTGAGTTCATCTTCTTAATGGCAGCAAGTACCATATCGGGTGTGAAGAAGGAGAACTAAGTGGTCATGGAGATATGGAGATGGGTGAGTCGGTGGGAAGGGTATATAAGCTAGTAGCGTAATCGGTCCAAATGCAGAGGTCTTCCAAGAGAGGTGGTGGAGAACGGGGAATGAACTCCAAATGCCTAGGCCGCTAGTTTTGGTCATTATGGCACATAGCTCATGTTTTTTTGAATGTGATACTCACATTTCATGTCTTTTTTAGCCCTATTTTGTGAACGTCAGTAGCGATCTAATCAACATTTGTAAGATGCTAGACTATGTTTCTTCATGCCCACAAGGATGCCTATGCAAGTTGCTAGACTATGTTTCCCTACAAGGATGCCTATGCCGCTAGTTTTAGCCATTACGGCACATAGGTTAAGTTTCAAATGTGATGCTCGCATTACCAATTCTTTGATGTATCTTTGAATAAATCTATCTTTTATTGCTTGTGATGTCACACTTTATTTTCCAATATTAAAGTAATTCAATATTTATATCTAACAACATCTCTAATTCATATATCACATATTTGTCTTTGACTTGTAGTAGTATTTAAATACATCTATCATGCTTGTTCGATCCTCTGCTGAAATCCTACTACAAATGATCCCTATATTTTGTGTGTTGCAGGATTTGCGAATATCGAGACAAGCTAATTCTTAGTCATCGTAGATCTACATTACGGAATAAGTGTGAGGGATTTGGCACCATGTGTGTGTAAGTCCAACCCGATGATCACATGGTTAATTGATTTATTAGATGTTAATAAAAGGACCTTAGGCCAATTGCGGGAATTAAATCTGTCGTAGGGCCTAATAGTTAAGTTAGTGAATAAAAGTGGGTTCCCCCTAAATTCAAATTCAAATGAGGAGGGAGGTAGGATTTGGCCAATAGGCTTTGAGGCCAAGTGCCCTAAAATTCACTATAAGTAATGGTGCTTTGTAGTTCATTTTTTATGTTCAATCAAGGTGGAAACTCTACCAAATTGCATTTGGATGTCCTTCCTCTTCTTTCTTGCTCCATATCTCATTTTTTTTTCCAATCTTTTTGGATTTTCTAATTGTTGAGATTGAATCTTGTTTCTATTTTTATGAGAGAGAGAGAGAGAGAGAGAGAGAGAGAGAGAGAGAGAGAGAGAGAGAGAGACACACACACACAGAGGAAAGTAAGCTTGATCTTGATGACTAATGGATCGTAATGTTAGATGTTGAATCATAAGCATGTGTGAATCTGGACTATGCTATCGCTCTCATGGGAACGAACTTCAGCGTGGCATGTTAGAATCCTCTTCATTTCTTGATGCTTTGCAAGTGCTTAGATTAGCTCGCATTTAGGCATCATGGTTTTTGCATGATTATGTTAGAATTGCATTTTTAGGGTAAGTTAATTTTGTGTGGATTTCTTGCTTGAAATCATTTGAGATTGATGAGCAAGGAAGGACAGACAGTACATCAGTGTTAAGATCCATCTGGATTTTAACACATCAAAGAAACATTCAAAATCACTCATGTTCTGCAATTTGGAGACAAAAGGGGCCAAAATCTTCATCAGACCTTGATAACTTTCTGTTCCCTTGCAACCAACCTTCGCCGACTTGCAAGCAGGACCGCCCTGATGCAATGAAGCTACAGTTCAACGAGCGAAGGTTACTTCCTAGCCATTTTCCAGAAACATGACAAAAACAGCCAAAAACAATAGAAATCTCCCAAAACTAAAACTAAACAATTTTGCAAACCCTGGCCAACCTACTGTAGTTGCATCTGATACAGATCTACTCACAGCCAGGTCGGCGAAGACCTACTGCTGAAAATCAGCTAAAACAGTTCGCTACTAATTCGGAGAAGAGCAAAGAATCATCCTTTCAGACCTACAGTTGGTCCATCGCTGCCCTATTGCCTCCATTTTGAGCAAGAAAAGAGGAGTCATAGATTTGCAGTCAGCTTAGTTTTAGCAGAAGATCTCCATCGCGGTCCAGTGTACCCTACTGCGCATGTTTAGAGGGCCAGCACACCTGCGAAGAGGGCCATCGCAGCAAAAACTCCATTGCGGATTTTCAGGCTTCAAAAACTTGTTTTGCTCGCAAGTACCTGCAGATCCATCTTAAGCTCAGTTCATCTCCAGGTAACTTATTAGCTAAAAGTCCAACACACTTCCTATTCCAGAAAGATAGCTTCTGCTAACAGACTTCTAGCTCATCTCCAAGGGCCGCTGCTCCCTGTCTATATCTCCGGTGCACTCACACTTCTAAATGGACTGTTTTTCAAAGATTGGACAGAGCTCCATCACTGGTCCTGCCTGCTGAAGACCAGTGCCACCAGACCTCCATCACTGTTGAAGAAGGATACTTACAGCTGAAAGTCAGCTAAAGATCAGTGCAAGTTTCCAGCTCTCTAGCAGCTGTAACAACTGGCCAATCCACAGATTTGGAAGGGGGAATGATCAGTCATTTTGTGGGCAGCGCACCTGTTTAAAGTCCCAGCCCATTGTTTTGGAGAGAGTTATATTTTACCATTTATCAATTGATCTCTGGTAAATTGTATCAACGTGGAACTGATGATATTCTTTGGACATGTGTTTAAACTCCTTTCTGTTAATACCCAGTTCCTTGTTGTTTCCAGCTAGAAGCAATACTAGAAAGAAAAGTGTCATTTCCCTTTTCCTGTATAATTTCTTGTATTTTCCTTGTTTCTTTTTCTTGTCAAGTACTTTGTATTTTTGTACTTTCGTTTGGTAATCATGGCTGATGATAGAGTCGATATCCCCACCAGTGCACCAGTTTCCCTTCAGTCTCGACCAGCCAGTCCTGATACTAACCGTAATCCCAGTACGGGGATGATGAGTCCGCCTGCGGGTGTTTCTCCGTTGGTGCATGTTCGCATAGATAGTATGGAGAGGTCCATGGCAAAGATGCGTACTTTGTTATCTTCCATTGTTGGAAATTATGCTGGAAATCATGCATCATCTTCACAGTATCATCCGCCGCACCCGTTGCAATTCCCTTCTCCCATGTCGCCTCAGTTGCTCATTCCAATTCCATCCCCAAAAGACAAAGATATCAGACCTGCTAAGTTTTCTGAAAATTCCCAGCAAAGAACTACTGATGTGGTGGATCAATGGTTGCATAAATGGGAAAAGTATAATGTTTTTAAAAGAGCTCCAACCGATGAAGGTTGGAGAATTTGAAAAGCCGCTTACCATTTCATTAATTTTGCTGATAGGTGGTGGCAGAAATTGCTCAAGTTTAACCAATGCCAACCACCTAGGTTGAATTCAAGCAGGCCTTCAAGGCTCAGTTCATTCCTCCACATGAGCACGTACGTGGGACGGATGCATGGTTTCTGCATTGTCAGAAACACTATAGTGTGCAAGAATATGCTGATAAGTACAGGGAAATGCTCATCAAGATTCCGAAAGAGATCCCTGAGTGGCTGATTGTACATAAATGTGTGTTTGGTCTTCATGAAGAGTTGAGGCCACATGTTTTGAATGCACATTGTAAGGCCTTGGAAGAGGCAATTGCTATGGCCCTCAACTACGAAGGCAATGTCAAAAGCAAGCCTGATTTTGGATATGCACCAGAAGAAGGGGTCGCAAAAGGTTGGCCAGCAGAGCCACAGAAATCTCCCACAGGGACACCCTATCCGGATGCAGCAAGTTCTGAAGCGTAAGCTAGCACTCTCTATGCCAAAACGCTCCTACAGTAAATCTACCCTCATAGCAGAACAAAAAGAAAAGGCCAAGAAAGAAGGACTGTTTTTTCTGCCTTGGCAAACACTTGTTCAAAGATTGTCCTTGGCGGATGGGCAAAAAACTCCATACTTTACAGCCGTGCCAGGAAGGGTCAAGGATGAGAATATGTTGGATGATCTATTGGGTACCAATGATGAGGACACAAAGCATGTCATGACCATTTCGGTGCGAAAAATTATTCTAGATGCACCAGTTTATTTCCTTTCCACCAGGGAACAAGACGGGTATCAGTTTCCGAAAAGTAAGCTGATACAAATGAGGGGGAAGCTGGAAAGTCAAGATGTTCTTGTATTATTCGACATCGGCTCCTGACATAATAATATTATCAACTCTTGTGCAATGAAGAAGCTTAACTTGGCTATTGTGCCTTCTGATCACCGGTATACAGTTGAGATGCCAGGTAAGAGGACAGAGGTGTGGGATCGACGAGTCTCTCAAGCGCTACTCACTATTCACACTTATTCTGAGATGTTAGACTTTGAGATCACCAAGTTAGCCAAGTTTGATACTGTATTAGGAAAGCGATGGCATGCAAGTAAGCAGCCCGCTATAGATTTCCTTTCGCATGAGTATGTTATCAAGTATAAGGGTTTGTCTCATTTCCTGTAGGGGGGGAGGCCATCTGTACAGAGCCCTCTTATTACATGTATGCAAATAGAGAAGATGGACTTGCAGTATTTGTGGTTGTGTTATTTGGTAAATGTGAATGTAGATTACCAATAAACCCACAAGTTAATAATTCAAGATGGAGGCACTCATCCATGTGTTGACGATAAAAAAAAATGAATAAAATGACCATCAATAGTAGATATCCTTTGCCTAGGATGGATGATCTAATGGACCTTGTGAATGGAGCAAAGTATTTCTAAGATCAGGCTACCATCAAATAACGATTAAGAACGAGGATGTTTCTAAGACTAGTTTTTGAACCCAAGTATGGCTATTATGAGTTTTTGTTGTTACCATTCATGAATGCACTTGCTACATTCCAGCAGATGATGATGTGAACGATATCCTTCGTCCATATTTGAGGAAGTTTGTGGTGATGTATTTCCACGACATATAAATTTATAAAGTCAGACCCTTGAGGAGCATGAAAAACATCTTCGTATTGTCTTCGAGCTTCTAAGGCAAGAAAAACTCTATGCTAAGGAGTCAAAATGTGAATTCTTTTAGATCAAGCTCAAGTACTTGAGCCATATCATATCCAATCGCGGCCTCGAGATAGATTATGATCCAGTCCCTTGAGTACATATGTGATGTCGTTGACCTAAGAGGCCATAAGGCCAGGTGGTCAGAAGTCATTCAGGATAAATATATCAAGATACAGCAGTTCACTAAGATAAACAGCTGAAAAACTCTATCCTTTGCAGTATATGCAAACAGAAATTTCTTTTTTGGTATTCGCCCTTTGGCATGATGGATCAAACTTCAAAAGTTGTAAGCACTAATTTAAAGCCCGTCCGGGGCATTCTAATGTTTGTGCCTCAAGCAACGTGAAAGGAACTGACCTGTTGATGATTCACTTGCTTAAAGACCACTGCCAATTGGTTGTTCAAAACAATTTGACAGAAATATCATAGTTGATTTGGTTACTCCAGTTACTGGGTTCTGCTGCCCAAAATGGCTAAAGCAGGACAAAGTCCTGCCTGCTGCTAATCTACCACTATTAAAAGTGTGGTTCATCATCATAAAATTACGGCAGCTTCAAGAAGGGCTAGACCATTGAAGTCCCATAATCGGATTTTTGAGCGCAAATCAGATGTGCTTAACATCTAACAGTGAATATTTTCACATCTAAGGTGCTGGAAAATTGGCAGTCTAAAAGTTGGACTTCGGTGTTCAAAGATAGAGATCCAGACATAATCTGGCTCCTTCAGCAAACGAAAGGGTGTAATAAACTAAGATCCTTAATAAATTATTCAAATCCACTTCTTCTAGCCTATAGGAAAATTGGCAGTCTAAAAGTTGGACTTTGGTGTTCAAAGGTAGAGATCCAGACATAATCTGGCTCCTTCAGCAAACGAAAGGGTGTAATAAACTAAGATCCTTAATAGATTATTCAAATCCACTTCTTCTAGCCTATAGGAAAAACTAAACTTGCAATCAAATAACTCTTCAAGACAAGCATGTACAAGGTGACTATCCAAGCACACCTTTGAGAAGATATAATATGCAAAATCATTGGACTCAAATCATCACCCTTTGATTAAACATACTTAAGAGCTGGCCTTGCAATCCTCAAACTTGACCCGAATGATTTATAGATAAGGACCACCTTATTGAACCCTACTGATATGCTAACAAGAATTACTAAGCCCCACTTCAATTGGCAGCCTCAAAATGCAGCCGTGCATTGTTAGCAAAGGGCTCATAACAAAGGCTGGGTGATTGGTGCTTTCGATTTTTTGTCTTATATGAAACTCCAGCAAAAAAATCTAAGATAATTGTTTTTCATAGCTAAGGACCTAGGCTGGAGAGAGGCTTCTGCTGCAACCGGCAGTTTTAGCTAGAAGTTGCAACGTCAAACGGTTCTGCTGAAGGGGACAGGCCGGAGGGCCGGAGGGAGATCTGATTGCTCTGCCTGATCCTCAAAGGAAGATCAATCTGCGGGGGTGACAGAGATAGCAGAGAGGGTGGGTCAGGAGAGAGTGGAGGCCACGTAGCAGAGAAAGAGGGGAAAGGGATCATGACAGAGTGGAGACAACTGCGCAGAGGGACAAAGAGGAGGCAGCAAGAATCAAGGAAAGAGCAGAGTCTGACATTTTCTTCAATAATTGCCATCAAAACAAGTATTACAGCAAGTCATGTTCTGTACTTGGCAGTCCAAATGTGTGAAAAATTGGAAGATGTTACCATGCAACTAAGAAAGAGATAAAAAACAAGCACATGTGTGCATAGATCCCAGAATAGCTTTGCATTCACAATAATATGTATACAAGGTCATCATTTATATTTAGCGAAGATTGCCATAGGCCCAATAAACTATCATAAAGGAAACGAAGGCGTAATACAAGTGTTATTGAGAAACGATGGGGTATACTAGGTGAACTGAATTCATCTGCCAAAAGCTTCTATCCCACCACAATTCTCTCTAAGAACTTAACTGAAGATCTACAAACAACCGGTTAGCCTAAAATGGTGCAAAAGCTAAAAATTACACAAGTTTCAGGCCAAGTATGTAGCAGATTACTCATCCGAGACATGAAGCGCACATAGATGAAGAAGGAAGCCTACATTCCCCAAAAAATATAACACGTACATGAAATAACCAAAATCACCATGTGCAGTAACAATAGCAGCAGCCAGCAAACAGTGTACACAAGAACTAATAACTGTGTGACCTGCACCAGAAAGGGGATAAGAAGCCAAAATGAACTATTATTAATAGCCATCGAGAAGTACTTGGACCACGCATGAAGCAAAATGGAACAATCAGAGATCGCTTTTGTAGAGCAATAATATCTTGCATTGAAGAATATTTACTTTAAAAATCTAACAATTAACCCTAAAATAATGCTGACAAGATTCCATAAAAGGAGGATCACTTCCCAGATGCTCTTCACATATACATCTCAAATTGTAAGTTCATTTAAGCAACAACCATGCTACAGAAAAAACAAATCTTATATATAATAACAACCTTGCACATAACTAACGTAAAGTACTACCTCAACACAGAGAGGCACCCAAACTTTTCCCAAATAAACTTCAAAAGTGCATAAACATTCAAAAAAATAAAAAGGGCAAATACTGCACAATACCATCCAGCTTACCATGTGAGTATGATGCTCCCTTTTACGCTTCGATATTGCTACAAAAGTATCCTCATTAACTCCACCTGTAAACATATCAATCACATTGAAAAGGTTAAAGAACATCATCTGATTACTTGTATCTTAATGGACTTCAGATCAAAAATCCAAAAATGGGGGCCTTGGCATTTTGCGAGTTTTGCGAATTTCTTGCTTGCCATGATTCAGCAAAAAGATAGCACATGGTGTGCTACCTTTTTTATGCCACTAGTTGAATGTTTATCATTTAGAATTGTGGTTTGGTACATACTACATAGTTAAAAATCCCACAATGGAATACCAAAGTAGAAAAAATTTCACATTTAGATTATATTTTAGCGTCCAAAGATAGCACGCCGGCAAGCCAAGGGATCTGGCCGAATTTTTTTTTTTTTTTTTTTGCAACGGAATACCTTATAGCACACAACGTGCCATCTTTGGAGGATGCAAAATTATTTTTCCTGTTTCACTATCTTTGAAGGTTGCAAATTTTTTTTTCTAGCTGATTTACTTAGCACACCGGCATGCTATGTTTGGAGGTTGCAAAAAATATTCTGAAATAACGTTTTCAATCAAAATTTGGTTCTCAAATGTGTCAAAACACCTTTTCTATTTTATAATTGAAAATTTTCAACCTATCAAACCATAGAACCCACGGTTCTCAGAACTGTGGGTCCCAAGAACCGTACAATGAACCATACCACAGTTCATGAACCGTGGTACGGTTCATCTAATGAATTAATTAAATAATTAAAAAAAAAATTATGCCCTTTCCCCCCCAAAACCCCTAAAAAACAAATTTAAATAATTATCACGGTTCTTGGAACCAAACATTGTGAACCGTACGATTCACTGTAAAGTTCCAAGAACCGTGGTGAACCATCCACGGTTCACGAGAACTATGTATCAAACCTATAATTTATCCACAAAAATACAATGTAATACCTTAAAAGTAGATATTGTTCATGACAGTGATGGTTTGATACTTGAATTGCCACATAGATTACACAATTTGGTACTCACATAATCACGTAGACTATGTAAATTGTTTTACATGAGAAAGTTGAATGGTTGTGAATGATTCACATGATACAGTGGCTCAAGCTATGATGTCCAAGCCTTTTGTGATATTGGAAAATGAAAAGCCAATTTTAATACGTGACAAAAAAGAAAAAAGACAAGTGGACACAATACCATAGAAGGAAAATGTGCTAGAGATTGTCATGAAACCCATCAAGAGACATTGAGAGAATTATCAGTAATAAAGTTATCTTACATTGAAATCCATTGAAATTTTTGCATCTAGTTAGCATCTTCTTGTAGTTGGCGACAAAATGCTGTTATTTACTCACAGATTATCAAAACCCGAAAAATGAGAGATTAGCAATATGCAAGGATAATGAAAGTTGTAAACATAAGTTGTAAATACTAAAAAGCAAAAACAAATTCAAAAAGATCAAGAATACAAAACCTAATATATTGGTAACGCCAACTAGCATCACTTCAATTATGGTCACACATAACTTGCTATATGAGTTGACATACATTTTAAATTTTGTTAGATACACCCTGGACTAACTAGTGCTTATAGAGTCTCTAACTAGTTGAGTTATCCTTACGAGTCCAACCAGGAAATTGAAACCTCACAAGGAAAAACAATTGGTGATTCAAATGCACCAACAATCTAGAAACTCCAGCAAATGAGATGTCCACGACATTTCGAACTCAACAAGGCCACTGTTTTGTTGTTGCATTGCATCAGTCAGTTTTCAGCACTTCACATTATAGTGCCATCTCCTATATTGCTTATTGCTCATTGTGGATTGCTCCTCATCATAACTTAGCTAGGCACATGCCAACATACCTCGTACAATAGGAGGGTGCCAGAAGTTCTAAAGCATGATAATCACAGTTCAAGAATGGTGATAGCTAGTTTTGTAGATAATCCTTGCAGTAAAAGGTCACATTCTCACCTATTTTACCTTTCTTTGGACATAGATGCTGAAGATATGTTTACTTTAAAGTCAATTCTAGGATAACTCTGAGGGACTGTAATAATTCTAGGAAGTCGGGACAAAAGAAACTTAGTTTATCGATACGCTCATATTGCTGATTTGCCAGGTTTCTCCTCATCAAATCTTGGCCCATTCATTCTGGTTACTCAAGGCCGTCACCCTTCAGGCTGAAGTTCCTTGTCCTCCAAAATCAAATATGGCTGTTCCAGGCTAAAGCACATCTATCTGTAAGTTAAGAGCAAAAGGCGCAAGTGCCAGATTCAAGCAATTTGTCTTGGCTAGTTATGCACTTGTTGTCTTGGTTTTACTTGAACAGAAGACTGGTTATCTGTAGCCACAAAAAGAATCTTCTCATAGCAAGGAGGTAATTTCCATCAAACAGTCTTTTCTCCAAGAGCAGGCAGCACGAAGAAAAGCCAATCATGGACAGCAGGAGATTGTCTAACAATGAGAGCAACAACAATTCAAGCTATGTTCAACATGTCTTCAATCTGGCCTGCAAGAATACTACTCATTCGTTCACTGCACATACTTTTGAAAATTAAGGGCAGCAACAGATCCTTCCCACGCTCGCTTCCCACTCGCTTCCCAAGGGCACATTTTTCTCTTTCTTGCAATGAATAAGCAGGCTCCCTTAGCCCACACTCTCTTGAGTTTCTCTCACCCTGGTTCTCTGAATTTTATCAATAGGCACCTTCTTCAAAGTCTAAACAACATGAAATCAAACCTTGGCTGTGGTCAAAAGAACACTGGCGATTGTCCACGCCTCCTTAATGGCAAAGCATAGCAGTAAAACTAACTTTTGCTTTCCTAGTTAGATTACCGTCTTTTCCATAATCAATCATTGCACAAGCTCTTCTTCCAAAATTCATTCTTTTTGCGTGTTCTCAATTCAAAAAAAAGGGTGGATCATGGGAAGGGCTATTTCATACACAATACCTTCCTCCTCCACAACAATTTTTTTGCAAGGATCTTGTTATAGTTAATGTTCACATAATTACCCCTAATGTTGTCATCCAAGATTAATTAGGATTATTGGCATGGCACATGCTAATTCTAGGGGCCCTTACCTATATTTAGGGAAGTCAAGTTAGAATCTAGTTAGACTCAAGTTTGAGATTCTAGTGCTTGATTTGGCGCACAAGTTTTGCTATAGATAGGTATTGATGCTTTAGCCATATATAGAGACATTAACTAGGCAATTGCTTTTGCTTTTCAGCATAGATCAAAGTCTATAAGTATGTAGTGTGCCCTACCTCATATGCAATGGGACATAATTGGAGTTTCTCATCATTTGTTTTCTCTCTCAAGTGTTTGATTATTGCTTCATCACACTAGAAATCTTGTCTTAGTTTACTTGTATGATCAAGTCCGTTTTCTAACAGATCTCTCCAGTCCTCATGGCTCTTCATGAGACCAGCTGAAAGACTGCTCCCACTCTACACAAGTTTGATAATATGGCCCTTTAAACCCACAATAGTTGGACTCATGACTAGTTTTAGCCTTCGCATGGTTTTCACCGTGCCTTCAGTTTTGGACACCCTGCGCTACATGTTTGGCTTTTTCTCTGAGCATATACTTCACAGAAAATTGCCTCTCTAACCATACTTAGCCTTGAGCATCACTCACTATCTGCATGGCCCTAATCCCCCCATTTCCTTTTCATGCATTTTGGTTGCTCCATATGATAAGCAGCCAGATGTTGCCTTCACAATTTGCATGGTCCATCTTTCTATGCATTTATTGGAGGATCTAACGTATTTTGCATTATATTTATTCCCCTTTTGCATGGCTATCACAAACCATAGATGCACGTTCCGATCCATGCGATCCAGAAAATTACATTAGGCTTCCCCAGAACATGCACTAAAGGAAAAAATTTACAATGTACTTTTTCATCAGATGCATCTAAATTACTACATTGTATCAAATAAAAATAATGTGCAATCGAGAAAGTCCTTTCTAGATAGGAAAATTTAACCAAAGGCAGATACAGGATCAGAATGTAGTGACATCCCCTCCCTCTCTAAAGTAGCCGTCCCGACTGAAAAGTTACTTATTGTGATTTATTCTCCATGGAGAATGCTTCATAAGATTGGCCAATCCTATCGCTCATCCATATCCTCATAATCTTAATATTAGGGTTTTGGCACCCTCTTTCTTCATGGAGACTCCTCCATTATTCCTCCAACAGCTATAACAAAGCATTTCATTTCCTGAAAACTCATAGATCAAACCCTGATCAGATTCATATTGAAGGTCGGAATCTTTAACCCGTATTCATACATCAAACAATCCATCACATGCTTGGGTCTTGGCACACAAAGAGACCAAATAATCACAAGAACCTTACCAATCATCTTCTGATCAAAACCAATTCAAAAGTGAATGGTCCTCATTTTAAACAAGAACAGTGCTCTACCTTTCTTTGGGACATTAATCACAGGAAGATAACATTGCTAAAAAAATGTAGGTAGAGATACATTTATCTGTCGTTTGAGCAACAACGATAATCAAAGCCTATTGTCACATAAACACATGCAGTACATTCCTGAACAGAATAGACCAAACACATGTCCATAAATAAGACATAAGGAGCGTTGAACCAAAGTTTACTACCTTTGCAAAAAATAGCAACATAGAATTGGACTGCAATAATCTGAGGCACTCTGAGGTTGTACTAAGAAGTCATAGCAATCAATGAAAAGGAATTAAGAAACTTGATGTTCAACACAAAAGTACACAATGGAATTCTGCTAAAAAGTAAAGTTGCACTTGACCACCAAATGAGATAAATGTAATGAGTCGCTAACATAAGATATATCCAATACCTGGATCTGATGGAGTGGCATCAACCCTTTGAGCACGATACTTGCGTATACCTTGCTTGACTGGTGTTTCCCTGCCGTCATCTTGTTCACTATCTCTACTATTTTGCGCAGACTCTTGAATTCCATCAAAAGAGGGAAAACTGGAAAGACTGACTGTGCTACTTTTTCCAGTCTTTGTTGCCCTTTTTGCATCCAGGCCTACAACCAAACAAAACCAAAATCACAACAGCAACTGATTCGATGCCCCACAAAAATCCTTGATCCTGTAAGCTCAAAAGATGGCACAATCTAACTATTGGAACGTACCAAATCTTAGATGAACGAACTCAAAACTGTCAAAGAGATATACCTAGAGTAGATTTACGATCTTCCGGTTTTTTGAACATGATGCGCTCTCTAAGTTGCAAACCACCTTTTGCTTTAGGTTCAGGGTCGAGTCTTTCCATTGTAACATTACCTTATGTCACCTGAAGACCTGAGACACGATAAAATCAACAAAGGAATAACTATAGGGAAGAACGCATTCAAGCAATTTTGGCAATCTCTCCAGGAGAGGCGTTGAATAGTTTATGAAGGCTACTAGTGAAACTCAACATATAACAACTGACTTTTTACAAAATTTAAAAGGAGAGAATGGTAGATTCACAGAACCTACACAAATTTCATGCATAACTGGGAATCAAAGGCTAGCCACATAGAATAATAGCCAAGCAAATATGTAAGATGAAAAACAGAAGCATCATCATCATGAAATCAACAGAAGTGAATCATCTAGCATACAAAATGTCTGTAATACATAAAGACCACTTAGACAATGTCAACGTTGATCACTGATTACTTGTTTCATCTTTAAAAAATGTCAATTTCAAGAATTAGTCTGTGAATGTAGGATGAAGAATTAGAATGATAAAAAATAGAACGTTATAGTCCACTTGTTAGAAATGGCTCAGATATAGCATTAAAAGGTACTTTTCATCAAAATCACATCTAACCCTATATAAATGAAATTTATCGTTCTACCTAGATGATAACATTTGGATCCAATAGGTGGTGATTAAAATCAAAAAGGTGTTCCGGAAATATAAAAGTCACCCAATAAGTGGCATGTTGGTAAAGACCTTTCCTATCTTTGAGGTTAGGTGTTCAGCTCCAATCAATCATATAATAAGATATCCAAGAGAAAAAAATGTCAAAAGAAACAGAAATGAACAGTTCATACTCTTTCTCTATCGATCATTTGCTTCATTATGCCAGGACATCACTTACAAAAGTGCGATGTGATAAGCGTGCTCAGTATATATTGGTGAAAGTCCTTGCACATGATCTTGAAATTGACCCGCATGCATACATTGTTGCATGTTATTTGCCTCCGAAGGCCACCTATGCAATTAATGACAATGCATCATTGCATGCCAACATTCTAATAGACATCATATCCTTTTTTGAATATGGACAAATCCTATCTTGGGGGATTTTTATGCATTCAAAATTATGAGCCCTTTTTGGCTCATATTGTATGGCAGTTCTAGGCCCTTCGTTGGTCATTATAACTGCTAATGTGCTCTCCTACTGCTAATTCCTCTATTTGTTTCATATCAATTTCTTTGTCAAAAATGACGTTTGTTGAAAGATATACATTTTTGGTGACAAGGTTGTAAAACTTGTAGCCATGGGTATTCTCAAGATATTTGATGAACTTACAACATAGTTCTGTCGAATCTAGTTTTTTTCTTGACTTGTCTAGGATATGTACATAGGCTATGCACCTAAAGATCCTCAAATGACAAAACTTCAGGTTTTAATTAATTTGGAAGGGTTACGTAGAAGATAGGTTACGAATGTACATAGTAATGTCTGTCGCGTTAGCCCAGAGTAATATTGTGCATCTGATCACTTCCCACAAAGTTAAATTTTTCCTTACTCCTGATGCCCTAACTCATTCCCACAATATTTTCCCCATTATAACATCTAAGTAGTTTCAAGTTCTGCCCTATTTAATTTCACCTTCATTCTTAATTGCCTTATATTTCTCCAACCCTTCACTTTTTGAGTTTTGATATGTATATATAAATGCTTCTACTAACATTGTCAGGAATTTTTTTAGGGCAATTTTCTTTGATTTTGTTCAATTTAAATTTTTTTTCAAGAATCTAATTTATTTTGGATAAAATCCTCGCTGAATTAGTGCGCAAGCCTCTCCAACATCTCTAACCCAAATAAGTTTCTTAATTTGTCATTCGCATTTAGCAATAGTGAATTGTATTACCTACGCTTTGGCCTAAGCAAGTCAAATTCTTTTTGCATGTTTCTGGCTATTAGGTACCTACTATTGTGTTGCAGAACAATTTGAAAGAGCTCCTTATTCTTTTTACGTCATTTGTGATTCATCATTTGTGATCCTCCCTCTCTCTCTCTCCCTTTCTCTGTGCTGGTGGATGATGGGATTGGCTTCACCTGTAGTCCTGCAAGCGAGCGAATGCAGCATACAACTCTCCGTTGTATTGCGTTCTCCAAGTGTGCTTGTTCCCTTGATGTGGCAAAAACAAAAACAGCGATTATGCTCTTCCTTGTACTGTGTTCTCCAAGGGTACTGCTTCTTCCCCTGGTGTGGCATACAAAAATAAATAGCGATTATGCTCTAATTCGTTGTACTACGGCGTTCTCCAAGTGTGCTTCTTCCCCTGATGTGGCAAAAGAAAACAACGATTATTATGTAGCACAGATTGACCTCATTCTTCAGACGAATCCGCATCCCAGCTGGATGGCTGTCAGTGATCCTCCTACCACAACCACAACAAATGCTTCACCTCTCTCTCTCTCTTTTTTTTGTGTCAGCAGCAACTTTGGCTTCTTCCTCTCTATCGTCAACAGCTAGCGCGCGCGCGCTCTCTCTCTCTCTCTCTCTCTCTCTCTCTATCTATCTATCTATCTATCTATCTATATATATATATATATATATCTATCTATCTATCTATCTTTCTTTATAGAGATGTAATAATGATGTTAACTAAGTCTAGAAGCCTATGTCACACAGAGCCTACTATTTGGCTAATAATACATGTACTTATGCACACACATTATCTCTCTCTTCGCATGGCCACTCACTATTTTGAATTTTTTCTTTTCCCCCTTTTATCATCATCGTCTTATCTCTCACGATTTTTCATGTAGTAGCTATGCCAAGATCCCAGTTATCTTATGTCGAAATTATGCATTTGGCGTGTCACGGTGTAGATGATGGCAGGGATGGAAGAAAAGCTTGAAGAGATGAAAAACTTTCACTTTCCAAAGTCGAAAAGGTGAAAACCAGAGAAATTTTACTGCACCTTGCCCTCCATCCTCCTTCGTCCATCGATGATGCACCCCGCCCTCCATCCTCCATCGCCCTTCCGCCACAGACCATGTTCGGTGGTCGAGAGTCGTGACTAACCAACGACCACAATGTCTAGCCATTGCTGGTGTAGATAAAAACCATTACATGACAGTTAGCATGCAACTCCAGTCAGTCCACAATGGGAAGAAAGCAACGCGTGAGGCATGCATCAGCTTAACGCTAATCCATCAGCGATCCGAAGAAAAACATGACATCGAGCGTCTATAAGCTGTCTTTCAACTCTCAGCTCAATAGCCACGCACCAAGGAAACAACGTGCCTACCCCTACAGATCCACCTGTCCACCCAAGATCGCACTCCTCCAGAATCGATGATCAGCAATAAATGTTTATCAGCCCTCTCAGGATCTCAATTCTCAGAACCCACAATCAGGGAACATGATGCCAGAAGTTCTCCTGCTACAAATCTACCGTGAAGAAGTACCACTATAAGGTTTTCGCTCCTTCGCAAGCAAACGTCTAGCCAATCAAGGTCGCACTCACTCGGTGAACGAGCTTCAGAATGCAAGATTTGTTGCGCCCAATATCCCTTAGGCTCCCACTCCATCCAATGATGATGGATGGAACTAAGGAAAAAAAATCTCTCTCCCCCCTTGGATGGAGTGGGGCCTGTGCAGCAGAGGTGCCTCTGCGGTGCACTCTCTAATGAGAGTCGGCTCGAAAGTGCAAGGTCTAATGGCAAGTATTTGCTAAATGACAAATAGCATATAATCTCATGGAGAAGACCTAAGATTGTCATCCAAAAATGTGTGGAACAAAACTTGTTCAGATCATTACATCATATGCAATGACTTTATGCAACTAATATAAACCTCCTTTTTATTGAATGTATACTATATAAATCAAAATAGAAATATATGTTAACATAAAATAATTGTCATTAGTATAAATGAGCTTATACATTATTAGATGTTTCATGTGTTGTAACATTAACACTATACATTTTGTGTGGGCCAAGCCTCAGATCTCAAGGCTCCAATATGTCATTGCGACACAACAGGCAGGGTTCGAGCTTATGAAACTGTGGCTGTGGTATCAATCTTCCCCACTTGACCTTATGGTTTAGTTTAATATCATACATCATTATGTTTATATAACATATATAGGTCATGAGTTGATTGTACCGAAGTGTTTGAGTTCATAACTTGACTTCATGCATTGCAGCATAACCTTCAAAACTCTGAAATCTCTAAGACATATGTTTATAACGTTTATAGGTTAATGATTGATTGTAGTTTTAAGTGCATAAAGTCATGTATTGACTAAGTGATAACTGTGGAACAACACTGTGTATCAAACAGGTAACATTGCAAATTAATCCAAAAAATTGTGACTCGTCAAAACCTTTAAGCAAATTTCAAGATTTCAAGAAATGGTGTCAAAATATGACATTCTCAAAATTTCTCATGGACTTGGTGAAACTGTAGAACAACATTGTGTATTGAACAGGTAACATAGCATATTACTCAAAGAATAATAGCTCGTGCAAATTGTTAAACAAATATCAAGATTTGAAGAGATGATGTCAAAAATGACGTTTTCAGAAATTCAAATAAGAAAATTCAATATAGAGACCACATAAAATTTTATGTTATTAGATTCAATCTGTAAGGATATCTTCTGAATTTAAATCTCAATCACCAACCTAAAACATAGTCAAACAGTTTCAAAAACTTAAACGAAATTGAAATCAATACAATATCTATCAAACAATTAGGATTGTTTGTATACCATACAAACATTAGTTGCAAACAATAATATCTACATGTGTAGAATTCAATAGGCATCTTACTGAACTTCAAAGGAAAACAATTTATGCATACACATCAAAGAGCTTTAAATGTAATGCATTGTCAAAATCATTTCTTGACCTGAGTTGCAAGCATATCACAAGATATGTTGGGTTTGGAATCATCAAATTATATGTAGTGAATATCTTTCATTGCATAAAAGAAGCAAATGTGTCCCCATATTATATAGAAAAGTATATGAACTGCTGAATGAAAATAAACAAAAATTATCTAATTTCAAAAGGTTAAACTATGAATATATGGAGAACTAAGGTTTAATAAAAACATCACATTACATATATCATCAATGAAGGAAGTTATGTCACAACGTTAAAATATTGTCTCTACTCCAAATTGCATATATAAACACTTTAAATTTTAACTTTGCAAGAAATAAAGGAAAGTATATGATAAACAACAATGCAGTAAAAAAAAATCATTACCAATATATTTCTAGAATAAACTTTGAGGTTTTTTTTGAAATTTCAGTCACTTTGAATGTGTTACAAAAGCGTTATTATTTCTATTCGTGAATTTTTATACATGATAAATCTCCTCATTCTGAATAAGATTCAGAGTCTGAAATCTCCTCATTTGCTTTTGTTGATCGCATCTTAGAGACCCAATAAAATGTCGAAGCTCATCTTTCAAAGGAGGTTGGATTTATAAGAGGCTAAATGAATCTTTTGACTTTCTCGATTCCTCTTGCTAGCATATGGAAGTGTTCCTCCATAGAACAAGCTCTACACCCTACATATGCCATGTGAAGATGATCATTATTATTACGTAAAGGTGCAAGATGTTCTCGTACACGTTCCAATGAAGATTATCTCCATGAACAAACAAGGTGATTAATATATCGTTAAAAAACAAAGAGAGCCAAGGTTGCATTTTAGAAGAATTAAAACATGTTAATGCTCAAAATCGCCTAGGAATGACACCTCAACTTTGAGTAAATTATGAGCTATTGTGGTAAAGCTAAAAAGGTAGTGGGCCTCTCGGTGAGGGTGAATTAGAGTCCAATATGAAGTGTTAAATTGGAGTTTCTTTGGAACTACTAGAAATAAAAATACGTAAGATATTTTTCTATTTTCATTGAGTTCCAATTTTATATTTGTTGATGACTGAAAAGGATTTCACACTCAACATTTCCAAGGCACAAATTAATTTGTCTCCATGAACATATTTGTCAAGACAAAGTAGTTAAGCAAATCAATATAGTATTACCAAATATGTCTTTTTCATCATAAAGAACTATGAAACACAATCCAATAAGAAGTGCCTATTGTGAGGTCGTAGTTTTTTGTTTGATTGCAATATAGGCCATGTACTCTATATAGTTATAAGTTGTTTCAACATTGAGCAAAGATTGGCCTTTGATTATTGAATTTGAGTAACAATTCAAGAATTTTTTTTCATTCTATTTGATTGACAAAAACACCGAACCTAAAATATTATTACACTTAGTTCACAATGATAATCGATACAAACCATCATTAGATCTTGTAGATTCAATACTATAAAGTACTAAAGTTATGGTTGATAATACAACTCCCAAAATATTGAGTTGTAATATCACTCACAAACTTTTGAAGGATTCAAATGATTAGTTATTATAAGTCATATTTTCTTTTAGTATCAAAGCGTCACAAAGTTTAGCAACTATTAGTGCTATATGATTTTGGTAGAGTTGTAGTTTTAAGTGTGAATATTTGAAGTGTTTAAACTCTTGAATATCAACTGCCATCCTATTTTAGTATCAACATGTCTAAAATTTTTGCCATCAAAATGCAATATCTAGTACGATTTTACTAGTAAATTTTATAATGTTTTGAAGCATTAGTTTGTGAGTCATTTGCCCTCCTTGAAAAGATGGTGGTTTGGGCTTTCTAGGCCCCAAAGTTTAAATTAGGTTACTTTTTTTTCAATAAATCCTATGCCTCCCCAATATTGACCAAACATGGAAATTGAGTTTGCTACATTTTGTGCCCTTCTTTGCATTCATCCCTTTTTTGCTCACACATAATGAATATTATCCATGATGTGTAGCTTTCAAACACCTACAAATTCAAAGGTTGCCAGTCTCTCAAGAATCTTAAGGGCCAACTCTACCCCTCTTCAATTCCATGAGGGATTTGATTGGACGTTAGGTAACGCCTTGCACTCGAACATAACAATTTAGTTTTCCAAAGTATTTAAAGTAAACGGTGAATCCTTTTTCATCAAAAACCCTAATAGCCTCCGTCCATTTGAAAGTTTATTATCCATTTCTTGCATCTCACTAGCCCCACCTCCCTCCCTCCCTCCCGATTTAAACCTTACCTATACCCTATTGGACTCATCATTGCCTACATCCTCTAGCTTACCTATCCTTATTGCATATTTCTCACCCTTATGAATGTTGGAAACTCCAAGAATCCCCACTGAGATATGTCCTATTCCACCCCACTAGAAGAAGCTTGTGACCCTCCATGCTTATAATTCATTTCAAAGTGGGAAGGAACAATCTTGAAAAATGATCGAGGACCCAAGCCAAACCTAGGGTTCTTGCGTGATGTATTCTCTCTCTCTTGCAAAAATGCACAAACACCATCCCAGGCCCAAAAGCAACACTACCAACAGTCTTAAACAGTCCATTAGACTTTTGTCAAGTATTCATACAAGTCCTAAGAAGCTGTATAGGCTTAGAACGAAGATTTTTGGTCATAGTTGAGTGTCAGTTGTTATCCATGTCCAAAAGAAGCTATACTACTTAACAAGATAAATAACATTTATAAATCATAGTCCTCTCTTCCCAAAAAGCAGAAAATCTATTAGCGATAGGCCAAACTCTAATATTATCATATCAGGGCTTGTGCCATGCTGATCTGTTTGTAGGCCCATTGGTCCATATCATTTCATATTATATTAAGACAAAGTATGAACAATTTTAACTATGTGTATATTAACTAGCTAAAAGACCTGGTGTGGACACGTGTGCTGGTGTTAGGGCAAATCCATGCCATTCTAACCCATGTGAGCCTTATTAAAAAAGGCGAGTCATGCACTACTATCCATACTTCTGAGCATATCCATGCTTTTCAGTCGTATCTCACCAAAAGTCTAATGTGAAACCTGCATGGGTGGTGTTAAATATTGTCATGGTTGAATGTTGCGAATACGTGGCACTTCTGCGCCATATGCCTTTGTCTTTGTCTGCTCTGCTCGGTCCGGAACCATCTTGGTTTACAGGACCCATGGCAGCAGGTTGCCTCTCGAATCTTTCTTTGTCAAATTCGTCGCTCGAATGGGAGACGACTCAAAAATCTTCGTTTTCGTGTTTGTCCTCTGCTCCCTCTGTCGTTGGCGGTAGGACATAGTACTATCTCTCCATAACTTCGTAGCTAACAGGATCGTCGTTGGCCATTGTCCTGCTCTCATCGAATCTGACATCTCTCACTGTTTTCACAGTGTTCGTGTCTGGCATGTAGACTCTGTAGTATGACGAATTGTTGTCATAACCTACCAAAAATCCCTGCTCGGCTTTCTCATCAAGCTTCTTTCGAAGATTATCAGGAAAATGTGCATAAGCTGCATAGCCAAAGATTTTGATGTGAGACAAGACAGGTTAGGCTTTCTACCCCACCACAGCTCATGTGGTGTCGTGTGAGGAACACCAGACTTGCCCGTTCTGTTCTGGATGTATGCGATTGTAGCTACTGCTTCAGCCCACAATGCCCTTGGAGCTTTCGAGTAGGCCATCATGCATCTGGCTGCTTTCATTAGGGTCCTATTCATTCGTTCAACAACACCATTGTGCTGTGGTGTGTAGGCTGCAGTTCTTCTATGAATGATGCCACAATCATTGCAAAAGTCAGTGAAGCGATTCGAGATGTATTCGCCACCTCGATCTGTTTTGATCTGTTTCACTTTGTTGCATGTACATCTCTCAACCCAATTCACATATTCTGTAAATTTATCAAGTGCTTCAGATTTATTCTGAATGAAATACACTCTGGCAAATTTGCTATAATCATCAATGAAGGTTATGTAATACTTTGAACCTCCTACTGAGATCACGTTGAATGGTCCACAGATGTCAGAGTGCACTAACTCCAAAATCTTTGTCGTTTTGTCGGAGTCTTTGATGAATGGTGTGCGTGACATCTTGCCCCTCAAACATGCATCACAAGTGGTCGAACTGGTTGCATTCGAGATGTTGACCCCTGTTATCGCTTCATGATGGCTTGCTTGGTAAAGTGCCATTGAGTTCATGTGGCAAAGTCTTTTGTGCCACAGAGTGTCTGGCGAGTGATGATGAAAAAAGTGCTCTTTCAGAGTGTTTTTTGACGAGATCTCGAGATTTTCTAATTTTTAACTTTTGTAAACTGGTTATCAGCTTCATCCAGACTTGATCTAACTGTTGGTAGTGCTCTGGAAGTTCTGATGGATTCTTGGTAGTAGATCCATCAATCAATCTGATGATCTACTTCCTTTTTGATCCTATCAGGATCTAGATCCTCCTTGAATTCTGATGGATTTCCCCGATCTTGCCAGATATGGCTGAATCTTGATGGATTTAGCTTGATTTGGCTTGATCTCCTTAGATCTAGCGGTGATGGCTAAGCAGATTAGCTTTTTGTAACGTGCCACCCCCGATCTGGATCTATCTCACTATGGTGGCCAATACTTGTGCAACCGGCTACCGTTGATGGGTGTGTCGAATGGCGTCCCATCTAGCTTTTCTAAGTTCATGGCCCCATGATTAAGAATCTCCTTGATCCTATAAGGACCTTTGCCCATGAATTTTAACTTCCCCTTGATCGCCTTGGTTTTATACATCAGGACCAGATATCCTGAACAAAGATCCTTCTTTTGTAATCTACGATCATGCCAAGCTTTGCGCCTTTTCTTTTCAGCTGCCAGTGCATGCACAACTAGTAAGCGTGTTTCACAGAGTTTATGTAGAGCTTCGTGGAGTAGCTGTAGAGATTTGGACTCATTAAGACGTTGCGCGGTGGCAATCCTTAATGAAGGAACTAAAAACTCTACTGACATCATAACATCCTGACCATATACCAATTGGAAGGGTGTTTGATCAGTGCTCCCTTTATATGTTGTCCTGAATGCCCATAGTGCAGCATGCAACTTGTGTTTCCAATCTAATCTGCTAGCTTCAACTGTTTTTGTGAGCACGCTACACAGGATCTTATTGGATGATTCTGGTTGCCCATTACCACGAGGATAATAAGACGTACTGGTTCTGTGGATCATGAAGAATTCCTCCAACAGGACCTTGATGGTCTCGTTGATGAAATGGCTTCCGCGATCACTGACTAGTTCCACCGGACATCCGAAGCGCACAATGATATTTTCATAAAGGAACTTGGCAGTGGTCCTAGCATCAATTACTCTTACTGCCTTGGCTTCGACCCATTTGGTGAGGTAGTCTGTGGCTATGATTATGTATCGAGCCTGAGAACTCCTTGCTGCAGGGTGAATTGGACCCATATAATCCAATCTCCATTTTTCGAACAGTGCTTGGGCTAAGACTGGGTGCAGTAGATCATAGTTCAATCTCGTTGGTCTCCTTGACCTTTGGCACACATCGCACTTTTTCAAGTATTCCTCCGTATCTTTATGAATCATTGGCCACCAACATCCTGATTGCAGGATCTTGCAAACTGTAATGTTAGATGCAAAATGACCTCCACCCATGCCTTCATGTGAAAGCGAAATGATCTGGGTGGTCTCATGAGGAAGAATACACCGCCAAAGAATACACCTCTTTGGTACAACTGGCCGGCAATCAGCTGATAAGGTCTAGCCTTCAAGATCAATTTCCGTTGTTCCGCCTTTGGTAGTGATTTGTCTGGTTGGCCCCGCATTAGATATTCAACAATGTCGGCAGCCCATTCGGGTACTGTGTCCACGTAAAATAAGGTAGCATCTGCTAGCTCATCGTCGGGTTGGGTTGCAATCTCCTTTCCCTTGATACGTGACACATGATTAGCCATGTAGTGTTGTTTTCCCTTGCGAACTACTATCCAAAAATCAAATTTCAACAACAGAAGGAGCATCTGGTGATTCTCCTGGTGTTGCAAGTTTTATTAACGAGATATAGCAAGGGTTGATGGTCTGTATAAAAAGCAAAATGTGTGGCCATCAAATAGTGTCGAAACTTCTTAACTGCATAGATCATTGCTAGTGCTTCCCGCTCTGTGGTTGAATAATTCATTTTGGTATCATTGAGCTGTCGGCTTGCAAATCGGATTGGAAAATCCTTTTTGTGTTCACCTGGCTGGGTTAAGACTGCTCCAACTGCATACTTCGATGCGTCCATATGCACGTGGAACTCAATGGACCAATTGGGTGGTCGTAAGATTGGTGCTGAGGCCAATGCATCCTTAATCTTTTGGAAAGCCTTTAGAGCTTCCTCATTCCAATGTGGATCCGTTGTGAGCTTGTAGATTGGTCTGGCTAACTCCGCAAAATCAAGAATGAAGATCCTATAATAGTTAGCATGGCCCATGAAAATGTAGACCTCGCAGATCGTCCCCGGTGGTGGTAGATCAATAATGATCCTGATCTTTGATAGATCTATGGCGATCTCGTGTCTTGACATTATATGGCCAAGTATCAAGCCATGAGTCACACAGAATTGACATTTTTCTGGATTCAGGGAGACCTGGTATTCACGGCATTTTTGTAGCACCTTCTACAAATTGGATAAGTGTTCTGAATCTGGTCCATGCATGCACAGATCGTCCAAGAAAATTTTCAGAAATGTTTGCAAATAATTTTTGAATGCCGCCTGCATGACTCGTTGGAAAGTGCTTGGGGCATTGCAAACTTGGGTATTATAACTATCGGCGATACCCATTCCGTGTGCTCGATTTTGTAAATGAAATCTGCATCCATAAGCTTCTGCAACTCTTGCTTGATCAGTTCTGTATAATTCAGGTTGCAGCGGTAGTAAGGGCTTACCTTGGGGACTGCTCCGTCCACCAAAGGTATGGTGTGTTGGACTACTGTTGGCAAAATGCCCTTTAGATCACTATAGCTCCAGGCAAAACAGTCTTTATATTCCACCAACAATGATTGTAGTCTCTTGAACTGCGTGGGTGTTAACTGCTCTCCCACATGCACTATCTTTTCTTCTTCTCCTGGTTTCGCAAGATTCATCGACTGTGTTCGCGTAGGTCCCTCGAAGTCTTGTTTTGCTGGTGTCTGACTTTGATTAGGTTCTCGTTGGGCTTGCGGCATCATGATTACCACGTTGTCCAATGTATAATTCTTCAAAGTATCAGGCATCTCATGAACTGGAGCTCGTCGAGATTCCTCCTCAGCATATTGATCTTGGCTCGACTAGTCATTTTTTAATTTTCTGTCACCTGTGTAAAAGATGACATTCTGAGATGGAACTTCAAAATCCTCTACGAGAGTTCTTGACCACTGGAACTGAAAATTTCATTGTCTGCGAGGGTTCACTGGTACTTTCCCATCTTTTTTTTATTGGAAACTCTCGCACAGGCACTTATACAGCAAACTAACTCTCGCAAGCTTCTCTGTGTCCTGGTCTCACTAAGATGGAACTTCAGAGAGCTCTGCGAGAGTTCTTATGAAGATTTGATTTTTTTTGGATTTTTTCAAGGGTTTTTTGAAATTTTTTTTATGATTTTTCTCTGATTTTTACAATCTGCCTGGAACTAATTCTCACAGAATTCTATGCAAGTTTGGGACAGTACCCTGGAGCTGCTGCCAATCATGCAAGGGTTAATTCCCACTGATCTTGGAGATATAAAAATCTGATGAGTTTTTTTGGCTCTTTTTCCCTCCAAAATGCAGATTAGTGTGTTTTTTGAGTTTTTTGGATGATTGGTTTGGGTTTCAAGCCCTTAGAGGTTGTTCAGGGCCTCCTCTACCCTCTCACACCTCCTCCACTAGCTGTGAACAGTCCAAACACAAAAAAACATAGAAAACTAACTCTAAACTCCCAAAAATCTACCTAAACTACTCTAAAAAACATGAAAATAGCTAAAATGCAGCTAAACTAGTTAGTGAAAATCTATCCCCGACAACGGCGCCATTGTGGGGTTGAAGATCTCTCGTAGTATAACCCTTTCGCCTGTCAACAAAGGTTAGATCACTGGATAGGTGCCTAACTATGCATAGATGCTACTTTTAGTTAATTTCCTACTTTCTCCTTAACTCTACTCCTCTACACTAACATTCATCATGGTTTTGGTTGAAGAGAAGGAATGGAGAAGAAGAGATTGAGAAGGGAAGAGAAAGAGACAGATAGAGCGTGAGGGTGGAGGTTAGCTCAAATTCTCCTTATGCTTGCTAATGGAAAAACATTCACTATGGCAAACAATAAACATGGAAATAGAAAGCAATGGAAAACACAATCAAGAGCAATAGCAAGTAGTGAATAGCAAATGAGGATGCTTCTCTTCCAAAAATGGTAGAGTTTCCTCCTTCTCATTAAGCATGAAAATAGTGTACAAATGGTGCTTTTTTAAAAAATGGGGAAGGCCCTTGCCCCTTAATCTTATTGGCTAATATTCACAATGATCCTATCCATTCATCTTGGACCCAACTTGATCCAAGGGTCCACAAAAAGTACATTAGAAATCACAAGATTCATGTGATTCCCAATTTGAACCCAACTCTAAAAAGTGATCTCTAAGTTTAAAAATGACATTGGGCCTCTAGTTTTATTTTAATTACAAGGCCCAAGTCAAGTTTATTTTATTTACAACTTTAATTGCATGCTCATTGGGCCATGGGCTTATACACGCAGGATGTCATGCCCTCGCAACACATTTTAGTGGAGGATTTTATTTATTTACACTTTGTTGGGAATACCCCCAACACATAAATGCAAAAAGCGTCTCCCTGTGTCACTGCTAGTGGTAAACTGGAGACGGCCGGTCGCGAAAATCTTGATTCCCCTTCTAACTGTCCCTTCTTCATTCTGCACATCGATTAAGATCTGTAAAAGTTCAGTTTTTTGACTGGTAAGTCATCTTTGGTGGTTGTCCTTCCTTTCCTTTGAAATCTGAAAATCGTTTTTTCTTTCCAGCTCTTGATCCAAAAATGACCGAGTCTGGATTGTTAAGACTGAAAGAGCCAGTTCTTTTATTAAAATTCTGAAAGTACTTATCTTGGAGGGTAGAAAAGCTAGGTCATTTTAAAAGGCGCTCTATTTTTCAAATATTTTCGGCATCTCCTAAAGGTGCAAGGAGTTTGACAGAGGAATCTTTAGCAAGTTCAATGGAAGCGTCAATCATATATTGGTGGATAAAGAGAAAAGTCAAGTAAGATTTCACTACATCCCTAGTAGGTTTATGAAGCCACATGAAGAATGAATTCATCTGATTTTGGAGGGAAGCACCTGGAAAAAATTTTGCTAGGTTATTCATCATGAACCATATAGCGTGGTCAAACCAGATGATGAAAGAGCTGTTTTTACATTTTTTACCACATCTACACTTGAAGAAATGTCTTTTCACCACATCTACACTTGAAGAAATGTCTTTTCCGATTCCAAATTCTAGCTTGGTGAAGGTTCATTCTATTGAAGCCAGTCTCAAAGTGGCCTCTAATTCTGGCCCAGGTCTGCTCAGAGGGGCAACGAGAAGGTTTGAATTTATTCATATGAATAATGGTGTCAAAAGAAATGAGTGTCTCAAGAGAAAGATTTTTATGAAGGGCGGCCAACTTGCAGACTTGTATTTCTTTTTCTGTCAGATGAGTCATCATAATCCAAAGGTCGATAGAAATAGGTGCAAGGAAATTGACAAAAGGAAGGCCCCAAAGTTTATAAGACGTAAGAGTAGATCTGTACTCAATAATTCTACTAGGAACAAAGGGGACTTGACAACTTTTAGATTGGCAGAAGTCATAAGAAGAAAGGTCACCAATGTCGTAAATGTCCCGATAAAAAATCTCAAGCTGAGAGGCATTGTCCTCATCAAGGTCATCAGTGAAGACTAGAGGAATGTTACATACCTATGTAACTAGCAGTACTTCAGACCCCTAATAGTCCATTTAGTGCTGGGGGCTAAATGGCAAGGCACCCTTAAGATTAAGGGTATGTGCCCTTGTATAAGGACATGCAAGTGACTATACCTTAGTTGGAGGTATGGAGTCACGTGACCCTTGGTTAAGGGGTACCCTTAGTATTAAGGATAGGTGCCTTAGATTAAGGTACTAGTGTCCTTGGTTAAGGGCAGGTAGGTGTCTATGCCTTGGATGGAGGTATGGAACCTAGAGAGGTGTTAGAAAGTCATTGGATGACTATTTTTCTAAACCTTGGGCCTCAACCTTGAACCATATCACTTAATTGGTCTAGGACCAAAGTATATATGCACAACTTGGGCAATGGGACCTAGTAGGAGGGCGCCCTTCTAAAGTGTCCATTGAGTTCCCAACTCCCACAAGAAAGGCATTCAAAGAGTCATAGGTTATGGAAGGAGTCTCTGGACCTTCCATAAGCCTATGGAGGCTCTTGGAGACTCTTTAACTCCCCTAGGCTTCTCTCTCTCTCATTGGATGAGCATGGAACTCCATAGTGCATTGGAGGGGTCCATGGGCCATCTATATGAGGGTAGTAGGGTGCCCATTGGGAGGGGGGAGATCTCTCTTGTTTGCTTTGCTTATGCTCTAGTGTTGCTACTAGTGTGTAGAGTGTTTTCTTGTGGTAGTATGCTTAAGGTTTGGATCTTGCTTATGGTATGGGACATAAGTAGGGTTTGGATCTTGAGAATGCTATGGAGTGTTGTGGTATGCTTGTGATTTATTTATGGTTAGCAAGGGGGTGCTAGATAGGTCTTGCTTGGAGCTTGGATCTAGCTATGGTTGGGTGGTGAATACTTGAGGCCAGCTTGTTATCTATCTTTGTGTTTAAAGAGTAGGGACACAGGTGGAGGAGAGATCCTTGGAGGCTTGCAGATCCTTACTTGTAGGTGGAGGCATTCTAGCTTGGAGTTGGGGAGCATCTTGAAGCTTGCAGGTTGCTTGGAGTACATTTGGAGGCTCTACCTTGGATTTGGAGGACTTCCTCACATCTACTTGTAAAAGTGTGGTGAGAGAGGAGTGTCAGAAATAGAAGGGGACAAAATAGCAGTAGTAATACCATTTTCATTTTCCAAGCACATGAAGACTTTTCTAATATGCATATTACAGAATTTTTTCTCTTCTTCGAATATTTCAACAAAATCATTAAGACGACTGTAAAGTTTTCCATTAAGCTCAAAGTGTCTTTCTTCTTAATGAACTCAAGGTTTATCTTAACCCAGTCAATAGTTTCAAGAAGATCAATTAGGCATAGAATTTTATTGGCAAAAGGAAAAGGTTTTTCAAAAAGACGTGAATTTTTTTTTGCAAACTACTTATCCCATTTATGCTTGTGTCTTGTAGAATTCACACTTGAATTGATAACGAGAAGTCATACCAGAATGTTTGTAGACGAGGCCTCTTGAGAGGCTGCCATTTTTTTTTTCCTAAAAATTTTCTCTTCATATCATAACAACAAAAAAAATGGTTTTTTTTAGTCCATAGTTACGTTTAGGAGTAAAAACTGTCTCAGATAAAGTATACGAAGTGTGTTAGATAGTCTGCTTTGTGAAGTTTCAGTAAGTAGCATACCTTTGCTTTGAGTGTGGTCATGCTTGGTTTGAGTATGAACCAAAAGGTAGAAGATAACATGCCATATTAAAAGATGATGCTATTACATACACCAATATCAGGTTAGTGTCGTAATGTAAAGAATCGAAACATAAAAAACATCATATGAGAAAATCAACATATTGCATTCAAAGAGTAGAGCCAAGTCTTAGAGATGAGCTATCAACGTTCCTTCTATTCATTGTTGGATAGTAGAAGGTATGAGTGTAGGAAATGACCATTATTTACCAAGTATTTTGGCTCTCTGTCCATCGTTGTGGACAACAAACATGATAATTTCAAAGACCATCAGAGAATAAAGCATGTGTAAGCCCACTATCCATCGTTGGGCAATGGTGTGTGTTTTGATTTTATGGTACTATCAAAAAGTGGAAGATGATGTGGCTGTCTTTCGCTGGGGACAGGAAGCACATCTAGTTTGCAAAACTATTTACCAAAGTGCATGTGGTGTGCTAGTTGTCCACATCGCTGGACAGAAGCATTGAAAAGTGTTTGATTTGAAGCAAACGATACATACGTGAAAAATGTTATGCTTATTGTTAATGTTTTGTGTGTAGAGCTCTTATGTTGTGGTGGACAATGATGATAATGAAGTGGATGATGAGGACGATGACATAGGACAGATTGTATCAAATAACAAGGAGCTCCACCTTGACCTATTGCAAGAAGTAATGGAGAGACTGCAGGTAATAATGGCTATGAAAAAACATGAAGTTTCTACCCACAAGGCATATGAACCAAAATCTACAGAAATACACGTAAAGGGCCAACAGGCCTTTCCTATAGAAATACATGGGAACTACCCATAGGCTTCTCGTAAACAACTGCAATTGCAATGCAAACGGCTTTAACGAAAGCCACCACAGGCAACCGCTAAGTCTTGCCAACGATTTCAACGAAGGCAACAAAGGCCATCGAAGGCAACCACAAAGCAAAGCATATGGTTCATTACAAAACCAAGGCAAACCGAAGAAAACCCCAAGTACCCACTTGCGGTCAACTGGTGAAGACCGAAGGTTACTGAAGGAGCCTCATATATGGCCTGCAAACGGTTTCAATATTCAAGGCAACGAACCAAAACCAAACCGAAGGAAATTGCAAGTCAACACTTGCGATCCACATATGAAGACCCAGGCAACAAACCGAAGCCGAAGTGTAAGAGTCCAGCCTATGGTCCAATGCGAAGTAAGCCGAAGGCAACGCCAAGCTGGAGCTGCAGTCACCTACGAAGCAAACACAAAGTAGTCCACGAAGGAGCTAACCAAAGGCCACCGCAAAGCCAACACTTACAGTTCACAACGTTTCTCTCCCTCTAGAAGAGACAAACCGCTCGAGCACCGTAGAGGCCCCTGCTACGGTCTGTCTGCGGTTGTTTGCCAAGGGCCTCATGCTCCGAAGAACCTTCATGACCATAGAGACACATGCAGCAAAAGGTCTGTTAGATGTTGTTCATTCAGATATATGTGGACCTATGCAAACTCCTTCATTGCTAGATGCAAAGTATTTCATTACTTGTATTGACAAATTTTCCAGAAGAACAGTTGTTTACTTCATTAAGCAGAAATCAGAGGCTTTCATCTAGTTCAGACAATTCAAAGAGCATGAAGAAAATCAAACTAACAAATGAATTAAAACACTGAGGTCCGACAATGGGGGAGAATACATCTCCACCAAATTCAAGGAGTACTGTCTTAAGAACGACATTGAGCAACAATACATTACCTCCTGTTTGCCTAGTCAAATGGTCTTGCTGAGAGAAAGAACAAAACCTTAGTTGAATCGGCAAAGTGCATGTTATCACATGCGACACTTCCAAAGTCCTTTTGGGTTGAAGTTGTTTCAACAACAACCTATATTCAGAACAGATGTCCTACTAAAGGTCTCTCAGACAAAACACCATTCGAAGTCTGGACAGGTACCAAACCTTCTTTATCGAACTTAAAAGTTTTTGGATGTACTGCTTATGCGCAGATTCTTCATGATCTCAGGAAGAAGCTCTACTTCCAGAGTATTAAATGTATTTTCAACAACTACACTACTTCAGATCAAGCCTACAAGTTGTTTGATCCCATCGAGTTGAAGATATTCACTAGCCGGGATGTCATCTTCATCGAAGATAAAAGGCAAAGCCCATGTAGCCGACTTGTCTGACTCGTAAGACATATTGAACTTCGAGGTTCCTCCGACTATTCCCATTGAAGGTCCAAGCTCATCTACTTTTGACGAACAACATATCAATGGCGAATCTGAAGATGATGATATTGCGGTTCAACAACTACAATATGATGAAAATGATCAACTTCCTCTATTCCCTAGAAGATCATCAAGAACTAGTAGACCACCTATAAGGTATATCGATGACTCTGCAACCTACCTTGTTTAGGAGCCGATGACTGTTGACTGCTAACGACTGTCGAAGAGACACTCAGTCAGCCTGATTCCAATCTCTGGAAAGAAGCTACGGATAAAGCGTATTCATCTCTTATAAAAAACCAGACACCTTAGTGCCATCGACGATGCCCCCACAGTTCTTTGGCAAGTAGAACTACTCTCATCTTGAACTTCCAGAGATGGTAGTTTTCTCCGTCAAGCTTGTCAATCAAAGATGAGCTAGAAGATGAATCGATTCTGGTGTAGAGATCACTAGTAGAAACAACGATATCTGAATATTGCTAGTTGTGCACTTGTTGAGATGAAGTCTTGGTAGAAACAAGACTGATAACCTGCAATAGAAATGCAAATTACTGAGCTTCCCGCTCTGATACCATGTTGGAATATGGTTGGATAGCAGCAAAAGTCTAATAGCGGTTGGATGTTTTGTGGATCGGTACTGCAACAATTAACAGTAAAAAATTAGTCAAGATGAAAACTGAGTAGCAATGCAAAGAACAAAGCAGAAGTGAGACAAAACTTGCATTTTGATTGAATAAAAAATGAGTACAAGGGCATGGAGTAGCGCAAGACAGTAGGTGCACAAAATTCTCCAACTGATAATTGTTGATTGCAAAAACTTAACTAACTGATAGCAACTTAGTTACTTAACTAGAATACAGCCTCACCAATCTGGCAAGAGTGCTGATGCTATACATTGATGATTGCATGTCAGTTCTTAGTGCATTGAGAGCATAAAGTCTTAACTACTTGACGTACTGTAGTCGTTATGCATTAGATGGTCGTCTTCTCTAGCTATAAATGTATGTACAAATTAGGTGGACTATCAGAGATGTACTTGAAGTCGTCTGACGGTTCATGGATCGACTTTTCCCTGATAAAGAAGAAGTCGACGAAGTTGAGTTAGTTGGTGAAAAGTTGGTGATGTCAGGTAAGTCGTCAAAGTTGGACATGTCAACGAATTTGGTTGATGGAGTTAGTGTTGAAATGTCAATGAATTCAATTGATGGGTATGTACATGAGAAGTCAAAGTCGATGACTATATATCAGATGAGTATACACAGAAGAAGTCAATGACTTTGATGTCGGACACTTCGATGTCCGCAAACACTTGATTATACACATGGAGAAGTCAAAGTTGATGAAGTCGGACTTCGGACACTTCATTGACTTCAAAGTCGATGGAGTCGAATTTGGCTGAATCTTTCAGGATGCTCATTACTCGATGGATTTGGTCCTGAGCATTAAAATCCAACAATGTAATCATTGTAGTACTAATGATTTCAAAGTTAGCTACTATAAGATCGAACATGATTTCTATCACTATTGTTTTGTTCAAAATTGATAGGTGTACTCATGCATAGGAGAAGAGGAAGATAGTTTATTCCACTACGCACAAAAAGTTCTAATCCTTGTCATTCGAATTCTTTTTATTTGATTCTATTCGACCTATCTTTTCACACACCTCTTTCTAACAACTTGTCCTATCGATAATTTAGCATTGATTTGACTTGAACTCTACCTTATGACCTAAATCAGTGATTCTACTTACCGATAGCATATTTGTAGAAAGTTTAGGAACATATAAAACATTTGATAGTAGTTTGAATTGATCATGCTGGAATTTCAATCTCATAGTACCTTCATCTTCAATAGTGTGAGTGCTATCGTTGCCAAGATGAACGTATCTTATTGTACTATATTGCGTAAAGGAGTGAAAATGCTCACGATGATTGGTCATATGTTGAGTAGCTCCGGATCCAGAAACCAAGAATTATCCAATAGTGCTTTTTGGTCTTTGACCATAAATGCTCCTTCGTCCATGTCAATGTCGGGTTCTCACAGAAGTATGATATTGACTATACTGAAACCTTTTCTCCCATCGTCAAACACACATCTATTCGTTTGTTGTTTGCATATGTAGCAGCCTGTTAGATTTTTCCATAATCAACCTTAAAATCGTCCAAGTAATGAGCATCTTGAAAAACCAGACAAATTGCACCTTCACACTTTCCACACTTCGGGTTTGTCAAAATCCGACTCCAATGACTTCGAAGTCTTCAAAGTCATCGAAATCTGAAGTCCGACTTCGACTTCCCTATGTATATTCATCAACTCACTCAACTGACTCCATCGCCATCGACTTCATCGAAGTGCTCGACATCGAAGTACTCAACATCTCACTCCATTCCATCACTTACATGACATCGACATTTCAACTCGACATCGACTCCATCAGCTCCATCAATTCCATCAACACTAATTCCATCGACAACTCGACTTCGTCGACTTGCCCGACTTCATCGACTTTTCATCAACCCTCAACTAACTCGACATGGACATCATCAACAATCCATCAAACTCTCATCAATAAAAATTGATCCACGTACTTTCCACAAACAGTCCACCACATATGTAAATAAAATATCTCCAATGGCGGTTACCTACTATCAAGCGGTGCTAATTAACTCAAAAGTTCAAAATACCAAAAATATCTTTTTGATAAGGGCTACACCTGTTAGTAGCTAGCATATATATTTGATTAAATTGGACAGAATAAAAACCTGATAAATCATCTATCAACGATCAACAAGCTGAAGTTATTACTCCAACCCATTGTACTCAATTTTCCCAGTCCATCAAGAGTACATTTTCAATCCCACTACTGGTCTGTTCTATTGAGCATTGCTATTGTTCATTCATCTTGATCATTTTTGCTGGTAACTACTGCATTTCTGATCCTACACTGCCCTTGCTCAAGCTTCCGCTGACGGTGATCACGATTTGATATCAAAGTTTTGTTTCTATCAGTTCTTTACCAAATTCGATATCAGTCATCCCACGATTTTTTGACATGGTATCAGAGTGGGTGGCTCAGTAATCTGCATTTCTATGGTAGGTTATCAGTCTTGTTTCTACCAAGACTTCATATCAGCAAGTGCACAACCAACAATATTAAGACATCGCTCTTTCTACCAGTGATCTCACACCAGAATAGATTCATCTTCCAGTCCATCTCTGATTGACAAGCTTGATGGAGAGAACTACCACCTCTGGAAGTTCAAGATGAAAGTAGTTCTACTTGCCAAAGAACTGTGGGACATCATTGATGGCACAGATGTCAAGCCAAAAGGTGATGCAGCCAACATCACCAAATGGAGATAGAGAGATGGCAAGGCATTTGCCTTGATCACTCTCAATATCAAAGACACTCAGATCAGCCATATTCGAGCTGCTCAGATTGCTAAGGATGCATGGGACATCCTAGCAACTCTCTACGACATCAGAGACGTTACTTCCAAGCTTCATCTGAGGAAGAAGTTCTTCACCCTTAGAATGTCTGAAGCAGATAGTGTTTCGAGCTATCTCAACACTTTCAAAAATCTTATGGAGCAAATGTCTGCAATTGGCGCAATCATCGAAGATTTCGATGTTGTGATGACTCTATTATCGAGTCTACCTGAAGCCTGCGAAAATTGGGCATGGCTATTTCAACCCAAGAGCATCTCACTCTTTCAAGAGTAATTTCAATGCTTCTACAAGAGGAGATCATAAGATCTACATCATCCTCAGGCTTAGGATCGAATCCTCAGACTCTATATTCAAAAAATCAGAAGTTCAGATCCAAGAGATCTACACGGTCAGATTACTTTGACAAAAGGAGCACCATGCAGCAGCCTGTATCAAACACACCATCAACTTCATAATCTTCATCATTCCAACCAAGACATAATCTATTCTGTAAGTACTATAAGAGGACTGGTCACCTGATTATTGTACAATTCATGTCAATTTGAAATGATAAAAATTCGATTCCTTCAAAATGTCTTGGAAAACAAAAAAACATCTTCAACTTATTTAGGGGTGGACCCAAAATAATTTCTTTCAAAAGTTCAAAAGGCAATTATTACAAGGCAATAAAATGTGTACATAATGAACCACAATGCTAGAAATAGATAAACGCAAATGTATTTGAATACAAGTACATATGATCATGAGACATCAAAGAATTAGGTATTATAAATCCAGCCGCACAGAACAAACAATATGTTTCCAACTACAAAACCATATTATTTTCAAATAAGTTTACAAACGTCACAACACAAAATAACAAGTGACATAAAACAATCCGGATCCACCGAAATATCTGCAAAACAAAAAATGTCCATCAAAAATATGATTTCCTACACATAGTTGGACACAAATTTCGTAATAAAGATAAATAGCAATATTTGGCCGAGAGGTTTTGATTTTTCACAAAAACAAATTTGACTAACCTAGTGTCTTCCGAATTGTGGGACAATACAGCATCATACAAGGGAGTCTATGCCTCCAGTCCCACTACATGTCTACCTAGAGACGAGGCAGAGTGCAAACCCACACCAGTCCCAACTGAGAAGTCAACTATCACATCGTCCACATGGTTGAATAGTTGCACTACGTATGACATAAGAGCACTGCCACGTTGTTGTGCACCACCTATACAACAACCAACACAAGTACAAGTTAATGTAATTTGAGACTTGAAATTGTACACTTAATTTACCACAAAAATTTATTTCTCCAAAAATCTCCATTCTCATCTCGCACCCACTCGTCCTTCCTGGCATTATCCTCGATGTAGTCTATGAATGGGCTTAAAGGAGTGGATCTAATATCTTGAAAACAATCCTTGTTATAGCAGCCACCTAGCGTCCCACTCCTATGATATACTGCCAAGATAAGTGTCCGGATCTGCATGAAAAAAATACATCAACACATAGATACTTTGTTTTGAAAAAATGGTGATGATATTTTGACTAATAACACACAATGAGATTTGTAAATTATCTTATTTTCATGTTGAGTGAGTAGATTGATGCATCAATGCACCTTATAATCTATATCTTGATTGGATGAAGTTATGTTTTTTCGAAAGATTCGTAATGGCTTCCTTCTCCATGTAATTATGTATGATGATCAGATTTTTCTCATCTACAAGCACCCTATCTGCCAAGGCAAACATTCCCTTGTCGTAAAATGAGAGTGTTACCAGAAAGATCCGATTGATATCGGATTAGTAGAGATCTGTGATAATAGAAGCTCTGATATCAAATCGGAAATGTAGATTAGCAGTGGAAGTGGAGAACGCGGATGGTGTGGATCGAAAGTGCAATAGTTACCAGCAAGTATTCAAGATGAATAAAATGTAGCGATGCGCAATAGAACAAGTAATAGTGTAGACAAAAATCGCACTTTGATTGATTGGAGAAAAATGAGTGCAAGAGCTTGAAGCTGGCACGAGACAGTTAGCGCAAAAACTGGCTTCAACTGATTTATCGTTGCTTGCAAAAATGGCTATCAAAAACTAATTGAATAATGCCTACAGAATAATACTTAATCTGATCAGGGCGCTAACTCCATCATGAATTATCATTGATGATTGGATGTCAGTTGATCAGTATATTGAAAGCATGACATTAATCTACTTAATTTACTAGATTCATCCTGTAGTAGGTAGCCGCCATTCTATCTTTAAATATATGTACAAAGTAGACGAACTGTCAACGTCGTGACATGGGTCAGATTTCTGAATTGATAGTACAATCCAGAAGTCAATCTTCTGGTGTCGATATCTCCTGCCCAATCTGCATCTGTGTAACCTTCGAGAATATTGGCAGATTGGCTACCTCCATAACAGATGTTGAGATGCTTTGTGGCTTGGACATACTTCATGACCTTCATGAGAGCTTTCCAATGGACTGGCCCTGGATTCAATAAGAATTGGATGAGAGAGCTGATCAAGTATGCAAGGTTGAGTCGAGTGCAGAGCATAGCATACATCAATGAGCTGATAATGGAGTGAAACGGATACTGCTTCATTTCCTCCTTCTCTACCTTGGTTTGAGGACATTGCTCCTTTGACAGCTTTAGACCAGGGGCGAGTGGGAAGTAGTTCGATTTGCAATTGGTCATTCCATATTTTTCCAGCACGTTAGTGAGATATCTTTGTTGACTGATGAAAATTTGTCTGCTGGGTCGAATTCGAAAAATCTGTATTTTGAGGGTTGGACCCATATCAGTCATCATGTATTACTGTGCTAGAATGCATTTGGTATCCTTCAATAAATTCAGATTATTACTAAACAATAACGTATCATCTACATAAATGGTGATGATTATGAAGGAATCCGATACAAACTTGAAATAGACATTCGAGTCTTCCAAGTTTGGAATAAAACCATTCTCGATTAGAAATGTATTAATTTTCTGAAACTAGACTCTTGGTGACTGCTTCAGACCCTAAAGATGTCGTAAATCGATAGGTTAGTCAGCGGAAGCTCGAGGGGGTGCGTGTAGGATCGGAAACACAACAACCAATAGCAGAATATTCAAATTGAATGATTTAGACAAATGCACAATGAAACGATACAATAGTGGGACTGAAACTTGCACTCTTTAACATCAAACAGTGAGTACAATGCTTGAAGTGATAACTTGAGCTTACAGTTGTTGAGAGTGATAACTCTGGTTACAAAAACTCGAATAATCAGAAGAAGTTTTCTGATGAAGATTCTAGGATTGATATCCTACAAAATATCTGCCACTACCTTTTGTTGCAGTTATTACAACTGTCTCATTATAGCTAATGCATGTACAAAGTGGGCGGATTGTCAACGCGAAGTTGTTGGGTCAGATTTTAGTCCGACAATATCGAAGTTTACAAGTACTGAAAATATACACTGACTCAAAAAATATAGAATTTTTTGAGTCGATCCAGTATCGAAGAATTCTAGAAAATTTGATCCTGAATTTTTTCGATCCTCTGTTCAGAAATTCGAGCCTTCTGTTTTTAGTTTTTCAGGATGCTCATTATTGAATGGATTTGAGGCTGAGCATTGAATTCCAACACTCCCCCTTAATGTGAATCCTGAAAACTTTTGATTTTCATATTCAACATGTGGTTGAATTTGAGGTGGTGCTCCTTTGACAGAGCCTTTGTGAAGTAATCTGATGCCATTGATTTTGTCCTGCAGTAGACTAAGGATATCTCCTTGCTTTGCACTTTCTCTCTTAAATAGTGATACCTGATTTCAATATGCTTGCTTTGAGAATGAAATCTTGGATTGAGAGAGAGAGAGGTATGGTGCTTTGGTTGTCACAAAAGATGGTTGTTGGATGTGGCTGTGCAAGGTCGATTTCTGCTAGTAGGTGCCTCAGCCAAATTGCCTCTCTTGTAGCATTTGTGGCAGCAATGTACTCTAATTCAGTTGATGATAATGCTACTGAGGTCTACTTCCGATTGTTCCAAGAAATTGGGCCTTGATTGTATAACAAATCCAGAAGTAGACCTTCTTGTATTGTGCTCCAGAATTGAGATACCAAGAATCAATATCTTGTTGTTCTCCGACCTTGGTTATAAAGGTTGCTTCATTTTCCTGTTGCCACTATATCGAAAAACTGGTTGAGGTAGAATTCGCTTGTTGTTGGAACTGCTTCAAAGTTCTGTAGTCCTTGATCTCATGTCCAGTTCTCTTGCAATATCTGCAGATTAGTTTTTGATTTGGTTGGAAAGATGAAATGTTTGAATTCACCCCTAATCCTGATTCAACTCTGAGCCAAAATTTGACCCTAAGTCAAAATTCGATCCTGATTGCATATTGCTCTTCTTTTTGGATTTGAACTTCGGATTTTTGAAATATAGAGCTTGAGGATCTAACCCTGTGCCTGAGGAAGTTGCAGATCTTCTGGCCTCCTCTTGTTGAAGTAATGAAATCAAGGGTGATCTTCTCCTGGATCGAAATTGCTAGGACCCAGCTCTCATAGGCCTCAGGAAGATTCGATAGTATAGAGTCATAGCAGCATCGGTATCTTCAATGACTAAGCCAGTTGCAGTCATCTACTCCATAAGATTTTGGAAAGTGTTAATGTGGCTCGAAACACTTGCTTCTTCAAACATTCTTAGGGTGAAGAATTTCTTTCTCAAATGGAGTTTGGAGGAGACGTCTTTGATATCGTAGAGTGTTGCTAGGATGTCCCATGCATACTTTGCAGTCTGAGCAGCTCTTCTGTGATTAATTTCATTGTTTGTGATGTTGAGAGTGATCATGGCAAAAGCCTTGCCATCTTTCAGTCTCCATTTGGTGATAATGGCTACATCACCTTCAGGCTTAACTTCTGTGTCGTCAACGATGTCCCACAGTTCCTTGGCTAGTAGTGTGACCTTTATTTTGAACTTCCATAGATGGTAGTTGCTCCCATTGAGTCTGTCAATAAGAGACAGCTACTGTTGCGCACCAAGATCTATCCTCTTCCAAGCTACAGACTAACACTACAGATCTGATTTAAGTTTATGAACAGTAGATAATGTTTAATAAAAACAAAAATATATCTACTGTAAGCAAGCATCAAAATCATTCATAGACTACGCACCATAGACAGAATGTCACAGTTCTATTTTTAGAAATAAGTTTACAACAACATTTTCAAGCGTTGTCTGTATTTCAAATTGGCGCAAGAGAGGTATTCACTCTTACAAAGAACTAGCTACTGCTAATTCTATATCTATTTGTGTGACAATGTGTGTCTGCTACTGCATACCGACACTGACGCATCAAAAACAGCCAACTCATCTCTCTCGTTCATCCCGTTTATATAGGAATGTAGAAAAGGAGGTTTACATTAATCATTTGATTACAAGAAACTAGTTAAGCTCATTCTAACGGCTTCCAATTGTGCGTCGTCGTCGTCCGTGGAGTCCGTTCTCCATGCTGGTACTTCGTTGACCTTGCCAGTACTTTAGGTCATGAAGATGTGCAGTCTTTGTAGCCATATGTGAGTTGTATGTGTTAGCAATCGTTTGCTTGAAGTGTCTCCACGGTCGTGAAGGTTCTTCGGAGCATGAGGCCTTTGGCAAGCAACCGCAGACAAACTGTAGCAGGGGATTCTATAATGCTCGGGCGGTTCGTCTCTTCGAGAGGAGAGAAACATTGTGAACCGTAAGTGTTGACTTTGCGATGGCCTTTGGTCAACTTCCTTCGTGGACTGCTTAGTGTTTGCTTTGTAGGTGACCGCAAGCTCCAGCTTATTGTTTGACTTACTTAGCATTGGACCGTAGGCTGGACTCTTACACTTCGGCTTCGGTCTGTTGCCTTGGTCTTCGTATGTGGACCACAAGTGTTGACTTGCGGTCTCCTTTGGTTTGGTTTTGATTCATTGCCTTGAAAATTGAAACCGTTTGCAAGCCATATGTGAGGCTCCTTTGGTAGTCTTCGGTGTTTGCTAGTTGACCGCAAGTGGGTACTTGCGGTTTGCCTTGGTTTCATAATGAACTGTATGCGTTGCTGAATACAAGTGGAATTTAAATGGCCTAACCTGAAATGCCAAAGCATCTCAGTTGATTTACAAGTTGAAGTAAAAAGAGCTTGACTACTTGTAAAATAAGAGTGACTGATTTTGTACAAATTGCCACACCTTCTATTGAAAGCAAAGACTTTTCTAGACTTGTCAAAAATAGTGCAGCCTAGTCTATCGAATTCGACCCTCTGACCTGAATCCGTGATTTTGCTAATTGAGAGCAGGTTTTTGGTCAAATTTGGAATGTGAAGAACATTGGAAAATAACATTACATCACCTTTATGGAATTCGACTTTGACTGTTCCTACACTCTCGATAGTATGGGTCGAGTTGTCTCCAAGTTGCACAACTATAGGATGGGTGTATGACTTGTAGTCATAGAACCAATGTCGATGGTGAGTCATGTGCTGTGATGCACCTGCAACTATTACAAAAAAGCTCATTTATAATTTGTTAACAAAGACTAAATACGTTATTGTTAAAGGGATTAGTTTCTTATACGAGTCAGTTTGCTTGCTTACAAAAAGATGTGCCAGTTTCATTAACCACTTTTGCTATATTGAGAATTTCTTCCCTAAAGTGCATGACTTGTTCAACCTATATTTATAGATTTAAATGCATCTTCGGGGCCAAAATATGAACTAGCTGCTTTGCCTTGGTCTTTATTCTTGTGGAATTTTGTCTATTTGTTCTATTTCTCTCTGCATGTTTTGTTACATTCCATAGACATATTTTCTAGTGTTGGTTGCATGTTACGGGATATTTCTAATGTAGATATTACCAAGTACCCAGATAAAAAGGATTTATGTCAAATGTCCAATAGAAATTTGGACAGCTTGTTTGAAAAATTTTCCTTTAAATAGGTTATGTTGAGGAATTCTAAAGGAGGTTGTAGGCACGTGACATACACAAAAAGCACACTTATTTTTATTTATTGCTTGGAGCGATTTTTTTGCCCTTAATTTTGGAATATGGGCTACCTTTCTGTGATTGCTGAAATGTGAAACCCAGAGGAATGTAAGGTGACACGTTCGTTATAGTTTAGCGACAAGGAAGGACTTTGCCAAAATGTTTTTCTTACTAATGTTTTTCTTAAGTGTTGTATATCTATGCCTTTTGTTTGGACTTCCATTCTATACACATTGCTTGTTATTGCATCACAAACAATAATACAAATTGCATCATAAACAATATATGATCATAACACCTGGTAATTACTACCACTATAGAAATACACAGTTGAATGATACAACAAAGAAATTTTTTTTATTATGAAAAGCTCGCTCAAATTTTTGACAAGGCTTGCTTGACCAACCTCACTCCAACTGTACACTCAGATAGGAGTCACATTCCTTTTGCACTCATTTTGATGATTTGTTGACAAATCTGAAATACAGTGTCGTAGTAAGGATCATTTGCTACAATGAATGAATGAAGGCATCCAAGTGACCAGCTTCGGTTGCAGATCTCACCATCAAGATGACACCTTACTATGAAAGAACACAACAAATGTTCAACTTTTGTTCTTTTAGGAATTTCGTGGAGATTCAAATGACTATTTCATTTCACGAGCCAATCATCCAGTTTGTTACCACATTTCTCCTCTGAATAAGACTCAAGCTAAAATCCTAGACTCGGAGACACCAAACTCTTGACATATGTTAGCAACACTTTTATTGGCTAATCCTACAAATTGTTCAAATTGTTTATTTTAGTAAGTATTGCACTCAATTATAAATAGATTCAAAAATATGTGGGCATGACTACCGCAACCGCACCACTCGAAGTAGGACTATCCGTCATTAATTTACCTAAACATATGAAATTGTTTTCTTTTAGCTGACAAATACATCTCTCCTCAAGTTACTAGTTGAAAAATAATTCCATTCTACTAAATTCCAAATCTCAATAAGGCCATTTTCACTAATCTAAGACAACTTTAAAGATAAACAATAATAACACAAAATAACTTAAGAACAAATTGGAATATTACTCACAAAAGTATTACGAATGAGTTTTCAATTTTCAGTTAATAGGTAATTAAAATCGATCTTACAACCGATTATTGGTTCATCCAAGGTCATTACCACATCAACATTATTACAAGCATGTTTGGCATGCTAACATCGACATGCAACCTATCAATTAATTGAGTTTACAAAGTCACTTATTCAAAATCACAAAAATTACAGTTCTACCTTAGTAAGCTACCACTCATGCATGGCTTTAAGCATGCTGTAAAAGTGTAGTATAGAAAAAAAATGATGTCAACAAGATGCCTACCATGTCACCTATGTCCGTAATGTCCACACATGTGAATAATAAAGCATCAAAGAAAAAAATTAGTAGGGCTTACTTTCCATGAGGCCATAGTTTCAAAATGCCTCTTAGAGCTTGTATGTCTTAAGATAGGCATCAACAACAATATGTAAACATTGATTAGGTATCAATGAAGCTTTCCATCATAGCAGTATGAGCAATATAGGTCTATAATGAGTGAAAATTGTTTTTTGGGAGAGCACATTGGTGTTTCTTCAAGGATTCAGTGCACAAGCTGCAATCAACTAAATTCAAAGTTTGATAGCTCAAATCAAAGGTCAAATAATACTTCAAACAACTAATATACTATCCCCCAACAATCAGATCATGATATTGAGGCTCTGAACTATGAAAAAATCATAAAAGAAACATGAAAACTCATATTTTTCTAACTTATCGTCATAGTTTAACTTTCAAAGTTTATGATCTCTATCTATAGTTCATCTAATAGCTTCTATCTACCTTAGAGAATATGCATACAAAAATTATGCCTCTGAAGTTGCTTCTACCTAGTAGAAACATGAATTCTCAATTATAAACGATGTCTTTTGGTTAAAAATCACCATCTTTCACATGCTCTAACGGTTCCTAGCTTCATGCAAGTACAAACAGATCGTCTTATCCCCAAAATGACCTCTTTAAATATAAATGTTCTGATTTGGCCAATCGTTGGCTTTCATCATCAAGGTGTAGCTAAATTTTTTTACCATTAAAATAGTATAGAGCCTATAATCGTGGCATATCCAACACGCAATCATTAAAACATTGTCTAATAGATTCACAAAAACATATCTACTCATCGGAATCATCCACATATAGTACAAATTGAGAAGTTATATAATTACAAAAAACATTGATGTGTGAAGAACTGGCTTAACAACTATTATGGCTAAAGAACAAGCCAATATCGTTGATTCCTAACTATAGAACAAATGAAAATCAACTAAAGTACTTATTTGGAGATGATTTTTATCACCAAGAAGAAAAAACAAAGATTCCCTACTAAAAAGCTTAAAAAAAAACTCCACCTTTTGATTGATGCAAACTCTAGCTTTGAAACCACTTCAAGGATAAAGTTGTAGATTCCGCTTACGAAGCACCAAAATGAATAATGGTGGAGCAAAACCACCTAATCCTAAAAGCTAGAGAGTAAACACCCAAACCACAGTGTGAATGTTGATGAGAAGAGAAAATCGATAAGTAAAAGCAAAAAGCTCATTATGGAGGGCTAGTTCCTATAGAATTATATAGACCGAGAAGGTGCTTGTGCGTATACCCATGCAACCCCACATCATACCAAACATAGCTCTAGTTACTTATGATATTCCACATCATTGCATAGAGCTATCACACGCCATGTATTGCTCCAGACATCACAATTAGTGTCTGGGCCCTCTCAAGCTTATTAATTATGAAATTGGCCTTGAATGAAATTTTTAGGCATAACTAGCAATCTTGATTCTAGAGGCCGAATAACCCATGTATACCCTATGTTTGAATTCCCAACAACTAGATATGGACATAACAAAACCCATGCGAGATAACTTAATTTAATTTGGCCTTGAAACGACATTGACTATCTTGAGGAAGATGTTTTATAGTTGTCCCACTCAAAGACTCCCTATTGAAATTGTCAAGTTGTTCAACCTCATTATATCTTGTACATATTGATTAGTGAAGTTAACAATTTGTTTCAAAAAATTAAATATACTTTGACAATTTGTGTGTAGGTGATTATTAAATCAAGAGAACCCATAGTCACTAGAGCACTATCTAAAGTCATCTAAGGCTTGTCACTAGCCTTCCACATTTCACTCTTAAGGTTCACAAGCAAGATGTGAAATTGTAACTATAGATTGAATGATTTCCAACTAATAGTAATAAACATAAACACCATATTGAGAAATACACACCTAGAATTAAAGTGTCATATATTAAGCAAGATATATTGAACTATACATGGAGTAGGAGTAAAACCCATCAAATGCACTTTGAACTATACATGAAAATTAATTATTTTGATGTGTCAAAAAATGTTAGAGGTTAAAAAAGTGTATCAAATTTTCCAGGGAGATAACCAACTCCTTTCGTCAACATACCCATGATTTAACTCATGTCTCAACAACACCGCTTGAAATAAAACCATCGTCTATTTATGATAACAAAGGATAGTTTATGATACCCCTCTCACACACACACACACACACACACACACACACACACGTTTTTCTTTTTGTTGCACAAGTCAGTTCAACTCATCAAAGTCTACAAGGTACGTCCATGGACCCAGACTTTACCGTCCATCTAATTATAAAAGATCATGGCATTAATTTGTCATGGAGGGAATTAAAAGATCAATCAACAAAGTCATAGGTGCATAAGCTACATGCAAATTTTCCTTCCATAAAATAATGCACAGTCAGTGAAGCTCAATAAATGAGAATAGCTTACTCCATATTGACAAAAGTATGACAAATATGGAAAATGACATGACTGATTCAACAAAGTAAATGGCAGCCAGAGAAATGCGAATCTAAGCAGGATGTAGTGGAAACTCCTTGGGTTCATAAACAAAGAAAGTTTTTCAAAATGATGTACATTTGTATCCTCAACTGCCATGAATTTCTTTACCAGAAAGCTGACAGGATATGTAGGACGCAGCACAAGATCTTAATTCAATAACTTTAATTGTAATCAATGTTGTGTCAAAAATAGTACCCGACAGAACAGGGGTGCAATCTTCAGCCCTATGGATTTCACCCCCAATCTTAGACCATGAATTCCATTGTACAAAGAGCAAATCAATTGCTAGGACATCACTACTCACTTCATCAGCACCCAAGAGTAGGTGCAGGGTTCATGCACAAACATATGCCCACATTATCTTTCATATGTTTGTTTTAATGCATTGCTCTATCACTTCTCCAGAGGTGAAGGCAGACCCATTCGTGATGAAGGCTAGGACTGAATAGCAAAACCAATCAGAAAAATAAGGAAAGCCTTACATTTCATGGCGTTGGCTTGCTGAAAACCTAACTAAATGGCTTAGCTGGTACTTTAAATGTACCACTAAAGATAGAAAGAATTAGCGCAGACCAGGAACTTTGACTAACTTGTCAAAGCACTTTCTCTACTTTTCTTTTCACTATGGCCTTTTGGGTGTCATCAGGCAGGTACCTTACCCACAAAATGGGGAGTAAGGCAGCCATGGATTGTATAAAAATACCAACAGGAAGGTGTGTGAAATTGTCTGAGGAGATTTGTAAGCAAGAAGCAAGTGCAACACCAAAGTAGCCACTTAAAATGGAAGCAAGACAGAGGCAAGACATGAAGAAGGCAAACAGAGAGCCCTCACTACCGGCAGGGCAAAGCTTTGCAAGGAGAACCAAGAAAGGGAGAACCTTGAACTGGCTTATTGCCTCTACAAATGCCGAAGCACCAAGAACATAGTACTCATCTGGAATACCAAGCAGCAAATTTACACGCTTCACAAGAATCACATCTGAAAGCATGCATACAGATAGCAGAACCTGTACAGACACAACTAGTTTACGAAGCGGGATATCCTTCAGCAGTTTGTTGTATGCCAAGCTTCCAGCAAGCAGTCCTGCTTGACCCACCATTTTTGCCAGTCCAAGAAAAGAAGAGTTAATCTTCAAGAACTCTGACTGGTAATAAAAAAGGCTACCACCGAGAGTCGGAATCACAGCATAAGAACCCATAAACCACATCAATGGGTGCAGTATCTCCTGCTTCTTTACCAACTCAAAGAGGATGCTAATTTGGCGTCTTATACTTGCAGGTCCTGGTTTACATATTTTGTTCTTGTCTGTACTTATTTCCAGCTTGGTTGCCTGCAAAAATTTTCTTTTTAAAAAATTGAGCCGCTCATTCTGTTGATTCTTTACATTCATTGAAGCCGCACCACGATGCATTTCGTCCCTTTTTGATTTTGGCTTCCCCTTGTCTGATTTAGAAACCATCTTGTAGTCCAACCCAAAAGACTGCTCACTCATACTAATGCAGTTGAGAAGTTGAAAAATCAGCAGCACAAGAAAGATAAAGAATATCACCTCGAACTCCAATCTATTAACCACAAAGCTTGCCAACATACATCCAAGAAGACTCCCAACGGCTGATGAGAGCCAAGCAAATGATTGCAGCTCACCAGGTATAGAACCTTTTTTCTTCCCCGATTCAGCCACAAGGGCATCATTTGCAACCTCTGCAATGGCAGCTCCTACATTGCTAAATGTCAAAATTGCTGTGAACAACCCGACTGATGACCTTGCATATGGATGAGCAAGTATTGAACCCCAAGATATAGCTTGCAACACCCCTGCAGACAATGGACATTGAAATGTTATATGACGAGTTTGAAAAGAGAGAGAGAGAGAGAGAGAGAGAGAGAGAGAGAGAGAGAGAGAGACGCACACATTCATTGTCTGCTAAAGACGAATGGTCTATAACCAAGTGTACAAATAAACGGTTCCTTGCACTAACATGCAGTAAATTAGACAATCAGGAACTATGTGCTGATAGACAAGACTTGCTAGGTCCATTGGCCTTGATAAAAAGGTTCCTGACACTAACATCAAGAAGAAGACATATTTTGGTACTAGTGCTGAAAATAAAACTCCACTTCTATCAAAACAACCTGCAACTACTAGCATATAGCTGGTGGTTTACGGTTTCAACCACCCGGTTTTCTCAAAGTCGGTAGACTTACTTGTCTATTCCAATTTTGGCCCACTCCATCTCTGGCTATACACTCATAGCAAGTGCTATACTTCTTTTTCTAGATATATCAACAACCGGATGCCTTAGGAGCCTCTTCCCCAATCTGGATTGATCCATTCCTGTAGTATTGATTAATAAAATCTCTGCATAGCAACATGTCATTTGATCCGTGTTCCTTGGGCCATTCGTCTTGACGAAGTTTCAAGTAGTGGCCATTTGGCAACGGTTATCCAAACAAGTGGTAAGCTTGTGTCATTGTTGGCAAATCCAATCATTGCATGGGATAACCTCCCATTGAGTCTGCCTTCACTCCTGTGGAAAATAACTTGAACGAATGTTATGGACTCACTTCATTATATGTGAATAATAAAACCTTTTTTCAATCCTTTCGATCGCTCTCCTTCTACTCTGGAGACAATGTGCCCCACTTTTGCACCCATTAAAGAAGATCTAGACTCAAAGATACACTGCCGAATTGCGGACAGCGATCCAAATCGCAACCCCCGATTCGCTAAGAAAATTCACTAAAAAAAATTGAGATTCTGGTCGCAGAATCGCAATTCCAGCGAACCACGATTCGCTGCATCTTTGGGTCTAGTAACTAAAATTTCAAATACTTTCATCTAGTTATGAACACATTCACTAATGATGCATTTCATGTAGAAAAAATGGGAGTAAATGCAGATCATATAGCCATCTCTGACTCTATAAACAGCATCCACAGCCAGTACTATGACAGATTTCCTAGTAAGAGCTATTGGGGAGCCTCCTACAAGGGGCCTAAAAGAGAATACCAGTCACTTGTAGTTATCTTGCAAACTAACAATTGTATACTACTATGGCATCCCTTCAACAATCTTCTAGCAACAGCTAGTTAAGGCTTAGGGTTGAAATCACCCAGGCTTGTCATGGGGTCATCTAAAAAGGTACGGAAAAACATCGCTCAAATAATGACTGGGGCCTTCAAAATTGACGGGGCCAATGTATCATGTACTAGTGTAGGGTAAAAAATTGGGCCCGGCACTGTAGTAACACAAAATATGTCCTTAATTTTCCCGTCGTTCCAAAAAATATTGTCATCAATGTGAGCATGTAAATGAACACAAATTCAAATAGATGCCACACTGGCGTGAACACCTGATACGCTGCACTTAAACATGAATAATAGCAATTGGACGATTCTAATTCCCTAGAATCTAATGTTTTTCCAAGAAGACAATCTCTTGGCATCACCATTATAGAATTGACATGCTAAATTTGATTTTTCTTCTTGTTGCCTCAATTTCTTTTTCATAAAACAACAAAGGCTCAATTTATTCCTATACATATCATCTACTCTATCCATATGTACATCAATTGTGGCAATAGGTAGTTGTTTGCAGTGGGAAAATGTCAGATGACGACACATCTCAATTATTGGAAAACAAGATCTCCATGTTCCTAGAAGTGCTTTAATACCAAGCTACAAACACATTCACAAATGAAGCAGCCATAACTGCAATCTCCAATGAAGAACGTTGTATGTACAACATCCCTAGCCTTGCAAAAAGAAGTTGTAGAGCATCCTACAAAGCATCAAAAATAGTAGACGAATCAATTGCTATATACACATGCAAGTTACTGAATATACATACTCTAAGTGTCTTTGAAGAATCTTCTAGAATTACCTAGTTAGGAGGCCTTAGGGCTGGCATCACTGAGGCTCATCAAACTAGGCATACAAAGAGTAGTGACTCGTCTCTCCAAGTTTACCATAAGGTACTAGAAAGCATATGCACTCAAATAATGACTATGGCCATTATGATATTTATTGGTCTAGTATATAATGTATTGATGTAAGGTCAAAATAGGCCCAACAATGTAGTAACAATGAAAAATGTCCTTAACACATCTCATTGGACCATCTCCATAAATCAATCCTATGACATGTCTCCTCCAAAGTATGGTATGGTTTCCATCCAGCGTAGATATATTTACCCAAGGGCTTCATCTTGACTCCCACTCATACTAATCACTAGACTAAAATCAAGTAGATTTAAATTAAGATCCGTAAAAAAGATTCGAAAATAAATTATTCAATTTGAAAGATTCATAGATTTCAAAATTTATATTCTTTTATCACAAAAAACATTGCAAGGATAATGAATATTAACATTGTTTCAAAGGACAATTTCATCTGATTCAGCCCATCCCTAAACTGTTAATTGATGGAGTAGGTAGTAGATGCTTGCCACCTGATCACTGACAGCAAGAAACCTAGTGATTGAACCTTAGGATTGGGCAAGAGGCTTCAATGCTTGACCTATAACTTAAGAAGATTGAAGAGCTCTTCAAAATTGGTTTGAAACGTGGTAGTTGGTAAGACACATCAACGGTCACACTTACACACCTGTGACCTAGCCATGGCTTGAGGCCTGTCACACTACAGATAGACCATCATAGACCTATTAGGACTCTATGGATTAAAATATAGGAAAGCTTTGCGATATTTGCATTGACTCAATGAAGGTTCTATTTAAATTAGATCAAATTTCCATATCGGCCTAGATCAAAAATAGGAAATGTTTGCACATTGATTTAGTGAAGATTATTTCCAAGACTAAATGAAATTTTCATAAAGAACATTTTGAAAATAATAACAAAAAGCCAATTGCTTGATATTCTTTCCAATTTGAATTGGGCCGATTCAAATTGCGCCGGTTCAAACTGCTTCCAGTTCCAACCAATTCAAGGAACCATGGTTAGCAAAAAGCTTCATAAGGAACCTTAGTCTTACTGTTCACTAAATCCTTAGATTCCAAAAGTACATCATTGATTGCTGAATTTGAAGGAGTTTATGTTCATTAAATTTTGATTATTTGTGGGTGGACTCCATAGAATTTTCAATTAGTGGTGTCTACCTACCTTACATAAGTTACCTAAGTGTTTATGTCTTTTCTATGACACTATGTAGTATGGTGTCCACCTCCTACAGATTAGCATTCAACTCTATGATATCAACCTTACAGTCACTATCAAGCCATGGAATACATGAGAAACCATCCAATCTCTTTATTTGTCCTATCCACACAGACAATTTCTCCATATTTTCCAAAAATGGACACTGGAGAAGGTAGGTGGTAGCAAAATGCATCACTAATTTAAGAAGACTCAAGAGGTTCTGTTACTATGTAATGAACTAGCTGCTTCTGCTCAATCTTTGTGAAATCTTTGCTCCTATGCATACAAAACTCTCTTTTATAACCTTGAAACTTTCACGTATTATATCTTGAAATTTAGGTTTTCTTAACAGGTCTGCAATTTAGAGAAAATCTTTGACCATTTGTACATATGCGGAATTAAATAACAAGTAGACAATTTCCTTGACTGATAAAGTTGTTATAGAGGTTCCACTCAGCATATGATTTTGGTTGCAGGGAATTTGTTTGGAAAGTCCATTGAAAGATTTCCCAAAGTCTTTCGATCTTGTTGGCTTATTGTAATTAGGCTAGTACAAAATATCCATATCATTTAGAAGCTTTTTTCAATGTTCTGAATGTTGCACAAATTCAAGTTATGCAGCAAGTAAACTAGAATTGGGTTCAGTATGCACCTGCAATAATTAGGTATGGCAACCTATGTGCTCCTCGGATGTAGATTGCATCTGAAATGATGCCATAGATTGGCTTGGCCAAGAACGGCAGACTGACAGTTGTCTGAAGAAATTGCAGTGTGCCAGGATCTACTTGGAGCCTATCTTTGAAGTAGAAATTCACTGCCAACCACGGAAAACACCTGAAGCCCTGCAACCAGTAGCCAGCCCCTACCAAAGAGATGAAAGAAGGGCCATGATTCCTTCCTATCCTTGCAAACCAAACCCAAATCGCCATTCTCAAACGCACTTGAGGTGACTTCCTATTCAAACCAACTCCTAAATATGGTAGGAGTTTGGACACCTGCACGCTTGCAGTGGTAGCAAATATCTCATAGCAATCTGAAATGTAGAGACTCAACCGCACAGGAGAGTCTCTGAAGATGGAAAAGGTACCTGAAACGTGCTTTGATTCAGATTTTGTGATGCTTCTTGACCCACCGTCCATTGAATTTGGTCCTGTCAAGAAGTTCATATAATTCTTGCTGTATATCTCATAATCAGCTTTGCGGATCGGACACGCATGCAGAATATAATACATAAGGTTCGATGGACATTGCAGTGTCAGCCATAGAATATAAAGCGGGAAGGCATGCCAGAACATGAGTGAGATCCACGAGTCTTGATGGAATATTTCTGGTGGTAGTGGTAATAATCCATCGGGAAGAGGCTGAACGACACCATAATCTGACAATCTGTATTGCTTTTGAAACAAGTATGCCTCCAGAACGCATGGCTGATGCACTTTTATTTCTCGAGTGGAAGATGGCGGCACCCTCCCTGAGGTGGTTTCCAGGCACTGAAGTTCCTTTTTTATGCGCTTCTGAGATTTATCTTGGCAATCTTGGGGCTCTTTAGACTTAGAAATGAAAGTCCTACCTTGTGCTGCATATTCTTTATGCCTTTTGAATGCCTTTCCCACTTCATGTTTGTCAACATATCCTCGGTGAATATTGAAGTTAGATAAGTGATTTGAATTTTTGCTAAAAGAAACTTCACCATTTGCATTTGCAAAAGAAGGTTTTGGCAAACAAAACGCTTCGTTACACAAGCCACAGCCAGTTTTGCTATAGAGCTTGAGAAATACAGGACTTATGGAGGAATTACCTACATGAACAGGACCATATGCAGAGCGAACGGTCCCAAAACGCGAAGGAGCTGCTAAGACTCTGCTGAAATAACGTCTCTTATCTAACTTGTTGAATGAACTTCTAGCAGCAACGCTGGACGTATTACAAGGTTCTAAAAGGTAATCTATGCGCTTTAAATGCAAATTAAAGCCAAGAACTGAGGGACCAGACCATCCGAACATTGAACGGCCTGCTCGCTGCTGAGTGCAGCAGCCTACGCTTAATCTTGTCTAAAGCTCATCAACAAGACGACCATCAAACACCTTCAGTTTCAAATATCTATTCCTCACCTTTACCCGCAACTACATGACTAAATTTTGGCTGAACAGAATCTAACTTCTTCCCAGTCAAAGGCAAAACCTCAACTCAGCGAGAAGCAAAGCCACTAGAACGTTAGAAAAGCTAGGATTGACAAAAATTCTGTTTGAACAAGATTTCAGTTCTTCCCAGTCAGAGGCAAGAATGATTTGTTCGTCAATAGCTCATCAAAACCACAATCAAAACACCTTTACTTTCAGATATCTAATCTTCACCGTGACCTGCAACCAGATACCACTAAATTTCGGCCGAACAGAATAATCCAACTTCCTTGGGGCCAGCGAGAGGCAAAAGCTACTCTCAGACAACAGCAAAGCTACTTAAAAGCTAGCATTCAGAAAAAGCACCGCTATGCCTCGAGTAAAATGGATTAGAAACAAAATGAATCACTTAATCTAGGCTGCTTTCACCGCTTCTGCTCTGCATACGATAATCTTGGAGACAAAACTTCCGATTCTGTTCTATTATTGTAATATTATTGCGATATAAAAGTAGGCTTACAGTGCCGAAATATGGAATCGAAAACCCTGCCCTACCTTCACGAAATGGCTAGAAATTCAAGCTTTCTTGATCAAGATTTGGATGAAATAGCAGCATCAGCAACGATCCGCTTCACGATTCTCGTCGTCTCCATAGCTTTCTGCCAGATATCTCGTTTAGGGAGCTTCCATGTTCGCTATGCTATTATCAAGGCTTCGTCAGTTGAGGGGGCTTAACGGCACGAGGTCTTTTAGGTCCTCTCGCTTGGATCCACGCCACCTGGCGTGCCTGCCACTTGGACTCTTTCTAGTGGTTGATATTGGTAGAATCTGAACGTCAGTAGCAGGATCCAACGGTGAGGATGAGAGCCTTGACACCTGGTACTTAATGGCGCGGTAGCGTTTGGCTATACCACTTGGATGCTAGCCACGCGTCATGCATACACGTGGAGGGCTTTGAAGGGTGGATATTTTGATACGTGGCAGGATCTGGATTCTCTTCACTGAATCCAACGGTCTCGGCCTAAGCTCCCAGCGTACCATGGAACTGACGGCTGCAGACGCTACCGCACCCCAGCGAGTGGCCAGCATTTGTGGCGAGTTAGGGTTGAACAATTCCGCCACCGGTGGCAGCTTGTAAATACGCTTCAAAGTTCTAGTCGATGCACGGGTTGTTTGCGTCCGGTTTGTGGCAAATCCGAGCTAATCGCCGGAAGCAGCTGGTGGCTGCCACCAAGGGAGACAGGCCCCCATCCATTGGATAGAGGAAAGAGATCGTTCGATCCCCAAGGCCCCCCACCCCTGGGGCTTTAACGCACAGCCCGCGCGTGCGAGGGGTTTGGCCCGGTTGCGCCTGGGGCTGATGCGTGCCCCGTGCACGGTGCCCGTAAAAAATGGGGGCGTGCCAATTTCTTGCGGGCGGTGGCGTGCCACTGCCCCTGGCACCCGACAGTGGCGCCGGGCAGCCCCAGGCAGGGCGCCGGGGAGCGGCAAGTGGCGCCGGGCACTACCATGCCCGGGCACACACACATGTGAGGTATCGGGAGAAATTGGCTATATTTTGCCTCTGAGAACTCCCGTAAGAACGCTTATGGGATAAATTTTGGTTGCCTTGGCAGCCAATTTAAAAAAAAAAAACTTTTGGTGCAAGATGCACCGGGGCCAAACGGCCACCTTGCTTGCAAGATGTGAGGGCCCCAACCCCAAAATCCTCGTATCTTAAAGGCAAGCTTGTACTTTAAGCCCTCAACCATTGGCTTACTTGTAAGGAAGCCCTGAGGGTTGGGGGGTTTCCTAGCATTTGCAATAATTTTGATGTCAATGGCATTAAGCTGCCCATATTAACCATGGGCTTTATAAGCGCGCACTGCCTTGGGTCCCTCAAAGACGGATTTGATGAGAGTTAAAGTTTCTTCAAATATGAAGGAAAAAAAATTGCCAAGTTTTTACAAGAAGCTCACTATCCTAAGGTATCATCGTTGCACATGATTTGAACGGCAAAGTCTTGAGTCAAATTGACACTACTCTAGAGTTGCATATTTTTGTTGTTTCAATGTCTCACCAAAATATAGCGTGCCCAATATCTTCCATATAACAACTCTCAATTGCCTCATTTTTTGTGCTCTTAAAAAAATAATAAAGTCATACACCATTTGTTGAAATTGACATTTTATCAATTGATTTGAATGTTTCTAGACGTGACCTTTGCTAAAGCAAGTCAGTTTGGTCATCAATCCTTGGGATTTTGACAATCTAAGAGTAAATTATTTGCAAGTTTTGTGAATTTCATTTTACCCATTGGTCACCAATTATGTAGCACATAGCATGCCCAGGTAATATTAACTGCATTTAGTCTCTAACTACAAGAAGATACTTACTAGATGCAACTAGAAGCTAGCCTCATAGACAGTTACATCTAAGTTAAGGTTCAATATTCTAGAATCTACCAAATATGTATTCAAATCTTGGAACTTCACCCAATACAAATTGAAAAAGCCACTTTTAAAAATATTTAAATACAATAGTTTATTATTCCACAAGGAAATGTATGACACCATTGCAATGATTCGTATGTTGGTAACTCCAATAATTTCAAGTAGAAGACCAAAATTCAGAATCTATATTAGAAACTTATACTTATTGGATTCATGTTTATAGATAAGTATCATACTTTTTTTTTTAAAATAACATGAGATTGATGTTGTATGTTTTTTTCTTATTATTTTGCATTTATTTTTCATAATGTTAATTGAAGACTTCAACTTCGTAATGTTTAGAATGCACTGAACATGTATTTTAGTCTTGGAACTTCATCCAATACAATTTCAGATATAACTGGCAAGGTATATGTGACTTCATTACAATGTTTCATGTCTTGGTGACTCTAATACCTTTATTTGGAGATTATGTAATGTCAGCTGAAAACCTATTTTAAAGGTTTATAGTTGACAGCCAACTTTATTATATCTATATGTATTCACGTCTTTTCAAGTACCAATATTTTTTGGAATTGCTTGGGTTGTTTTTTGATACTTTATAAACATTTGAGCCACATGAATAAAATAAATCTATATAGAACAAACATGAAACATAAAAGATTAAAAAAATGTTATTTAACAAGCTTTGCTTTTGCTATGATCTCATTGGAACCCCAACACTATCTATGTTTTGATAGAATAAAGAATCCCTTGGCCAAAATGACTACTACCAAGAGAACCTAAAGAAACGAAATGGAAAATAAAGACACAATATTACCAATATCAACGATCTTATTACATAAACAAAAATTGACGAGTACAATAAACTAGAAACAAAGGAGTCTCTTTAGCTCTTCCAATTTTTTTTGGGTTCTATGACTAATCATCTTCCACATACCAAAAGTTCAAATAACAATAACAAAGCAATTCACATCTTTCAACCAGATTTGAGCTAGAAAAAATGTAAATATTAGTTATTCACCATAAACTTGATCTTGATGCCTTGAAAGATGAAATTTTTTCATTACCAAAAGTTTTGTTAGTTTGAGTGGCACACTTATCTTTCTCTACATTTCACCACTCTCAACATTCTTCTTGCCATGTACAAACTTTTCCACCCATGCTCCAAAATTCATTCGTTTCTTTGTACCTCAATTGCCTAGAAGTCGTATCCTTCCAATGAAATAATAAGAAATTAATGGCTAGAAGTTTTCTCATTATTGTTTTTAGAAGCACCATCCACACGCCAAAATTAATCTAGGAAATGTATAGCAAGAGCTTATGAAATGAACGTTGGTGAAGATGCAAAAAATGCGACGCTCTGACAAATGCCTTAGGATTTGATTTGTAGGGTGCCTTCGCTTTTCCATTAGGGCATCTTCGGCATTCTGTAGGGCTGTGTCACCTTTTTCGCCTCTCACAAATCACATGTAAAAACACAGTGTCGTCTTTTTCGCTGTGAAAAATTACTTGTATTTATGCAGACAGTCGCATTTTTTGCCCGTCTTATTTTACATGTAAATATGCAAATTGTGCGACAACATGAGTAAAAATGCAGCATGAATGGAGGCAGATTAAAATAGGATTTAGGAGAGTAAAGGAGATAAATCCAACACCCCCCCTTAATCTGGATCCGTGAATGCCTTGATCTTCAGACTAAGCAATGCACAAAACTTGTTGTGTGCATTAACACTTAATGCCTTCGTGAATATATCTGCAACCATGTCATGCGTTCTGCAGTACGTTAAGCTCACCTCCTTTTTGAGAACCTTGCCCCTGATGTAGTGATATCTGATTTCAATGTGCTTACTCCTAGAGTGAAATCTAGGATTGGCCGATAAGGCAATAGCACTCTGATTATCACAGAATAAAATTGTGGGGTTGTACTGATACAAATTACATCTGTTCTGGACGTAAGCTGTAGTGGAGACAGCTTCAGCCCAGAATTTCTTGGGTAGCGATGCATGCACTAGCATACATTTGGCTGATTCAACCAGGGTACGTTCTTCCTCTTGGCTAAGCCATTAGACTGAGGACTAAAAAGCATAAGAAATAGCAATCCCAATAATGATCAAACCCAACAATTAGCAAATACAAAGGAAACATGAGAAATGGAGGAAAAGAGAGGAAGAGCAAGGACATTCATCAATCCATTTCTAAAGAGAACCAATCTGCTTTTATTAAAATGAGAAAATGAACATCAAGAGCAACTCGAGTTGGTCCCTTTTTATAGTAAAGAGGAGGACCATGGCCTCTGAATCCTATTGGTCCAGTCTTGCCTCTCTTTTTATTCAAATTTAAAAAAGTGTGGGAACCATCAAAATTGGAGAGAAACCCAACTTTATTCACTAACTTGACATTTAGGCCCTGCGACATTAAAAGTCCCGCAAAAAGGCCTAAAGTCCTTTATTAACTTTTAACTAATCAATCAAATAACTATGTGATCATCGGTTTGGACTTACACACGCAGGGTGCCAAATCCCTCTCACTTATTAACTAGGGTTAGGGTTGCCTTGGGATCCGCAAACCCTCCAATAGTATCCCCCACCAAAACTGGTGGCGGTCCCACGACACCTGCAATATGCAGTTATTGGGGACTTTTATTGGCTTCGCGCCGAATCTTAATTAACTGAAATGGTCCAACTGTAAGGTTGATGGATGATTGGCCAATTGGACGTATGGATGGTGATTTTTTCCATAGCCAACCCCAAATCTTTCCATTTATTTCTTAGTGGCATTGGCACGTAATAGGGATCTATCCGCAACTGGCGAGGGCTGGCGAGTAACTCCTAACGGATTCCGGAGTTTTCTCAAAAACCATGATTCTCCATGCCGACTGCTCTCCCAGTGTAGGTATTTTGTCCAATTCTTTGCCGGCCTCGATCTCGAAGGTCTTAAATTTCAGAACCCATCCACCACGCGAGGACTCATGCGGATGTTGCTTTAAGAAGGTCTGGATCTGGTCCTCAACGCTGATGGGCCTTCTGAATAGAGGTCTTGTTTTTGATGAGGATGGACCGCTTGTACTACCGGTATGGTTGGCGGTTGATCTGCTATATCTGGAGTTCCCCCCTGGTCCATGCTCGAATCAATCCCTATATCCATTGGTACAGCTTCTTGCCGCGAAGGGGAGAATTGCGGCATGAGCGGGATGAGGATTTGTGGTCCGTCTTCCAACACTTGAGCGGCTGCTTTCTCATAGGCGGTGATGGTCTCTTCTGCCTTTGACAACTCGATTGAAGCTGCTCCTTTGAATCTATCAAAGCGGCCTTGGAATCCCTGAAGGGCCACTTTGTATGTCTCCACTTTCTTGAATAAATACGCAATCTCCGTCGATGTGATCGGATGATCGGATATTTGCGTTTGCAGATAGGCATCACACTCAAGGGTGGTCGCATCCAATTCACCTTGAAGCCGTGTGCAATCTTGTTCGGCCATCTGTAATTGCCCCTTCAGCAGCTGCACCTGTTGCTTGGCATCTTGCACTACCGTATCTCTAATCCTATGCGGCTGTCAAGGCGTTTTGTAGGGAGCTGATGTAATTTTCCAAGCGATCCGCTTGTTGCTAGGCCAACTTCTTTTCGCTTTCAGTCTTATCTTCATGTTGTTTGGCTATCTTCAACTCTCGATCCAGTTGAACAATTTTCTGGCTGATCAGAGTGTTTTCGAATCCTAGATCAGAGCTTCTCTGCTCCATTTCCTTCTTCTTATCCAGCATAGACTGGATCACTTGCCCAAGGCTTGAAACCAATCCTAGAGCATCACCAGAATCAATGGTCGTGGCAGCGACAACAACAGGAGGACCTAATGGTATTGTCCTTGGTTGGCGTGGAATAGGTGCCACGGTCTCTTCTTCTTAAAAAATATCCTCCTCTTCAAACCCTTCAGGCATTGTGACATCGAACTGTTTTGGTGATTTTATAGCTCTGTTGACCTGAAGCGTGGCTGGGCTAACTTGTGTGTGGGGTTGCTGGCTGGCATCTTCGACACCAACAATAAATTCATGGATATGTCCAAATCCTCTTCCAGGAGATTGGGTTTCAAAGGGCACTGGGCTCTGGGGCATTTCAAAGATTTCGGTGGTCCCAAGGGGGTCGGAATCATCGAACATATCCATAAAGAACTGTGTGTTGGGTGAGGTGGCTTCGGTGTGCGGGGGTGAGGCGGCCTGGGCAGCTGTGATGGGAATGGTAGGCCCAATGGTCACATACTGTCCTTGTATGGGAACAGAGGCGAGGGAAGCATCAGAGGCTAGGGGGATGGGAAGTTCAGTGTGAATAGCAGCAGGTGGTGGAAGAGCAGCTGACGAGATATGCCTAGTGCGACATCGTGACGTGGAAGGCGAGTCAGGGATTACGATTTCGCTGCGTGGATGACGACGACTATGAGAGCTTGAGGCCTGATGAGATGATTATGCCGGTGCTTCTTCGTAAACTGAAAGCACAGAATCCAGGTGGAAGCCATGGATTCTGTTTTCTAAGTGAGAAGCGGCTAAGAGGGACAATAAAGAGCCAACAACGAACTGCTACTTAGTATTGGCCTTAATAGCTCGCTTGAACTCACCGGAAACAATCTTGAGCCAATTATATGGTTCAAGAGGGGCTTTGGCCAACTTAGTGTGAGATTCCACTATCTTGTGAAGGATTTGAGATGTGATGCGGTCTTTCTTGAGGTTGCCAACCATCCGAAAATTATTCAATAGCTGGGCAGCTGCGTGGATGGAAGGCTCAGTGATGGCTTCCAAAAGCTTACCATCATTGGTCCAGTGCAGATCGTTGGTGAGGTCAATAAATGGCTTGATGGCCTATTTGGCGTGCTTGTGATTGGGTGAGGCCTACGTACCAGATGATATTCCTATAGCTGCAAGTGCAGCCTCAATGACGCGCACTTTGTGTGTGGCTCCTTGGAAAGTGATATAAAATTTGGATTTCTCTTCCTTCCACGTACTGAAGGCAAGAGTGATGAAATCCATATTGATGCGACTTGAAAAGGCTCTCTCATGAATACCCATTGTAGTGAGTAGAGGCTCCGCAAGGGTCATCCACTGAGTGACCATGCTTGTGCTAGGAAGAATTATGATGTCCGTTGCAGATGGGACATCACGATGGATAGTATAGCGCAGAGACTGGGAAGTATCGGTAGAAGACATGTAGGAATTATAAAAGCGTGCAAGTGTATCAGAAGGCAATGCAGAAAATTTGGAAGGCTTTGGTCGCAAGAAAAATTCGCAAGAGCTTCGGTAGCACAAGTGAGGAATGAATTGAATTCAGCCAACTTATAAGTGAATTTGGTGGGTCCATTACACTGAATAGTAGTTTGGCTGATCAGTTCTGAACAAAAATTTGCAAGCATGTGCAATACTGTAAAAATAGGCTATAAAAATCTCAGCGAAGGTTTCTAAGGATCTGAACCTATCAGGCGAACGTTTTCCAGGGCTGGCGAATGATGAACCTTCGCCCAGGTACTGTCATAAATGCATTTTTTCACAATCTGAACCTATGGACAACCTAATTTTGACATTTTAAGATCATCTTGCAGGTCAGCAAAGGTTCATAATGAGGTTATGATGCTCGGCGAAGGTTCCCAAAATGGCATATTACTAAACATTCGCATGTCTCAAAAATTGGATTTTCTCTTGTCAGGAACCTTCGCCCACCTCAATTTAGATAAATCAAGGGTGGATGTACAGTCTGAGAGCTCAGCGAAGGTTTCTGATACTATATTGGCCAAATCTGCCCAAATCAGTGATTTTCTAAGTCATTGTCCATAAAATATACTGTACTTCTGTTTCCTTATGGTGATGACTTCTTGACTTTTGCTCATCAGTCTTTTCTTATTTTTTTGCTTTTCTTTTTGTTTTTTTTTCTTTTAATTGTCTTTTTCCAAAAAACTCAGCAAATTAAATACTGAAAACAAAAAATTGAAAAACAAATAAAATTAAAAAAATATATTGAGATCAGGCTTGCTGAACTGGCGGAGCAGGCTACTAAAACTTGCGTAATCGACTGTCATTTACCAGAGTATCAAATCATTTTCCATCCAAGTGCTCAAGAATTACTGTGCCATAGTTCAGGATTTCCTTTACTTTATACGGGCCTTTCCCGGTAACCCTTGATCAGCTTGGTTTTGTACATCAATGCAAGATCTTCTGGTTTCAGATCTTTCTTGTGCAAACGACAATCGTGCCATGCCTTGCGGCGGGCTTTCTCTGCTGCTAAGGCATGAACTGCCATCAATCGAGTTCCACATAATTTGTGCAACGCTTCATGACGGAGTTGTAAGGACATATCATTATTTAATCGTTCCGTTGCTACTATGCGTAAAGATGAGATTAAAAATTCAATTGGCATAACAACATCTTGACCATAAAACAGTTGAAAAGGTGTTTGATTTGTACTATTTTTGTAAGCGGTTCTGAATGCCCGTAATGCTGCATACAGTTTATGTTCCCAATCGGACCGACTTGCTTCAACTGTCTTTGTCATAATGGTGCAGAGAATCTTATTGGAAGATTCAGCTTGGCCATTTCCTCTGGGATAATAGGGAGTACTAAATCTTTGTATAACGAAGAAAATCTTCCAATAAACACTTTATTGTTTGATTAACAAAGTGTGTACCCTGGTCACTGACAATTTCGATCGGACATCCAAATCTGATTATAATATTTTCATATAGAAACTTGGCCGTAGATTTCGCATCAGCCACTTTGACAGCTTTGGCTTCAACCCACTTGGTCATATAATCAGTTGCAACGATAATGTATCGGGCTTGAGATCCTTGCGCGGCAGGATGAATAGGACCAACATAATCCAATCCCCATTTTTCAAACGGTGCTTGCGATAAAACCGGATGTAAGGGTTCATAATTCTGTCGAGTAGGCCGTCGTGCTCGCTGGCAAACATCACATGTCTAAATAAAATTTTATGTGTCCTTATGAAACGCAGGCCACCAACAACCGGATTGCAAAAGTTTGCGAACAGTAATATCTGTAGAGAAGTGTCCTCCACCCATGCCATCATGTGAAAACATGATTAAATCTGGTACTTCATGCGGTAAAACACATCTTCGTAAAATATTATCTGATCCACGACGGTACAATTGTCCTGCAATTAATTGATAAGGTTGAGCCTTATGAATCAATTGTCTCTTCTGTATTGTTGTCAAAGAGTCATTGGGTTGTCCTAGCATCAAGTACTCAACAATATCTGCCGCCCACTCAAGTACTGCTTCAACATAGAACAAGCAACATCTGGCAATTCATCATCCACGTCAGTATTAACTGGTGCAAATTCAATTCGTGAAACGTGATCGGCTAGATAATGTTGCTTTCCCTTTCTAGCCACAATTCAAAAGTCAAATTTAGTCAATAATAATAACCATCTTGCAATACGTCCAGTATTACACGTCTTGTTTACCAAGTAAAGTAACGGTTGATGATCCGTATAACATGCAAAGTGCATTTTCATGAGGTAGTGACGAAATTTTTGAGCAGACAATATCATGGCTAGCGCTTCACGTTCTGTTGTTGAATAATTCTTCTCTGGATCTGTAAGCTGTCTGCTTGCAAATCGTATGGGATAATCCTTCTTATAGTCACCTGGCTGCGTCAAAACTGATCCAATGGCGTATTTTGAGGCATCCGTATGAACATGAAACTCTAATGTCCAATCTGGAGAACGCAGTATTGGTGCTGAAGATAATGCTTTTTTTAACTTTTCAAAGGCTTCTAACGCCTCTACTGTCCAAATAGGAACAATAGTTAGTTTGTATATAGGTTGTGCTAAATCTGCAAAGAAGATAATAAAAATTCGATAGTAGTTCGCATGACCCATAAACACATAAACTCCTCAAATTGTTGCTGGCGGTGGCAATTCCACAATAACTTTGATCTTAGAATAATTGGTGGCAATACCATGTCTTGATATCACATGTCCAAGCACAACTCCTTGCGAAACCCATATTTGACATTTTTTCGAATTTAGAGAAATCTGATTTTTGCGACATCTTTCAAATACTTTCTCCAATCAATCCAAGTGGTCTGTATCTGTACTATGAACTCCCAAGTCGTCCAAGTAAATTTCAAGGAATTTCTACAGATATCTTTAAAAGCAAATTGCATTACTCTTTGGAATGAACTTGGTGCATTACAGAGTCCAAACGACATTACTTTGTAAGCATAGGTGTCCCATTCTATTGCAAAAGCAATTTTATGGTGATCGACAGGTGCAATCTTAACTTGGTTGTAACCACTAAATCCATCCAGGAAACTATAAGCTTCCGCTCCAGCAAGGCGATCTAAAATGCTTTTAGTAAAAGGTAACGGAAAGTGATCCTTCCGTGTCACTTTATTCAATGCTTTGAGATTCACACAGATTTGCAATTTTGCATTTTTCTTAGGAACAATGACAGTCGGTAAAATCCATTTGTATGCTCGATCTCATAAATGAAATCAGCGTCAAGTAATCTCCGAAGTTCTTATCAGATCTGCCACATTAGGATTACAACGATAGAACTTTTGTAACCTTTGGAACTGCATCAGGTACTAAAGGTATGGTATGTTCAATCACTGATGTCAGAATACCCTTCAAATCTTGATAAGTCCATGCAAAGCAATCTTGATACTTAATAAGTAGCAAACAGAGTGCTTGATACTGTTCAGGAGTAAGTTGTGATCCCACTTGTACAATCTTTTTCGGTTCTCCTGGTTCAGCAAGATTCATTGGCTACGTCCTAGCTAGGCCATCGTAAACCTCTCTAGATTCTGGCATGTGTTCTTCAGGTTCACGATGTGCTTTAGGTAGCATAAGAATCACATCATCCAGTGTATAACGTTTAAAATGCTCTGACATAGTCCAAGTCATAGGATCAACTTTAACTACACGTTCACGATTTTTGAAAGTGATTTTTCCGGTACCCCAGTTATGAATTACTTGCGCAACTCGTAACCATGGATGTTCTAATAGAACTCGGTAGACATTTGGTGCTTCTGGTAAGTCCATCACAACGAAAGTAATGACGAATCGTACTCCTGCAATCCTGACAGGTATATCTTCCACCATTCCTCATGGACGAACTGTCGTTTTATCCGCTAGCTTAATAGCAAAAGTAGCAGGCTTAATCTTTGTAAGGCCCCATTTTGTTCACAGCTTTGTAGAAATCAGGTTAACTCTTGAACCGCCATCTATCACGGTTGCTTCTTTAGAAAATTGTCTATGTTGTATCGGCAAAGTGATATTCTTTTGTTCACTTTCCCAAGTGGCTCCAACATGGAGTACATCGTTAGATTCTTCAAATCCAACACAAAAAAGCAGCTCCTGGTGGACTTCTAGTTCTTCTTTAGCTTTTGGCACCAACTTTAGGAACTCTCCCAATGAAATATTGATCTTGCTAGACAAAATGTTCATGAGTAATTCTGTATGTGGTGCTTCCGGTTGAGTCATCTTGAAGGGTTCTTCGTGATGATGTAATTGATCATTCATATCCGTACGTAAATTTCTTGGAGGCTGCAATGGTGAAGACCGAACTTCAGCTGTTACTTTAGCAGCCTTAAGTTCCTCTTCTTCTTGCAGATGTTTAATCCACTGTCTCATATCCTGATATCTTTGTTTTTCTGCATAAAGATTTGGATAGACTCCCGATGCTGTTGGTGTTTTGTTCAATGGAATAGAATCAGCAGGTACTGGATCCACTACTGGTTCTTTTTGCTTTTGTGCTCTGGTGACCACCATCAAGGGTGCACTTGGTTTATTTGGAGCTATTGATTCTTGCTTGATGGTTATCAAATTTACAGGTGCTGTAGCTGGTGGTGGTTTCGGTCTTGTTGGACAGTCTTTATAGCAATGCCCATGTCCACAATCACGACAGAATGGTACAAATTTTTCTTTATTTGGGCATTCTGCAACTCTGTAATTTTCTCCACATGCAAAGCATCCAAGTGGTGCTCTGGTCCAATTTTTCGAGGCTGTTGAGCGACAACATAAATGGCATACTATTTTGAAGATCCACCTTCCTGAACATTACCATAGCTCCATTGCTCAGCACTTCCGTAAGGTTCTGGTTCCATCAAATTGGCAGGAGGAGCGAAGTGTTTTGGTGGGGCAGGCAAAGCTAGACGTTCCGGGTATCCAAGAGTAGATTGTCGCAGTCTTGCTGCTGGATTTCCTTCATATTGTGGATCTCGATATCTCATCTAGGCATATTGTTGCTGAATTATCCGGGGGTTGAAGTTGCAAAAAGTAGTCTCATGGTCAGGTGAATTACACAGATGGCAAACACTGATTTCCATTCGTTTTTTCAATTGAGGACACTCGTTCACTGTGTGATTTCCTGTACAAATAGAACACCAGATATTTTTCCTAGTAGGAAAAGTCTTTGCAAACTTCTCAGGTTCCTTGTTCGCTTCTCCGTGGAAATTTTCCAATGCTTTGATCTTCTCATCAAATTGCAACTGCAACTTTTCCATCTGTTTCTGCTGGGTCTTCCCAAGTTTCTCGAACTCATTGAGCATCATTTCTGCAGTAGCATTGGCATTCGTTGATGCAATAGTGGTGGATGTCGTAGTAGTCTTCCCTGCTGTATAAGGCAACATACTGACATTCGGCTCATCAGTTGAATCTTCATCCTCCTCCCGAATTGCATCGTCCATAGCATTTTGAAAAAGTGCATACTCATTATGGCGTTTCAGCTCACGTATGATCCGTTTAGGTAGACCTGACAAAAACCACATAATTATGGCATTTTCATTGATCGGCTCAGGTTCGCATTCAGATCTAAGATGTTTCACCCTTTCGATGTAATCTCGAACCATTTTCCGCTTTCCCATTTTAATTTTACTTAAAAGTAGAAAAGGGTGTTCCATAAACTTCCGCGGTTTGAACCTTGTGATAAGGGCTCGTTTAACAACCTCCCAATCTGTACGTTCAGTTTCATCTGGGTTATAGTACCAATCTTGTGCTATGCCTGCTTAAGTTTATCTTGAGGATAAATCTCACCATAGACCTCACAGGATTCAACATAGATCTGTAGAAGTCTAGCTGGATCTGTTAATCCATTATATTTGGGTAGATCCAATCGGGGTGCTCTTCTAACAATAATTGGATTGACCTCCTGTGGAGCACCTCCAGGAGCAGCTGCAGGGGCAACCATCTTTACAAATTTAGATCAAATAGATAATGAGATTGGATCTAGATTTTTCTAAAAAACTATCTCAGATTAGATATGCTAGATCTATTCCACTTTTCAAGAATCTGATTCTATATGATGAAAAACTTTTCGAAATTCGATCAAAATGATAAATCTCTCAGAATCCAAGTCAGAATATCAGATTTGATCCAAATTTTGACAGAGACTTGATCTGAAAAATCAGAAACTAAAAATAGGACTGGCGAAGGTTCACTAGGCGAAGGTTGGTTCAGCGAAGGTTCAACAGTGCTATTTTGGAAAAAAAAAAACTCTCTGAACACTTTTCTTACTATTTCTTGGAAAATAACCTTTGCCGACTTCTCAGATGGAAGATCAGACACAGATAAAACTATGGAAAACCGGACGAAGGTTTCCGACACAAGGAAATACAGTTTTTGTAATTTAGCAAGGGTAAAAATCAAGATTTTTTGTGATCTGATCAAGAAGAATCTTCGCCGAATTCAAAAAATAGTATTTTCCTATAAATAGAATGTTCTGAAAACTCGACGAGGGTTCTGGCAAAGGATCAAGAGTAATACTGGTAATTTTGCAAAAAAGTGACTTTTTTGGCAAAAATATGACAATATGACAACTGATCCTCTCAAACCCTTTCTATTTTTGGTATTATTCTTCGTTGACCTGGCAGTACATAGATTTGAATCACATCTTAGCACAATAAATCGGGCGAAGGTTCTCTTTCTGTATCTTTTAGGGTTTTAATGATTTTTAGTGTTTTTTGGCGATTTTTCCGATGTTTCTAGAAATGTACTGGGAATTAATCTTCGCCCTTCAAACTGAAGATTCTGTAAACAAAATTGAAGGTGTCTGCAACTCGGCGAAGGTTTCCTAAAAGAGGGTAAAAAGTTTTGAGCTCTGATGACGCTTTTTGTCTCTTTTTGACCAAATCTGGCAGATTTGATCAATTTTTGTTATTTTCTCTGATATCTTAGATCCAAATGGATCTTAAGATTGGTGATCTGAATAACTTTCTCTTTTAATAATCAGATTAGATCTCAAACAAGCAAATCCACTCAAATCAAGCAAAATCAATCCCAAACTAACCCTAAAATGCAGATCTAACACTCTTCATGCCACAACAAGATGCCTAATGCAAGCTAACCATCAACCAAATATGTTGCAAACTGAAAAATTGGCGTAGCTCCTCGGCAACAGCGCCAAAATTGTAGTGGGTTTCTTTCCTTGCCTAACCTGAATCCAAGATCTAGTCAATCTAGCATCAAAGAGATGGAGCTAGTTGTCACGCGTAGGTTCGTTCCCATGAGAGTGATAGTTTAGTTTAGATTTCAATATGAATGGAGGATCTAACACTAACATCCATTAACACTAAGCATTAACACTACATCCATTAACCCTACTTCCATTAACCCTAAATCCACAACAATGATAGAAACTTATTCTTCTCTCTCTACTTTTCTCTCTCACAAAAAGCATAAGAAATAGCAATCCCAATAATGATCAAACTAGCAAATACAAAGGAAACATGAGAAATGGAGAAAAAGAGAGGAAGAGCAAGGACATTCATCAATCCATTTCTAAAGAGAACCGATCTGCTTTTATTGAAATGAGAAAATGAACATCAGGAGCAACTCGAGTTGGTCCCTTTTTATAGTAGAGAGGAAGACCATGGCCTCTGAATCCTATTGGTCTAGTCTTGCCTCTCTTTTTATTCAAATTTAAAAAAGTGTGGGAGCCATCAAAATTGGAGGGAAACCCAACTTTATTCACTAACTTGACATTTAGGCCTTGCGACATTAAAAGTCCCGCAAAAAGGCCTAAAGTCCTTTATTAACTTTTAACTGATCAATCAAATAACTATGTGATCATCGAGTTGGACTTACACACGCAGGGTGCCAAATCCCTCTCACTTATTAACTAGGGTTAGGGTTGTCTTGGGATCCGCAAACCCTCCAACAGTAGTGATAGAAATAGATCCTTCATCTTCCTTACAAAAGAAGTGAGGTCTTTCCCGTTCCACTGTAGATTTGTCAACTGATCTTCCAACATCATTATTTGACTTCTTGATTTCGTTTGAAATCTTGTGAGCAATGCATCCCACATCTCCTTAGCTTTAGAGAGTGTAGCCAGGTCAAGTGTGAGACTATCTTCAATGGAAGATGATAGCAAGGCTATTGCCTTATCATTTTTCTCCCTCCACTCGCGTAGCTCTTTGTTTGATGTCGTAGGCATATCCTCTGTGCCATCCACTCAGGGGAATAAACCTTCACCCTTGAGTATCAATGATGTCTTAACTTTCTAGACTAAAAAGTTAGATCCTGAAAAATCAAGAACTGTACAGATCTTGCTCTGTATGCTGCTGATTGAAGCCATTGCTTCTAAACTGTGTTCTCTTGTTGATGCTTGTTTGCTTGAATGCTTGGCCTCCTAGATCTGATAGCCTTTGGCTACGTCAGATTATGACAAAGTAGGTAGGCTTTGATACAACTGATGCAGAATGATTGGATGGATTTTGTAAATGATTGATGGTCACTGCCAGCTTGTCATTCCTACAGTCCTCCAGAATGTAGACAGACATTGTTGATCTATGTTTAACAGATTAATGCAACATTCAACAAAAATTTAAACCAAGGTGCAAAATTAAATAAACAAGTGAATCAGACACACGAATAATAGCAGACTACTTTGCATTCAAGATCAGACATGATAAGAGTGATATGTGCGCAACGGCTACAAAATCATCTATTGATTCTTCTGATTCTTCAAGCACTGCATGCAGATCCACGCAGTGCGTTGGTGTGAGAGAAATACAGTTCTCCCATGATTAATGTCTCGCTTACAAGTAGAGCTGCCAGGAGCACTCTACGTACCTTCGCTAAGAAGAGACTTGCTATCAGTCTCCAAGATGGCAGATCTTAGAATTTGAGTTCTATTTGATAGCAATGTATCGAGAAAGTTGCTGACAGTTGGATGCAGAGTAGGCAATCTCTGCCAAGCCAAGATAATCAGCAATTTTGATAGCATACTAAATGCATCAGAAAATGAAGATTAACTCTGGCATAGAAGAATGTATCATCTGAACATAAGGAGCCTCTACGACATGAGCAAGAAAGACATATTCACAGGTCTGAAAATATCCAGACTCGATACTGAATTCTGTGAATCCTTTCAAAAGGGCAAAAAACATCGGAATCCATTCATACATGAGGGAAGAAGAGCTAAAGAAGTTCTTGAGCTCATCCACTCAAATGTTTGTGGATCGATGAAAGTTGATTCGCTCTCAGGATCGGGGTATTTTCTGACGTTCATTGGTGACTACAGCCATATGACAATGATTTATTTTATAAAGAAAAAATCTGGAGTGTTTGACTCTTTCAAGAAGTTCGTGGCATTTGCAGAAAGACACACCTCAAAAAAGATTTAGATCATCAGGTTTGATAATGGAGGTGAGTACAAGAGCATAAAATTTTCAAGATTCTGCCAAGAACAAGGAATAGAACATCAGTTCACTCCTGCGTACACACCCGAATATAATGGTGTCGCAGAAAGAAGAAACAAGATGCTAGTCAAAGGAGCCAGATGCATGATGGCACAGGCTCAATTTCCAAGTCAATTTTGGGCTAAGGCAATAGCTGCAGCAGTACACTTGCACAAAAATTCAGGCCGTTTTGCTATGCACACTGGCACGCCATCTTTGGAAGCTACAAAAAAAAAATTAAATTTTCTTAGTTTGGGATTGCATTATGTGTACCAAACGACAATTCTTAACAATAAACATTCAAGTAGTGGCATAAAAAAAGGTAGCAAATCATGTGCTATCTTTTTATTGAATCATGGTAAGAAAGAAACTCACAAAACTCGCAAAAAATCTACTTGAAAGTTGCCAAGGCCCAATCTCAAGTTGTAAATTGTTCTAATGTTTTACTTGCTTTTCACAGATGCGATGCCCTATAGGTTTTTATGTAAGGCTGCTTGACTTCTTATGAGCACTGAGACCTACCTCTCACAACTATGGATACTCTTGCTTTAAGCAAATTCAATAATAGCAAAAGAAAAAGTTCTTATATGCATGCATTCTTGTAAAGCTAAATTATATCACTATCTCAACCACAAGCGCAAAGACAATTGGACAAAAGAACAAAAGTCTCATGCATAAATAAGTTGAAAATTTTATTATTTTAGCTAGAAAATAACACTTGGGCGCTACCCAACATACTCACATCTCCTATACATCTTCATGCAACTAGGCTAATTATAGACAAATTCAAAAGTTGACTAAAATGAACAATTTGTATAACACTTGGGCGCTACCCAACATACTCACATCTCCTATACATCTTCATGCAACTAGGCTAATTATAGACAAATTCAAAAGTTGACTAAAATGAACAATTTGTAAGTGATGATGGCTAGTAGTAGACTTTTTATTATGTTGTCATGCCTTAAACAATGATCGTCTTTCATCAATTTACGGTAATGGAACTTCATTTTTCTCTCTCAAAGAACTAGAGATATTAGTTACTTTGCACGAATGCACAAGAAGAACCAAGACTCAAATACTAGACAAGTTCAATGATTTCAAAAATGTTAGAGAGTGACAACATTACCATTTTCTTGCCCATTGGAATACAGTTGGTCCCTCACTCCTTTTAGCCACCAATAATGTTTTTTCCTCGGGTTGCTTCTCCTCTTCCTTCTGTTAGGGGATTATTAAATCAATGCCCAAGAACGAGTTTCTCAACAGAATTTCTGACTATCGCCCTCTTACCATGCTTAACATCTCATATAAGGTCGTAGCAAAAGCTATTGCTAGGAGGATTGCTCCTCTCCTTCCCTCTCACCTATCCAAAAGTATGGCTGGCTTTGTCAAAGGTAGGTCCCTCTTTGATAACATCTTGAATGTCTGGTTTGCCATTGATTCTTCCCTCTGGTTTAGCTATCCGGCCCTTCTGCTTAAGATTGACTTTGATAAAGCCTTTGATCACATTAGCTGGAATTACCTTCTTACTACTACACTTCTTTTGGACTGCTTGACTACATCGCTAAGCTTATCAATGTCCTTTTTGCTTCTGCCTCCTCTTCTATGAAGTTCCATCCTTTTTCAAGGTGTTCTTTCCCCTTCATTCCATGTCTCTACTTCACTCTTTTACAAAAATAGACCATTGTTCACATCACACACTCAGATGACTTTTTGATGGTGATCCTATATGGAAACTCAATATATATCAATTGCATCTCAATCATTAGATCTATTCTACTTTTGGATATTAGGCTTCATGGTTTCTCTATAAGTAACAAGTAGTCATGAAAAAGTAATTAATCCGAGGAAGTCATAGATACAAGCTCCTACGTTGTAGATTCAAAGTTTTTTTAGAATTTTTTTTTGTTCTAGACTGTAGTTCAAAAAATATAACACTATTTTTGAACAATTTTCTTAATAATCAGTCCTCATACTTATATCATGTTCTTGAACTCTATCAAAATTAATTTTATTAGAAAACATAAGCATTTAGATTAAAATTATGTACTTTTTTTTCGAAAGATGTAAAGCCTAAAATTCAGCATTTCAATTTAGTAGTAAATTTTGATTTGTAATTTTTTCTACTATATAACTTAGACAATAACTAGTCTAGAATCATTTATCTTTGATATTGGTAATTGTAGGGACAAGGGACGTCAAGAGAATATATTTCATTATCTAGTATTAATCCTGATATTGTAAATCTCATTACTCACAATTTTCAACATGGTATTAGAGCTTGAATATTGATCTTACATACTATCATAGTCTATTTTGATATAATTACTCTCATATCTTTCTAAGTTACTAGCACGGAGTCATCCTCTTCATATTTAAAATTCATCAAAATATTCCATGGGGAAAGATTTCCAGAAGCAAAAATTTAGAATGAAGATGATACTCCTAGAGAAAGATTTGTGAAATGTTGTTGGCACGGAAACAAAGCTCAACATTGATCCAAGTGCAATGTCTAAATTGAAGCAAAGAGAATCTCCATCTCTTGCTTTAATTAAAATGTATCTAAAGGATTTCTATTTGAGGAAGAAATTCTTTGTTGATAAAATGTCAAGAAATTTGTACTATTAGTGATTTGGTACACCACTTTAAATCCATTCCAAATCAATTAGCAGTAGTAGGCTCTCCAATCATTGATTCAGATTTTGTCATGACATTACAATCTAGTTTGCCAAATTCTCATGAACATTTAGGAATGTTGGCTTTCACACAATCCAATTCAATTTTGTAGAAGGTGACTTACCATTTTTCTCCAAGAAGAAACTTGATGGAATTCAAGTGGTTCAAATTTGAAAGCCTCAAGCTCAATTGAAGGCCAAGGCACTGTACAAATCTCTTTGCAAGGTGGTACTCAAAAACTTATTATTGATGTGCTTTAAATTCATGGATTAGCCAAAAACATTATTGTCTATTAGTAGAATAATTGTTGACCTAGGACATACAGTTCAATTCATTGACAATGAATGTTTTTCTAGACAAAATCGTGCTCTTGCCAAAGGCATGAGAGATGGTTATCTCGATCAGCTACATTATGATTCTTCGTACAAGTCTCAAGTCATGAATTCTTAGACCTCATCTGAGAACACAAACTCTTTATAGCATCAAACGCTAGAACATCTCAATATGAGAAGCCTAACATACATGTATGAAAACAAATTGGTAAATGATCTTAATATATGCATATTGTCCACTTATAAGTGTGAGTCTTGTATTCTAGACAACCATGCAACAAGTAGGTTCTCTAAGAATAAAGCTCAAAGAGCTTCTAACCTTCTTGATCTAGTCAATTTGATGATTTGTGGGCCGATGCAAACACCCTCTATTGGAGGTGCCCAATATTTCATTACTTTTCTTAATGATTAGTTAAGAAAGACCACTATCATATAATTTAAGGCATTACAATGTTTAAAAAAAAATTCAAGCATTTTGCAAAAATCAAGACGAGAAGGAAACCTACATATAGATTGTGGGTGAGAGTGAATTTCCTTAAAAACAATCAACTTTCTCTTAGAAAACGGAATCCAGAGACAACTCACAACTCAGTACAGCCCTCAACAAAATTGAGCTGTTGAGCAAAAGAATCAAACTCTGCTAGGATCTGCAAAGGGTTTGTTGGCAAATTTAAAGCTACCAAACTATTTTTGAGCTGACGTTGTTGTAATTCACACGTGTGGGAATGCCCTAATGTGTGATTATGATCTCCTAAGCTTTGTGTTTGCACTTTAGATCAACTATAGATTGAAATCCAGGATCTATGTCAAATTCTAAGGCAAAGGCACAATTCTACATGCATACATTCATCAACTAAGTTCTTTCACACGTGTGAAAAGTACATATGAAAAAACTAAGTGCAAAAAGTTGTTGCTCTCGGGTAGAGAGAGAAAGTGCCAATCAAGCCTCAGGTAGAGAGAGAAAGTGAAATAGTCACAAATTGCCAAATCTCCATTAACTCTCAAATACTCAATACAATAATGAAGGGAATCAAAGTACATGTAGTATCTCGAGGTAGTCCATGCTCAATTCCTACTGGACCCCTTTTCTAGCACCTCTTACATTCTATTGGATGAGTGATTCAACATCCCTTGATTTTGATTGGACCCTTCTAATAAACCTCTCACTTATGATTGGACCCTTGACTCTTTGCCAACACATAGGAAATGTCGCTCATCAAATCTAAACATGACACTTGTGGAGAACCTAACTTGCTCGAGCTATGTCATAGTTGGCTTTTGGCCTAATGATGAAAAAACATGTGTACTTGACTTTTTGCCCCTAAAGCCAAAATTGGCCCTATCAACTAGTTACACAAAGATGCTTGACTAACAAACTTTATCACACCCCTAAAGTCAACATAGATAACTTTTTATATTTTTCACAGTTGTTACTATTGTATGCTACTTACAAAATAAAATAAAGCACAAACTCAGTGGATGAAATGACTTAAGAAGAACCTTGGACATGTATCAAACCATCTATTAAGCATTGCAAAGTTTTTGGTTGTAAAGCACATGCCCAAAATCCACACGAGCTTAAAAAGAAGCTCAATCCCGCCAGCATTAAGTTAATTTCATTGGTTATTCACCATAACATAAAGGCTACAGGCTTTATGATCTACAGACATAGAAAGTATTTGTTGGTAGAGCCATTATCTTTAAATGAAAGATAATTTTTTAAATTTTAAATCTAAAATTCAGAATCAAACTACTAATGAATTCTTTCCTTCTCCTACACCAAACATTCTAGTTCATCAAGTTTTGAAATATCTTCTACAAGTTATACTCCTCAAATAAAGAATTCCAATTTAGGTGTTGAATTTAAAGTGACTAATACAACCCTTTGAAGGTCGACATCCACCTCATAGATATTCTCGTTAAACATTCTAGACATATGTAGAGCCTCAAACATTTTCAGAGGATAAGTTAGACATTGATTTAGACAAGTGAAAATTTTGAATCAATTTTTCAAACCAAAAAAAAAAAAAAAAAGTAGTCTCCTACGACTTGTTCTATCAAAATGCACAAGAGTGGCAAACCTGCACTATGAAGATTCTACTAGCAAATTCAAAGGAGCACAAAACTATGGCACCACGTAATTAAAACAGGACAATAAAACCATGAATGACTATCGATGTCATAACTAGTCATATAAAAAACATATCCATAATTCACATCTCTGAAAAACAAAAATACTTAACAATTATTTTCGTATATAACCAAAATTTGAATCAAGACCAATAAGAAGGTTTGCACAATCATGTGCGAATATTCTGAAATTAAGAAAACAATCTCTTCAACACACGTGCAATGATTTAGCATAGCATTGTTCATAGCTTGAGCACGCTAACAAGTGAAAGACTACATGAAACAAGCATTGCCGACATAAAATAAAAGTCTATTAATAGCCTAAGCTATTGATCAATTTGCAAACCTGCATAAATTCAAAAAATTAGGTTGCAACTTAGTCAAAACACTAAATCTAATGTTAAGCCCTTTGAAATAGTTGCATTTTCGCATATCCCTTTACACACTTTTACTAAAACTTGAATAAAACTTTCATAAAGGACAACATGTGCAAAACTTGTGTATAAACCCATATGAAGCATTAGCAACATATGCATAGAAGGCTAGCTTGAGGCCTCTTCTGCATGTTGGTAATCATCCTCAATCACAAACATGATTTTCACCAATACCAAAGCTCTTCAAATTCTGGCAAGGTTAATAATTCATTCTCATTTGTCATTGTAATTTCACACAAAAAATGCATATTCGAAATGATACTTTGTTTTGATACATAGCTTGACATTTTACACCATCAACAACTTAGGGTAAAAGAAAATCATAGTATTTGATGTTACCCCTCCTTAATACCATCCCACAATGTCGTAGGACCAACAAATTGTATTGATTAACAATGCAAAAGCATATTTATGGTTTGTTGCATGTAAACTCACTCCCTCCCCAGTGTGATTCATTGCACATATACTCGACTTCTCCATGAAAACATCCACTGGTGCTTCAATATGACAAATTGTTGATTGCTCAATGGACCCATAGTTGAATGTGTTGGAAAACAAGGTCCTTATCATTCTAAAATTGCATAAGTGCATATTTATTGATCAATTATAGTTACATTGAAAAAAAATTAACTCACAAGATCGCATTGATCACACATACACAAGTGGTCATTGGTATCTCCTCCATCTAGTCATATTTACTAAAATCCTTTTCCACTTGATTAAGGATCACTTTTATTGGCCTACTTACATGAGGACCTTAAGGCCCATCATTTATTAGCTTAGAACTCAAGGCAACACATTCTAACAATCATCATAACCAACATCATAATCTCCTTGAGGCTATAAAATTTATCTTTCCCAACCAAAAAAATGCAACTGCTTATATTTTGAATATTTGTCAATCGTATTTGTATTATACCACAATTGTCAAATCCTTGTCTCTGCAATATTGGTGCATGATTCAAAGAGGCAACCATATGATGCAAAGTGAGCTCATTATACATCAGACAATCCAAAGTTGGTTGGCTCACTTTGTTAGCTTGACATCCAAAGTCTCTTGGGCCTCAAGTTCAAGCCTCTTCTTGGAAAACAAGAAGCATTATACATCAAATTGAATGGAGTTTACTTAACATAAGCCCAATATTAGTGATATAAAATAAGCTAAATACCATTTTTAAAAATTCCTAGCTTTACATGGTTTAAAATGCAATACACTCAAAGTAGTATAAGAATATGCCTAAACATATAAAATAGTAACAAAGATGGAGAACAATCTTATGGTTGATAATAGCTAAATGTCAATCTAGGATAGTATTATCCATAGCACAACATCCATATTATTGTGATATGTTCATAAATATAAAACTAGTAACTAATCAATAATGGTGGAACTTTGAAAAGCCAAAAGTTGACTGATTTGTCACACATCCATTTCTAGAAGGATGACATGAACATCCCAATAGTCATCCAAAATTAGACATTGTTAATAGAGAATGCATAGAAACTAAATTCATATTAACAGAGTAATGTACAATGCACATCCATTTAACTTCAGCTTGGAAATTTTGAAGATATGCCTTGTAGATAGACTTTTCACATCATTACGTGACAACTCTTTATCAATGACCTAACTACCTCCAAGAAAGTTAGAGCATAAAACTTGTGTTTCTAGCTTTACAAGATTAATATTGTTTTAATGGTTTAGTTTTATGATAGAGCACATCTATGATTCCACTGAATTTGACATCATACTAGTATGACTTTTATTGTTAGATTGGACCGTACTCATCGACTCAAGGTTTTGCAATGGTATCGTATATAGCATCACAAGTGCATTGGTGATGGCACTCATGCATTGGGGTGAATCATAATAAAAGCTTTTATGGTTAGTAGGTCAAGCATACTAGTTTCTACTTAGAAAACATGGAACTATTCAACATTCCTAAGAATTATACAGCACTCCTCATCTCATCAGCATACAAGAATACATGTAAGTCACCTGCACAAATATCTTTTAGGCTAACTTGATGAATTTTTACAGATACCAAGTGTTGAGTTATCTTCTTCTCTAGTGGAGAAGAGCAAGCTCAGCCACAATGGAGGCTAGCAGGAAAAAGCGTCGCCAAGCAACTGAGATATTGCTATCCTCATAGAAAGAAATGTAAGGAAAACTTTAAATTACTACTTCAGGCTGCTAGAAACAAAAATAAAATAGAAAAAGGTTGCCAGTGGGCAAAGGGCACTCTAATAAGGAGAGTTCATGCACAATGATATATCTAGTTGTAAGTCATTTGATCTCATAATACTAAGCTGAATAAGTTAATCTTAGCAAAAACATACCCTATAGTCAATCAATTGAGCTAGAATGACGCCATCTAGCCTACTTATGACTGCAAGTTAAGAGCTCAAGGCCCAATAATAACTAGTCACAAATATATGTATGTATATATATATATATATACCCCATGGTACCGCCATTATGGTGCCGCCCTCAGACCCGCGGTACCAGGGCGACACCATAATAATAATATTTTTTATTATTATTGTTTTATTTATTTATTAAAAACCCCTTCTACTAGGGTATTTTAGGGTAAAAAATTTTGAAAAAAAAAGTGTCAGGGTTTAGAAAAAAGGGGGGACTGTACAGAGGGACTGTACAGGGGGCACTGTGGGGGAGCAAACCTTGGGGTCAATGGGAGTGCAACATGTGGGGGAGCAGCAAATCCGGACAAGTATACTGTCACATGGGCACTATGGGGGAGCAGACCACGGACCCAATCGGAATGCAGCATGTGGTGGAGCAGTACATGGGGCATGTACAGTAACACATGGGCACTGTGGGGGAGCAGGCCATGGGGCCAATGGGAGTGCAACACATGGGGGAGCAACAAATGGGGACATGTACAAGGGCACATGGAGGTATCATCAACAACTGCACACGGGGGAACAAGTTGTGGGGTTAAATAGGCACTCACGAGGCTGTGAGAGGCTGTGAGAAAGAGGCTGTGAGAGGCATTGTGAGAGGCAGTGAGAGCCAGTTCGAGAAACAGGGTGTCGTGAGATGGCAAAGCGCATACCACCAAGGCCTGAGGGGGAGGCCAAGAGGAAGCTCGAGGAAGATGTCCGAAGGCACAACGAAAGGCATCGGAAGCAAGTGGCAAACATTGCAGAGATGCTGCGACAGACTCGGGAGAGACACCCAGAGCTGCAGATCCCCGCCCCCGTTGTCGAGCTGGATTTGGATGAGCAGATCAGAATGAACTTCACACGACTACAACTCATCATGGTCAGGGAAAGGGCTGTCCGCCGTCGGGCTGACCAGGAGGCAGTTCGGGCTAACCGGGAGGCAGAGCAAGAGCGACAGAACAATGCACCGGAGTCTGTGGAGGATCCGTAGAAATGTTTTGAGTGGATAGGATCCAGTCGTATGTGGCTGGCTGTTGTTATGTGGTTTTCGGCATAAGATGAGACAACATTTAGTGTTTGACACAGTGTAAAGAACAGCCCCAACCGTATGTGGCGGGATACGTACTGTTATTTTGATATCACTGTTGAATTAATGTTCAATATGTTTTTTATGCAACGCATGTCTGGTGTAATGCGGTGTAATATGTGTGTTTATGAAATGCTATAAAGGGGGTTGTATTTCTGTGTTGTGCATCTGCTATCAATCTCTGCAGTTGAAACTAACTGAAAATACGCACATACCATTCGAAATAAAATTGAAAACAGAGCATCACAATTACAAATTGACAAATACACAATGTGCAGCGAATAGAGTACGTCCAACATTGATATAATATGGAAAATGGTCTGAATATAGTGTTCGACCATCTGGCCGCCAAACATGGAACATGATATCAAACTGCTAAAAATAAAATAACAAAGTTACAATCAATGCTCTGGCTCTAACTCAGACGAATGCTCCGGAGACAACTCAGGGCCCCGAGCTGACTCTCGCAACTGATATCTATGCCTATCTGGAACTGGCATGGGCTGTGTATCCGAGGAGGAGGACTCGTCATCCTCATCCTCCCAATCTGCCTCCGCATCAGCCCCCAAGCAAGCCAAACTGACCAGACCTGCTTCAGCTGGCTGTGATACTACACCTCTACCTGCACTCGGGACCCTGCGAGGTCGTCCTCTCTTCCCTGGCTGTTTCTGTTCTCTGCCTTTCTTGTTCGGTGCACCCTTGGGCCTTTCTGGTCTCTTGCGGACGAGGGGAGCTGTCAATGCCTCATCACCCCCATGCAGATCACCTGACTGGCTGGGCTGGGCCCAAGCTGAGGCCGGCTGGGATAGATAAGCCAAAGATGGGTGCCCCTGTGCAGCTGATAGTGGAAGATAGGCACGTGGAGTGTGTGCCCGTAGGGCTGCTGCTGGCGGAGGAACTGGCTGTGGAGGGGCCGTCCATGGAGGAGGCAAGTATAGCGGCGATATGTACTGAAAGGGGCGCTGTGGTGGCCGGTACTAGTACATACTGAGTGCTGCCACTAGAGGAGCTACTGTGGATGGAAGATGAAATGAGATGCATACCCGAGAAAGGACACGCAGTGCAAAACGCTGTATGGATGGATAGGTGCTACCGAACATGGTCCACCAGGTACTGGGAAGCTGCCTCCTCTCTAGATCCTGAGCATCCGGGTGGCCGAACGTGCCCATGCCAAAATGAAATGCAGCGAGCTCCTCCATGAGCCTGATAGGATCCAAACCTATGTGTGGACCCACCCTGTGAATGTACTGAAGCCAATCGGCCTCGAGCTCCCTGTCTGCGATCTGTGTCGGAGAGAGGAAGAGGGGATGCAGCATGTGTGCAACGCTGTGGATACTCCTGTGGAAGTAGTTCCACCGCGTCTCCCAGATGAACTTCAGCTCGGTCATCCTGCAGGTGAGAGGCATTTGGTTTAGGGCATTACGAAAAAACGTAACATCGACAGAAAAACAAACTAGCAAACACTGAAAAGATAAAGAACAATTACAACACTATACCGCTTACCTCTCTGGTTGCAAGATGGGCAGTTGCAGGAACTGTCCAATCCGGTCCATGAGCTCATATACCAGTCCAAGTGTCGACCCCTCGCTGTCAGCCATGCGGAGCACAATGTATAGTGGTCGAAGCAGTCCTGACAATGTCTGTGCAACCCTCCAGAACTGGTCTCCCCTCACCGTGGAAGAAAAGTGCTCCCCATCCTCAATGTGCTGAAACGTACTAGCACGCCAAAGATCACTGGCAACCATCTGTAGAAGCTGCGCCCTACACCTGATCAGACGGTCGATGACCACCAAGTCGAATGCAAAGCGTGTGGGGGCTGGCTTACGGAGGTCTAGATGGCTAAACACCTGGAACATGGCAAGAACACGCCTCTTCCTGGTGACAAAAGTCACTAGGAAGAGGGCCTCATGAACGGTGGCTCTAACCTTGGGAAGTGCACCTATGTCCCCCATCAGAAGGTCTATGTCGTGCGCTGCACAGGGGATATGAACAATGTGAGGGAACTCGGCCTCTAACAGTACACCCATCTGAATGCAGTTCGTGGCATTGTCCGTCACCACCGTGACGACATGTTGTGCGCCTATGGACAGGATGGAAGACCTGATGACATCAAACATGAGCTCCGCAAATATGACTCTCCCCCCCTGCTACAATCCACGGCCCTCAAAAACTGTGTGCCCATGCAGCTGGAGACCAATATGTTGAGGATCGGCCTCCTCCTGACATCAGTCCAACCATCAGACATGATGCTGCAACCGTAAGTGGCGATGTAGAGGCTCCATGTCTCTAGACAAGGACTCGACCCTATCCCTCAGCATGTGTGTGCGCACAACCTCTGAACTAGGGACTCTCCAGCTAGGGCTGACAGACTGTGCAAGGCCCTTATGAAGGGCTCAGAGTCGGTGATGGCAAATGGAAGGTTCATCTCATAAATCAGACTGGCCACGGCCTGTGTAGCCTCTCTGTCCATGTGCGGCTGATGCGCACCACGAATGCTCTGCTGCCTAAGAACTCTCCCAGCTGGGCGACGGGTAGCGAACCTCCAGCATGGTGCAACAAATGTGACGAGAATGGATGATGACGCGACAGGCTGGGCGCTAGTAGATGCATCGGTTGTAGACATGGAATGGGAAGAGTGGGATGCACTAGCAGGGATAGGTGCAGAAGCATAAGTGGGATGCACTGGTGGAGGGGGAACATCTGGCATGAGATACGAAAACTGTTGGCTAGGGATAGGGAGGTCATCCGGATGGGAAGGGAGGGAGGAAGGGATCTCCTCAACATCCTGGAAGGCATCGTCACTGGCATCCTGGACCTGCTCCTGCTCGGGCTGTGGAGAGTCCATGAGAAAGTCGTAAACTAGGGGAGTGCGAGCAACAGTGGGTGGTGGTGGAACCGTAGTGGCAATTGGAGGACGAGATGGGACGGGATCCACCAGAATGGGTGCAGATGGAGATGTGTCTAGCGGAACTGTCTGAGGGGGGTGAGAGACAAAAGGACTGGACGAGGATGCACTCCCTCTCCTTGTGCGTGCCAGCCAAGCAGGCAGCAACTCGGGGTCAACCACGTAAGGCGCGGTGCAAAACCGGAGAACACCCTCCAAAATGGTGTTCTCCCCCGCCACAAGACGTGGCCCGTAGGTGTCCAGAAGTCACTGCCTGACAGGAACGGACATGCTGGTATAGGGGGAGGCATTCAGTGTGCCACCATTTTTGGCGCGTGCGCCGAGTAGGTGGCCTTTAAGGCGAGTGAGGGTGGCATTGAACTCAACCAGGCAATATCGACAGCGCACGATCTTTGCACCGGACTTGTTGGACTTGTCGGGAACCCGCTTGACAATGTCCACCTCGCCCCACAGATCGGCAAGGTTGGAATGCACCATTTCTGTAGAGGGAACTCGGAAAAAAAGGCAGAGATGATCGTGAGTGCGATAGGAGGTGGAAAGCTAGAAAATCCACAACAATGGCTGAAGTAGCAGTAGCAGGGGCGGAAGCGATCTGTGCAACGCAAATACAATGTGATGGCGAGGAGTGCACGAACAGCAGAGAGGGCGCAGACAGCAGGAAGAGGGCGCGGATAGTAGCGCGATGGGTAGGGAGAGAGATGAAGCGAGGGGGGGGATTAGGGTAAAGAAAAATAAATTAAAATTTTAAATAATAAAAAACAATATATATTATGGTACCGCGGATCAGTATGAATCCGCGGTACCACAGTGGATCCACGGTACCGGGATCCGCGGATCCTGGTACCGCTGGATCTATGATATATATATATATATCTAAGGAAGCGGACGCGCGTCCGGACGCTCGTCCGCATCCGCGTCCAGACGCGGACGCGTCAGGGGTGCGTCCGCGTCCAGTTTTTTTTTTTTTTTAAATTACTTTTTTTTTTAAAAAGTTAAAAAGAAAAGGCGTCTCGGCCCCCGAACGCGTGCGTCCGGACCCCCGGACGCATCTGTTTTTTTTTTTTAACTAAGGAAGCGGACGCGCGTCCGGACGCTCGTCCGCATCCGCGTCCAGACGCGGACGCGTCAGGGGTGCGTCCGCGTCCAGTTTTTTTTTTTTTTTAAATTACTTTTTTTTAAAAAAAGTTAAAAAGAAAAGGCGTCTCGGCCCCCGAACGCGTGCGTCCGGACCCCCGGACGCATCTGTTTTTTTTTTTTAACTAAAAAAAAAAAATTGGATGCGTCTGACCCCGCGTCCGGGGGTCGGACGCGTCCGGGTCCGAACGCCGAACGCGGGCAATCCGACCCGGACCCTCATCCCTATTATATATATATATATAATAATAATAATAATAATAATAATAATAATATCAAAGTATATATATATATAATAATAATAATAATAATAATAATAATAATAATATCAAAGATGAGGGTCCGGGCCGGACGTGGGAAATCCGCGTCCGCGTCCGACGTTCGGACCCGGACGCGTCCATTTTTTACTTATTTTTTTAAGCCTATTAACACTAAAAAAAATTAAATTTAAAAAAAAAAAAAACGGACGTGTCCAGACCCCCGGACTCACCCCTGGCGCGTCCGGGTCTGGACGCACCATCCGCTTCCTTATATATATATATATACATATAGATATGCCACAAATAACTGCAAGGTTCAAAGGGTAGAAATGCAAAGTCTGAATGTCAATCTGTAACAAATAGCAACATGGCAACCAAGGAAGTAGTAAGTAGAATAATTTGCTTGTACCTCTCCCTCCTTAGAAACCCATTGTGCTTGATGTCGATATATAATGCAAGCATCACAACCAAATTGTTACAAGAATCTGTAACCACACATGGTGAAAGAGCCTGCAAAACCAGTGTTGCACCAATGAATGCATTGCTATTGGCTATGAAACAAAAATGGTTATGAAGGGAATAGCGGATAGCAAAGAAGAGCAGCAACATGAACAAGATATTAGACTAATGCAATCAACTTTCTGCTGGATACAAATGCCAGTGAAGGATGATAACGTCATCTATAAATAGCTCACCTTGAACACTCAGTTTTCTTTGGGATGTACCATCCTACATGGTACATACTGAGTGTCATAAGGAGCCAGTAGCTCGAGTTGAGACTCCACAATCTACCACCGGACAAGACAGACTAGAAAAAGTAGTCTAGCAATTTTTGGAAGATCCCTAAAAGACTAGCACCTATAGATAAGTGCCTATGGGCACATGAATACATTATGGTAACAGAGCCCTTTTATTTATTACACAATTATGGTTTGAGGCCTGAAGAAACACTCTCAGAGCATGACAGATTAATGGCATATTTACAAAAATGGACCAAAATCATTAACTCCAACATCCATCTAGAATGTTTGTGCCCTTGACTCAGAGAACTGTGCATGGAAGCTGGTTTGGGCATTGGGGTCAACCACTTCAGCATTAGGATCATACGCATAATAACTCCTTCAGTGTCTCATCAACTACAAGTCTTTCTCTACTTTGTCTCAAGTGCTTAATCTTCCTCAAATCTGACAGGTAAATTATATGCAAATCCTTCATCAACATTCCTGATAATATGCATAATGTAGAGGTTGAAAAGAAGATGAGTTAGAGAAAGGGAAAGGGCAATATCTCCACCTCTAGAAATCCACTCAGCACAATATATAAGCTAGATGCAGCAACCTAATCTGGGAAAGACGAAGATCTTGTAAGATGAAATTACAAGATACCTAAACTTAGATATCCTTTGAGAAGTTGTAAATTGCATTATAAGCACCTACTAAACAAAGAACAGGTTAAAATTCCAAACAAAGGGTTAAAAAATTGCAAACAAAGTACGCAACAGATGAAGAATTGGAATCTTATCAAAATTGGAAGGTCAAGAAGAGAACTTATACACATCTTGTTGATGAACTATAAAGGCAGGAGAAGAGCCCCACAGTAGAATCAAAATTGAAACAGACCCAGCAATTGCACAAAAACTAAAAAGACTGAAAGATATAAGAAACTTAACTTTCAAGTATTGTAAAGTGTATTAGGCTGCATCACTGTAGGAAAAACAATGATCCAGACCCTTAAAAAACAAAAAAAAATGCAAGCTCCATTCCTATACTTTGCCGCTTTCTTATAAACTGGCTTTCTGACAATTTCACTAGCTTCCCAAACTGCTAAGGACCTAATTCACTGGCTCTCCTGAACTCCAGCAATTTCACTGGCTCTCCAACAACTTCACTACCAATTCTACAATGTGCACAATATCCAGCAATACAGTTAATAGTATCTAACAAAAATAGGGCCCCTGTAGTGTTTAAAAAAAACTTGAAAAATCACCATCAGATCCCCCATAAAATTTCCTGCAATTTGAATTCCATATTGCAAAAAAAAAAAAAAAAAAAACGTTCGGAGGCAGCGTTCCGGGCCAAAGTACCTGGACACGTTCTGGACCGCATTATGCAAGTATGATGTATGTGTGTGTCTGTATATATATGTGTCTTTCAGCACCAGCAACAAGGAATCCAAAAATGCAAACAGATTGAAATTTGACCATTGTAGAGAAAAAAGCTAGGACAGGATGTAAACTGTGAATGTTTTTTATTTCATTTTAACTTGTGTATGATTTCAAATACTGCTACCTCACCATACTCAAGATCATTGTCACCTCCTTGATGCCCCCCTAACTCTAAATTGCTACACCTCTTAGTTGTTTAGGCTGTACCAATTAGTCTTCCAGAAAAAAAATTTCCACAGCAATGAATGTCACAAGCTGGTCTTTCCGAGCTTGTGAACAGAGACAGCTTGTGAGTGCGAGATGGTCGGTGTGTAGAATGAACCTCCCAACCGTCGGCACCCCTCTTTGAGTCCTACCTACTATTCATGTCACCTAGTACATGGCATTCAATTGTGGGTGATGCATGCATGCTACTTGTGACCTGTGAATACTAAGTGACTCATAGGATACTCACCCCATGCCCCGCCATGGACCTGTGACCCACTTGGTCACCTCGGTTTCCTGCCCTTTCGGAGCAATGCTCCTCATAAGTGTCAACGCTTCTCCAGGGTGTAAAGTAGAGTCTTTCAAATTCATTTACGAGCACATACACATAGTGGTGATAGAGGTACGGGTGCAACATGTCAAGTAGGTGGTCACACACAATGCCAACAACTTGCATAGAGGACTACCCTTCCACTATGTAGACCCCATGAGCAACAAATGCAGTTTGAGCCCACATCTCTACTTTCAACTTTCTAGTTGCCTTGTCCAACAAGCACTAGCTACTTCATACGACATTAAATTTATTATCAAATTTCAGTTGATAGTTTAACGTTGAAATTTAAACTATTAGTAGCAAATGAGCATATGCTAGCTGATTTTAGGGTTTATAAAGAAGTAGTTATTCGAGTCTGTAATATGCCTTGTAGAAGGGTTGTTCTCATAATCATGTGTGATATATGGAAGCAGCGTATAACATATCTAAGCCCTAAAGCATCACACAACACATGCTCAACAAGCTATATTTCAAAAACCCTAAAGATCTCACTCTAGATTTTTAGATTGTTTGTAATCCTACTTTTCTTTTCAAGTCTGTGTCACCCCAAGTAACTATTTCACAATCCAAGTTTTTGGTTGCGGGTAGGAACTTTTAGTCATTTCTTAAAGAGTTAAGTAACATGTATCTCTTTCTATTTAGAGTAGTTTTCACATTGACGATAGCAACTTAGCAAGGCATCTTTGGCTAGAGGTAAGTCAAAATAGCGTGCACAATCTTGATTAATTGGAAATCTCACTAACAAAAGCTTTTGCTATCATTGAACCTGATATTTTATATCGCATAAAAGCACTATTTTAATTTTTTAATGCAAAGAAGACAAGTTTAAGATACAAACATTCAAATGTCCTCTCTCTCTCTCTCTCTCTCTCTCTCTCTCTCTCTAAATTACGAGGAAGTGCTCACAAAATGGTTACTATATACAAGCAACTCCATGTCATAATTAGTATCAAGTAAATTCCACGCGTTAGCAACTTCGCTGCACTCTGCAAACATTCATCTATAGAAAATGCACCTTTTAGCAACAGCTACATTACATTGTGGGACGTGGAAGGCCAATGGCAAGCCAGACTTAGCAGTTTAGTGGGAGACTGAAATTTCAGTATTCATGGAAAGTAATGGTCACACCCTGCTAAAACCATTGTCACTCGAAAACCAAAGCAAGGGCTGATCAATCAGTCTTCAGTAGGATCTTTGGGGCCCAGTGCTTGAATTGCTGCAAAGATCTTTCGACGTGTTCCAACCGCTACAATACCCATCTCTCTTAAATCTTCTACAGTGAGCAGAGGCAAGACATCCCTATCAACCTCATGCAACTCAAAGAGATAAACATATTTTCCTAGATTCAGAGCTTCGAGCCATCCTGCCACCTCACAATCAAGAACAGGGTCTTTATGATCTACTGACTGAGCAAGCTCTTCCTTGTCTTTCGTAACAATGTAGTCCTGTGCTGCTTCAATATGATCCGAATCACATTTGTTGTCTACTTGGGGATCTCGAACAACTTCTAGGTTGGGCACTTCGATTATTGCTCCTACCTGAGGACTGCTTTCATGCTTGGGCTCATCTACCTCTTGAGGCTTTGAATCAACTCCTTCTGAGCTCACTTTCCCATTGGCCTCGCTCTCTTTGAAGTGGTCACCATTATCATTTTCTTTCCAAAGGCTATCAAGATCGTGGTTCACTTTCTGCTCCATTACTGAGTAATCAAATTCATGAATGACAGTTTCAACAGCTTCCAGATTACCACCACTACAGGGTGCACCAACAGTAGCATTAGAAACATCATCAACAGCAAAGGACTCGGAATTTTCCCTATGATTTTCCTCCACAAGTCTAGCACTCTTTGCAGGTGTTGCATCTACAACAGACCTACTTGCAATTACACGCTTGCGCCTTGCGAGTTTTCCTCTCTTTGTCCTCTTTTTCAAACCTACATGGACTCTCCGAGGAGGTTGAAATAAGCCAGCCTGACCAGTGGCTTGAGCGTCTAGCTTTTCGTGAAGGTCCTCATTCGGTAATAGCTCATTGCCATTCGCATTGTCCATGTTGTTCTCATCCGCACTTGCATGAGCCACCTGCTTCAAGGCTCGAACCCTGGGAGTTTTACTCCGAGCCATGCTTGCAAGCATGGGATCTGCCTGACTGTCTACATGATCTACCATTTGATGTACATACTCACGGGGAGCACGTGCTGCGTTGTCAGAACTAGGCTGTGTCTTCCTGCGCTTGAATAGCTTCTGTAGCACAAGCGGCATGGGTTCGTCGCCGATTTCACCCAACCTCACACTGGGACGCCTCTGCCGCTTCGAGTTTACCTGCATCTCCGAAGCTATGGTTGAAGCCATGTTATGATCCAGCTGCCGCAGCTCCTCATGCAAAAGGCCAGTCGCCATGACTCGCATTCCCCCAATCAACACCTCTTCCTTTACGCTTCCCCCCAAACCCTCACTCGGTGCCTCTGCAAACCCTAACAATCAACCTACGCCCTCCTACTATTACCTCTAAACCCAACCTTAAATTCAGTAATCTTCAGAGCATTTACTACATCAGCTGATAGACTGATGCCCGTGTTTCAGTACAAAATTCACCAAAAGATGCGAAAAACAGAAAGAATCAGCTTCATTCAGGTCGCATTACAGATTACCCTAGGCCATGTTTGTTCATGGACAAAAAGCAACACACAGATTCCAGCTAAAACCAAGAACAGAACAACAATAGCACAACAATTATTTAACCTCTTGTTGAGAAATGAGCTGCTTCACCATCACCTCTTCTCCGATTTGCTCTCATTCATCCCTCCATCTCCACGATCCAGCTTTATTTTCGTTTGGGAATTGCGATCGAGACTGGCACTGCCTTGGTTTTTACTCTCGGAGATAATATCCGGTTTTTTGGAGGACGGGTTCATACGTGTCAGACGATATGTGGTTTTTTTTAACGGATGAGGTTTGGCATTGATTGGGTCAGGGGGGGGACCTACGCCAGGCCTGCCCCCTGGAAACTGGATGGTTGAGCCCAGCTGAACAATTTATCTACACGTGTCTAGAAAATCCTAAACGCCTCGCCAAAGGGCAAACGATACCAAGCAAGCGAGCAGTGCTTGGGAAACCTTTTTTGAGTTATCCTCAAAAGACTTGCGTCTTTTAGAACTTCTCGATTTTTGTAGGACGAACTCTCATAAAAGGGTTTATACTCCTATATAAAAAATCGTTAAAAAAAATGCCAAGATTTTTGTGATATCAATTTTTGAGAAATATTGCTGATTCCATTCCTATACTGCCAATTTTCCTGAGCATTATAAAAGTGTGAATCATTTTCCATCCCAAAAATGTACTCATTACTAATCTATATGCAATTCGAGCAATAGGTAAAACTGTATTAAAACTATGGTGAAAAGTAGCCTCGCCAAAACACATGTGTCTATAAAATTATCTTTTAGAACTTCTCGATTTTTTTAGGACGATCGCTCATAAAAGCTGAGCATTATAAGTGTGGATCATTTTCCATCCCAAAAATGTACTCCATTATTAATCTATATACAGTCAAAAGGCCTTTGTTTGAGAGAGGTAAAACTGTCTTAAAACTATGGTGAGATCATTAGGCTAAGTCGTAATTTTGACAATCGTTGAAGCAGGTATAAGTGATGTTATTTTTGGAGTCCATAATTTGCAATTTAATATTTTACAAGCAATTTGTATTCAAGGATCCCTCCGAACAAGGAATCCATGCATAATTTCTTAAGAAATGACACCCTTTGCAACATTTAGTGCTTTGGAGCCTTTGCAACATTCAACAACATGAAGGAATCTTTCAAGAAAATACTATACTGTATATATAAGTGGATGTTTCAACATCTAATCAATCATGTGTGTAACTTGTAAGCATCAAAGGTCTCCATGTGCCATTGTACAATTGTACGTAGAGGTCACATCTATACAAAGTTGACTTCAAATGAGAAATTATAAGTCAATCATTTGTCGCATGGCAAATGTTGATTGGATCGAGGGCTCAAACTTGAAAGGTTGTGCCTCCAAGGGCTAGCCAAGTGGGTCCTTACCATAGCGCCTTCAAGGGTAGGGGCCCAACGATGCCTCCTAGACCAAAGTAGAACGCCCACAAGCCATAGAGCCTTCCCCTATGTAATAAATAAGTGTGAGGTTTTTGGCCTTGCCTTGCACATGAGAGGCTTTTTCAGAAATGTCACTCCTAATGCAAATTTTTTAGTGTTCCCAACTATTGGGAGGGAATATTTCAGCATTTTGAAAAATTATATTTTAACTGTGGTTAAACACCAACGAAGTTTGATGTGACTAAACTAAGGTGCATTCATCTACATGAAAAGTAGTGCGGGCATATGCGTAAAGAATTTAGAAAATGATATTAGAATTACTTTATAGTTATTTTTCTCTCTCCTACATGGCATTTCTTATAGGGCCCTCTTTGGGCCCATATTTTCTCTAATGAGACATATGCCCATAACTGCTACTCAAGGTTCCTTAACATGTGGCTAGAGTCTGTTAACTAGAATTAACCAAGTTGGTAGTACGTACTCCAATAGATAATGCCAATACTAGTGGTTTATGATATTTTGGGGCTTTGATTAACTAAAGGTAGAGTTGACTTAAGGTCCACTAACCATGGCTTAAGATCCCTTTACCTTTGGTTAGAGCCTATTAACTAGGGTTAACAAGGGTCATAACACTATCAACATGAGGGGATAACATGAGGTAGTCTAGAAATTTATTACAAAAAACTAGCCACCACATTAAAGGCTACAATCACTCAAAGTAGATATTTGCTAGACCATTTTCAAGGAACAATTCCACTAGATGCAAAAACAAGAGGCTTTGACATGTAGTCAAAACTCAGTTGTCACTGACAAAGTCCTAACCATCTTTGATAAGTTTCCAAAACACAGTTTATTTGTCTTGCAACAAACATGATCAAATATGTAAGAATATCGGCGTATTTTACAGGTGCTACCAATTAGGCTTGCAAACCTCAAATTGCTGACTCACAATCTCGACAAGGCTTGAGATCATCCATGGTTGTTATTCAACACTATTTCGAAGCATGAGATACTATTCAACAAAACATCCCATTGTGGCTTATGTGTGGTGAAGTTTTGAGTTGTGATTTTGCATTTTAGAACACTTATCAATTTTTAAGCTTAAAAAGCTTTCAATCTTTAGCCACGAGGTAATTCTCAATACTTGCATGATTCTTGTTCATGCAAGTGTTCCTTCTCAATACTTGTAGGATCGAGTTTGTTATTATTTCTATAACCTAGAGTCTACACAAGATGAGAAGGTGGATCTCTTTCAATGGATGTAGCCAAATGTGTTTGGAGATATTTTAAAGTTATTGCACTTATATCATAAAATATATTGTGCTACTTGGTTATACAGACACGGTGACACACCCATGAAGCAATCTTTGACTTGATGTGATATGGAGTCTCCAAAGTAGATATTTTGTTGCGTCGAAGTGTCCAATGTGATGAACTAGTCTTGTCTTGAGGTCGTATGTTGATGTGCAAGTACCAACCATATATGTCAGGTAATTTTGTTAAATCCACCATGAAGAGCTTTTGAGGTTTTCCATCGTCTTGATTTTCTCAAGTTTCAGCAATATTGTTCTACTATTATGTTTTTAATTCTTGGTGAATCCTCACTAAACAGTCATTAATGTCATGGTTAGTCCTTTTGCAAAATTTATGAAAAAACTTTGTTTTTTCATGATTTGATTCTGCATTAGGCTACTAGGATTTTGAAGAGCCCTTAGGATCAGAATTCTTCTTGTTGTTTTTTGTATTGTTGCTTTTTCTTAGAAAATGGGCCACTAGTTTTTCTTCGATAGTCATGTCAAATAATTTTCTTCTAATTTCTCCTTGTAGAAGTAACCTTTTGTAACGTTAAATAAAGTTGAATACTGATTGACATTGCAAAGTATTTATAAGATGTAGGTAAGGAAAACAACAAAGTCATTACTGCATCATTATCTATCATTGGACAACCTACAACAAGGAGTTGATCTAATAAACATTTAATATTGTTTATGTGATTATTTGTTGGAGTATTTTCTATCATGTTTAGAGAGAAGAAATCCTTTCCTAAGAACAGCGTTATAGAGACATCTTGAGTCTCATACAAGCTGGTTAAGATATCCCAGTCTTTTTCTAGCTCTGGAAGCTAATGTATTACATGGAGATTTGAGAATCACTAAGATCTAGGGTAATAAGTGCTAAAGCCTTTTCATGCTTTTGATCCGGAGTAGATCAAGATTATGAGCTTGTAGTTTTGGTAAAGACCCATCCATAATTTTTCAAAAATCGCTGTCAATTAACGTCATTATGATTTTGAATTTTCTTATGTAGAAACCATTGAACTTGTCAATGATTTTTAGGTAATAAATTGATGCTTCTGTTCTTTTTGCAATAAGAGGTTTACCAAGATCTTATTAAGTGCATTGAATTAGAAATCTATCAAGAAACCAGTGACACTTATACCCAATGTTGGGCTTGGCAATTTTCTGTCTTGTTTTGCTCAGGTGCAACTAACCACCGTAGGGCAAAGGATGATGTGGGTCAAAGGCATTGTGCATACTAGGCAGTCGATATGTGGGCCACCAATCAGTCACATGCATATCAATTGGGAGTCATATTGTAATAGCTAACTGGGACTCCTCATGCATCAATAACACATGCATGTAGCATGAACAATAAGTAACAACAAAATTGCCACCTATTGCATGCAAACCCACACTGGGCTAGGAAAGCCATTTTATAAGATAATGTGTTGGCTGGGTGGTTCATACTAGATTTGCCTTCTTGTGTTATGTTGTTCCTAACACTAGTATCAAAGCCATATCCATTCTTGTTTGTAGTGGGCATACTGCCATTGCTATCAGAATTAAGCGTTTCAAGAAAGGTGGATTGAGTTTTTGGGTAGAGCTTTGGCCGCATGTTTTAGCATAGTTTATGCTTAGTTTTCAAGACCAAAAAATCAACAAATAGGGTGCACTTTTACCAGGCTTTTTGTGCCTTCAATACCAACCTTTAGTGAGGGAGTTTTAGTGCTTGAGTACTTGCATAATCAGTTTACTCAAAGAGGCCATTTTTCAACATTTTTTGGAGTTGATCTTCTACATTTTCAGAAGTCTACAGGGCACACTTTTTTTAACCCAACCAATGTGTCTGTTCCAACTTGTCCAATGCACTTTTTAGTGCAATTATCATCCTAATTCATGTCTCTATTTCTAAAAAAAAGGCGCACAAGTTTAGCACATTAAATGCTCTCAATTTTAGCCTTCAATTAAGGAATTTCAACACTCCACTACACCTTGAATCAACCATATTTTGAAGTATATTAGACATGATTCTTGGATGGAATCCAATGCATTTATTACCATTAGATTGGGTGCATATCAGCCAAGTGAACCAACATACTTTCAACTATCATAATTGCCCAAAAATTGACATATGGTTTCAGCTTGCTGCACTTGTAAATTGTAATTTGGCTATGTTGTGGGATGTCACACGTGCCAAAAAGCATAGGATACTTTTCATAAGTCTTATTTTTAACCTAACTTTGGAATGGAACCTTTGGAATGAGGCCAAAATGTGCATCGATAGGCTAGAGATTTTCTAGGAGCTAAAAATAGTAGTTTTTACATTGTTTTTGGATCTCAAGATCTCAACCCCCAAGTAGGGTGAATATTATGACCTATTAGGTTAGACAATAGGGTTAGGTCATGGATGGATCAGAGGTAGCCCTAAATTCTCAGATTCGAGGCACTTATGTATAAATATGTGATCGATTTGCCATCCAATCATGAGTAAATTTGAGATTTCCTTCATGACTAGTTTTGGTCTACTATTTGCTTGATGATTTGGCTTTTTGTAATTATTAGAAGGATTGGAGGGTTCTAGTACAATACACAAGCTACAGCAGGCCATACATCCACACATGTGAATCATTTTGCATGATTTTGGAGCCATAACGCGGAGTTCAAGCCATAAGCTAGAAATCAATGGATTGATTTGTGCTCTAGCTATTGGATCTTGTTTGGATCTTAATTAGGTGCTTTCTCCATCATTTCTAGGATCAGTTAGACTTATTTTGCTACATTTTTCAATATGGTATCAGATCCAATCCAAGAAATGAGCTATAAATCATGCTATGATCATAGATTTTGATGCAATTCAAGCATTGATTGTTATCTAGACATAATCTATGATTAGCACCTTCAATTTTTGATGTAATTGAGTGAAGAGGGGATCTAATGGGGTTTGATTTATAGGTGTATTAGCTTCAAAAACTGAGTTGAGGTCATCTCTTATCAATTGGGTCAAAGTAGCTTGTTTTTTGTGCTTCCTTCCTTTTGATGCTACTCGATCTTTGGAGTCAATCACAAAGGATCAGCATTCTTGGAGATGTAGTAGGTCGTTCTTAGGCTTATCAAGGTCTTTGAAAGTCATTTTTAGGGTCAGCCCAAGGATTTTGGCAAGTACTCATCATAGAATGCAATTCTAGCCAAGATTGTGTTCATTTTTGCTTGTTTTGGTGAAATAATTTTGATTGATTATTGCATAGTGAGTCAACCTAATTTATAGGGATGATTTCAAGAGGCATTTATGTGCATTTGATTCCTTTCGATTCAGGTTAGATGGATCCAAGTACCTTGTGAAGTTGAGATCAAGGAGGAGGCAATTCTACATCCAAATTTCATTCCAATTCAAGCTAGTTTCCATTTTTGTTGTTTAAAATAGATTTAATTTAGCTCAAGATCATGTAGGATCTTGTTCGGAGGTCAAGGTTTGAGCTTTCTCAAGTCCCTAGGTAGTGGGATAGTGTTACGAGACTGTAACAATACCGACCCAGCAATACATCTAGGAATAGCATAACCCTAGAGGGCAGAGGATAATGTGAGTCAGAGGCATGCATGCATACCATGCATTTCATATGAGGGCTAGTAATGCCCATGCGGACACATGCGGATGCATGCATGACAGTCAAGGGCCATGCAATCCATTAGTGATTGACTGGGACCCCACATGCAACAATAATCTAGTGCATGTAGCATGAACATTGGTGCGCTGGCAGTAACTCCCACCTACCACTCTCATGCAAACTCACACTGGGCTAGGAGGGGCATTTTATAAAAGAGTGCATTGGTTGGGTGGATTAGACTAGCTTTGCCTTTGATGTGGTTATGTTGTTCCTAACATTGGTATCAAAGCTCCATCGATTCTTGTGCTATCAATAGGTGTTTGTGGAGATCAGAGGGAGGTGGATCAGCACCCTATGATAGGCCCTCATGCGCACTCCGAAAGGAGTGATTTTTCGACATTTTTCAATAGTTGTGTGGGCGCATGTTTTTCAGGCTCCCTCCATCGCATTTGATCAACAAAATTGGGTGCCAATAGATTCATTTTCTAGCACCCTCTCTGTTGTTTCTTTTCAATGTATTTTTTGCAGACTCCACTAGATCAGAACCTTCATAGAGGCTTTAAGGTTGCCAATGATCTATGACGATTCAGTGGGCAGACAAAAAGCCAAACAGTCTACTACTGAGCAGCCTTCTCAGTCAACCTCCTCATTTAAGAAAAAAACTTTCTAAAAGAAAGAAATTTGATAAATCAAATGAAGGTCCTCATAAACACCCTACAATCATTCAACCATTAAAAACTGAAGATTATGAAAAAAAAAAAAACAATAACAGTAGTGTTTTGTTTGTATGGGTAAGGGACATACAGTTAGAAAGCGTCCTAAAGGACCCTTCAATAAAAAGAAAGATAACAAGCAAGTACATCTAGTCCAAACCATGAGTTTCTCCACTGATTCAGCAGCTACCACAATAGAGGTGTTCCATGAGCACCATTGAGGGTCAAGATAAGAGAGTGTGGAAAACCATAGTCAATAACCCAAATCTGGATATTCAAGGTTATCAGGATAACTTGAACTTTCAGATCATGCATCTGAACCATACCGACCTAGTACTAGGGAGGGATTGGCTCTACAATTTGTGCCCCACTCCAACGGAATTACCAGGACAATACCTTCGATTTTCAGAGAAACGGTTGGGAGGTTCATCTGCATGGGGAGCATGGAACTCCCAATAGTCCCTTGGCATGCAGTTCGGAGCTTGTTTAGCTTATGGAGGATGATCAACAAGTACTTCTTTGTGACTTATAGTGTATTTTCTGATGACTCTGTTTGCCGTACTATTTTTCATATAAAAAAAGAAGCTAGATGCTTTGTTAAGTAGGTTTGCTGATGTTTTTCCTGATGATTCGCCTAGTGGCTTACCACCCAAAGGACAAATAAAACCAAGCAGTTCTCCTTGGGCAACACTTGTCCTTTTAGTTCGAAAGAAAGAAGGGTCTATGCATTTATGCATAGCAACCTACAGAGCTTTAAATAAAGTCACAATAAAGAATAAGTACCATATGCCTCGTGTAGACGAGTTGTTTGATCAGCTCGACGGGGCCATATATTTCAGTAAAACATATCTTCGTTCGAGATATCATCAAGTTCGTATTAAGGCGAAAAATGTCCCGAAAACAGCTTTTAGAACTCGTCACGGTCATTATGAGATTAAACTAATGCCCTTGGACTCACCAACACTCCGGCAATGATGAACAATATTCTTTGGCCATATTTAGAAATTTGTGGTAGTTTTTCTAGATGATATCTTAGTCTATACTAAAACTAAGAAAGAGCACTTCGCTCACCTTAGAAAGGTATTTTGTTTGCTCAGAAAGCATAAGCTATTCGCAAATAAACCTAAATGTGAGCTTTTTACCAAAGAAATAGCATTTTTGGGCCATATTATTTCCAAAGACGGGATTAAAATGGATCCAAATAAGGTCAAAGCCATATTCAGTTGGCCTAGACCAAATATCATAACAAAATTTCATTCTTTCTTGGACTTTCAGGATACTACAGACATTTTGTCAAGGATTATGCTCAAATAGCAGTTCCCATGACAAATCTTTTTAAGGGAAAGGGAAAAGAGTTTGTTTGGGGGCCAGAGCAACTAGATTATTCTACTATCGAGAGTGATTCATCCGAATAATCGATCTTTAATCTTCATCCATTTTATGATCTAGTTCTGCAATTTTATTTGTGTTCCTACGCAGTCTACAGAAATACTCGAGAATCGCTCAACAAGTGGCTCCGACATATCGGATGACTCCGATGAAAGTTGAAGAAGTCGAACATGTCGAAGATTGACAATTATTGTTCCGCTTGATGTGAAGCTAAAGACTTGCCCTAACCACTTTGCAAGTAAATTTTTAGGAAGTTCTAACTGGATGGATGCCAGCGCATTACAGCTATCTACCAATTGCGATTGCGACCTGATTAGCTATCCTACTAGATGCGCCTAAATTGCTTTAGTATAAATAGTTGATCATCAAAGACTTCTTAGGTCTCTAGAAAGTTTTAGAGCTCTATTAGAGTATTGCTATTTGCGCTTACTGCTTATCAACAGAAGTGCATCAGACAAAGTTTTCAGCTACTCAGAAACAACTTAGAGTATGCAGTTTCATCCGTTATTGTTTTGTGCTCTCATCATCTGACTTGTAAATGATACTTACTGAATCAATCTATCTTCTTATTGCATTCAGTATCATGTCAGAATGTATGCTTCTCTATAGTTATTTGTAACTAATAAATCTCTTATTGTTTCGTATGATCTGTTGAATACTTCAACGTGGCAATATACAATACATCATTGTTTGGCTACAAAATTACTTTAGTGCTAATGATTTCAAGGTTAGTTCTTAAGAGATTGAACATGACTTTTGTCAATTTCTAGCTTTGGCGTAGTCATGCATTAGGAGAGAAAGCTCATCCCACTACACTCGATAGTTCGTTCACAGTCTTCAACTTATCGTATCGACATTCCTCTTTCCAACATAAGCCACCCTATCAGGTTAGTCAGTCAGAAGATCAGGAAATAACTAAACAATCAACAAAATATCTAAGTAAAGGACAAATAAAGCCAAGCAATTCTCCTTGGGTAGCACTTGTCCTTTTCGTTAAAAAGAATGAAGGTTCTATGCATTTATGCGTAGAGTACAAAGCTTTGAATAAAGTCACAATAAAGAATAAGTATCATATGCCTCGTGTAGACGAGTTGTTTGATCAGCTTGACGGGGCCAGCTATTTCAGTAAAATAGATCTTCATTCGGGATATCATCAAGTTCGTATTAAGGCGGAAGATGTCCCGAAAACAGCTTTTAGAACTCGTCATGGTCATTATGAGTTTAAGGTGATGCCCTTGGACTCACCAACGCTTCGACAACTTTTATGACCCTGATGAACAGTGTTCTTTGGACATATTTAGGAAAATTTGTGGTATCTTTCCTAGATGATATCTTGGTCTACAATAAAATTAAGAAAGAGAATTTGGCTCACCTAAGAAAGGTGTTCCGTTTGCTCAAAAAGCATAAGCTATTCGCAAAGAAACCTAACTGTGAGTTTTTTACCAAAGAAATAGCATATTTGGGCCATATTATCTGCAAAGATGGGATTAAAATGGATCCAAATAAGGTCAAAGCCATATTCGGTTAGCCTAAACCAAACATCCTATTGAAGACAAAAGCATTGGTTGAAGATGCATAAGCTTGTTGATGGCTCAACCAAATCATCTATCAAGAGGGAGGTGGCCGAGGAACAAGACAATCTCGATCTTGAGGAGGAGCAAGAGCCAAGTGTACCAATCACTCCAAGGAGGTCGTCAAGGGTAAGAATGGAGCCAATGAGCCAAGGCTACGAAGACAAAGGCAAGCAAGCCGAGGGTAATCCATCTTCTAGAATACGAAAATAAATGTTGGCAAAGTAGTTGCTCACACTACCTCCTATGTTCGTGTTCCACCTCCCGAAAAAGCTCCTCTATCAGACCTTCAACATAATAAAATAGGGAGCAATGTAACTACCCCAAACTCCTGTTCTCACATCTAGCTTTTTGCAAATCCAACCAATTTGACAAATAATGGATATAACGCCAAAGAGTTACTGGAGATGAAGAGCACTCTTGAGGCAAGGGCGGAGGACGGAGAATTGAACTGTCCTTAACAAATAATTGGCTTAATAACCATAGAGATGACTGGGAAATAATGGTGCAAAAATGCGAAATTTTCAAGCATCAAATCTGGGAAATCCATAATTTCATCTGGTATTTTCAAACCCAATCAGGCAATCCTTTGTACTCATTTCAAGTTTTGAAGAACCTTCATGTGTAAAAGATGCATTAGGCTCCAAGAGTGGTTCCAAGCAATGTTAGATGAATACAATGCTTTGATGGAAAATGGCACATGGTTGATAGACCTCTAGGAAAGAATGTGATTGGATGTAAATGAGTTTTCAAGCTAAAACTCAACATGGATGGAAGTGTAAGCAAGCATAAGGCAAGATTAGTTGCCAAAGGATATGCTCAAGAAAGGGGCATAAACTATGAAGAAACATTTGCACCCATGGCCAAGATGGTCATCATAAGGTTAATCCTAACACTTCCTTCACGTTTTGGTTGGATGCTTTTCCAAATGGATGTTTCTAATGCATTCATTAATGGTTATTTGGAAGAGGACATCTTCATGGAGCAGTTGTTGTGGACCCTTTCTGTGCCTCCCTAATCGGTCGGATCTAGAGGGCAAAGAAGGGGTTTGGATCTCCAACCGAGTGAGTTGTCATGTAGTAACGACCTTTGATCCAATGGGGAGAGGGCTAAGAGACAAAATAGGAGTGGGGATCTAGGCTTGCTAAGGTTGTCAGTCTTAGCTTCGGATCTACCCATGGAATAGCCTATATTGGTGCGGCGTTAATCTCTAATGTTGTCTTTCTTTTTTATCTTTTTTCGGTTTTGTTTATTTGTGCTTATCTACGCGTTCTTGGCTCTAGATCTTCTCCCCTTGAGGTTGGCCCTTGCCCAAAACAATTTAGCAAGATCCTACCTGTCCGACATGTCAGTTATGAATCATGATAGGATCCCCACAACAACACAACACGAGCACCATAGCAACCAACAGTTAAACATGCTGCTTAATCAAGAAGTTCCTTGAGAACTTCTACATTACTACAACATTTACCAGATCGATAATCGAACATAGACATTATATGAACTGAGTAATTGCAAGACGAAGAGAAATTTGATATTCCGTCACCTTCTACTATTCCCAGAACAGAGCACCTTCAAACAAGAATTGACCCTTTCTCTACAATCCTGCAATCTCAAATCTATATGTCTACACTTTATGATTAGATTTCCACTAACTGCATATCACAAAACAACTCCGAGAAATCGAAAATCTAGACATCGGTTCATTTATGAATCTCATAATCTGAAGGATACTAATGGGAATAGTATCTTCTCCTTCTACAAATTTCAAGCCATATCTTACAATATCTGCTATCAATGATGGTAGATTTAGTGTCACTAACCATGCCTTGTTCTTGACAAGGGCATATAAGAGTTTTTTTCATTACACTACAAGACCAATGGGATATTGCAATTGTCAAGGTGAATTATCAACGTTGATGAATGAAAGTTTTGTTTGACAAGTACCATACAGTTTTCACTCTCTGTACCATTCGTTTATTTTCTTGTTTCTCTTCATGCCTTTTGTGTGATTACTTTCTGCATGAGAAATAAAGCTGCACGAGAGTCTTCCATAGAGTATCTCAAGAACACATTTTCATTCATCTATCCATCTTCAAATCACCTTGTACAAAGTTTAGGATTTTTGTGCATATTGCAAATTTGAGAAATCCATGTCACTTTGGAGTTGATTCCTGCATCTCATTGTCATATTAGATTTTGAGTCAACTACGGCAAGATCGAAACAAATTTAGTTAAAATTTGTTCAATCTTTAATCCATTTGCATGTTCGATGTGTTTCAACTTTGTGTTCCAAACACCGATCCAAACTTGAGCATGCAACTTACCGATAACAACATCCCCACCAACAGATTTTGGGGAGAGAGAGAGAGAGAGAGAGAGAGAGAGAGAGAGAGAGAGAGAGAGAGAGAGAGAGAGAGAGAGAGAGAGAGAGAGAGAGAGAGAGAGAGAGAGAGAGAGAGAGAGAGAGAGAGAGAGAGAGAGAGAGAGAGAGAGAGAGAGAGAGAGAGAGAGAGAGAGAGAGAGAGAGAGATATACCTGGATCCACTAGGAGCAGTTACACTGCCAACAATAACATCAACAAGGTCAACAACCAAGGTCACAAAACCAAAGACGATAACGACAAGGCTAAGAAGGCAAACATGCAATCCAAAGAGACACAATCAGAAGATTAAGTACCCTAGTCATGACAAAGATCCTTCAGAAAAGGGAATTGAAAAATCAGTCTCCTTCAACTAGCCCTCTTGTCACAACATCTGCATCCATTCTCATGCCTATCGCCCACACCATCTATCGTTGTCACCACCACCACCACCCTTCCTTCCATATGTCTGTTTACCATCAGTTCACTGTTCTTCTGAGAAATCTCCAGTTTTTGATAGTCTTACCGAAGCAGCTGATAGGTCACTGCAAAAGTCCTGCGGAGACCAACTACCACCTACAATGGTTGATCAGCCAAAAGGAGATCTAAGAAAGCAGGCGAAGAAGCAAAAAGAAATAAAACAAAGAAGTTGAGGATGAAAGGACGAAAAAGTACATAAAGCAAAAAAAATATCTTAAAGTACAACAACATTATAAGGTGAAGCTTCTTATAGGAAACCCACTACATGCCACCGTCTTACCACACAAAACTACATGAGCTAGTAAAATTAGGAAGACATGTGTTATAGTTGAGTATCAATTGTTATCCATGTCTAGAACAAGATTCACTATTTAACAACATGAATAGATTAGTAGACGATAGCTAGTACATGCTGCTGGAGTGCGCCGCTCTCACTCCTTCCACTATTGAGCCATGGCTAGAGTGCCATAGCTAAGGGGCTAGATCCATTTGATCTAGGTTTGGTTGAGTTGGATTGATCCACCATTTGTTGCCTTTGTGTCTCCTAGGCAAAGATCTTGGAGGAGGTCATGAAACTTTGCATCAAGAATATATTATCTAAAATGCAGGTTTTTGGAATATTGCTCAACATCAAGAGCATCGAAGTTGCGAGTAAAAATATAGATTTTTGAAAAATGCATAATCTGCTAGTGAGTAGGATAACAATAATTTGTTATGAAAAAAATCAGTCAAGATTTGATAGGGTTTTGGGTGTGGGACTAATTTCCAACAAAGAGTTGTTGAATTTTCAAAAAATGTAATTGTTGACTACTTGATTCATGATTGATGACATTTTTTTTGAAATCATGAATTATCTGAATACTAATCACGAATACTCTAAATACTAAAGCACAAATACTTTAAATTTGGAAACATGATTGCTTTGGATATTGTGATTTCTTTGAATACTAGAATGTGAATACTTTGAATATTGATCGTGAATCCCAAGTACTGATTGTGAATAATTTAAATGCAATATTTGAATATTCTAAATACTGAAGCATGAATGTTTGGAATACCAAAATGTGAATGATTTGAATATTGGTTGTGAACATTCTAAAATGATGGTTGTGAGTACTCTGGATACAACCCTTAATGCTTTGAATATTGATTGAAGATATTCTAGATATTGATTGTAAATACTTTGAACATGGAATGTAAATATTTTACAATGTAAGCAAACATGATATCGAGAATATCATGATTATGTTCATCAACATTCACTTCTAAAAATCATTATTGTCTTAAAATCAACTACGATCATCAAAGTGGTGAAATTGACATGGTCAAATAGTCTAATTGTTTAGATGAACCTTCTAAGCGTGATGAAAACGGTTGGAGGTAAAAAAGACTCTCTATGATGATGTTTATTTTTTCAAGGTCTTGAAACCTTATTGTTTATTGCAAAAACCATTTTATGATGTGCATTCAAATGTATGGTGGGATTAGCATGGATGATGCTTTTAAATACATTGCAACTTCGCATAATGAATGGCACTATGAAGTATAATCCGATAGTATTCCTAAAATGTCAATCTAATGTATTAAATCATTTGAATTATTTCAGCGCTTGGATCAGCCAGTCAATTCTTGGAAGAGCCATCCGATTTTGATTGTGCAAAAATGTAGTTGCTAGATGTGGTATCAAAACCAAGAACATTGAGTTCTCTTGGAACGCCCAAGGAGTAGCTCAAAATTTTGCGCCATGTGGCAATGCATCTTGGTTTACAAGGAGGGGTTCAACCTGGGACCAAAGAAACTTTGGATGCGAAGTTAACCAACTAGGGCAACCCCATTTGGCAATTCTTTGGAGTGCTCATAGGAAAAGCCTGGCATGGGTGAGAGAGAGAGAGAGAGAGAGAGAGAGAGAGAGAGAGAGAGTCATAGATCATCGTTGCCCATGTCTCTTCTTCTGCTTCTTCCTCCTTATGGATCCTTCTCCTTACCTGGTAGCTGCAGCTCCTCTCACATGGATTTCTACCCTCACACCTCTACTACTACTGCCTTCACAAGGCCTTGCCTCCTTCACATCTGCTTCCTGTCTCATTTCACAGCAGCAGCTAGGCAATTTGGTGTAATTGGGCTCTCGGGATCTTGCAAATGCATAAAAAAGCATCGATTGTGTTTTGGATCTTCGGGGCAGATATGTATCAGTGCATCATCGTCCTCTGACAAGAAGCTGGAATTGGATGCTAAAGAGAAGACAACAAAAACCAAGCCTACCACATCCAATGGATCAGCTAAAGCTCCAGAAACTGTTGCAAAAAGGTCTAGTTATTATGGCAAAGCAAATGGCAGCCGAAAGATGGATAGGATTTCCGCTTCCTCAAAATTGGGCCAGGTGGTAGTTCAAGTAGTAGGGTTTCTTGCTCCAAGGGAAAAGGGCGATCTTAGAGATGTTCTACTGATGAGTATCTCCTTTGCAGTTCTTGTGTACATATCTCAAAGGCTTGTCTGTGCATACTGCTTGCTGCGGCACATGTCACAGGGCCACTAGGGTTACGTTCTATATCTACTCCCGCTCATGAAACCCTCTGGAAGGCAGAATTTTTAATCTTTGGCATGTATTATAAACACAGAGCATGCTTTTTATTGTACAAATTACTGTACCAAAACACCAACATATTTTATCATTATACAAAAAAATTATACTGTCCTTTCTGTGCTTAGGAGGGCTTGTTGTTAGCTTATTTTCCACGGAATCTCCTGTGAAGAATGGACAAATTAAGGCTGTTCGTGATGATTGTGGCTAGTTTCAGGAATTTCTTCATCACTAAGTAAGAACTTGGTAGTTGTTTGCTCTTGTTTTTGAGATTTAGACACACATATGGCTGGACTAGCTGTGGGCAATGCAGGGCATAAATTAGCAACACCGAAGAAATTTGCTTTTGTTTTCAAAGGTAGGCACGCAGCAAATGTTAATCACTATAGAATAACAGAAACCAATAGATTTATAATCATTACGAAGACAATATATAGGCAGTGGATGGGTAAGGATGGATAGCAGATGGGTAAGTGTTAGGATGGATAACAGATAAGCGATAAAGACAGGTAACAAATGGGTTTCAGTCAAGATAGGTCACCAAATATGCACAACACATGTGTAATACAAAGTAGGCACTAGAGAAAGATAGCACCAAGTTTAGGAGAAGAAGGAGGCTGAATCTGATGCAATGGACTGTAGTGTAATGCAATGAAATAAATGTTGAGCCTAAAGCCAAAGTACTTAGTCCAATGACAACTGATAACATGGGCTCAAGGAGCTGGCAACGCCCAAATAAGTGTCTGGTGTAAATTCTGGTAACTCTCCCCCACCTCAAAGACATTGTCCTCAGTATTGGTATGAAAATGAGGAAAGACATGTTGTGTGGAGTTTGAAACAGTGAGTCCCTTTGAGTTAGATTATGGTTATAGGCCAACTAGCCTACGAACCGTTTTTTGTTTCTTCAAGTTTCTACTCAACTTCTTGGTTTGAAATTCTCAAAATTTTATGAATAACATTTGATCCATTTTTTTAGTCTTTGCCAAATACCAGAATATGTGTTTGTGTGTGTGTGTGTGTGTGTGTGTGTGTGTTTTTTTGCTTCTCAACTTTGTGGAGGTATCAACTTTAGTAAGTATAAGGCTTCCATTTATGCGGCACGAATAACTAACCACAAGAAAAAATGCCATATAGGATCTAAAATCTATTTCCTCTAAACTTTGAGCCTCTGTCAAATCAATAATTTTCACTTAAATCATTTACTTGCACATAAATAAATCTCAATCATTGATAAATGGTTATCTATACTCAGATGTAGCAACATAAAATCTGACATGAGACCATGTTGCCACAATGTCTAAATTTCCCTCCAATCTGAGTTTTTACAATTTTAGCCTATGGTCGTGTTCTGCTCTTTCTGAGAGCAGAAGGAACCACGTGTTAAATTATTATTAGCTTATATTTATTTTATTTTTGAAATTAAGAATGATGATTTGAACATGTAAAATCTGCGCATGTGAGCCACGTGTTGTCGTGAACACATGGCTAATCGCGTAGAGACCTCAAGTAGTCTGTGCTAGAGGTCGTGGTTTCTGCAGCGGCTGTCTTTTTGTTTTTCGCGAATTTCTAATAATAGAGGAGAAAGGCCATGTTTCAGCCGTGCCTCTGGATTATGCCAGCATCGCATCAGTATTTCGATTGTGCTGTCACCGCATAAGTAAGACAGGCATCTGCAAAAAGGGGTAGAATTTTTAGTGTTTCTGACACTCTTGCGAAATGTAAATTGTAATGTGTGTGTGTGTGTAATGTTTGCGGGGGTCATGTTTTAACTCTGCCTCCGGATTGTGCAATCATCGCAGTGTGTGTGTGTGTGGGTCGTGTGCTATCTGCCTGTTATGTTTCTCTGCTGGGCCAGAGGTCCTACTGATGAGTATTTCGATTGTGCTGTCACTGCATAAGTAAGACAGGCATCTGGAAAAAAGGTTAGAATTTTTAGTGTTTCTGATGAACTGAATGTGTGTGTGTAATGTGTGTGTGGGTCATGTTTTACCTCTGCCTCTGGATTGTGCAATCATCGCAGTTTGTGTGTGTGTGTGTGGGTCGTGTGCAATCTGCTTGTTCTATTTCTCTGCTGGGTCAGAGGTCCTGATGATATTTAAGAACGTGTGGCTGTTCATCTCGTAGAGGCTTGAGGTATTTGTTTTTTTCTTATGCTCATGTTCCTTTCTTTCTTTCTTCTGATCGTGTTCTTTTTGTAAGTTCATTCTTATTTCAATTGATAGTTTACACATCGCGTAGAGATCTCTTGCAGTCTGTGCTAGAGGTTGAACAAGGTAAAACGGAGATAATCAGAGGCTGTTCATCTCGTAGAGGCTTCACGTGTTTGTTTGTTTTTCGTCTGCTCATGTTCCTTTCTTTCTTTCCTCTGTTTCTGTTTTTTTTGTAAGTTTATTCTTATTTCAATTACTAGTGTACACATTGCATGTGTGATAAATTAATGGTATACATTATAAATGGAAAGGAAACGAAGAGGAAAGGACCGATTTTCTGTCTTGGTAGCGAGTTTTTAAAGTAGAAGGCGATCACTTTAGCATATCTGTCTCTGTCTCTGTCTCTGTCTTTAGTATTACTCACTTTTGATCAGATTCTGTAGATGAATGAATGTAAAAATTAGTTGTATAATAGAGATACAATCTGCAGTTGTATACATATCAATTAAATAATGTTTTCTACTTTTAAAAAAATATATATATATATATATATATATATATATATATCATAGGTCCCGCCGTATTGGGTATCGCGGATCCCGGTACCGCAATACCATGTTGGTACCGCGGTACCACAATATAATATATCATTTAATATTTAATTATTTTAAATTTTTTTTTTAACCTAAACCTACCCGCCCCCTTCGCATTTCATCTCAAATTTTTTTGCGCCCTCCTCCGCCTTGCCATCGCTGTTGTTTTTGCCTACCTGCCTTCTGATTCCTTGCGTCGCCCTTCGCCCATGCAACGCCTTGCCTTGCATCTGACTTGCTTCGCCCATTTTCAGCGTCTCTCCAACAATGAACCGTGCTGTTTTTTTTTCCAGCAATCCATCTCTCATTTCATCTGCAATGGTGCAATCCGACCTTTCCGGTCTGTGGGACGAGGTAGACATTGTCAGGCGGGTTGCCGACAAGGCCGACAAGGCCAACAAGACCGGTCAGAAGATCGTGTGCTGCCGATACTGTCTCGTCGAGTTTGCTGCATCCCTCACTCGCCTTAAAGGCCATCTGCTCGGTGCATGCGCCAAAAATGGTGCCACCTTGAATGCTGCCCCCTGTGGCAACATGACCGTCCCCGACAGGCAGCGACTATTGTACACCTACGGGCCGCGGCTCGTGGCAGGGGAGAACACCATTTCGTAGGGCATTCTTCGATTTTGCACTGCTCCTTATGTGGCTAACCTAGAGTTGCTGCCTGCTTGGCTGGCACGCACGAGGAGAGGGAGTGCATTCTCCTCCAGTCCCTTTGCCCCTCATCCCCCTCAAATAGTTCTGCCTCACGCACCCCCATCTGTTCAGATTCTGGTGGATCCCGTCCCATTGCGTCCGCCAGTTGCCACTGCGGTTTCACCACCACCCACTGTTGCTCGCACTCCCCCAGTCTACGACTTTCTCATGGACTCTCCGCCACTCGAGCAGGCCCATGATGCTACTGCTGGGGCCTTCGAGGATGTGGAAGAGATCCCTTCTTCCTTCTCTTCCCATCCGGATGACCTCCTCAGCCAACAGTTTTCGTACCCCATGCCAGATGTTGCCCCTCCACCAATGCACCCCACCTATGCTGCTGCACCCATCCCTGCCAGTGCATCCCCCTCTCCCCATTCCACGTCTACAGCCGATGCATCCACCAATGCCTAGCCTGTCGCGTCATCGTCCATTCCCGTCACGGTTGGTGCACCGTGCTGGTGGTCCACCACCCGTCGCCCACCAGGGAGAGCCCTTGTGCAGCAGACCATTCGCGGCGCGCATCAGCCGCACATGGACAGAGAGGCCACACAGGCCGTGGCTAGTCTGATTTACGAGCTGAACCTACCCTTTGCCATCACCGACTTTGAGCCCTTCGGTAGGGCCTTCCGCCTTGCACAGTCTGTCAGCTCTAGCTGGAGAGTCCTTAGTTCAGAGGTTGTCCGCACACACATGTTGAGGGATAGGGTTGAGTCCTTGTCTAGAGAGATGGAGCCTCTGCGTCGGCACTAGGCCACTTACGGTTGCAGCATCATGTCCGATGGCTAGACTGATGTCAGCAGGAGGAGGCTGATCCTCAACATACTGGTCTCCAGCTACATGGGCGCACAATTTTTGTGGGCAGTGGATTGCAGCAGGGGAGGGAGAGTCATATTTGCAGAGTTCATGTTTGATGTCATCAGGTCCTAGCCATAGGCCCACAGCATGTTGTCACGGTGGTGACAGACAATGCCACGAATTGCATTCAGATGGGTGTACTGCTAGAGGCTGAGTTCCCTCATATTGTTCATACCTCTTGAGCAGCGCATGACATAGACCTTCTGATGGGGGACATAGGAGCACTTCCCTGGGTTAGAGCCATCGTCCGGGTGCACAGAGATTGTCAGGACTGCTTCGACCACTCTACATTGTGCTCCGCATGGCTGACAACGAGGGGTCGACACTTGGACTGGTGTATGAGCTCATGGACCGGATTGGACAGCTCCTATAGTTGCCCATCTTGCAGCCAGAGAGGTAAGCGATACAGTGTTGTAATTGTTCTTTATCTTTTCAATGGTTGCTAGTTTGTTTTTTTGTCAGTGTTAAGTTTTTTCGTAATGCCCTAAACCACATGCCTCTCACCTGTAGGATGACAGAGCTGAAGTTCATATGGGAGACGCGGTGGAACTACTTCCACAGGAGTATCTACGGCGTTGCACACATGCTGCATCCCCTCTTCTTTCCGACACAGATCGCAGACAGGGAACTCGAGGCCGATTGGCTTCAGTATATTCACAGGGTGGGTCCACACATAGGTTTGGATCCTATCAGGCTCATGGAGGAGCTCGCTGCATTTCGTTTCGGCATGGGCACGTTCGGTCACCCGACTGCTCAGGATCCAGAGAGGAGGCAGCTCCCCATTACCTGGTGGACCATGTTCGGCAGCACCTATCCATCCATACAACGTCTTGCACTGTGGGTCCTTTCACAGGTATGCATCTCATCTCATCCTCCCTTGCTGTGTTTCGTTGACGTTTCACTCGTGCACGTGTGCTGAACCATTCCATTGCACGTACCACAGGATTGTGCTGCCTCTGTGTGTGAGCGTAATTGAAGCACATGGGCACTCATTCACACAAGGAGAAGGAACAGGCTGTCAGTGAGTCAGTTGGAGCGAGCGGTTGGTGTTCTGTAGCACCAACGCACGTCTCGTCAGGAGACTGCCGACCATTACGAGCGCATTGCAGGTAAAAAGCTATTCTCCCATTGCATGTTGGTTGACGTCTCACTAAAATGTAGGTTTCAATTTTTGATCAAGTTGTTTTCCTGACATGCTCAATTTTGGTCTTGCAAACGAAGATATTAGATTTGGAGCGCCAGGTCGACTTGCCTACGGACAGCACCCATCCCATGCCTGTAGATGACCTAGGTACACAGTTGATGGCAGAGAGAGAGAGGGAGCTTGCCGAGATGAGAGAGAGAGAGAGCTTGGGCTTGAGAACAGAGAGCCTCCATTGTATGAGGCAGATGAGCCAGCGTCAGAGGATGAGCATGACGAGGATGAGCCCATTCGGGTTGTGTTTGCCAGATTAGAGAGGGATGAGACAGATTATACAGGTGCAGGGCACACGCCACGGGCAGGGGTCATAGGTGCATCACGTGGCAGAGGTGGCACACATGGCGTAGGTTATATCGGCAGACAGGCAGGGCACACAGGGGGGGCCAGTGGCATACCTACCTATGTCGACATGATGGAGGAGGCTCTTGATAGAGGGCAGAGTGGTTTAGATGCTGGTCCCGCAGATGTTTGGATGCGTGCAGCACAGAGTCATGGCCGTTTCTACGACAGCACACCAGAGGAGGCACCAGATGACTTTGATTGCACAAATTGGGAGGCCATGCAGGGTCTACAGGGTGCACAAGATGAGGCCCAGAGCCCAGAGCATTTGTATTCAGATGCTCAGCTGGACAACCTGATTGCCACATTCGATTCAGAGGCCTAGCAGATGCGAGTGTCAGGGCACCCCCTTCATCTCTTGGCAGCATACCATACACAGAGTCACAGCCAGTGCAGCCGCACGAGGTGCCCACAGTTCCTCCAGCTCCTCATAGGGTTACATGTGCGCCGCACAGCTCTTCCAGTGCCACCGATGCCATTCAGGCCTGCAGCCCCTCCATCGCCGTCCACTTCTGCAGCACCAGGTCTCCATGGCAGGCCACCATCTGTGCCCAGGTTTTCTCTCGCAGCACCCACATCCACAGTGGCTCCTCCAGTGGCAGCACCCACTCCACGTCCTCCTCCTTTGGCAGCACCCACTCCACTGACTCCCCCTTTGGCAGCACCCAAGATGTACCAGTACCGGCCACCGCAGCGCCCCTTTCAGTACATATCGCCGTTGTACTTGCCTCCTTCACAACCAGTCCTTCCACCAGCAGCAGCCCCACGGGCACACACTCTAGGAGCTCATCATCCTAGCTCAGCTGCACAGGGTGTTCCCTCTTTTGCCTCCCTATCCCAGCCGGCCTCAGCTTGGGCCTAGCCTAGCTAGCCAGGTGATTTGCACGGGGGTGACGAGGCATTGACAGCTCCTCTTGTCCTCAAGAGACCAGGAAAGCCCAAGGGTGCACCGAACAAGAAAGGCAAGGCACAAAAACTGCTAAGGAGGAGAGGATGACCACGCAGGGCTCCAGGTACAGCTAGAGGTGCAGCATTACAGCGAGCTGGAGCAGGTGTTGCTGGTTTGGCTTGCTTGGGGGCTGATGCGAAGGCAGATTGGGATGATGCTAGTGACGAGTCCTCCTCTTCTGGTACACAGCCCATGCCAGCTCCAGACAGGCACAAATATCGGCTGCGAGAGTCAGCTCGGGGCCTTGAGTTGTCTCCAGAGCATTCGTCTGAGTCAGAGCCAGAGCATTGATTGTGGCTATGTTGTTTTATTTTTAGCAGTTTCATATCATGTTCCATGTTTGGCGACCAGATGGTCGAACACTGTATTCAGACTATTTTCCATATTATATTCAGTGTTGGATGTATTCTATTCACTGCACAATGTGTATTTGTCAACTTGTAATTGTGATGTTCTACTTGCAGTTTTACTTCAAATGGTGTGTGCATGTTTTCAATTAGTTTTCACTACATAGATTGAGAGCATATGCAGAACACAGAAATACAACCCCCCTGATAGCATTTCATAAACACATACATCAGATTGCAATACACAAGACACGCATTGTACAAAAAATGCACCGTACATTTATTCATCAGATGTATCAAAATAACAACACGTATTCCCGCCACATACGGCTGGGGCTGTTCTTTACACTATGCTAGACACTAAATGCTGCCTCATCTACTGATGAACATTACATAATAATAGTCAGCCACATACGGCTAGACCCCATCTATGTCAAGCATTCCTATGGATCCTCCATTGACTCCTCGCCCTCGTCAGGAGTATTGTTATGTCGCTCTCGCTCTGCCTCCTGGTTACCCCGAGCCGCCTCCTGGCCAGCCCGACGCGGGCAGCCCTTTCTCTGACCATGATGAGCTGCCGTCGTGTGAAGTTCATTCCGATTTGCTCATCCAAATCCAGCTCAACAGCGGGGGCGAAGATCTGCAGCTCTGGGTGTCTATCCCGTGTTTGTCGCAACATCTCTGCAATGTCCGCCTCTTGCTTCCGATGCCTTTCGTTGTGCCTTCGGACATCGTCCTCGAGCTTCCTCTTGGCTTCGCCTTCAGGCCTTGGTGGTATGCGCTCTGCCATCTCACGACATCTTGTTTCTCGAACTGGCTCTCACAATGCCTCTCACAATAACTCTCACAATGCCTCTCACAGCCTCTCTCTCACAGCCTCTCACTGGCTCTCACAGCCTCATGAGTGCCTATTTAACCCCACAGCCTGTTCCCCCATGTGCAGTTGTTGATGATCCCTCCATGTGCCCTTGTACCTGTCCCCATTAATTGTGATGTGCTAATGTACCTGTACCACATGCTGCACTCCGATTGGGTCCGTGGTCTGCTCCCCCACAGTGCCCATGTGAAGGTGTACCTGTCCGGATTTGTCCCATGTGCCTCTGTACCTGCCCCCATGTGATGCTCCCCCCCTGTGTTGGTCTCCCATTGGCCCCATGGTCTGATCACCCAAAATGCCCATGTGCCTCTGTACTTGCCCCCATGTGATGCTACCCCCCTGTGTTGGTCTCCCTCGGTCTGCTCACCCGCAGTGCCCATGTGCCACTGCACCAGTCCCCTGCATCGTGTATTGTACCCTTTTTTTTTTACACCCAGAACTCCTTTTTTTTTTTATTTTTTTTGTCCTTTTTGGTAGTTAATACGCAAATTTTTTTTTTAAAAAAAAATTAAAAAAATAAAATAAAAATGGTACCGCCCTGGTACCGCGGGTGTGAGGGCGGTACCGTACAGGCGGTACCATTGATATGGTACCGGCGGTACCATACCAGCGGTATCACGGGGTACTATGATATATATATATAGAATGTGGTATGCAGGAAATAGATAGTTGTGTACATACCATCTAAATAATATTTGTTTTTTTTACTTTTCGAATTATATGTTGCATATTAGTATAATATAATGAATATTGAATAGTTATAGGAAATTTAGGAAAACAAATACGAAATACTATTTTATACAAAAAACAACTGCTCATTAGATAAATAGTTTTGGAAAATATGGAAATAGAATTTGGGAACATAAATTTTCTGAAAGGCAAAGTGCAAAGTGCAATTGCAAATTTTGAGTTTCAAACTTCAACCTTTATTCAGCAGGCATAATCTCCCAGTTTATATATTTTGGAAGGAAATTGCCACTTCCATAACCACTAACTTTACTAAGAACTAACATACATAATTTCAAAGAAATTTTGTTCCCAAATTATATTTGTATGAACGTAGAAATATATCAAAATATAGAATCATAACAACAATGACTCAGTAGTTAGAATAATTTTTAATGATAGGGTGAAAAAAACATTAAAAAACTAGATACATTTTGGTTTATAACTAAATGTATAAAAAAAATCAGCACATAACTTTGTTTGGGTAGCAGAAGTTTGTAATTTTTTTATTTCATTATATGAATCTATTTAGAAGGAATATGCTTGATTTCGGAAGAAATGAATAATAAAAAGTGATTATTTAGCTTATGCAAAATCATTCTGATTTTGTATATAGATTATTTGTGGAATTAGTTTACGAGAGAAAGTGTTCGTATTAGAAATCGATCGGTTTAGTGATACAATGAAAAAAATGATAAAAAAGACATCTATGAAAAGCAAACATGTGCAAAATAGATTAAAGAATAGAGGCATAGCCGAACAACAAACAACAAATAGAAAACAAATGATTTGCAAGTTACACCTGATTTTGAGTCTTCCAATGCCATATGTAGTAATAAGCCAAGGCTCAAGCCATTAGTATTCTACATGATGAAAAGTCAAGAGTCAAGATACTAAATAAGCTACTTCTTGAATTTTCTCTAGTACTCTTATTTGGCCACATCTGTTATTTCATTTCCATGTGTGATTTTAAGAACTTGTTTGTTTTGTACAAAAGATCGTGTAATCTTTAAATCCCGCTCTTGCTTATACTTTTCATGTGTTATTTCATTTCTTACAAAACACCATGTAATATGAAATGATTTCCTTACTTATTTTGTATTGCAAAAAAATTCTTAGATTTCAAAAACCATGCAATCAACAATCTCTATAAATTCATGGATATCAGTGCACCATAGATATCATGTCGCAAATGCATATAATAAAATTATTTTTTGCAATAGTTATATTTTGTATTTGCAAATCACATGAACAAAGGCAATGCAACAAATTACATTTATGGAGATTAGAGTTAATTCAGGCTAAAATTGTGTGGCTAGTTACATCATCTAGACTCACACTTTAGACTCCTTAAAGTTGATGTTACTCATATGTGGCAGAGAGAGAGAGAGAGAGAGAGAGAGAGAGAGAGAGAGAGAGAGAGAGAGAGAGAGAGAGAGAGAGAGAGAGAGAGATTTCCAAACAAAAGCAAAAGCCAAGAGTTGGCTGAGAGTGATGACCAATCAAATTGCACTAGTCAAATTGCTTTTCTAACAAAATTCTCCAAACCTTACAAAATATTTGTTTTCTAGAGTTGCTTTTAAGATTTTTTGGACTGTGTTTTGCTTATTATTGTACCTTATCTATTACATCAATTTTCGCTCAACTGCACCCATAGAGGTTACTTAATTGTGTTAGCATTGAAACAACCTATTCTACACGATTCATATTGTTCAAAAAAAAGAGCGACTCACCATCAAACATGAAAATTTAAACATCTATTCCATCATTAGAATTGAGTTTGGGATAGTTAGACGTGTTCATTTTGGTCACCATTTCATTCTTTGTGATACAAATAGTCACTTGGAATAGTCTTTGACCAAACACATACGACACTCATTTGTATTGTGACTATTAGGATATGATTTTCTTTTTTTGGGATCAATGATGGAAACATGATTAGGGATTTCTTGGACCTCCGTCTAACCACTAAATATCAAGTGCCAACGTTCCCTATAGTTCATAGTTTACTATTTGTGGAATGGGCAAGTCATTCACAACATTTTTGGGACAATGCACCAACTATTTAGAACATTATCAAGTTATTGAAAAAACATACACAAAGCTAAATTGGGTCAAACTTTTAGTTTTATTTGGATGACTTCAATTTAGACCTAAAATTTCATGAGTTCACAATGAGTTTAAACATTCACATTTTTTAGTATAAAAAGTTTATTTGGCCACTTGTAGCATGATAATTACCATTAATAAGAAAAAGGGAGTATTATGCACAAAACATCCTTGATATGAGTCAAATTAGTTGGGTTTCTTATGGATTACATTTCCAACTTATTAAATCATAAAAAACAGATTGGATGAAACAAAATTGCATTTGCCCATTTTTCATATCAATTTATTACTATGAATAATGTAAGATGGTATCTATAGAGGATAATTGAGGAGCAAAAATTTCAAAGTCATCTCACATGTGTAAATAATGATAAATCAAGTTACCATTCATGGCCATAAACTATGCTCATGTCTAAGGCCAAAATTCATGCTCCTAGACTATAGGGATTTAGATGAGGTCGGCCAGCTCTCAAGATGAGCCACCTTAACTCAATTAATCATGAGCCTAATTTGCCTGATCTAAGGCATTGATTGCTATGGTTAGGGTCTACCTAAGGACACTAAGACCTAATCTTAGATCTGAGCTCACTTGATATGGATTTGGAGCTCATTTGTACATACACTTTTTGAAAATCAAGATTTTGGCAATCTTGCTCTTGCAAGTAGGATACACGCTTGATGTATGTATGATTTTTTGTGTCTATTGAATAAATTTGAACCTGATAACAGTTTCCCATAGTTTTAGCACATGTATATATGTCAAGGGAGGCATAAACCATTTTCCCTTATTGGTCTAAAGTGTAGGAGACCCTTGAAATGAGTTCAGATTGTCACATTACCAATGATTTTGATCAAGGGAGGAGATTGATTTGCATTTGTTGTGTGTGTGGCCAAGATTTGTTAAGATCTCTTGTTTAATGATTTGATATGTTCCTTTACGCATTCAAGAGAATTAGAGAACACTTGGTTGCCCATTTCTAGCATGCTAGTCAACTAGGTTTATGATTGATTGTGATAAAAGTAAGGTGTTCTAGATCTATTTGATCCACTTCTAGTGTGCAGAAGAACATATCACATTGATATATCTATCAAGGATCAGGGAGGATCAAGCTTCTTATATGGAAAACCAAGGAGCGTTCTTGTTGGAAAGCAATGATAGCTTGAATGCGAGCAACTACTCAATATGGAAGGTAAGGATGGAGTCCTTGCTAACTATGAATGTTTTGACAAATATTGTGCTAGGTATTGAGGAGGAGCCTCCTTCTATCCAAGAACAAATATTTTTTCAAAGGATGGTCAAGAAGAATCAATTTTTTTTTTCTGAAGTGTACTTGTTTTGACGATACTAGTAAGCTTGTTCTCTTCAAGTGCACATTTTTCAAATAATGGTGGTGATTCCTTTGATGAGCCAATGAAACTATTTTTCAAAACAATTAATGTCACATGGTTCAAAAAAAGAGTAGATCAAGTGATCATGTTTTGTAGGAACCTTCCTAAGTGTTCTTTTGAATCAAGATCAAGGGAATCTTGCTATTTGAATCTTTGTGAATATCAAGTGAGTTGCAAGTGAGCAAAATCCTAGAAAGAATTTAGAGAGGGCCGAGAAGTACAATCTAGTACAATTCATTAGGAAGATGGGGTCCATTGGTGGATTCTTTCAATGAACCTAGTCAAAGGTTAAATTCTACAAACTACTCAATATGGAAAGTGAGGATGGAGTCACTCCTAGTGCTCCAAGACCTCTTTGATATTTTCCTAGATGAAGAGGATGAGCCTCTTGGAGGACAAGAGTTGGTAAAATACAAGAAGAATGCAAGACTAGCTCTTCATTGTATTAAGAATAATGCTAGTAATAACCTCTTGAAGGATCTAGCCTCTTGTATTTCGGCCAAGGAAGCTTGGGATTCTTTAAAAGCTATATATGAATCCAACAACACTTCAAGAGTGCTTATGCTAAGAAACCAAATCTTACAAAGCATGAGGAGAAGTGATGAAAGTGCACAAGAATCTGTGCTAAGGATCAAGTCTCTCAACAAAGAAACTTGATAATGAGCTTGTACAAATGATCCTCAATGGCTTAGGAGATGAGTTCTCCAATTTGGTTCAAAGCTTTGCCATCGAAGATGTCTTACCTTCTATTGACAAGCTACATAGCCCTGATCAAGTGATACTTGATCGCAATATGCTTCGTTCTCGAATGGAACACGAGATCTTTCGTCAGGTGTATTGTAGAGGTGTTGTCTGTCTGCAGCAAGACCAGAGGCTCGTTTCTTGTTTCACCCAATTCGTCCAGGAACTGGCTTAGCCAAATTATCTCATTGGCCATCTTTGCTGCTGCAACGTACTCTACTTCATAGGATGACTAGGCCACAATGGTTTGCTTCTTGCTGACCCAGAGAACTGCTCTCTTGATGCGATGGTGCATTCTCCTGAGACGCTTTTACAATCGTCTTTGAGAGATGCCCATCTAGCATCGCTGTAGGAAAGCATCCTGAAACTTGCATCACGACAATAACACAACCTGTAATCTCTCATTAATTGAAGATATTGCAGAATGCGTTTTGCAATCTTCCAATGTGTCGAGCCTGGATTCGTGCAGAATTGGCTCATCCTGAATACTGCATAAGCAATATCAAGACGTGTGTTGTTTGCAAGGTACATAAGTGATCCTATCAACTTCCTATAAGGTGTGAGCTGCATCTGTTCTCTCTCTTCCTCATTCTTCGGATAGTCATCATTTGTCAGCACCGTCCCTACGAGCATTGGAGTATTCGCTCATTTGCAGTTCGGCATCCCAAAGTCCTCTAGGATCTTTTGGGTGTATTTGGACTGGTGAAGGTATAACTTACCTCCCTCATAGTCCCTTTCAATTTGTAAGCCTAGGTAACACCTAGCTTCTCCCAAATCCACGATCTCGAAAAGGTTTGAGATGTCTGTCTTCACTTCAGCAATTAGTTGCCCTGCAAAGTATCAGAGTGTCGTTCACATACACAGCCACAATGATGATATGCCCATCTGTAACTTTGACATATACATTGGAATCAGCCAACAGAGGCTTGAACCCTAATGATTTCAGGGCTTGATCTTTCTTCTTGTACCATTGTCGGGCTGACTGTTTCAGACCGTAGATGCTTCTATGCATTCTGCATGCATAGTCAGGAAGTGAATTCAAGACATATCCCGAAGGTTAATCAATATAGACCTCTTCGTCTAGTTCGCCATGCAAGAAGGCTATCTTCTCGTCCACAATGTGGATCTTGAGGTCATAAGCTACTGCATATGCAAATAACAGATGTAGGGACGAATGTTTAATGACAGGAGAGAAGGTTTCAGAGTAGTCAATACCATATCTCTGAGAGAAACCCTTCGCTATCAGTCTTGCCTTGTATTTCGTCACATTCTCATCTGGTCCGTATTTGAGCTTGAAAATCCATTTGCATTTGACAGTCTTGCGCTTATGTGGTAATGGCTGCAACGTCCATACCTAGTTTTTCCTCATGGACTTCATCTCTTCGTTCATGGCCTAGATCCATCTATTAATTTCTGGACATTCAATTGCTTCCTCGAAAGTCTGTGGTTCACCACTGAATCCGCAAAATTCTTCTGATGTGGAAGCTGAGCTGTATCTTGCTGGCGCTCTTCGTGGTATTGTCGACCTTCTAGGAGATCCTCCCGGGACATCAATGTCTTTGTCTTTGTCTGCTCTGCTCGGTCCGGAACCATCTTGGTTTATAGGAACTGTAGCAGCAGGCTGTCTCTCGAATCTTTCTTCCTCAGATTCGTTGTTCGAATGGAAGACGACTCAAAAATCTTCGTTTTCATGCTCGTCCTCTGCTCCCTCTGTCATTGGTGACAGGTCATAGTACTGTCTCTCCAGAACTTTGTAGCTGACATAATCGTCATTGACCATTGTCTTACTCTCATCAAATCGGACATCTCTCACTATTTTCATAGTGTTCGTGTTTGGCATGTAGACTCTGTAGTATGAGGAATTGTTGTCATAACCTACCAGAAATCCCTACTCGGCTTTCTCATCAAGTTTCTTTCGAAGCTTATCAGGAATATGTGTATAAGCTGCACAGCCAAAGATTTTGACGTGAGACAGGTTGGGCTTTCTACCCCACCATAGCTCATGTGGTGTCATGTGAGGGACACCAGACTTACCTATCCTGTTCTGGATGTATGCGGCTATAGCTACTGCTTCAGCCCACAGTAACCTTGGAGCCTTCGAGTAGGCCATCATACATCTGGCTGCTTCCATCAGGGTCTTGTTCCATTGTGCTACGGTGTGTAGGCTGCAGTCCTTCTGTGAGCAATACCACGATCATTGCAGAAGTCAGTGAAGCAATTCGAGATGTATTTGCCACCTCGATCTATTCTGATCTGCTTCACTTTGTTGCATGTACATCTTTCAGTCCAATTCACATAATCTGTGAATTTATCAAGTGCTTCAGATTTATTCTGAATAAAATACACTCTGGCAAATCTACTATAGTCATCAATGAAGGTTATATAATACTTTGGACCTCCTACTGAGATCACATTGAATGGTCTGCAGATGTCAGAATGTACTAATTCTAGAATCTTGGTCGTTCTGTAGGAGTCCTTGATGAATGGAGTGCGTGACATCTTGCCCTTCAAACATGCATCACAGGTGGTCGAACCGGTTGCATTCGAGATGCTGACCCCTATTATCTCTCCATGATGGCTTGCTTGATAAAGTGCCATTGAGTTCATGTGGCATAGTCTTCTGTGCCACAAAGTGTCTGGCGAGTCATCATGAGTATGATGCACCTGATCTGCAAGTAGACGTACCTTTAGATGATATAGGTTTTCTTTTCTTCTGCCTTGAGCGATCATAGTACTGGTACTGGCGTCAATCACGTTGCATGCTTCATCTGAAAACGTCACACGCATCCCTGCATCTGCTATTCTTGCTACAGAGAGTGTTACATACCTATGTAACTAGCAGTACTTCAGACCTCAAAGTCTATTTAGTGTTGGGGGCTAAATGGCAAGGTACCCTTAGGATTAAGGGTATGTGCCCTTGCAGAAGGGCAGACAAGTGACTATACCTTAGTCGGAGGTAATGGAGTCACGTGACCCTTGGATAAGGAGTACCCTTAGTATTAAGAGTAGGTGTCTTAGATAAAGGTACTAGTGTCCTTGGTTAAGGACAGGTAGGTGTCTATGCCTTGGATGGAGGTATGGAACCTAGAGAGGTGTTAGAAAGTCATTGGATGACTATTTTTCTAAACCTTGGGCCTCAACCTTGAACCATATCACTTTATTGGTCTAGGACCAAAGTATACTTGCACAACTTGGGCAATGGGACATAGTAGGAGGGCACCCTTCTAAAGTGTCCATTGAGTTCCCAACTCGCACAAGAAAGACATTCAAAGAGTCATAGGTTATGGAAGGAGTCTCTTGACATTCCATAAGCCTATGGAGGCTCTTGGAGATTCTTTAACTCCCCTAGGCTTCTCTCTCTCTCATTGGATGAGCATGGAACTCCATAGTGCATTGGAGGGGTCCATGGGCCATCTATATGAGGGTAGTAGGGCACCCATTGGTAGGGGGAGATCTCTCTTGTTTGCTTTGCTTATGCTCTAGTGTTGCTACTAGTGTGTAGAGTGCTTTCTTGTGGTAGTATGCTTAAGGTTTGGATCTTGCTTATGGTATGGGACATAAGTAGGGTTTGGATCTTGAGAATGCTATGGAGTGTTGTGGTATGCTTGTGATTTATTTATGGTTAGCAAGGGGGTGCTAGATAGGTCTTGCTTGGAGCTTGGATCTAGCTATGGTTGGGTGGTGAATACTTGAGGTCAGCTTGTTATCTATCTTTGTGTTCAAAGAGTAGGGACACAGGTGGAGGAGAGATCCTTGGAGGCTTGCAGATCCTTACTTGCAGGTGGAGGCATCCTAGTTTGGAGTTGGGGAGCATCTTGGAGCTTGGAGGTTGCTTGGAGGACATTTGGAGGCTCTACCTTGGATCTGAAGGACTTCCTCACCTCTACTTGTAAAAGTGGTATCAGAGCTAGACAAAGGATGGTAACCTTTCTAACCTTCTTCAAGTATAGGCTTTTCTAGTTGTAGGAAGCTTGTAGTTGAAGTACCCAATGAATCTAGTTTTCTTTGGAAGAGAGTAGTGATGCTTATAGAATTGTCTAGGGGCTGATTTTTGATCATGTTAGAGAAGTTTTAAAGTGGGCTTTGGATTTTTAAAAGTTCTGAAAAAAGATTTGTGGGATGGGTAGAGGAAGGCTTCCTCTACATACACAAATTTTTTTTGGCAAAAAGATTGATTCTAGCTATGTGTTTTGATCAAAACTAGTGTTTTTTCTGCATAAATGAAGTGTTTGAAGTTCTGATTTTCATTTTGAAGTTCCATTTTTCAGAACTGTAAATCTGAAAATCAAATCTGAAAAGTGAAGTTTTCATTCAAACTTCATTAGTTACACCTTTCTATCTCCTAGTTTCATGAAGATGGTAATGTAGGAGGGGAATGGTAGTGTAACTTTGTGCATAAAACAAGTTTTGAAGTTCTGTTTTTTTCATTATGAAGTTCTGATTTTCAGACCTGTAAATCTGAAAATCAGATCGAAAAATTGAAGTCATAATACTTCATTAGTTATCCATTTCTAAACACTAGTTTCATGGATTTGGAAATCTAGAATAGTGAGACATGTAAAAACTTTGGTTGCTTTTGAAATGACAAATGGAATTGAAATTGGAATGGGAATTTTATGTAAACATTAGCTTGGATTAGTTAATTGAAGTTTACATAAAGAGAACTTTTATACCAACAAATTCAAGTTACTAATAAGCAGCTTCTTGAAACTAATCAAAGAAACCAAGACTTAGAGTCTAGGTTAGCCAATTAGAAGAAACATGTAGTTTCAACTCCCATAGAAGTGTTTAAGGGGGAGAAGAAAGATAGGAACTTACAAGTGGTAAGTTCTTGGCTAAATGTTTGGAACAAATACTTTGCCATGAACCAATTTCCTAAATCTGAAAAGTTATCCACTGTCACCATGTTCCTTGAAGAAAGAGCCTTAGTTTGGTGGGATGACTTAGTTGCAAAGGGCAATCAACCTTGTACATGGGATGATTTTTGCAAGCTTTTTAGAGATTATTTTCTACCACTTTTGGATGACTATGAACACTTCCAAAATTTGAGTCATTTAACCATGAATAAAGGTTTGGAACAATTTATTCAAGATTTTCATGATTACCTGAATCCACTTTATAGTGATATTCCGCCTAAGGTACAAATGTTAATATTCATTGATGGGTTACCAAAAGATTATCAAGTGGATGTTCGTAGGAACCATCCAAAAATCCTAGAAGGTGCTATTAGGGCTGCAAAATACTTTGATGACACACCTAAGCCACCTAGGAGTCAACAACCTAATTAGCAGAAAAAAAGTTTTCAATTTAAGAGGAAGGATAGGGAAGTTGTTAGTGAAACACATCCCAATTCCAATAATCCTCAGAAAACCAAGAAAAACTTTAAAAACCATCATGGTGGCAATGATAAAGCTGAAGCTCGTAAGAAGAACCTGTGCTTCAAGTGCAATGGCGAGCACCTTGCACGAGATTGTGTCAAATAACTAGCTTCTACCTCAGGTAATCTATCTCGAAGTAATGAGATGGATGTATTTTTTCCTTAGTTCTTTAGTCTTTGGACCTAATGACCTTAAGTGCATCAAAAGTCAAGAAATTGAACAAGGTAACCGTTAAGAATAGATATCCACTATCGTAGATGGATGACCTAATTAATTATCTTGGTGGTGCTGGGTACTTTACCAAGATAGATCTAAGGTCGGGATTCCATCAGATACGCATTAAGGCAGAAGATATACCAAAAACTGGGTTTTGAACTCGCTTTGGTCACTACGAATTTTTGGTGTTGCCTTTTGGTTTGACCAATGCACCGACAACTTTCCAATAGATGATGAACGATTTGTTCAGACCGTATTTGAAAAGATTCATAGTGGTATTCCTAGGTGATATCATGGTGTTCAGTAAGACTTTGGCGGAATATAAAGAGCATCTTAGATTGTCTAGGACATCCTAAGAAGGGAAAAACTCTTTGCCAAAGAGTCTATGTATGACTTTTTTTGTGAAGGAATTGTCCTACTTGGGGCATAAGATTTCCGAACGGGGAGTGGAGATTGAGGCCGATCGTATCCAGAGGGTTATTGATTGTCCTATTCTCACCACAATTCGAGAAATCAAGTCTTTCTTGGGGTTTGTAGGATTTTTCCATCGACATATTCCCCACTTTGCTCGATTGGCATTTCTCCTTACCCAGGCCTTGAAAGGCTATATGAATCTAAGCCGGAGGGCTAAGAGTCCACTAGTGGTGTAAATGGACAATATGAATAATTATTTTGATTTGCTTAAGAAAAGTGTCACTTCGGCACCGATACTAATCATTGGCGATTCTAATAAGGCTTTTGTGGTTAGGACCGATGCCAAAGATTATGCTATTGGAGCTGTTTTGATGCAGGATGGACATCTCGTGGCTTATGAAAGCAAGAAACTCAATCCTGTTCAGTCTAGGTATTGTACCTATGAGAAGGAACTGTTTGCAATCGTTCATTCCTTGAAAATTTGGCGACATTATTTGTATGGAGCCAGATTTGAAGTTTTGATGGATCATCAAACTCTTCGATATTTCTGTGATGCTACAGATTTAAAGAGGAGGCAAGCTAGATGGGTTGAGCTGATGCAAATCTTTGACTTTTCTATACGTTGTTATTGTAAATGACGTCAAAATACTCTAGCAGATGCTTTGAGTCGCTTACCGGTTATTAATCAGTTGTGCTTTATTGTTATAAAATTGGAGTTGTTTCAGTCTCTTCAAGGACTATATGAGTCCGATCCTTCTTTTGGAAAGTAGTGGCAACAAGTACTTTCGGGGGTCGATTCAGGTTTGCAAGATTCCTCGAATCAAGGAAATATTGAAACGAATTTTCTAATTCGAAACATGATTTTGTTTCGTAAAGAAAGGTGTGTGTACCGAAGAAAGACACTGTAAGGGCCCAAATCTTGCATGTGCAGGACATCCGGATATACAAAGAACACTTGACTTAGTTCGAAGACAATTTTGGTGGCCTAAGATAAAAAGTTAGGTAGAGGCCTATGTACTTAAATGTACTAAGTGCCAGTAAAATAAAGTAGAGTTTTTAAAAGCTAGTGGCCTGTTACATCCTTTAGATATTCCTACTGGAAAGTGGAAAAGTATATCTATGGATTTTGTGGTCGGGCTTCCACGTACAGGGAAGGGTCACGATTTGGTTTGGGTCATTGTTGACAGACTTACGAAGTTTGCTCAATTTATCCCCAACCATGCATATATCTAGGCTGGCCTCAAGACACCATCAACTGTGTACCCTGATGCAAGTCCACAATGATGATGTCGGCACTATAGGTGGTGCTCTTACCTTTCCTAATCCTCCTAGAAGAATTATTTCTTTCCATAAAGCATTTCATGGCCTGATATTCTTGTAGATTGTCCCCATGAGATAATCCTTCCCTTACCATGTTTACATCACCCACAATGACCTTAATAGTAGATGTTAACTTGGTGTTAACACCTACCATGTCCACTTTCATGTACTCATACTCCTCACATCTTCTTTTAGTAGGCGTGTAAGGCATGGTATCCTGTACATAGAGGAACCGTGAGAGAATCTGCCTGTGGAGCGCTGGCCAGGGCAAAATTTTTTTGCCCTGGTAGCCCACCTCCATAGCATGTCGGCGTGGTATGGAGGTGGGTTGCCAGGGCAAAATTTTTTTGCCCTGGCCAGCGCTCCACAGGCAAATCCTATGGAGCACTAGCCAAGGCAAAATTTTTTTCCCCTGGCCAGCGCCCCACAGGTAGATCTTGTGGAGCGCTGACCAGGGCAAATTATTTTTGCAATGGCAGCCCACAGATCATAGCAAAAATACAAAGCTTAACGTTAGATAGGATGACATATTGCATACCATTAAATGGTTGGATCTTGCTCTATTGCTGGCTGAATCCTCCTTTCTCTCTTGCTCTGAAGCCCTTGCTCTCTCTGCCTTGATTTGGTTTACTTGCCTTTCTATCGTTCTCTATCTCTTTCTCTCACTCTCTCTCATTGTCTAACTATATAACTCTCTCTCTCACTCTCACTCTCACTCTCACTCAATCTCTCACTCAATCTCTCTCTCTCTCTCTCTCTCTCGCTCTCTCTCTCTCTCTCTCTCTCTCTCTCTCTCTCTCTCTCTCTCTCTCTCTCTCTCTCTCTCTCTCTCTCTCTCTTCTCTCTCTCTCTCTCTCTCTCTCTCTCTCTCTTCTCTCTCTCTCTCTCTCTCTCTCTCTCTCTCTCTCTCTCTCTCTCTCTCTCTCTCTCTCTCTCTCTCTCTCTCTCTCTCTCTCTCTCTCTCTCTCTCTCTCTCTCTCTCTCTCTCTCTCTCTCTCTCTCTCTCTCGCATTATCTACACATTGCATGAAGCACACTGCTTGAAAAATCAATCTGAATAATCCATGAAGATTATGCACCTGGATGAGTCCACAGATCGCCCATCGCTCTCCCAACGGTTCTCACGGTTCCCCTCTCACGGTTCCTCTCTCATGGTTCCTCTCTCACGGTTCCTCTCTCACAGTTTCTCTAATGGTTTTCACGGTTCCTCTCTCTCAACAGTTCTCACGGTTCCTCTCTCTCAACGGTTCTCATGGTTCCTCTCTCACGGTTCTCACGGTTCCTCTCTCTCAACGGTTCTCACAGTTCTCAACGGTTCTCACGGTGAGAGAGAGAGAGAGGGAGAGCATCCAAGAGAGAGAGAGAGAGAGAGAGAGAGAGAGAGAGAGAGAGAGAGAGAGAGAGAGAGAGAGAGAGAGAGAGAGAGAGAGAGAGAGAGAGAGAGAGAGAGCATCCTGAGAAGCATGAGCGAGAGAGAGGGAGAACCGTGAACCGTGAGAACCGTGAGAACCATGAGTGAGAGAGGAACCGTGAGAACCATGAGTGAGTGAGAGAGAAGGAGAGCATCTGAGAGAGAGAGAGCATCATGAGAACCGTGATTGAGAGAGAGGGAGAGCATCCACGAGAGAGAGAGAGAGAGAGAGAGAGAGAGAGAGAGAGAGAGAGAGAGAGAGAGAGAGAGAGAGAGAGAGAGAGAGAGAGAGAGGAACCATGAGAGAGAAGAACTGTGAGAGAGGAACCGTGAGAGAGAGGAACCATGAGAGGAACCGTGAGAGAGAGGAACCGTGAGAGGAACCATGAGAGAGAGGAACCGTGAGAGAGAGGGACCGTGAGAGAGAGGAACCGTTGTTATAGCATCGTTGAACCATCGTTCCTCTCTCTCAACGGTTCTCACAATTCGCTCTCTCTCTCTCTCTCTCTCTCTCTTGTATTATCTACACATTGCACAAAGCACACTGCTTGAAGAAGCAATCTGAACAATCCATGAAGATTATGCACTTGGATGAGTCCACAGATCGCCCATCGCTCTCTCAACGGTTCTCACGGTTCCTCTCTCTCAACGATTCTCACGGTTCCTCTCTCTCAACGGCTCTCATGGTTCCTCTCTCTCAATGGTTCTCACAGTTCTCACGGTTCCTCTCTCTCAACGGTTCTCATGGTTCCTCTCTTGCAGCTCCTCTCATGGTTCTCATGGTTCTCACGGTTACTCTCTCTCAATGGTTCTCACGGTTCCTCTCTCTCAACGGTTCTCATGGTTCTCAACAGTTCTCACGGTGAGTGAGAGAGAGAGAGAGAGAGAGAGAGAGAGAGAGAGAGAGAGAGAGAGAGAGAGAGAGAGAGAGAGAGAGAGAGAGAGAGCATCGTGAGAACCGTGAGCAAGAGAGGGAGAACCATGGACCATGAGAACCATGAGTGAGAGAGGAACCGTGAGAACTGTGAGTGAGAGAGAGAGAGAGGGAGAGCATCCGAGAGTGAGAGAGCATCTTGAGAACGAGAGAGAGGGAAAGCATCCGAGAGAGAGAGAGAGAGAGAGAGAGAGAGAGAGAGAGAGAGAGAGAGAGAGAGAGAGAGAGAGAGAGAGAGAGAGAGAGAGAGAGAGAGAGAGAGAGAACTGTGAGAGGAACTGTGAGAGAGAGGAACTGTGAGAGAGAGGAACCGTTGTTATGGCATCGTTGAACCATCGTTCCTCTATATCAACGGTTCTCACAGTTCTCACGGTTCTCTCTCTCTCTCTCTCTCTCTCTCTCTCTCTCTCTCTCGCATTATCTACACATTGCACGAAGCACACTACTTGAAGAAGCAATCTGAACAATCCATGAAGATTATGCACCTAGATGACTCTGCCTAAGAGAACCATGAAAGCCTGTAGCCCTGATCATGAAGATACTATGACATGGCAAGTGCTATATGTGTATATCTCCCATCTGCTCTCTAAATATATGCAATGAGCTGGAAAGCTGCATCTACCTGTATGGGTGGAACAACAAACTTGGCAAGGACCTCGTGTGGAATGGAGGGCTTTGCCCAGATCGTGCAAGCTAACAAGGTGATCTGTAATCTCGAGATACTAGCCCAATGTGAGGAAAGAACGGTACACCATGTCTCTACTGAGTATAAGGTTGTGGGGGTGACAATGGTATCAAAAAGTCTACACTTACTCCCATCAACACACACACACTAGTACTCGTAAAAGATGTTTTTTATAACCTTATAAAAAACCTTCTAACTTCTAATATAATAGGCATTTTCTCAAATTAGCTTAAAATAAATTGTTGGGCTGATTTCTAATCCTTAAGTTCCCTTTTTCATCCATATTTAAACATGGAGAAAAACCTTTCATCAAAAAAATTTCCTTTACAAAACCTTAAGCATTCTATACAAAGCTTTTGATAATCAAGAGTTATCAATTTAAAACTAAAACAATAAATACAATGTCAAATCAAATAAATGCTAGGCTCAAATATCAAATCTTAATACTAGCCTCTAAGTTGATTTTACAGTCTATTATGTATAGATTGAATTTTGAAGACCTAACTTTAAAGCCAAAAACCTTTTTGTTTACATTAAATTTTGTAGCAAGTAAAAAACTTACATAGTATTTTTGAACAATTAACAAAATTTATTGATCCTAAATCTAGCCAAATTCATAAACCTACAAACTTAAAACAAAGGGTGAAATGTTAAATGTAACAATTGGGATGTTTGTATTTGTCGATTTTTCGTGAGCACTGACACACACACATGCCCACAATATCTTAACACTGCAGTTGTAGGAAAATGTGCACACCTTGATCACTACTGTAAAAAAATATATCTCACTACCTACCAAATTCCAATACTTCAACTAAATTTTTCTTTTCACTAAAACTTTCTTCACGTACATGCTTAGCAAGTAAAAATTACGAGCCATTGATCATTTTACTGCAACTATGTTACGATGTGTAAAACATGTACATATATTAAACAAAATTTGATGTCTTTTAACATGGGTATGTAATATAGCATGAATAACATGATATGTTTAGTATTTTCTACTTATAAGAAATCATATATGATCATAGCAACATATTCATAAAATAAAATAATCAACTTGAGATTGTGTAAAAATAGATTGGACCATTCAAATTTGCCATGTCATGTGTTGAAAAGTGTTGCTTGAACTCTATTGGGGGCTCTATGATTGATTATTTCCAACCTATCTTACTAATTACCAAGAGTTTAAGCAAAAGATTTCAGAAAGATGTTGAATTACTATACTCTTACTAATTTAAAACCGTGATCTAAGCTAACGTTAAACATGTGATAATGTGCCAAAATATGTCAAATAGATGAATAATTACTTTCAAACTATGATATTTTGCTATCAAGGTAAAGACATACATGTGATATTGTTTGAAAGGACATGGTTTCATTAAGTAGCTTTTTATAGATGTATATGCATGTGATGAAAACTATAGTCTTCAAAGTTTAGGAACTTCTTTTGTGGATCTCATAGTCACATATTATCTACTATAAAACATTGAAACGAATAATATCTTTGTATACATGATCATCTATAAAATTTCTAAGTGAAACGCGCCCTGACCTGATGGCATGACTTCAACAATACACTCTAGGTCGTGGCTAATCTGCCACTCTTGTAATCTCCTGATTAGTTGTAGATGCTTAATTACTCTAATCTTAAAGGTTACATAGAGCGACTATATACTTACTGGATGATACTTGACACATATAGAACATACATACATACACATGAAATAGTCTGATGCTAGTAAACAATCAAGACGAAATACAGACAATAAGTCCGCCTGCATGTGAGACGAGTTTTGTGATCAGGATCCATTTGATCCACATGTCCGCTAGTAAGCGAAACATCCATTCGTGAGAGAATTGTATTTCTCTCATGCCAACGCACTATGTGGATCTACATGTAGTGCTCTAAGAATCATAGAAAATCAATAGATGACCTTGTAGCCATTGTGCACATGTCAATTTATGATGTATGATCTTGAATGAAAATGTGTCTACTGTTATTTGTGTGTCTGATTCTCCCATTCATTTCAATTTCGCACATTGGTTGAGATTTGTTGAATGCTGCATCAACAGCGCCTGACCATATTCTGGAGGACTGTAGGAGTGATTCAGCTGGCAATGTCCAACGATCGCATTTGAACTCCATCCGAGTCACGTTGAATTGTGGTTGCTTCGCTTTCGCAATTGTTTCGCAACCGCGAAAATTTCCTGCATCACTAAAATAAAAGTATCTAGGCCTCTTTCACACGTGTGAAAGGTTAGATTCAAAACTATGTACAAAAATTGCCAATTTAGGCCTCAAACTAGCTAGGAAATGTTGACAATTTTCACAGTATTCCTATATTCTAGGAGACTAGCTCTTTAGATTTTAGCCATATTCTAGAAGGTCAACTTTGGATAAGGATCAAGGATGGATCAAATTGATAGATTTGAGTGATGTGGCACTCTTCACACCTGTGAAGACCTGCTGGACTGTACCAGACTCGTGGATGTACTTGATCCATAAAAGGATCATCATTTTGCTAATGAGATTGATGAGACTTTTGCATTCTACACTTTTGTGAGATTTCTAGTCGATAGAATTGTGATTTTATTGAATGATTGCTATCAAGAACCAATGTACTTGTTGTTTCAGGTGCAAGCCGTACAGTGGACAGTACTCCACACGTGTGAGGCCACTCTCACTTGTTCATGAAGATTTGATCCATTGCTCTTGCTTAAATCTAAATGTAGTGAATCTAGATCAAGATCTAAAGTGTAGAACTTGATAGATCCATTGATTAAGCAACCAATAACTCTCTATAATTGTTAAGTACAATCATTAATGTCCTAAAAATGAAATTTTATCACCATCAACTTAACATAGACTTATTTCATATTCAATGATCTTAATTCCATATCTAGCTTAACAAAAGCATAAAAATTTCTTCATCAGTCACTAATCTTTCCGACATGAAATCATGTTGGATCTTAGATTCTTGAGGTGCAATCATGTTGGTTCATAGATTCTTGACATGCAACAGTCATGAAGTGACATGCATGGTCCTTAGGCAATGGATGGTGTGACATGCGAGCTTCAAATCTGACATGCAAGCTTTAGATCTAACATGCATGGACAATAGGCCACTAATGGTATGACATGCAAGCTTCAAATATGACATGCAAGTTTTAGATCTAACATGCATGGACAATAGGCCACTGATGACATGACATGCAAGCTCTATATCTGACATGCAAGGACAATAGGCCACAGATAGTCTGACATGCAAAAGTACCGATCAACCATTATTACAAATGGGTAACAGTTTCAAGAGCGTACCATGGTTTCGAGAGAAGGTGAGAGTGAGAAAGGGGGAGAGAGAGTGTGTGTGTTTGTGTGTGTGATGTGAAAGAGAGATAGAAAATCCGAGGGCTTGAGCTCCAAAAATCCTGTAATAACAAAATAGCATAGCCTCCTTGAGGTAATGCCTCAATCCTCTTCTCCAAAGCACCTGTACACAATAAACAACAAAATGGCAGAGCTTCGATGCAACATCCTTCAATCCTCTTGGTAGAGGGGCGCATTTCCACTTATATAGAGAGTGGAGAGTCCTTCCAAAGTGAGTGAGGTGTTAAGTTCAAGTGCATGAGGTGTGAGGAAGACTCCAATTGGACTTAGGGTGAAGTGGAGTGCATGGATGAGGTGTATTAGATAGAGAGGGTGAATGAGTGATGTGTATTAGCTTGGGAGAGTTATTATGGTGATTTGTCATATGAAGTGAGAGTGTAGGAGGGCGTCTCATTCTAGGTGTCAAATAGTCTAGAATGCATTTGAAAAAATAGGTGGGAGGTAGGTGGTACAAGGTTCAAACTCGACTTTTAATTACATATAATTTTACATGGTTACAACTTGGGAATTCACCCAAGTGCAATCTTCCTGAGGAAGAGCCAAGGGTATATGTCCATCTTGTTTTTGCGTAATGTCCATCAATTCCTAGGCCCTTTTTCTAGAGGTTGCCCATCCTCAATCATGGTCATTGGCACTTATTTTCTAGAGGTTACCCGTCCTCAATCTTGGTGGAACAAGTCACTAGGGTGATCAGAGCCTAGGCCTTGTCATGTTGTTTATAGACTCCTCTGAGCCTTCATTATAGACTTAGTAATAAGCCTTCTTTATAGACTCTACTGAGCCTTCATTATAGACTTTGTCAAAAGCCTTCTTGATTACTGTCTTTAAGCTTGAAAAGCTTCTTGTTTCGAATCTTGTTTCTCCTGGCACTTTCTCGAGTACCTGCACATACCCTCAAAAAGAGGTCAGTCCTTAAGCCCAGAGGGCTTCTTATTCTTGTTTTGATTCTTCAAGTACGTTCGTGAGTACCTACACATCCCTTCAAAGAAAGGTCAGTGTTCATAATACCATCAAACATGGTTCATAGAAGATTCTTAGTTCTACAAGTATCAATGTTTGTTACTCAATTCATTAAAGTAATAAATTCATACAATATCCTAAAAGAATATTGATCAATGAGCGTATTGTTGTTATATCACACTGAAGCACAACAATGATAGCTACAACCAGAATGACGACGTAATTGGGAGGCTCAAAATCATTCGTCTCATGGACGGAGCATCTCAAGTAATCTATGTTGGGATGATCTATTTATAGATTGCATCCATGTATTAACTACATTAAATGTTTGTCACCTAATTAGATAAGTCGTTGTACTTGGAAGTATATGGCTTTTGTGACAATTGTATATAGTGTATATTGTCAACCCGTAGGGAATGTTGACGAGGACGTCGCAAATTCTCTCACTTCGCATTTTATGTGAAGTGGTTTTCTCTCACTTCGCAAATTTTGAGAAGTGGCTGGGAATATGTCTCGTTCAAAATAGACAACCTTCACTTTTTCTCTCTCTTCAGGTTTTTGCGAAAAAGCCGAAGGTGCCTTTAAACAGTTCAACTCTTGAAAGTAGATGACCTTCGAGAATTTTCTCTCTCTTCGCATTTTTGCGAAAAAGTCGAAGGTGCCCTAAAATGGTTGAATTTTGAACTGTGGCAAAATAGTTTAAACTTTGAACTGTTGCAAAATAGTTTAAATTGTTGAACTATGCTAGTTTTGCATTTCGGGGAAATGCAAAAAAGGCAACACTGTAGAAAACATAGTTCATTTCTGCAGACTGTCGTGACACTTAGAGTATTTTTGTAGATTGTCGCGAAAGTAATGTATTTCTGCAGACTTGTTCTAAATGCTAATTTTGTGGAAGTCCTTGAAGATGGCCAAGTCTTCAATGACTTCAAGTTATTGAACTTAACATCTGAACTTGAAATTATGATAGGATTGGTTACCCTTTGTTGGAGGTCAGCCAGAAGCCTGTTGTAGACGTTCTTCAAATAAATTGGTTGTCTAAGTTTGTGATTCCTTCATGTATCAGATGAGGCGACGTAGAACCAAAGTTGGTTTCACCTGACCCTAGATCAATGATCAATAAACATGCAAGAAGAATCATGAAATAGAAATTAGTCATTCACCAAAGAGACAACTGTGGGCTTAATTTCCAACAGTCCTCCTTAAAGTCAAGGTTGGTGCCTTGGTATCTTTGTCAGGTTTAGCATGTTGAAGAACTTCTGATGTTTGATCCTCGAAAGCACTTTGGTGAAGATGTCTGCGACCATTTCTATTGTGGAGCAGTATTGAAGGATCACTTGCCCTGAGAAAACTTTCTTCCGAATGAAATGATACTGGATTTCTATGTGCTTGGATTTGCCATGAAATTTGGAATTCAGTGACAGTGAAATACAGCTCAAGTTGTCACATAGAATGGTGGTAGCATTAAACTGAGTGTGATGTAAGTCGTGAAGTAACAACCTCATCCATACAGCTTCTTTTGAAGCTTGACATGCTGCGATTGTACTCTGCCTCGGTCGAAGAAAGTGCAACTAATTTCTGCTTCCTTGAGTTCCACAAAATCGGTCCCCCTGACAGATAGAAACAGAACTCGGAGGTAGATTTTATGGTAGAGTCTGTTCCTCCCCAATTTGAGTTAGAGTAGCCTCGCAGGACGAGTGGGTCGATAGCATTTCCATCATAACATAAAATGTGATTTAAACTTCTCTGAATATATCTCATCACTCTCTTTAATGATTTCTAATGAGAGATCCTAGAACTAGACATGAATTGACTTACGCTAACAATGTATGCTAAATCTGGTCTAGTACACAACATTGCATACATCAAAGATCCTATTAGTGAATGATAAGAGTACTTTGCTATGTTGAGTACTTCACTACTATTTTCAAAAATGCCTTTTAGATATGTCTGCTGGCTAAGATAGATCTTCTTCTGAGGCCTATTTCTAGTAATGTGAATTCCTAGCAAAGAATGGACAGTTCCTAAATCAGTCATGTCAAATTCCTTTGACAGATCACTCTGAGTAGTGTTCAGAAGAGAAGTGTTGTTAGACAAAATAAATGCATCATCTACGTAAAGAGCTATGTGAATTGAATTGGTGCCTATATGCTTCGAATAAACATTACAGTCAGCTGAATTGTTTGCAAATCCCAATTGAATGAGATAAGAGTTGATTCTATCGAACCATGCTCTTGTGGCCTGTTTCAGACCGTAGATTGCTTTGTGCAACTTGCGCACTTTGTGCTCTTGGCCTTTGATTTTGAATCCTTCCAGTTGGAAGGTATACAGCTCCTCTTTGACATTGTCGTTGAGAAATGTTGTCTTGACATCCATTTGGTGCATTTCAAGGTCTTTTGTGGCTGCTAATGCAATCAGAGTCCTGATTGACTGCATCTTGACGACAGGACTAAAAATTTCTTGATAATCTACTCCTTGGACTTGAGTGAATCCTTTAGCAACAAACCGTGCTTTCCATTTAGCAATGGAACCATCAGAGTTGATCTTCTTCTTGAAGATCCACTTGTTGTCTATAACTCTCTTGTGAGTGGTAAAGTCAACCAGTGTCCAGGTCTGATTCATCAAAAGTGAGTTGTACTCGCTTTCCATAGCTTCTTGCCACTTCACAACATCCTTGGAGCTAATTGTTTCGGCTAGGCTCTCTAGTTCTTCTGATGAAGTTCAAAATGATTGAGGTGTATACCTCTCAGAAACTGTCCGAGTCGGTGAGGATCTATGGACGTTTGGTTGACCAGGATGCGATGATGCTTCTGAATTTCTCCGGCTTTGCTCGAGCTGGCTTGGTCTGGTCTGATGACAAGTACTATCTGCTACTCAACTTTTGTAGCTGTAGCTGCAGGTTCTGTAGAAGAAACATTATCGTTGGAAGATTCCATGCTACGTAAAATAGGATGAAATGATATAGCATCATTTATCAATGGTTGTTTGAAATCATAGTATGTATGTTCTTCAAATATTACATCCCTAGAGACAAATACTACACTGGTGGATGGATCATAAACTTTATAAGCTTTATGCTCATCAAAATAGCCAATCGGAAAATACATTTATTTGTCCTATAATCCAGCTTCTTCCTAAGCTGTTTAGGAATGTGAACAAAACATATATAACCAAAAATTTTGAAATGGCTGACACTACGCTTGTGCCCATGCCAAACTTCATGAGGAGTTTTGTTGTTGATGGCTTTGGTGTTGGATCTATTCTGCACGTAATAGGCTGTGGCAGTAGCTTCTGCCCAGAACTTCACAAGTATGTGTGCTTGATGTAGCATGGATATGCCTAAGTTGAGAAGAGTTCGATTCTTTCTTTCTGCAATTTCGATTTGTTGAGGTGAATCAAAAGTGGTGAACTGTCTTCTAAGGGCCATGTTCATCCATGTAGTCAGACATCTTATTAGAGAGGTATTCGCCGCCACGATCAGTTTGGAGTACCTTCACTTTTGTAGACGTTTGTGTCTCAGCCATGGCCTTGAATCTCTTGAAGCATTCAAAGGCTTCAGATTTGTGCTTAATAAACATGACTATAGACCATCTAGAATAATCATCTATGAAAGTGATAAAATAGATTGCATCTCCTAAGGACGGAGTTGGCATTGGACCACAAAGATCACTATGTACAAGATCCAATACATGCTTTGTTGGAAACTTGCTTCTAGAGTGTTTGTCATAGACACATGATTCACAAAAAAAGGATTTCCTATTTAATGAAGAAGGGAAATACAATCCGTCAACTAAGTTATTACAACGCATATAGGAAAGTGATCTTGTATTCAGATGTCCAAATCGACTATGCCATAGAATAGCATTATCATTTACATTTTCATAAGAGATGCTAGCTAATGCAATTAAATTAGAGAGTACGTAAATATTTTCAACTCTAGTGCATGTAGTCAGAATAGTATCTTCCTCAAATATTGTACACTTCTCAGATGAGAAAGTAACTGTGTAGCCCTCATCACTTATCTTAGAGACTGATAACAGGTTCTTTGATAGGTGAAGGATGTTGGGAAAACAAATAGATAGATCATTGTTGAATGTGATCGTAATTGTCCCTTTGCCTTCCACACGTATGGTGTTTGAATCTCCGAGATAGATGAATTGATCTCTGTTGTAAGGTGCATACTCGATAAACCATTCCTTGCAAGAGGTCATTGTCCAGGTACCAGCTATCATAGTCTTCGTTGCTGTTGTTGTAAGTCATTAATGAATGTGTATCTTACTGCTTGAATTCTGCCATGTTGGAGGAGTCTGGCTGCCGCTGTTGTTGCTTCTTCTTCTCGTTGTAGATCCAGATATGACACTCCTTGATGTCGTGATTGGATCTCTTGCAATATCTATAGAAAAGCATCTTTCGTGATTATGAGGCTTCGGTTGTTGCTGTTGCACTTGATTTTTGCCCTTGGAGTAGTCTTTCTTCTTGGTGTATAGAGCCATGGATTTGTCTTTGATAGACAGGCTGCTAGTCTTTCTCCGCATTTCTTCTTGAAGAAGATGACCCATCACCTTTTGAAGAGTGAGGTCGGGTTGTGTGGAGATCATCATCACAAAGTGCTCATATGACTTTGGAAGAGAAGAAAGCAAGTTCATAACGACATCATCATCTTGAATAGAATTTCCTACAACTGATAACTGATCCAATAAAGAGTTGAAGTTGTTGATGTGAGAAGTGATGGCAGTAGAATCAGACATGCTAAGAGTAAAGAACGTCCTTCTAAGATGTAATCTAGTGGTTACATCATGAGTCTCATAGAGAGATTTGATAACAAATCTAATGCATCCTTAGAGGTTTTGCATGTGGTAACATGGGATATTTGGGAGTCAGCTAGATTGAGTGTAAAGCATGCTAAGGCCTTCTGATCTTTGATATTCCATGCCTTCGCTTGATCACCATCTTCTGGTTTCAAGTCAGCTCCTTCTACTACATCCCAAAGATCTCTATATATCAACATCATCCGGAGTTTTAACTTCCAGATGTAGAAGTTAGAACCATTGAACTTGTCAATGATTCTAATTTTGTTGGATATGAAGACAAAGAGCTACCTATATGAGATATACTAACAGTAATACAAATAGAACACACTTAATCTCTCGGTTTGTATGAGCTAGGCTTTGATACCAATCTGATGGGACAAGGGAGTGTAAAGAACGTGAACAGAGAAGAGAGCATAAATATCGTGGAACAACTCTCCCGTTACAATCAGTTGCTAGATGCAAAAACAGTCTAATAGAAAGCTTCTACTAAGTATAATCACAACTTTAAGTGTTCTAGTTGCCCAACAAGATTTTAAAAATTAGTTCATAATCACAAAAACAAGAATACAGTCCACCAAAGAGATTAGAAATGGTTTTCGTGTGTGTGGTATTACTGGAAATCAGATTCAATATGAAGTTTAGTTCTGAAATAGCAATGTGATAGTGCGAGTTCCTTAGGCGTCAAAGATAGCCATCGTCTGATCAGAAACTGAGGAATCATAGACGTCCGTGTTCTGATTAGAGTGAGTGAACAAATGTTATCAAACAGCAATGAAGTGCATTCAAATCACAATAATCATTCATCTACGTTATACACAGATAGAAAAATGTATTGTTGTTATATTACACTGAAGCACAACAATGATAGCTACAACCAGAATGACGGCGTAACTAGGAGGCTCAAAATCATTCGTCTCATGGACGGAGCACCTCAAGTAATCTATGTTGGGATGATCTATTTATAGATTGCATCCATGTATTAACTACATTAAATGTTTGTCACCTAATTAGATAAGTCGTTGTACTTGGAAGTATATGGCTTTTGTGACAACTGTACATAGTGTACACTGTCAACCCGTAGGGAATGTTGACGCAGACGAGGACGTCGCAAATTCTCTCACTTCGCATTTTACGTGAAGTGGTTTTTTCTCACTTTTTGCAAATTTTGGGAAGTGGCTAGGAACGTTCCTCGTTGAAAATAGATGACCTTCGTTTTTTCTCTCTCTTCGGATTTTTGCGAAAAAGCCGAAGGTGCCTCAAAACAGTTCAACTTTTGAAAGTAGATGACCTTCGAGAATTTTCTCTCTCTTCGCATTTTTTGTGAAAAAGCCGAAGGTGCCCTAAAATGGTTGAACTTTGAACTGTGGCAAAATAGTTTAAACTCAAGTTTCACAACAAACAAGGTTTCATGAAAAATGAAACCAATTCTATGCCCGAGAATATAAGGACAAAATTACTATTCAGAAATTCAGCAGTGATTCTAAGTCCATTGACATTGAGTAATGGTTGAATAAACTTGATCGCTACTCTGTTCGATAGACTTGATCCAGCAAAAATTATCTTTGCTACAATCCATTTTGAAGAGGCATCTTATAAGTGGTGCAAGAGGAAAGAGAATAGTTTGTGAATAGAAGAGTGTAACAAGCAAACTAGTTGGTCTTTATTCAAAAATGCTTGCATCAGTACTTTTAAAAGGCCATTTTAAGATGATGAAGACTTCGAGAAATGGATAGTGAAATGTCAAAGAAGTCCTATACAATAGTATAATTGGAGTCTAACTTTGAAGTTACACGTGTATGCATGTTACCTAACATTTTGCATGACATCATAAATGATCCTATCTATCCCAAACTCGACCTATTCTAGAAGGTTATGTGCTCAATTCACATACCTTTATGTACAATAAAATATACAATGGAAATAAGATAGACATGGCCCCTAAACTCAAGATAGGAAGATATAATTTTACTAATCTTCACACTCCTCCTTAAAATATATGTTCCTATCCAACGTAGACTTTGAGATTAGACCAAGGTTAGACCTCATCTTGATAGATATATTCTTGAGCAATGGTTTGGTGAAAAGATCTACAACACAATTTGAAGATCCAACATGCTCCAATGAGATCTCTCTCCTAATAACTTTTTCTCTTACAAAATAATGAGCTACCTCAATGTGTTTGCTCCTTGCATGGAACGCAGGATTTTTCAAAAGAGCCTGAGCCGAGATGTTATCATTCTTGGTAATTGGAAGGTCTTCATCTCCATAACACTTTAGCTCCAAGAGTAGCCTTTTGATCCATAAAACTTCCTTTGTTGTGGTTGTAAGAGATTTGTACTCAACTTCACTAGATGATAAGGATATAGTTGCTTGCTATTTTGATAGCCAAGAAACTAGATTTCCTCCAAGAAAAATCGTGTAAGCACTTGTGCATTTTCTATCCAACCTATCTCCTACAAAAATCAAGTCTGAAAAAGCAACCAAAGTTAGATCTTCTCCTTTGTAGATCAGTCCAAAATCTAAGGTAGAAGATACATATCTCAAGATTCTTTTAGCCAACTTCCAATGATATATCTTTGAATCTTGCATGTGTTGGCTTAGCTTATGCACACTAAAGCTTAGATCAGGCCTTGTCACTGTTAACCATATAAGTGAGCCAATAAGACTCCTATAAAGAGTGATGTCCTCGAAGGATCTTTCATCATCTTTTATAGGAAGTTTTACAATGTGCTCCATTGGTGTATCTATGCCTTTACAGTTTTCCATTTGGAATTTCTTAAGCATGGAAAGTGCATATCTGTTTTGACTTATGAAAGCATGATCTTTCCATAAGTCAATTTCTAGGCCTAAAATGTAGTGAAGAACTCCTAGATCTTGCATCTTAAATTCACTACCAAGTGCATGTTTAGTTTCTTCAACTAGTTCCTCATTATTTCCACTAAGAATGATATCATCTACATAGATGAGAAGAATAACTATAAAGTTATTTACAAACTTAATGTATAGTGAAGGGTCATATTCATTAAGATGAACTTCGAGTGATATGAGAAAGGAGTTGAGCCTTGCATACCAAGACCTTGGTTCTTGTTTTAGTCCATAGAGACTTTTGAACAAAAGACAAACTTTTAAATTTTCAGCTTCTTTCACAAATCCAGGTGGTTGCTCCATGTAAATCTCCTCCTCAAAATAACCATTGAGAAAGGCATTAGAAACATCAAGCTGAAACATCCTCCAATTGTGATAACATGCAAGAGAAATGAGAATTCTTATAGTTACCATTTTTGCAACAGGTGCAAAAGTGTCTTGATAGTCAAGACCTTTGATTTGTGAGTAACCTTTCGCACAAAGTCTTGATTTGAATTTGTTGATGGATCCATCATTGTTGTACTTGATCCTGAATAACCACTTACATCCAATGACATGCATGTTGTTTGGTGGCTCCACAAGCTCCCATGTGTTGTTTGACATCAAGGCTTCAAACCCAATGGTCATTGCTTCAACCCATCTCTTGGATTGAAGTGCTTCTTGGACATCTTTAGGCTCTTCATCTGATATGAAGAATGCATGATGGGAAGTTTCACCTTTCACTTGCCTTGACAACATGCTGCTGGTGTGATGCCTCATTCCTCTTTGAGTGATTGATCCATAGCTTGGGGGCTAGATCCATTCGATCTAGGTTGGTTGGATTGGTTTTTCCACCATCAGGTTCCCTTGCGTTGCTTGTGTTTGGCATGCTTAACATAGGATCCTTGGATTGAGGACTTTATACGTAGTGTATTCCACTTAGCCACTGGAGCAAATGTCTCTTCATAGTCAATTCCTTTGCTTTTCTCATAACCCTTCACTACTAGGCGTGCCTTGTGCTTTGCTATCGTGCATCCACATGAAACTTTGTTCTAAACACCCATTTGTTGTCAATGGGTTTCTTTCCAAATGGTAGATCAACCAATTCCCATGTATCATGGATTCCATCTCCTCTTCCATTGCCCTTTGCCACTCTTTGTGATCTTTTGCCTCATCAAAGGTTGATGGCTCTCGACACTTCAAAATGTCACTCATTAGGGCATAGTTCACATGATAACGATCGGGAGACTTCCTTTCCCTCGTTGATCTTCTCACTTCTCCTTGTGTGCTAGATCCTAGTTGATTTAGCTTTGTGTCCTTCATGATTTTCTCATATCATTTTGGTATCTTAGATTCAGGTGATACACTACGTGGAGAGTATGTATCCCAAGGAGTGTCCAAGTAATGTCTCTTACTTCCAACCGGTTCCTCCTTTATTGCTCCTATTGGCAAGTACCTCCCCCTAGGCTCTTGAATAGGTGGTGTCCTTCCATACTCGCCCTCTCGACTCTCATCTTCACGTGCATCATCTTGTGGAGCGTCTTATTCATCTTCTTCTTCCAAAATTGTGGGAAGTCTTTTGATGCTTTCACCACTTGCATGGTCTTCATCTTCATACCTATGCGTCTCATCAAAGATCACATCTTTGCTAATTTGAATCTTGTTCATTACATGATCAAAACACCTGTATGCCTTTTTCCTCTCATCATAACCGACGAAGATACACTTGATTGATTTGGCATCAAGTTTCTTTTGCTCTTCCTTTGGCACATGTACATAGGCCTTACATCCAATGACACAAAACTTGTTGATTTTTGGCTTTATTCTTGTAAATGCTTCTTCGGGAGTCACATTTGGAACCACAACTGTAGGGCTCTTGTTTTGCAAAAACGTTGCCGCACTGCACGCTTTCGACCAAAGTGAATTGGTCAAGCCCATTTGCTTCATCATGGAGCGTGCACTCTCCATAATAGTCATGTTTTTCCTTTCAGCTACACCATTACTATGCGGCGTGTGTGATTGTGTGAATTGTCTTTTGATGCCGTGTTCTTTGCAAAAGTCCTCAAAATCATCAGATTTGTATTCGCCCCCTCTATCTGATCTTAGCATTTTGATGCGTGAATCCAGTTGGTTCTCTACCAAAGCCCTGAACTCCTTGAAGCAAGCGAAAGCGTCGGATTTCTTCTTCAAGAAATAAATCCATGTCCTCCTAGAGTAATCATCTATGAAAGTCATAAAATAATATGCTTTCCCCAATGACATGGTCTTCATTGGGCCATACAAGTCGCTGTGAATAAGTTCGAGCGGTTTCTTAGCTCTTGCAGTTCCACCTTTCTTGAATGTCTCTCTGTGATGCTTTTCCATGACGCATCCTTCACATATTGCATGGTGATCATCCTACAATGCCGGTAACCCTATTACCATCTTTAGCTTCGCCATCAATCTCAAGCTCCCATAGTCAAATGACCAAGTCTTCTGTGCCACAACTCAGATTGAGATGTTGTTGAGATAGCCAAACCATATTCTCCTGGTTTTGCAGCATCCAGTTTATAAATGCCACAATTACTATCTCTATAACCTTTTGCCACCACTTTATGATTGTGGTTCATATCCCTCATAAGGCATCCATCCTTGGCAAATTCAACCTTAAGATGTTGATTAGCCATTACTCCAACAGAAAGCAAACTCTTTTTGAGTCCAGGAACATAAAGCACATTAGGGATGTTCTTGATTTTACCATCAGGAAACTGCACAGGTACATTGCCCACACCCTGTATTTGGCATTCCTCCCCATTGGCTTGAGTGACCTTATCCCCATCATGGATTGGTGAGAATTTCTCAAACCAATCATGTTTCCCGGTCATATGCCTTGTGGTGCTTGAATCTATGAACTATCTGGCACCATCATCAACCTGGGATGCCAATGTCGATGAGAACACACTTGTCTCATCATCTTCTCCATCATCTTCAGCAATGTTGCCTTGTTGAGTCACTTTTCCCGCCTTTATGTCCGCTTTCTTCTTGTAATACTTGCATGCCCAATGACCCGGTTTGTGGCAATAGTAACATTTGCCTTTCTTCTTTTTTTTTCCTTTTGATGACGACTCTCCCTTGTCATTATTATCCTTGGATTTCTTGGGAATCCTTTTCTATCCTTTTTGCTTGCCTTTAGCAAGCAAGGCTTGATCCTCCTATGGGGTTTGCGTTGACTTCACCACTTCGCGACGTTGCTCTTCCTGCAACATGATTCCGTGGAAGTCTTCAAAAGTAGGCAACCTCTCGCTCGAAGCAATGCCGCTCACAAACATCTGTAGCCCTTCCGAGACACTGCTCATTGTGATATGTACCAATTTAACGTCCCTAATTGGTTCCCCAATAGCCACAAGTTGATCTCTCAGCTCCTTTATCCTGGTGAAGAAAGATCCCACTGATTCACTTTTTTCCATCCTTATTGCGTTCAATCTCGACTTCAAGAACATGGCCTGAGCTGGATTGCAAGTTCAAAATTGCATTCTAAGAGCTTCCCAAGCTCCCCTAGCCATCGTGGCATCACTTATATGAGTGATCACATGGTCTTTCACTGAAAGATTGATCAAGGACAATGCTCTCTGTGCCTTTTTATCAAAGGCCCTCATGTCACCTAGAGTGGTATTTGGCCGGACTTCAATACCTGCCACAATCTCCCATATCTCTTTCTCCATCAAAATGCTCTTCATTTTGAATTTCCAGATGTTGTAGTTAGAAGCCTCATCAAGTTTGCTTGCATCGCCCAAAATTGCCTCATTGATGTTTGTCATTTCCAAACTGCTTGAAACTCCATCTGTAGGCTATAAAGTGTATGCCGAAGCCAACCGTGGTGTCAAAAATAAAAAATAATGACCTGCAATTTTTGGCTTACCAGGCCACCTTCCGCTCTTTCGCCAAATTGAAAGCCAAACTGGCGTCGCTTTCCGAAATGCTTCTCGTCACCAACTCCTAGCTACCTGTCCAGTGGAATGGTAAAATCACTTCTGGTGTGCTCTGAACACTTTCTCCATGACAATCACTCTGTTTGGTGTACCGTACTTGTAGGTATAGTCAGGGTGCCCTTCGTTTGGAGGCTATCGCCTTTCGTTTGGCCAAAATAGACTAAAGGAGGTGATTATAAGGGCAATTTGGGTTTTTGAACTGTTTCTTCAGTGTGAAGAAACTTCACCTTTCAAAAAACTTGGGACCCAGCAATTTTTTCTCTTTAAAAATTTTTAATGAAAAGAAAGGTGCCTTTTCCCTTCAATTCTTCAGGACCCTCTCAAAGCCCATATAAGGGTGATCCTCCATCCTGTGGCCCACGTTGACTGTGAGACTTGTTATCCTGGCCATTAATCTCTTGGATGGCTGATCTTGTGGCTACAAACCGCCTTGAGCACTCAAGCTCACTCCTCAACACACCGGGCCCCCACTTTATGCTACAGTCCTACTCACACTGGCCGCGTGATAGACCCGCGAGCTCCCACGGTCCTCCATCTCTCTCAATTTTCTTTCCAAGACAAAAGGCTATGACTGCCCCCAAAGATCGATCCAGCATCCTCTCTCTGCCACGGCCCACAGCGGCCTTCCACAATCAGGCTCGTTTTACTAGGGCACCCTCCATCATGCACTTATAGTGCTAGAAATGGTCTCCTACAACCAAAGATCCACAGTTTTATGTTTGTAAACCCTAGTCATGAAAGAAAAAAAACTTCTTGAGCTATGCTCAGGTTTTCTCTGAGCCACTTTTTGCAGCCTTCTACTGCACTCAGGTCGCCCTACAATCAGCCATCACCTGTTTCAAACAGATCTCAATTGGCTTCAATTTGAATCCACACTAGGCAGCCTTTCTACGGAGTTCTTTGCTTCCGTTTAGCTTCTTGTTTTAGCCGACAATCCCCTGCCTCTGAATCTTCTTACAGTTTCAAGCTATCCCACAAATCTCCACAGACTCAGTTTTGTGCTTCCTAGCCAAGAAACCATCATGAATTCGAAGCTCTCTGTTCTTGTCCGGTGATTCTTATCACCAAGGGCTCTGATACCAAGTTAAGAAAACAGTTTAAACACCTGACCGGATCATCACCACAACACAACATCAAGTGCAACAAGACAAGACAACAGAACAGCTTACCTCAAACTGTATATTCAACTGATAAGCAAGTACAAAGATAAAGTTGCTTAAAAGCACTCAAAGGGCTCATAAAAGAAAGACGGCCCGATAATTCTAGAACTAAGCACACGTGGTGCCGTCGAAATAAGAAAGCATTGTATAAGTCGATCATTGCTATTTTAACTTGAACTTCACCACACAATGATCAATGAACAGATTACTTGAAAAGTCCAAGGCAAGAGCACAATGGCATACAACAGACTGAAAAAACTAACTCCTTATAGTAACTATGAGAGATATCTATCAGAAAATATTCTAAGTGCTCACTATGGAGAAAACAGCCTGCTCTCGGGTAGAGAGAGAAAGCCAACGCCAAAAACTCGGGTAGAGAGAGAATGAGTCCAAAACACCAAAATCTCATTATTCACAATATGGCAAGACAAGCCAAAATTTTCCTACATCAATGAGGCTCGAGTTCCTACAGTGGAGGTGCATGAAAAGTCAACTTCATTCAGTTAACTCAACTATCATAGATCCACATGTAAAACTGCATGTATTGATATTGCATGTACTGCATGTCAACTCTCAAAATTACCTAGACATGTGTAGATCATGTAAACTACTTTGCATGTTGCATGCACCGATTGCATGTTGCTTGCATGCACTCTGAATGACTATGCATGTTACCTAACATTTTGCATGACATCATAAATGAACCTATCTATCTCAAACTCAACCTATTATAGAAGGTCATGTGCTCAATTCACATACCTTTATGTACAATAAAATATACAGTGGAAATAAGATAGGCATGGCCCCCAAACTCGAGATAGGAAGATAAATTTTACTAATCTTCACACAATTGGTAGATATCGGTTGATTTCATCAAAGCACTTCAGTTTTATGGTGCTAAGTACCAAAATTTGCAGATTCAACTGTGCGACAATCGACAATATTTGCCAATGATTTGTCCAAGTTGGCATCCACTGCTACGAGATGGGATGATTGCCTACCTCCCTTGGCGTTCAATCCAGATCTTCCCATGGCATCAGATAAAGTCCAGGACCGCCAGACTATATTATCGTACAGCCATGCTGGGTGGTACTTGAGAATCAAGGTTTCTAGCCTGGACAACTTTAAATTGAATTGTCGGAGCCACTAATTTTCGCACAAACACGACTTCAATACAGAACGCCAGGAATTCATGGAGAAGGTGCATTGCCATCTCATCAAGGTACGACGCGAGTAGAACCAGAGCCCAAAATGAATAATCTCATGAGGTATTGTGGGACCGCCACCAGTTTTGGTGGGGGATATTGTTGGTGAGTTTGCAAATCCTGAGGCAACCCTAATCCTAGCTAATAAGTGAGAAGGATTTGGCACCCTGCTTGTGTAAGTCCAACCTCAAATTAATAAAAGAACGAATTTAGGTCTTTTTACGAGAATTTTAATGTCGCAGGCCTAAATGTCAAGTTAGTGAATAAAGTTGGGACTCCCACCAAAATTGGTTCAAATTCAAATTCAAATTGGTTCCCTCCAATTATTGAATGAGTGCCCACTCTTTTTTAAGTTTGAATAGTTAGGGAGGTAGAAATGGGCCAATAGGATTTTGAGGCCAAGGCCCTCCTCTCTACTATAAATAATGCCAAACTGAGTTTGGAAATCATCTTCATATTCTCATTCAATGCTAGCAAATTGGTTCTCTTATGGAATGGATTTGTGAATGTCCTTGCTCTCTATCTTTTCCCTCCATCTCTCATACTTTTGTTGTGTTTGTTAATTGTTCGATCTGATTATTATTGGAATTGCTATTTCTTATACTTTTTGTGAGAGAGAAAGGGAGAGAGAGAAAGAGTAAGCTATCTTTATTGTGGATCGTAGTGTTAATGGATGCGTAGTGTTAATGCTTAGGGTTAATGGATGTTAGAGTTAGATGTGGATCTTCCATTTATGCTGAAATTTGAGATATGCTATCGCTCTCATGGAAACGAACCTACGCATGACAACTAACTTCATCTCCTTGATGCTAGATTGCTTAGATCTTGGGCTACACGCCTTCCTAGAATTGGGAGTGTTGGTTACCTTTAACTCTTTACGATCTCTCTCTCTCTCTCTCTCTCTCTATATATATATATATATATATATATATATATATATATATATATATATCCATCGCTCTCTATCTCAAAGCATGAAACATAACTAATATATAACACATAAATTAAGGTCCTACAAATTAAAGTTGCATAAATAAATTAAGATCCTACAAATTAGAGTAGCATGAACTAGTAAGCTTGCGACATAAACAAATGGCATCATACTTACATGCACACACACACACACACACCCTAAACCCTAGACCCTAAATACACACAAAGAGAAAAAAAAAGAAAAAGAACATACTAGAGTGCTAATCAAAACTTCCGAACAGTACAATTATATCATATTCCAGAATGTCACCACACGCTCCCTCCTTGCGGCATTTCGGCTTTCTTGTGGAACTTATCTTCCAACAAGAAGCATTTGAACCACACCTTCAACGGAAGAAACCAAGGGCTACACACCTTTCTAGAATTGGGAGTGTTGGTTACCTTTAACTCTTTATAATCTCTCTCGCTCTCTCTATCTCTCCCCCTCACTCTCTATCTCTAAGCATGAAACATAACTAATATATAGCACATAAATAAAGATCCTACAAATTAAAGTTACATAAATAAATTAACATCCTACAAATTAGAGTAGCATGAACTAGTAAGCATGAAACATAAATCAAGATACTACGAATTAGGGTAGCATGAACTAGTAAGCTTGTGACATAAATGAATGGCATACTTATATGCACACGCACACACGCACACCCTAAACCCTAAATCCTAAACACACCCGAAGAGAAAAATAAAAGAGAGAACATAGTAGAGTGCTACTCAAAACTCCGAAACCATACGATTATATCCTATTCCAGAATGTCACCACATGCTCCCTCCTTGCGGCATTTGTGGCTTCCTTGTGAAACTTATCTTCCAACAAGAAACATTTGAACCATTCCTTTAACGGAAAACAAGGGCTACACACCTTCCTAGAATCAGGAGTGTTGGTTATCTTTACCTCTTTACGATCTCTCTCTCTCTCTCTCTCTCTCTCTCTCTCTCTCTCTCTCTCTCTCTCTCTCTCTCTCTCTCTCTCTCTCTCTCTCTCTCTCTCTCTCTCTCTCTCTCTCTCTCTCTCAACTCTTTATTGTTTGCATTTGATTGTTTTTTGGATCCATTTGATGGCGGTTTTTTATGTAATGTGCTAAAGTAATTTTATTAGTAAGGTCACTTCCTAGGTCTTCCTGGACTGAGACTAACCTTTATTGATGGATTTCTTGAACTCAACTTGTATGTATCTTATAGAAAGCCAAGTATACTACTACCAATCCACTAAGATCAAATAATGGTGTTAAGCATGTTTCAAAACATTATTGAAACTTTTGTATAACGTGGTTCGAATTTGTGTTTTGAAACCAATTGCAACTCACTTCAAATATATGTCGAGAAACCATATTCTTAACAAGACTATCAAGGCTCTAAAATCAAATAATGGTTGAAAATTATTGGTTAGTCTATACTTGAAGGAGAAATCTATTTGTTGAGAGTGGGAATCAATTGTTTTCTTAGGCCAACTATGGAGTTTGCCAGCGGGTTCATAGAAGCATTTTCTAAAAGGTCCATCAAATCAAGGACAAACGTAATCAAGAAGGGAGCAACAAGACTTCAATGTGGTGAAAGATTACAAAAAATGTTGCAGTGTTGAGTCACATTTTGTTCATTGTGATGAATCAACTGGGGCAGGAATTTTGTAATCTTGATATATCAGCTAAGGTGGTAATAATCTAGCATTGTTCATGCATGACTTGCCAATGTTTATTAGAGATCTGTTTATGAAATGTAAAAATGTATGAGCAGAGGTCGGAATCCACCTCGAAACAAGTGATGGTATACTTTCTTAAACACATATTCTGAGGTCTGTTCCGACCTCCAATGATTTCAACCCATTATCAACAGATTCAGCAATTAAAGTAGAGATTTGTTTCTAAAATGTGTAAATATATGTTCATAAATCCTATTGTAGATAGTTACACTCTATAATTACATTCTAAGCATAGCCAAATTTGAGTTCAAGAGTTGCTAGATGTCCCTATTGCATGTAGGCTTTGATTTCAATCGAGGCTTTCATTGCCACATGTACAACACTCTTATGCAACTTGTATGGTGGGATATCAACGCCTTAATTCTCATTTTTAGATACCAGATTCAAGTCCTTCATTTATTATGCTTCTTTAAAAATGGCATCTAAAATTTTTGTGCTACAAATACAATATTCCACTCTTCCAACTCCTGGAATTAGGTGTATGGAGACAAAATAACTGCCACATGTACAACACTCTTATGCAATTGATATGGTGGGAGATCACCTCCTTAATTCTCATCAAACTATTCTCATTTTGAGATACAGATTCAGATCCTTCATTTATTATGCTTCTTCAAAGTTGGCATATAAAGCTTTTGTGCTACAAATACAATATTCCACTCTTCCAACTATATGCTTTGAAGGAAAGGCATTTTCTAGATCAAACTATAAAATAAGTTATCAAATTGAAGAAAAATCATTCAATTGAAATTATAACATCCAATTAACTAGTGTTCAAGAAAGCTAGCAAAGTATAGGAATGAAACCGCCATATTTCTATGAACAAAAGTGATTTTGTAAATAACAAAACAAAAATTGACTTTTAGAAAAACAATAACTATTTTTTTAAGCAAGAAATTTAACGTTTGTTGTATTCATGTGTAGGACATTTGTGTGCACTAAAGTACAATCAAAGTTTCCAACTTTTGGGATTGATTTTAAGAATTTACGAAATCCTGAGATTGAATTGCCACCTTGGCTTCTCATCTTCTATCCGTTCTCGCAAATTCATATATAGCATCGATTTTCAGCAAGTTTGTTACTATCATTGTCACACTTTAGCTGTTTTATAAGCTACTTCCATTTTGGTATAACGTCGATGAGAATAAAATTTGACGCTCACAGATAGTTTGAAGTTAGTTTGGTTGATAAAACTGAAATTTGTTTGGTTTTCTTAATGAGAAACTATTCAAGGCTCTCTCTCTCTCACACAAACACACACCCTCACACACATTCATTTGCAAACGTTGTGGTTGATTTCCTGCATCATAAGTGCATTGAATCCTATCACTTGAATCATCTATTGTAAATGTCTAGGGATTGAGAGAAGAAAAGTTTATACAAAAAAAAATAAAGAACTAAAGTGTAGATAGTATGGGGCACTAAGTATAGTAGCATGGCACCGCGCAAATGCTTACATTCATGTTTGTAGAACATTTATGTACAAGAATTTTCTACTTGTTGCATATGGAGCTTGCAAACTTAAGCTTTTAGCTTACATAAATCAAGCTACACTAACTTCTATTAATTAGGTCATTTCTAGCCAATAACTTGCCTAACTCCGTATGGATATGCCTATTGATTTTTTGCTACACTTGCCACATGGATGCCATGTGACCATCAAGACATGCTACTAGAATCGTGGTTCTACAACACTTCCCCTTCAAGTTGCATGTCATAATGAAAAAATTGAGAATGTGTAAATACCCAAAGAAACTCAATGTTGTGTTAATGTCATGTACTTTTAGTACGTCAGTCAACGCTATATAATATCCAATGTATAAAATTTGACGCTCACAGATAGTTTGAAGTTAGTTTGGTTGATAAAACTGAAATTTGATATTAAAAAGTTAATATCAAATTTCATAGGCTAATAGCCCAAAACGAGCTATTAGCCTATGAAACAAGGTGGTGCCATCTTTAGGCTCTCCAAAGTATTTAATAAGGATAATAGGTCAATAAGGGCCCAAGGTATACCAAATAAGACTTAATAAGTATTAAGGGCTAAATATCCCTCAAGATAGGTATGTAGTTAAGTTAGAGCATTGTCTATAATTAGGCAAGAGACATCAATTTTTGAATCTTTTGGCTCATTTGCAAAGGAGAGCTCTAAGCTTCCACTTGTGAATGTGAGCCTTGGGATTTCCATTGCTAGTGAAATAGGGTCAAATTTGCTAGAATTTTGGAGATTTCCTTTGTTTTTTCAAGTGAGAAAGAAGCACTTCAATTTTCCAATTTCGAAGTTTTGTTTCTTTGATATTAGCCTTTCATTTTGAAGTTTTGTCAGTTTTCACTTCTTTCTTTTTTTAATTTCCCTAACCGTATTTTTGCCTAGTACGTTCGCCATTTAGGGTAGATGAAAAAAAAGTGTAGAAAACCCTAAACGATGGCCCCCCTCCCCATGCCTCACTCCCTCATCTCTCTCCCTGTCCTCTCTTCTTCTTGCCTATGCGCCCTACTCTCTCTCTCTCTCTCTCTCTCTCTCTCTCTCTCTCTAGCGTCACGCGTAAACGAACAACGATTATTTCATTATTATTTTTATACACCCCTAGTTTCCAAGTTACTGTTTTTTCCTTATCATTTTTTCGAAGCTCTATAACTTTTCCGTTTGAGTTCAGAATTGGATGCTATAAAAACCAACAAGAAGAACATTAAGCAACTATCAAAGTTCAGATTCTTCAATTATAAATTGTTGAATTTGTGTATCCACTATATTTGTGTATTGTACCATGTCTAAAAATGGGTGGTCGAGGAGAACAAATATCTAATAAAAACAATCCACCTCAAGACAATTTGCCTACAAAAGAATTGTTGGAAGAACCCAAAATTTGAACCAACATGAAGTCACGAGAGAGCAACTTCAAGTCTTGGATCAAGAACGACCATGAAGGCGATGAATAGCAAAGCAAATGAGAAACAAAACTCTGACACAAAGGCCTGTGTTATGCCCATTTCTGCCTGCAGGGACTCATCCTGGGTAATTGGAGTGTGTGGCTCAAGAAGGCAAGCAGCCAGCGAGAAGGTTTGGGAGAGTTTGCTTGGAACAATAGCTGATACAAGCCAAGACCCCACGATGGAGCCTACAATTTGCGCCAGTATGTAAAGGATTGAACGGACTGGTGATGTAAAGCCTGTGAGCATACATGTAAATGCGATACATGGATTCAAGTGGCCTCCCGACGCTGGCCCAGCTGCCATGATGCATAGCCACAGGATGAAAACATGTACGAAAGCTATTACACTTTTGGGAGATGCGAAACCGCCTTGCAGGCAAGCTAGGACAGCTGAAATGCTGAGAAACACCAACATCGCTGTCGCTATAAATTCCACAATCACCGCTCTCCATACCTGGGAGTAATTACGTAAGCTTAGAACCGATACAATTAAAGCGGTAGCAGTAGAAAACAGCTTTTATTATGCTGAACGTAAAAAGTTAAAGTGTGACAATGACAGTGACATTCAGAAAGCCGATGCTGTATATGAATTTGCGAGAATGAATACGAGATGAGAAACCAAGGTGGCAGTCTAACCTCAGGATTTCGAAAACTTTTTAATATCAATCCCGAACCGCGGTGGAAACTCTAATTGACTACCAATCTCTGCAGCCTTCATCTCTGTGGATATCTGCATTGATACACGTGAAATGAGACTATGCAATTAAATCTAGGATCAGCAAAAGATTAGTGCCAGTTAGAACATGGGATGGAACGTGATCACAAGCTCAGAGAACAAGCTTGTGGAAGATGTTGATCAGAAACAGCCTCGAAACTCGGACACAACACAGACTATACTATTGAGAAAATTATATACAAACACTTTTTGGCAAGATCAGCACCAACCTGCTCTCTTTCAAGCTTATTTGCTTAATCCTGCCTGTCGTCTCTCTCTCTCTCTCTCTCTCTCTCTCTCTCTCTCTCTCTCTCTCTCCCTCCCTCTCCAACACCTCTCTTTTATCCTAAACGATTTTATACTATAATCTAAACACACTCTCTCTCTCTCTCTCTAGAAAATACTCTATCTTGGGAAAACTATTTTATATCTAATCTACATTCTCTCTCTCTCTCTCTCTCTCTATTTTATACCGTATCTCTCTAAAAGATTCTCTTTCTATGAATTTCTAAAAGCACATATTCTCTCACTTCAACTACCCTTCAAACTCGGCTTCATTGCAACTTTTGTTCTTTTTTTATTCTCCTTTTTTAGAGCTATAGGAAGTTTATGAACAGAACTGTCTTGGTGGTCTAATGTCAACACCACCAAATATCCTTTTTTCTTTGCAATAACTTCTAGCATAGAAAGTTGGCTAGCACATAATACACCCCTTGTGAGCATATACGCTTTATTTTTTTGAGTGCAAAAAGGCCTGGATCTAAATGACAATAAAGCATAATTGCCCATGATGTATCTCATTCACATAACATAACATAGTACAATATCTCATAGGTTTTGTGGCATTTCCATAACAATGTATTTTACTACTTTCAATCTTTTTTTCTTCCCCTAATGTCCTTATTTTTCTTTTCTCTTTTTAAATTGTGACTCATACAATCTCTACATCTCTAAAAAATCTAAATGGAATACAATTACTTAAAATGCTAGTTCCCATATTTGTTTAATGACTCAATCTGATTAAAATTTGAAACCCGAAGGTGACAAATAAAGGCAACATCAAACATTATGCAACATTTGTACAATAGACAACCTATTAGTTTTCATTCAATCTGATTTAATGATGTTTTGTAATTTCAAACATCCTCGGACCTTGAAAGTACCACTATTAGGAAAGGACCTTTTTGTGTTTATCACAAATTTCCTTTTTAAGAGTGTTGCAAGTGTGAAGAAATGCTCAAAATAATACATAACATGTGGAAAAAACACTTTAAAGAGATATCACTACAACATTCATTGCAACTTCCAATATAAAATCGAGGATTAATTTTTTTTTTGAATTAATATGGGCATTGAAAAATCCATGAATATGAGATTGTCGAATTTGACATGTTCATCAAAATCTAATGTCCAACTTGTCCATCAGATTTGGGAGATGACGTATTTGTTGCATTTCGACAACTTTTGACGAACTTGGCCATGAGTGTTGGATTTCAATGGACTTGTGGATTTTCGACAGACAGAAAGAAACCATAAATCCCCTAGTGGATGTTCGACATATAAATATCTATCAAGCTATGATATATACTATAGTCGTCGAATTTTGATAACTCGTAGAAATGATTGATATTTCATTTTACTATTGAACTATATTTTTGGAGCTACATTTGCGTTGATCGACATTCTTGGTTTGCATTGATAGTTGGAGATTGACAATAAAGGATTGGAAAAGTGATTAAAGATTGGAGACGGGGTAGATGTAAAAATGAGGTTCATTCTATGATGCATAATTTTGTGATTCTAAACCTAAGTTAGGCATTAAACTACATTATGCATTCTTGACATTTTTGGCAAGCTAAAGTATGCATCCATTGATTTGAAATGTAAGCTATACATTCAATACGTTGTTACACATGTCAATTTAAAAAATATCATGCACACATGTTGCATTTCAAAGACTACAAAATGCATTTGACATAGAAAATCATAAGATTTTTTGGCCTTGCCTTGCAAAGGCAATACTATGTGGTGAGGTTGGTCAATGGAGTTTAGAAAAAGTCAACGTTAAAGGCTAAGATGTGTCTAAATTTTTAAACTGATCTGAATTTATAAGTCTTGGACCTTGTTGGAGGGGTCACATGAAAGTGAGTGAGGTTGCGTTCATTAAGAGCATAATTTCGCTTGACTATTTGCATGAAAAGGGTTAGGGTTTAATTTTTAGAGTTTGGGGATAGTGAAATATGCATATATAGAGAGGTCTTGAAGAGAGAGAGAGAGAGAGAGAGAGAGAGAGAGAGAGAGAGAGAGAGAGAGAGAGAGAGAGAGAGAGAGAGAGAGAGAGAGAGAGAGAGAGAGATCCATGACCAATGGAAAATCGAGTTTTTTATGTTGGAATCAGGATATGCGGATATGTGTTTTTGGTTCTCTCCCTCTCTTCTTCTACCTCTCCCCTTCCACCTCACTGCCTTATGGCTACTTTGCTTCTCGCATATGGAACTTTTCTCCCATGACAATGGCAATTGGAATGGCAATCGATACCAAGCATGCAAGTCAATTTCATTTTAGCCTTTCCAATTTTCTTGGATTTTTCATATATTTTGTGAGCACCAAGCTTGATCCAAGTATTTTTTTTTGGTTTTGATCCGAGTTTGCTCAAAATATAAACTATGTATTTCTATTGTCGTTGATCTCTTACTTCATCTTTAGAGCTTAGTTGGTTTCATTTGAGTTTTAATCAAAGCTCAGAATGATGAGAAAGTTCGTTGCAAACGTCCCAATGGACTATTGTGCTTCATCATGAAGCTCACTGCTAGCTTAGCAAATTTCAAGCTTCATAGGGATATAGTCTACTTCATTATCTTCTTCTCATGTGTAATTTTCAAGGTATTCGAATGAGGTTTGTTATATCTCCTTGACAAAGTTTTCATAACCTGCTCACCAGCAACTTATTGCTATTCTGTTGCAATTGCTGCTATAAATCTATTGGGCTATTGATGCAAACTATGCAACAGTTTTCGTAGGAAGATGTATTTTTATTCATTCCAGACACTCCCGAGCAATCAAAAGCTTTTGATATTTACCTCAGTTATTCGCTTTATCTGCACTACGCCCACCTTGTCCTAAAATGTCCCAAGCAGGCATGTTTATGGTCTATTGCCCACTTTAGTTACCCAAAATTATTGTTTGCATCAGCACTTTTGAATTTTTTGCACCAACATCTAACAAAGGTGCTTACATCCTTGCTATAAATCATGATACATTTATTTAAGAATATTACCTAGTATTTACTTGGCTTTATTCATCCATGTCTTCAAGAGTGCTTAGTCGACTTGAATCGATTCAATTTTAAAAAAAGATCTGAATCAATTTACTACAAAGATCATAAAAAGGTTGAATTTTTTTAAACCTAAAAAAAAAGATGTGGAAAAAAATAAAAAGATTTCTTCATTCAAAACATAAGTTATGGTGCTTGTTATTCTCGTACCACTTATTTTATTTATTTTTTATCTTAGTGCACATGTAACAACTGAGGAATATATTTCATGTTATGTCCCGCTATACTTAGTATCAATTTAGTAGTTCTTTCTTCAATGGTTATATGTGCAAGTTGTTTAGAGATTTAAGATGCTTGGGATACTTTTGCTTTGTGTTCTTTGTTGTGTCGACATTGCCATGCAAGAACAAATGACAAGTTGTTTAGAGATTTAAGATGCTTATTGGAAGTTGTCTTCATTTCAGGGGATATTTTTGCTTTGTGTTCTTTGTTGTGTCGACATGACATGCAAGAACAAATGACATTCTTTCATATTCAAGTTAGGCTTGTTGATGTTTTATTTCAAAATAGCATGTGTATAAATGATTGTTTTCTTTTTTTCACAAAAGTGTTTATTTGATGCTTATTATTTTAACTTGACAACTAGGGCGTTTGAACTTTTTGCAGGTTGGATGAGGAGTTGATTGAGTGAGATGTGAATATTGTGAATATCGTAAATATTGATTGTGAAATTCTGAATATTGATTGTGATACTCTGGATATGGATTCTGATACTCTAAATATTGATTGTGAAAATATGAATACTGATCATGAAACTCTGAAGTCATACTAATTGTCATACTTTGAATATTGATTGTGAATCTCTGAAAATTGATCGTGATACTCTGAATACTGATCACGATACCCTGAAAACTGTGATCGTGACATTATTTTAACAGTACAATTGTGAATAGAAAATTACAAATTTTCTAAATACTAAAATTTTGATTATTTTATATCGAATGTGAATTTATTAATTATATCAAATTATGAAATTAGTGAGTACTCAATCATGATATTTGTGGTTATTTGTGAGTGTTTAATTGCACAAATTGTGACCATTTTTGTGAATTTAATCGTAAAATTGAAAACAATTAACATTATCACTACTTTCATCAATTCATACACAATGAATTATGATATTCATTTTTTGCAATTGTGAATGTGCATCATTGCATTGTGAAATTTACTACTACTTTTGTGAATATTAATTTTGAAATTTTTATATTAGCTATAATACATACTTTATAATAAAATTTGTACTTTTGAAAATTGATTGCAATATCGTGTATCTACTATTTTAAAAGCTATGCATAATTTTGTGATTATCGATTTTGAATTTGTGACATGACAAATACTTAATTATAAAAATAATTATGGTTATTTGTAAAGTTAGAAATTGACTAAATAATTGTCATCCATTCTTACTAAATGGTCATTACTCATGTCAAAAATTACAAATCTCAAATCCCCACAATTATGGCAAGGCCTTTGTGGTATGTCGTTTCTCTACATTGGCGTTGTATTCTTTACATGCTACATGAACTATTTCGTTCATATTTACATCATAGTTACACTCTTAGACTATATTCACATTCTAAGCATAGCCAAATTTGAGTTCAAGAGTGTTGTACATGTAGCAATGAAAGCCTCGACTGAAATCATCTTGTATGGTTGGATACCACCTCCTTAATTGTCATCAAACTATTCTCATTTTGAGATACCAGATGAATGAATACTTTTAAATTGTCTAAAACCCAGCCACAAAAAAAGAACTTTGGAGATTCCAGTAGAGAATGATATCCTTCATTTATTATGCTTCTTCAAAATTGAAATACAATATTCAACCCTTCCAACTCTTGGAATTAGGTGCGGAGACAAAAGAATTGTCACATGTACAACACTCTTGTGCAACTCATATGGTGGGAGACCACGCCCTTAATTCTCATCAAACTATTCTCATTTTGAGATACCAAATTTAGATCCATTTATTATGCTTTTTCAAAGTTGGCATCTAAATTCTTTGTGCTAGAAATACAATATTCCACCCTTCCAACTATACACTTTGAAGGAAAGGCATTTTCTAGATCAAACTATAAAATAAGTTATAAAATTGAAGAAAAATCATTCAATTGAAATTATAACATTCATTGAACTAGTGTTCGAGAAAGCTAGCAAAGTATAGGAATGGAACCGCCATCTTTCTCTAAAAACTGATTTTGTAAAAAACAAAACAAAAATTGACTTTTGAAAAAGCAATAATAGTTTTTTTATGCAAGAAATTTAACGTTTGTCGTATTCATATGTAGGACATTTATGTGCACTAAAGTAGTTGGATCCTTATAAACCTTTGGTAACATAGGTTTATTGAGTTACTAAAATAATTTATTGATGTGAATTTTTAATATTTTGCTAGGAAGCCATTTCAGATGCAAGATCTAGAAGGCAAGAATTTTTTAAAATAGACGTCTAAAAGATGCAAGAAATTAGAAAGAAATCCCCAAGGGATTTCCCATACACTTATCCATGTGTAGGGTCATTATCACATATAAACCCAACGGGGTTGGCTCAACTGGTTAGCTTGGTATCCAAAGTTTCTTTGGTCCCAGGTTCGAGCCTCCCCTTGGAAACCAAGAAGCATTATCACATATAATCCCAAATTGAGAATCACATTGAGCAAGGTCTAGGGCCATTTTAGCATATAATCCGAGATCAAGAATCACATTATGCAAAGTCTCATAACATGTGTTCTAATGTGCGTCCCAAAAGTCCATTACCTAGTACATTTTGTATATATAAGAGAGAGAGAGAGAGAGAGAGAGAGAGAGAGAGAGAGAGAGAGAGAGAGAGAGAGAGAGAGAGAGAGAGAGAGAGAGACACACACACACACACAAATACATCGGATAGGCGCAGGATCAAACAAATAAGCTTCAAAGAGAGCAGGTTGTTGTTGATCTTGATAAAAAGTGTCTGCGTTTATGTTTTTCAGGAGTATGATCTGTATTGTCATGTCTGACTTTGAAGGCTGCATCTGATTTTGTTACAAGCCAAGCATTTATTAGCACATTTTTTTATCATCATCTTTCACGAGCTTGTCCTCTGAGCTCGTGATCATCAGTTTTCATCCCATGCTCCATCAAGCATAATTATCTTTTTCCCTGATGCTAGATTGAATTGCATAGTCTCATTCCACATGTATTAATGCAGATATTCATGAAGATGGAGGCTGCGGAGATTGGCAGTCAATCAAAGTTTCAAACTTTTGGGATTGATTTTAAGAATTTACGAAATCCTGAGGTTAAACTGCCACCTTGGCTTCTCATCTCCTATCCATTCTCGCAAATTCATGTACAGCATCGATTTTCAAAAAGTTTGTTACTATCATTGTCACACTTTAGCTGTTTTATAAGCTGCTTCCGTTTTAATGAGATCAATTCTAAGGTCACGTTACCACCAGGTATGGAGAGCGGTGACTGTGGAATTTATAGCGACAGCGGTGTTGGTGTTTCTCAGCATCTCAACTGTCCTAGCTTGCCTGCAGGGTGGATTCGCATCTCCCAAAAGTGTAATAGCTTTGGTACATATTTTCATCTTGTGGCTATGCATCATGGCAGCTGGGCCAGCGTCGGGAGGCCACTTGAATCCCTGCATCACGTTCACGTGTATGCTCACAGGCTTTACCTCACCAGTCCGTTCAATCCTTTACATACTGGCGCAAAGTGTAGGCTCCATCGTGGGGTCTTGGCTTGTAGCAGCAATTGTTCCACGCAAACTCTCCCAAACCTTCTCGCTGGCTGCTTGCCTTCTTCAGCCACACTCTCCAATTACCCAGGATGAGTCCCTGCAGGCCGAAATGGGCATAGCAGAGGCCTTTCTATCAGAATTTTGCTTCTCATTTGCTTTGCTATTCATCGCCTTCATGGTCGTCCTAGATCCAAAGAATTTTCAGGTATCTGGGCCAATTTTGTCCCCCATGCTTGTTGGGTTGACGATAGGATTAATGCTCTTTATATCAATGGGATTCACAGGCAAGGATGGCTACACAGGAGCAGGGATGAACCCAGCCAGATGTATTGGTCCTACAGTGGTCCTGATGGGACTAAGAGACAGTAGTATGTCATGGTCTGGGCAGTGGGTGTTCTGGGCAGGTCCACTTGGAGCAGGACTTGTGGTGGCCATGATCTACCACATCATTCCACCACATCACACAGAAGTATACAACATGCAGTTAGATATATTCACACAGCTGAGATCGTCTTTCAGGAGACGTGAACACGTCGTGTGTAATGTCGATGAGAATAACGTTTGAAGCTCATAAATTCTTTGAAGTCAGTTAGTTTGTTTGTTTTGTAAATCAGAGTATAATCAATTCATGCAGTGGAATAGAGCATCGCTACATACTCTGATATATAATGAATGAGGCATTGCCTATACATACTCTGAGAGAGAGACGGCTCTCATATTAACTAGTTATATATACCAGTGTGAACATGTACATTATTACTCTCAATAGTTTGATAAAACTTGAATTTTGACGGGTTTATTTCATAAGAAACTATTCAAGGCATCTCTCTCTCTCTCTCTCTCTCTCTCTCTCTCTCTCTCTCTCTCTCTCTCACACACACACACACACACACACACACACACACACACACACACACATTTTGAAAATCTTACTTTCAAACGTTTAGTTGTGATGGATTTGCTATTCAAAAGATAATTGGGATGCAAGGCATTCATCCTCAATATGTAGATCTAAAGGATAAGCTTTGGCCTTTCATGAAATCTCCAAGGTTTTCACCGTTCTTAATGTGAGCATTTACTTAGAAGGTTATTTCATGTTCTCGAGCAAGATCAAATCTTGCAAATATTAATGTTACGTTGCCCTTTCCTAAAGAAATCATGTGTTAAGGTTGTGATTGCGGGAGTCATGAATCTTTGAATGCAAAGTTGCCCATAAACATTATGAACTTTCAAACGAGCTCACCTCACTTTTTTTTCGCATCTTAACTTATTATGAAATCTAAAGTCCATAAAAAAAATTTCACACGAACTGAGAAAAGAAATTATGTATAAGTAAAACTAGTAAAAAGATTTCAGCCATAAAAAGGAATCTTCCTCACCATCTTTTATGCTTGGGAGAGATTTTTTCCATTAAATCCGGTTCAACAATCATTCAATTATGGCAAGGCCGTTACCATAATTTTACAACTGTTTTACTGAGTGCAAAGGTCGGTAAAAAGACTATTCCCAGAGTACATTAAAGGTACCTTAACTTCAATTCTAGGTCCATTTTGCTTTTCCTTATTGCTTTTCCTTATAAGATAACATAAGAATGATGCATGACTCATAGATTGCTATAGTTCTATGTGGGTTTTATTTTTCTTTGCAACTTTAGCATAATCGTTGAATAATCTTTATGAAATACTTTAATCCCATATCATTTTTGGGCGTTGTTAAAAATTAAACTTCACTTTCTTTCATCCCTGAAGTTCCACGCAGCACAATTTGATCTCACAGAAAAATATGGCTACAAGTACAGTCTATTCCAATGGAAGTAGACAGCCGCAACTAATTAGCGTTTAGCGTAGCCATTAGTTTACAAGATTGACTTAGAAGAAAATGATATACAGAATATAAATGTGCCTACGAAGTGGAGAGAGAGAGAGAGAGAGAGAGAGAGAGAGAGAGAGAGAGAGAGAGAGAGAGAGAGAGAGAGAGAGAGAGAGAGAGAGAGAGAGAATTCAGAAGACTTGTAAGCAGATAAGCTACAAGTGATGTACTCTCTTCCCATAACACAATTTTAGTAATACATTTTTTTTGTCAGGTCTCTGTTGTGCGTGAATGCCAATGCTATTTATGTATGTACTGCTATCCTGAAAAGATGTGTGATTGATCTTACAATCAAAGTTTTAGTTGCAGGTTCGCGGGCTCGAAAAACTGAAGGCTGAAAACTTTGTCGGGTTTTTCGCATTTTTTGCATTTCTTGTAGAGGTAAAATGTGCCAGTGTATATGAATTCACTCAGTTTCGCATATTTGTAAATTTTCAAAATATGAGACACACACAAACAGAAGCACGTTTCCACATCCTTGGCGCTACTAGCTGCAGCTAAGAAGCCGAAACGATTAGTTCGCTTCAGTGGTATCAGAGCGCTGCAGACTAGCTACAAGGACATAAATTATCAAATTGCGACGAACCTGCGCCAAAAGGTTGTGAGAGTGTTTGATGGAAGCAACTATGTTGTCTGAAAACACAAAATGAAAATGCTACTCAGAGGAGAAGGCTTATGGAGCATAGTAGATGGGACAGAAGTCAGGCCACAACAAAATCCGGCTGAATGGAGAAAGAAGAATGATAGAGCAATGGCTCTCATCACTCTGTCACTTGTTGAAGATATCATGATGACCGTGTGCAGTGGACTGTGAAACCAACCACAAAATGTGGGAAAGGCTACAAGCCAAACACGAGCAAATGTCAAGTGCAGAGATCTTACATCTCAATAACCAACTTCTCAACATGAAGTGGGACGAGAATGATCTGACCCAATTTTGGTAGGCTTCAGGTAGACTCGATAATAGAGTCATGAGGGCATCAGAATCTTCTATGATTGAGCCAGTTGCAGTCATTTGCCCCATAAGATTTTTGAACGTGTTGAGATGACTCGAAGCTTTGAGCATAGGCATGTAGGAACGAAAACACAACAGTTAGCTGTAGAAATATTCAAGAAAAATGATTCATACAGAATTGCGCAAATGAACAATATAGTAGTGAGACAAAAATTGCACTCTGATTAATATCAACAATGAGTACAATGGCTTGAAGTAATAACTTTAGCTTGTTGAGCGTGATAACGCTGGCTACAGATAACTCTGATAAGGATAAAGCTTAGCACTTTTATTAACTCTTACATAGCTTGATTCAGCTAGTATATATTTACAAGTGTCTTCAAAAATATCTTACAAGCATTGAATGTTATTATGCCAGTCTTTGTATATGTACAAAGTTGGTAATTGCCCTTGGGATATTTGGTTGTCCAGCTGTTTTTAGGGTTGATAAAAAGTTGGCGACATCAGCATTGTGTCGCATTTTTTGCAAAAGTGCGAAAAATGCAAAAAGACGAAGGTGCCTAAAAATGATTAAGGCATGAAAATCCCTAAGGTGCAAAAAGACGAAAAAGGCGACAGTGCCTTTAAAATGAAAATGTTTTAGTTTTGGAAAAATGCGAAGGTCCGAAATATGTTGTCGACCTTAGGATGTTTTCAGGATGCTCATTACTTGAACGATTTGTTAAGGCTGAGCATAAGAAATCTAACACGAATAACCCTTGGAAAATTACTATTTTGCAAAATCACTACTTTAAAAAAAGACAAATTTCAAAATTTTGAGTAGTTGGATGCCCAAGAAAAGTAGTTGGATGCCAATTACTTCAAGGTTTGGATACTTATAAAATCTTTTGACCAGTAGAGTATAATTTAGCAGTTAAAAAATAGTTTTGTTCAATGCACTATTCTTTAACAAGGCATGGGAATATAAAAATCGGCAATCTTTGATAATTGTGATAATATAGAATGGAACATTTTTTAAATGATTTTAGCATTTAGTGAGGGCCTCGTAATAGACCTCGGAATACTGAATCTAATTTACTGATGGCCTTGGAACAGACCTCGGAATACTGAAGCTAATTTGAGGGCTATACCGAGGCTCAGATAAATTCTTGAAAATTTTGAAATCTCTTACCATTGTCATGGCATTTTTGAAAAAGGAAGAGGAGTGGGTGATGGAATCAAGGGACATACCTGCCGTCTTTGTCCTCTCCCTAGTGTGTTGCACTACAACACTCGTCACAATTTGCAATGTGTTTTGCAACATGAATCGCGATCTTCATCACAAAGGTTGCAAAACACGTCACAATGGAGTCGTCGGATTTCAACATGTTGAGAAAACGTCCGAATCCGACACCCACTGATTGTCGGGCTCCCGGACAACAATCGGCATGTTCGGACTTCGGGATCCGACGTGGACGTCGAATTCCGACATGCCGATGTGGACGTTGGAATCCGACATCCAGCGTGGACATCGGAATCCGACATCCAAGCTGATGTGGCAGATTTGACGTGGATCTGAGAAAAAAAAATCTTGGACGTCGGAATTCGACGCATTTCAAACGCGTCGGATTCTGACTTCTATTAATAGAATGCCAATTCTGGAAGCTCGCCATCCGACGTCGGCCCACGTATAAATTGATGTCGTATTCTAACGTCCCAGAAACACATCGAAATCCGACATCTGTTAACATAATGCCCTTTCTAAACATCCGACGTCCATCCAACTTCTTTCCAACATCTGCCCGTGACGTGTACTTATGTCGAATTCCGACGTCCAAAATAGGTAATAAAAAAAATAAAAAAAACTTAAAAAATAGCGCGAGCATTTTTATCGCACTGTTTTTGGGGTGACGTTCTTGAAAAAGTGATGTTCGTGGATCAATTAAACAACTGGATCAAGCAATAAGCTAAGCATCATGAGGTACTTATCCTTCAACATTTTGTATTTTCATTAGGTATTTGCATCATTGAAAAGTTAAACATACTTTTCATTAGGCATTTTCATTCCATACTTTATTGGATCAATGACAAGTTATTCCATTACATACTTTAGATTTGTGAGATTCATTTTTGAACATGAAATGAAATGCAAAATTACTCAAGGTTTGAATTCCTGACTAGTTATTACGTCAATCCACATCTCGGATATCGACATTGCATTTCTTGAAAAAAAAAATTGCACATACAAAAGCAATAGCAATATTGTACGATCAATTGCAATAATAATATATTGATAATATAACACAATGTATTACAAAATTGCTGCTAATTTTGCAATCTAGTCTCTAGATTTGATATGAACTAATCAACTAAAACCTAATCTACTCGTTGTCGTCGTGACGTCCAAGACACATTAGTATTTAATGCAACATCATACTAATGGTTAAGATTTCACACAACAATAATGTATGAAGTTTAAATAATGCTTGAAAACAACTTACACGTGAAGGATTGCCTTCACTCTTCAATTTGTCGATTAATGCCTCGTATGATTCTCTGAAGGCAAAGTCGTACTCCTCTTTAGTTGGGAGACGTCCATAGTCTGTCAACTAATCATTCAATATAATTTGAATTAAGTTTGAGGTTAAGTTTGAGTAGATAATAATAATGCATATTAGAAAAAGACATCATATGAAATCAAATACAAACTATAAGAATAGTTTAGATTCACTTACCATGCTGGCTTGCAAGCCCACTTTTCCACTCGAGCCCAACTTAGCTATCTCCAAAACATCTCATCCTCTTGAGCTAATACATTCGAATGTTCACTTTGCTAGCACTAAGTAAAATGGTGGAGCTTCAATGTTTGTCACTTTCATAGATGACTTTTAACCATATTGTTGGGTTTTCCTACTTTCTTCCAAGGCTCAAGTATTTGATACCTTTCTCAAGTTCAAAACTTTTGTTGAGAAGCATCATAATCAAAGCATAAAGATCTTTAGAAGTGATAATGGAGGAGAGTACATCTCCAATAAGTTTAAAGATCTTTGTGAGGAAGAGGGAATCAAGAAAGAGCTTTTTTGTCCCTACACCCCTCAACAAAATGGGGTGGACGAGAGGAGAAATAGAACATTATGTGAATGTTCTGAAGCTTTGAGATTAGATGTATGCTCTCCAAAGCCATTTTGGGGTGAGTCACTTGGTTGTGCCAACTATTTGATCAATAGAGTCTCATGCAGATCTATTGATGGTAAAACTCCATATGAAGTTTTGTATGGAAGAAAGCCTACCTTTAAGCACTTGAAAGTCTTTGGATATGTGCATGAACCTTTGGAGACAAGGACAAAGGAGGATCCAGCATCAACAAAGGGTATCATGTTCGGGTATAGCAACTCAAGCAAGGGATACAAGGTATATCTTCCATCCTTGGATAAGTTTGTGGTGTCTAGAGATGTAATCTTTGATGAATACAAGATGCACAAGCTTGATCATGGCTCAACCATCTCAACAATCAAGAGGATATTGGTCGAGAATCAAGATGATCTTGATTTTGAGGAGGATCCTAATGAGGAGCTTGAACCAAGTTAACCTATCACACCTAGAAGATCATCAAGGGTAAGGATGGAGCCAACAAGGCTCACATATCCAAGCAAGAGGCAGCAAGTTGAGATTAATCCATCCACTTATTTTAATCTTATGTCAAGTTTTGATGAACCTTCAAGAGTAGAAGATGCTTTGAGTTCAAAAGAATAGTACCAAGCTATGCTAGATGTATAATGCTTTGATGGATAATATATTATGTTTGAAGATCATAGTATTGTACTCTTGTTGATCTATGTTAATGACATCATCCTTATTGGTGATAGTATTGTAGGAATCAAGAAAGTCAAGATAGATCTTTCACTAGAGTTCAAGATGGTAGATCTAGGTGATCTCCATTATATTTTGGGCATCGAAGTCATTAGAGAGTTTGATTTTATCTTCATTTGTCAAAAAAACTATGCTCAAAGTTTGATAAAGAATTTTAAGATGCAAGATTGCAAGTATGTAGAAACTCCCATAGAGCAAGATGTAAACATGTTTAAAGAAGATGATGAAAGATCCTTCACAGACATCACTTTGTATAGACAACTTATAGGCTCCTTAATGTGGATAACTATTACTAGGCTTGATCTTACCTTTAGTGTATGTAGATTGAGTCAATACATGCAAGATCCATTGAACATTCATTGGAAGAAAGCTAAAAGGATCTTGAGGTATATCTCGGGTACAATAGACTTTGGTATTCTCTATGGAGGAGATGTAATTGACTTGCATGCCTATAGTGATTCGTGACAAGAGAGATAGAAGATCAACAAGTTCATATGCTACCTTCATAGGTGACGGAGTAGTTTCTTGGCTATCCAAGAAGCAAGAAACAATCTCACTCTCTTCAACCGAGGCCGAGTACAAGCAAGGTTTTCATATTGACGTAATTAGTCTATTTTTTCACGATAATAACTTTTTTGTTGTCATAATTACGTGAAAGATTATAATAATGTCAACCAAAAATGCCCCTTTGGTGACGTTTGGACCGGGCTGTCCGGTGGAATAGGTTGTCGGGGCTCAACAAAGAAGCCCACCGCGGGCCTCGCCTATTTTATATTCATTTTTGGTGCACGACTATTCACTTGGCTAGGTGCGATTGATGAATCTATAACCATTATTTCTTGTCTGTTGCGTGCTTAAGAATTTTGTGCATTCTATGTTTGTTGGGTGAAGAATTACAAATAACCATAATTATTTTTATATTTGAGTATTTGTCATGTCACAAATTCAAAATCGATATCACAAAATTATGCATAACTTTTAAAATAGTAGATTCACGATATTGCAATCAGTTTTCAAAAGTACAAATTTTATTATAAAGTATGTATTATAGCTGATATAAAAATTTCAAAATTAATATTCACGAAAGTAGTAGTAAATTTCACAATGCAATGATGCACATTCACAATTGCAGAAAATGAATATCACAATTCATTGTGTATGGATTGATGAAAGTAGTGATAATTTTGATTGTTTTCAATTTAACGATTGAATTTCCAAAAATGGTCACAATTTGTGCACTTAAACACTCACAAATATCATGATTGAGTACTCACTAATTTCATAATTTGATATAATTAATAAATTCACATTCGATATAAAATAAGTCAAAATTTTAGTATTTAGAAAATTTGTAATTTTCTATTCACAATTGTACTGTTAAAATAATGTCACGATCACAGTTTTCAGGGTATCGTGATCAGTATTCAGAGTATCACGATCAATTTTCAGAGATTCACAATCAATATTCAAAGTATGACAATTAGTATGACTTCAGAGTTTCATGATCAGTATTCATATTTTCACAATCAATATTTAGAGTATCAGAATCCATATCCAGAGTATCACAATCAATATTCAGAATTTCACAATCAATATTTACGATATTCACGATATTCACATCTCACTCAATCAACTCCTCATCCAACCTGCAAAAAGTTATGCCCTAGTTGTCAAGTTAAAATAATAAACATCAAATAAACACTTTTGTGAAAAAAAAGAAAACAATCATCTATACACATGCTATTTTGAAATAAAACATCAACAAGCCCAACTTGAATATGAAAGAATGTCATCTGTTCTTGCATGGCATGTCGACACAACAAAGAACACAAAGCAAAAGTATTCCCTGAAACGAAGACAACTTCCAATAAGCATCTGTCATTTGTTCTTGCATGGCAATGTCGACACAACAAAGAACACAAAGCAAAAGTATCCCCTGAAATGAAGACAACTTCCAATAAGCATCTTAAATCTCTAAACAACTTGCACATATAACCATTGAAGAAAGAACTACTAAATTGATACTAAGTATAGCGGGACATAATATGAAATATATTCCTCAGTTGTTACATGTGCACTAAGATCAAAAATAAATAAAATAAGTGGTACGAGAATAACAAGCACCATAACCTATGTATTGATGAAGAAGAAATTCTATTTTTTTCCACATCTTCTTTTTTAGGTTTAAACAAATTCAACCTTTTTCTGATCTCTGCAGTAAATTGATTCACATCTTTTTTTAAAATTGAATCGATTCAAGTCAACTAAGCACTCTTGAAGACATGGATGAATAAAGCCAAGTAGATACTAGGTAATATCCTTAAATAAATGTATCATGATTTATAGCAAGGATGTAAGCACCTTTGTTAGATGTTGGTGCAAAAAATTCAAAAGTGCTGATGCAAACAATAATTTTGGGTAACTGAAGTGGGCAATAGACCAAAAACAGGCTTGCTTGGGACATTTTAGGACAAGCTGGGCGTAGTGCAGATGAATCGAATAATTCAGGTAAATATCAGAAGCTTTTGATTGCTCGGGAGTGTTTGGAATGAATAAAAATACATCTTCCTACAAAAACTGTTGCATAGTTTGCATCAATAGCCCAATAGATTTCTAGCAGCAATTGCAACAGAATAGCAATAAGTTGTTGGTGAGCAGGTTATGAAAACTTTGTCAAGGAGATATAACGGACCTCATTCAAATACCTTGAAAATTACACATGAGAAGAAGACAATGAAGTAGACTATATCCCTATGAAGCTTGAAATCTGCCTAGAACTTTGCAAAAGTCAATAAGCTAGCAGTGAGCTTCATGATGAAGCACAATAGTCCATTGGGACGTTTGCAACGAACTTTCTCATCATTCTGAGCTTTGATTAAAACTCAAATGAAACCAACTAAGCTCTAAAGATGAAGTAAGAGATCAACAACAATAGAAATACATAGTTTATATTTTGAGCAAACTCGGATCAAAACCAAAAGAAAATACTTGGATCAAGCTTGGTGTTCACAAAATATATGAAAAATCCAAGAAAAATGGAAAGGCTAAAATGAAATTGACCTACATGCTTGGTATCGATTGCCATTCCAATTGCCATTGTCATGGGAGAAAAGTTCCATATGCGAGAAGCACAGCAGCCATAAGGCAGAGAGGTGGAAGGGGAGAGACAGAAGAAGAGAGTGAGGGAACCAAAACTGCATATCCGCATATCCTGATTCCAACAAAAAAAACTCGATTTTCCATTGGTCGTGGATCGCAAAAATCAAATCTCTCTCTCTCTCTCTCTCTCTCTCTCTCTCTCTCTCTCTCTCTCTCTCTCTCTCTCTCTCTCTCTCTCTCTCTCTCTCTCTCTCTCTCTCTCTCTCTCTCTCTCTCTCTCTCTCTCTCTCTCTCTCTCTCTCTCTCTCTCTCTCTTCAAGACCTCTCTATATATGCATATTTCACTATCCCCAAACTCTAAAAATTAAACCCTAACCCTTTTCATGCAAATAGTCAAGCGAAATTATGCTCTTAATGAACGCAACCTCACTCACTTTCATGTGACCCCTCCAACAAGGTCCAAGACTTATAAATTCAGATCACTTTAAAAATTTAGACACATCTTAGCCTTTAACGTTGACTTTTTCTAAACTCCATTGACCAACCTCACCACATAGTATTGCCTTTGCAAGGCAAGGCCAAAAAATCTTATGATTTTCTATGTCAAATGCATTTTGTAGTCTTTGAAATGCAACATGTGTGCATGATATTTTTTAAATTGACATGTGTAACAACGTACTGAATGTATAGCTTACATTTCAAATCAATGGATGCATATTTTAGCTTGCCAAAAATGTCAAGAATGCATAATGTAGTTTAATGCCTAACTTAGGTTTAGAATCACAAAATTATGCATCATAGAATGAACCTCATTTTTACATGTACCCCGTCTCCAATCTTTAATCACTTTTCCAATCTTTTATTGTCAATCTCCAACTATCAATGCAAACCAAGAATGTCGATCAACGCAAATGTAGCTCCAAAAATATAGTTCAATAGTAAAATGAAATATCAATCATTTCTACGAGTTATCAAAATCCGACGACTATAGTATATATCATAGCTTGATAGATGTTTATATGTCGAACATCCACTTGGGGATTTATGGTTTCTTTCTGTCTATCGAAAATCCACAAGTCCATTGAAATCCAACACTCATATTTTTCCTCACATTCTCATGGCCAAGTTCGTCAAAAGTCGTCGAAATGCAACAAATACGTCATCTCCCAAATCTGATGGACAAGTTGGACATTAGATTTTGATGAACATGTCAAATTCGACAATCTCATATTCATGGAGTTTTCAATGCCCATATTAATTCAAAAAAAAAATTAATCCTCGATTTTATATTGGAAGTTGCAATGAATGTTGTAGTGATATATCTTTGAAGTGTTTTTCCCACGTGTTATGTATTATTTTGACCCACACTTGCAGCACTCTTAAAAAGGAAATTTGTGATAAACACAAAAAGGTCCTTCCCTAATAGTGGTACTTTCAAGGTCTGAGGATGTTTAAATTGACAAAACATCATTGAATCAGATTGAATGAAAACTAATAGGTTGTCTATTGTACAAATGTTGCATAATGTTTGACGTTGCCTTAATTTGTCACCTTCGGGTTTCAAATTTTAATCAAATTGAGTCAGTAAACAAATATGGGAACTAACATTTTAAGTAATTGTATTCCATTTAGATTTTTTTAGAGATGTAGAGATTGTATGAGTCACAATTTAAAAAAAGAAAAGATAAATAAGGACATCAGGGGAAGAAAAAAAGATTGAAAGTAGTAAAATACATTATTATGGAAATGCCACAAAACCTATGAGATATTGTACTATGTTATGTTATGTGAATGAGATACATCATGGGCAATTATGCTTGATTGTCATTCAGATCCAAGCATTTTTGCACTCAAAAAAATAAAGTGTATATGCTCACAAGGGGTGTATTATGTGCTAGCCAACTTTCTATGCTAGAAGTTATTGCAAACAAAAAGAGATAATTGGTGGTGTTGACATTAGACCACCAAGACAGTTCTGTTCATAAATTTCTATAGCTCTAAAAAAGGAGAATAAAAAAAGAACAAAAGTTGCAATGAAGCCGAGTTGAGTTAGCTGATTTTGGCCAAAAGCCTAGCTTGCTAAGCTTGTGAAATTCCAAGTAAGCAACCCTACTAATCCATATTGACATGTGTGCATAATAAAAGCAACAATGAGACACCATATTTTAACTAACTTGGATTGTACGGCCACAGTTCCATAGAACTAGCAAGAGCATATTTTCTGAGACAAGTCAAGGGTCAAGACAAAAAAGCATCACATAATTATCATTCGTCTTATTTTTAGTCTTTTTTTTTTGTTTGGAAGGGGGGGAATTATTCAATAACTTTTCTGGTGAACTTATGTTCCAAGAGCCCTTGCCATGCCTAAAATTTTTTGGGGGATTCCTTCATGTTGTTGAACACAATTAAAACTCCCGACAAAGGTTGCCCTTCCACATAAAATTATGAGTAGAGGTTGCTATTGGCAGAGTTCGTGAACCCATAAACCATTGATCTCACATTGGTAACTTTGCATGTTATGGAATTTGAAAGTGACCTCGCCTATTTTTTTGACACGTCATGAAATGTATATTTATAAACAAAATTCACATGAACTTTGTGCTCATAAAAAGGTTGTAAAAAGATCTGAAAGGCATGTTATGAGTAATAATTAAGGTGCATAAATGAGCATTGTCATAGTTTTAATTATAGTTTTATGAGGTGCAAATGTGACTTCAATATAATCATTCCCCAATACATAATTGATGTTTGGGCTCATAGTGGACAGGTGGCAGATTTTAATTGGATCTGACCACAAATGTTTAAACTCATATTAGTTTGGGCCTTTCAATTGAAAGGCCTAACTTCAATTATGCCCGTTAGCAGGCTTGAGCAAACTTGCTACCTAGTAGCAGGCAGCCTTCAATGCACCTCACCGCAGGGCGGCTCGGTGCATGAAGGTTGCATGCTACAGCCGGTAGCGGGCCTGCTCACACCCGCTACCTAGTCCATAGAGCCCCCATGAGCTTCAATTGTCTGTCTGTGTGTGTGTGTGTGAGAGAGAGAGAGAGAGAGAGAGAGAGAGAGATAAGGTGCATAAATGAGCATTGTCACGGTTTTAATTGTAGTTTTATGAGGTGCAAATGTGACTTCAAAATAATCATTCCCCAATACATAGAGCCCCATGAGCTTCAATTGTGTGTGTGTGTGTGTGTGTGTGTGTGTGTGTGTGAGAGAGAGAGAGAGAGAGAGAGAGAGAGAGAGAGAGAGAGAGAGAGAGAGAGGGAGGGAGGGAGAGAGAGTTTCAAAGCTTTTCATTGGTCCACGTTTACCCTCAAATGTATTTGAAGGGCATACCTTCAAATGTATTTGAAGGGCAATTGAAGTGAGAGAATATGTGCTTTTAGAAATTCATAGAAAGAATCTTTTAGAGAGATATTGTATAAAATATAGATATATAAAAGAGAGAGAGAGAGAGAGAGAGAGAGAGAGAGAGAGAGTGTGTGTGTGTGTGTGTGTGTGAGAGAGAGAGAGAGAGAGAGAGAGAGAGAGAGAGTGTGTGTGTGTGTGTGTGTGTGTGTGTGAGAGAGAGAGAGAGAGAGAGAGTGAGAGAGAGTGAGAGTGAGAGTGAGTGTGTGTGTGTGTGTATGTAGATTAGATATAAAATAGTTTTCCGAGATAGAGTATTTTTTTTTGAGAGAGAGAGAGAGAGAGAGTGTGTGTGTGTGTGTGTTTTTAGATTATAGTATAAAATCGTTTAGGATAAAAGAGAGGTGTTGGAAAGAGAGAGAGAGAGAGAGAGAGAGAGAGAGAGAGAGAGAGACGACAGGTAGGATTAAGCAAATAAGCTTGAAAGAGAGCAGGTTGTTGCTGATCTTGCCAAAAAGTGTCCGTATTTATGTTTCTCAATAGTATTTATATCTTCCACAAGCTTGTTCTCTGAGCTTGTGATCACGTTTCATCCCATGTTCTAACTGGCACTAATCTTTTGCTGATCCTAGATTTAATTGCATAGTCTCATTTCACGTGTATCAATGCAGATATCCACAGAGATGAAGGCTGCAGAGATTGGTAGTCAATTAGAGTTTCCACCGCGGTTCGGGATTGATATTAAAAGTTTTCGAAATCCTGAGGTTAGACTGCCACCTTGGTTTCTCATCTCGTATTCATTCTCGCAAATTCATATATAGCATCGGCTTTCTGAATGTCACTGTCATTGTCACACTTTAACTTTTTACGTTCAGCATAATAAAAGCTGTTTTCTACTGCTACCGCTTTAATTGTATCGGTTCTAAGCTTACGTAATTACTCCCAGGTATGGAGAGCGGTGATTGTGGAATTTATAGCGACAGCGATGTTGGTGTTTCTCAGCATTTCAGCTGTCCTAGCTTGCCTGCAAGGCGGTTTCGCATCTCCCAAAAGTGTAATAGCTTTCGTACATGTTTTCATCCTGTGGCTATGCATCATGGCAGCTGGGCCAGCGTCGGGAGGCCACTTGAATCCATGTATCACATTTACATGTATGCTCACAGGCTTTACCTCACCAGTCCGTTCAATCCTTTACATACTGGCGCAAATTGTAGGCTCCATCGTGGGGTCTTGGCTTGTATCAGCTATTGTTCCAAGCAAACTCTCCCAAACCTTCTCGCTGGCTGCTTGCCTTCTTGAGCCACACACTCCAATTACCCAGGATGAGTCCCTGCAGGCAGAAATGGGCATAACACAGGCCTTTGTGTCAGAGTTTTGTTTCTCATTTGCTTTGCTATTCATCGCCTTCATGGTCGTTCTAGATCCAAAAAGTTTCCAGGTTTCTGGGCCAATTTTGTCCCCCATGATTGTTGGGTTGACGGTAGGATTGATGCTCTTTATATCAATGGGATTCACAGGCAACGATGGCTACACAGGTGCAGGGATGAATCCAGCCAGATGTATTGGTCCTACAGTGGTACTGATGGGACTAAAGGATAGTAGTATATCATGGAATGGGCGGTGGGTGTTCTGGGCAGGTCCATTTGGAGCAGGACTTGTGGTGGCCATGATCTACAACATCATTCCACCACATCACACAGAAGTATACAGAATGAAGTTAGATGTATTCACGCAGGTGAGATCGTCCTTCAGGAGACGTGAACTCTTGTATAACGTCGATGGGAATAAAATTTGAAGCTCACAGATAGTTTGAAGTTAGTTTGGTTGATAAAACTGAAATTTGTTTGGTTTTCTTAATGAGAAACTATTCAAGGCTCTCTCTCTCTCACACAAACACACACTCTCACACACATTCATTTGCAAACGTTGTGGTTGATTTCCTGCATCATAAGCGCATTGAATCCTATCACTTGAATCATCTATTGTAAATGTCTAGGGATTGAGAGAAGAAAAGTTTATACAAAAAAAAATAAAGAACTAAAGTGTAGATAGTATGGGGCACTAAGTATAGTAGCATGGCACCGCGCAAATGCTTACATTCATGTTTGTAGAACATTTATGTACAAGAATTTTCTACTTGTTGCATATGGAGCTTGCAAACTTAAGCTTTTAGCTTACATAAATCAAGCTACACTAACTTCTATTAATTAGGTCATTTCTAGCCAATAACTTGCCTAACTCCGTATGGATATGCCTATTGATTTTTTGCTACACTTGCCACATGGATGCCATGTGACCATCAAGACATGCTACTAGAATCGTGGTTCTACAACACTTCCCCTTCAAGTTGCATGTCATAATGAAAAAATTGTGAATGTGTAAATACCCAAAGAAACTCAATGTTGTGTTAATGTCATGTACTTTTAGTACGTCAGTCAACGCTATATAATATCCAATGTAAGCTTTGTAAGCCCAAAACGAGCTATTAGCCTATGAAACAAAGTGGTGCCATCTTTAGGCTCTCCAAAGTATTTAATAAGGATAATAGGTCAATAAGGGCCCAAGGTATACTAAATAAGACTTAATAAGTATTAAGGGCTAAATATCCCTCAAGATAGGTATGTAGTTAAGTTAGAGCATTGTCTATAATTAGGCAAGAGACATCAATTTTTGAATCTTTTGGCTCATTTGCAAAGGAGAGCTCTAAGCTTCCACTTGTGAATGTGAGCCTTGGGATTTCCATTGCTAGTGAAATAGGGTCAAATTTGCTAGAATTTTGGAAATTTCTTTTGGTTTTTTCAAGTGAGAAAGAAGCACTTCAATTTTCCAATTTTGAAGTTTCGTTTCTTTGATATCAGCCTTTCATTTTGAAGTTTTGTCAGTTTTCACTTCTTTCTTTTTTTAATTTCCCTAACCCTAATTTTGCTTAGCCTAGCCCTACGTTCGCCATTTAGGGTAGATGAAAAAAAAGTGCAAAAAAAGAGAAAAGCACTCTGTCAAAACAATTTCAACCTAACCCTAGCTAGGAGTTTTTATTTTTAAAAAAAAAACCTAAACCTAAATGACGGCCTCCCTCCCCATGCCTCACTCCCTCATCTCTCTCCCTTTCCTCTCTTCTTCTTGCCTATGTACCCTACCGTACTTCTCCCTCTCTCTCTCTCTCTCTCTCTCTCTCTCTCTCTCTCTCTCTCTCTCTCTCTCTCGCGCGCGTGCGCCACGTGTAAACGATCAACAATTATTTCATTATTGTTTTTATATAACCCTATTTTCTAAGTTACTGTTTTTTCCTTGTCATTTTTTCGAAGCTCTATAACTTTTCCGTTTGAGTTCAAAATTGGATGCTGTAAAAACGAACAAGAAGAACATTAAGCAACTATCAAAGCTCAGATTCTTCAGCTATAAATTGTTGAATTTGTGTATCCACTATAATTGTGTATTGTACCATGTCTAAAAATGGGTGGTCGAGGAAAACAGACATCTAATAAAAACAATCCACCTCAAGACAATTTGCCTACAGAAGAATTGTTGGAAGAACCCCAAAATTTGAACCAACATGAAGTCACAAGAGAGCAACTTCAAGTCACACAAAATTTAATTCTACATATGTTGCAAAATAAGGAGAGGAATCGTGAGGTAGATGAAAAAAAGTGGTCAAGACTATTTGTTAGTCTACCATGTAAGTAGGACAAAATTATAGCTTCTGATCCGAGATGTAATGACCATCTACATCATCACAACTACCACCTCTTTTGTTGAATGCGGAGTATTCTCCTTGATGGGCAAGGGAGTGTGAAGAATGTGAACGGAGAAGAGAGCAAGAATATTGTGGAATAGCTCTCCCGTTACAATCAGCTGCTAGATGCAAAAACAGTCTAATAGAAAGCCTATGCTAAGTATAATCACAGCTTTAAGTGTTCTAGTTGCCCAACAGGCTCTTAAAAATTAGTTCATACTCACAAAAACGAGAGTACAGTGTGTATGTGTGTGGTATTACTGGAGATCAGATTCAATAGGAAGTTTAGTTCTAAAATAGATTGAAATAGCAATGTGATAGCGCGAGTTCCTTAGGCGTCAAAGATTTCCATCGTCTGATCAGAAACTGAGGAGTCGTAGTGTGAACTCGAGGGTGAAGGCCTGTCCTAAGTTCTTAAAGGCCAAAAGATTCAGTTGGCTTATCATTCACATAAAGCTAGTCTCGAATCAACTTAATGAAAATCAAATAAGACTTTAAATCAAAACTCGAAAAAACACTGCATCACATAGATTCATTCACACAACAGCGAAAGCACTAAGGGGTCAAGATGGGGACCAAAAAAATTCTGGATATTCTTGGAAGAATTCTTCTTCCATTCATCTTGCATTCATAATCCTAGGCTTCTTAAACTTTCTTTCTTTCAGATTTGATCTTATATGTTAAGATCAGTTTTGGGTGAAGAGTCTTTTCAGTTCCTTGATCTACCTCATATCTCTTAGTCTGTGAATTCAAAATTAGCTTATGAAATCTTTATCGGGTAGATCCAATCATTTCATTTTCATCCTGGGTTTTAGATTGCTCAAAAACAATTTCATAGTATATTGCTTCTTTGGGGATTCAGGAATGGGATAGGGTAAAGTGGTCTTAAAGTTTTCAGTCTCCGTTCCTCCTTAGTATGTTGTTATACTAGTCATGGTTTTACATAATGTCTTAGGAGGTTTAACTTCTTATTCATGATTTCAAAAGATGCTTGAAACTTGGGTCCATCTTAATTCAAGAAATCATTTCTAAGAAGCAATACTTCTATACTCTAAACATGACCTTCTAGTTCTTCGCAAGTAGGTTTCCAGTTTTTCGTTGTCATCTGGTTCTTCATCATGCCTATCGAGAGTCTTTGTCTTCTTGATCTTTTCCATGCAGTTCTTGCTTTTTGAAGCGCAAGGCCTCTTAAACATCGGGTGGAGCTTTGTGTTCTTCTGCATGCATGAACATACAAGGTCTTCACATCAAGTTCACGACATATTAAACCATCGCTCTGATACCAAACAGTGAACTCAAGGGTGAAGGCCTGTCCTAAATTCTTAAAGGCCAAAAGATTTAATTGGCTTATGATTCACATAAAGCTAGTCTCGAATCAACTTAATGAAAATCAAATCAGACTTTAAATCAAAACTCGAAAAAATATTGCATCACATAGATTCATTCACACAACATCGAAAGCACTAAGGGCTCAAGATGGGGACCTCCCCCCCCCGGCCCCCGAAGGATTCTTTTTTTGTCATTATGCAAATCCAATTGGCCAATGCCAATTACATATACAATGGATTCCAATAGGGGTCTCAGATGGAGGACCATCTGTTGAAAATTGTTACTTCTCACTTGTCATTTTTTATTGTAAATAAAGATCAATCATGAGTACAATGTTCATGATCTGATAGTTAGAATTAAAGTAGAATCACTGTGTTACTGTACTGTGGGTCCTATCAGTGGATAAGGATCAGTTCGCCTCGCCACGAGGCAAGTTGATGGGAGACGCGTCCCGCCAACGGCAACCTGGGTCATGCATAAGTTGCTTGAGTGAACAACTATATGTACAGTGTAATTTCATTTAGAGAAATACAGTTGCTATGTGAGCTTGCTGTGAAGAGTGTTTTCTGTCTGTGTTACTGTGTAGCATGATCTGTGTTCTTGTGCAAAGCAAATTCTCTGTTGGTATCAGAGCCGTACAAGGAGTGTACACAGTACAACGTCGCCATTGAAGAGAGCTTTGGGAGACCTATCTTCTGAGAGTTTGGAGTTTACGGCGGGTTGAAGACGGAAAGAGAAACACTGGTGTTGAGAGTTTAGCACACAGAAGCTTGGGACTGTGTGAGGATTCAGAGACAAGGGTTGTCGGCTGAATCAGAACCTCAAAAAACAAAATTTTGAAATTCCGAAGCAGGCTATTTGGTGTTCGCAGTCAGTGTGCATTCCATCTAATATCGTTTGATGAACGGATTAAAGCATCAGCTTTCCAGCAGTAGGGCGACCTCAGCGGAAGAGGATAGGCCTAACAGAACACTGTGAATTGGAAGCCAAGAACTGATTTGTGTGAAAAACCCTGGTCTGGGGTTTGGAAGCACAAAATCAGAGATTTCTCTCCATTCTGAACTCTTTTTGGAGCTGTAAAAGTTTGAAGGAGGGTGCCCTGCTCAGCTAAGCTAAATCACAGAAGGCCATGGGAGGCCGCGCATTAGAGAGGGTGCTGAATCATGTTTTGCAGGGCAAGAGAAAACCTTGGTGAAGCCATAGCTAGCAAGCAAGAGGAGAAGAGCCCGCAGGCAGATTGCGCGATGTGAAAGAGGGTGGCGACTCAGTGTATTGGAGTGTGTCGTGGCTCCAGGGATTTGGTTTAATGCCCAAATGAAATCTAGATCGTTGGATCCAAATACAAGATAATCAATGGTAGAGATGAGCTTCATGTGGGCCGTTGGATTGCTATAAGCCATTGGATGGGCTTTGAACAGGGCCCTGAAGAAGTAAAGTGCATTCTGGCCTTCAACTTCATTAAACATTTTCATACTTAAAGCTGAGTTGGGTCCCTTCACAAGTGAAGAGTGAAGTTTCTTCAAGGTGAAGAAACAGTTCAAAAACTAGAAAAGTCCCTATTGTTGGGTCCTTTGCCCGTTTTGACCCAAACGAAAGGCTATAACCTCCAAATGAAGGACACTCGGACTGTACCTGCAAGTATGGTACAACAAAACAGAGTGATTGTGGCAGAGAAAGTGTTCGGAGTATGCTAGAAGTGATTTCACCATTCCATTGGGCACGTTGTTGGGAGTTGACGACTGAGTACATTTCGGAAGGCGACGCCGATTTGGCTTTCAAATTGGTGGAAAAGCGGCAAGTGGCCTAGTAAGAAAAAAAGTGCAGGTCATTATTTTCAACTTCTGACATCACTGTTGGCCTCGGCATACTGTTCTTAGCCTAAGGTAGAAGTTTCAAGCAGTTTTGCGATGGCAAACATGGGAGAGTCCATTTTGAGTGAAAGTAACAAATTGGACGGGATTTCCAACTATGCAGTGTGGAAATTCAAAATGAAAAACATACTGATGGAGAAAGACGTGTGGGAAGTTGTCACAAGTGATGAGACAAGGCTGCCAAATGAAGCAGACATCAAAGTGTTCGACAAAAAGATGAGGAAAGCTTTGACCTTCATTAACTTGTCAGTGAAGGATCACATCATTGCCCACATTTGTGATGCTATTGCACCCAAACAGGCATGGGATGTGCTAAAGGAGCAGTTTGAAACGTCAAATCTGTCAAGAATCATGTTTTTGAAGTCAAAGTTGAATAGTGCCCGCATGGAGCAAGGAGAGCACATTCAGACGTACATGACCAGAATCAACACAATGAGAGATGAACTGCATTCTATTGGTGAGCGCATACATGATGTGGAGCTAGTGCACAATGCATTGTGCAGCATTGCAGAATCCTATCAGATGTTTGTGAGCAGAATAGCATCAAGAGAAATATTGCCAACCTTTGACGAGCTCACAGGAATCTTGATGAAGGAAGAGCAATGGTGAGAAATGGTGAAAGCTAGACGTCAAAACACTGACGATCAGGCACTTGCGACACGCCAAAAACAAGGCAAGGGCAAGGGCAAGAAGAAGTCTAAGCAGCAATTTGCCAAATCCCAGGAGGATGAGGGATCTTCCAGTAAAACTAAGAAGAAAGACAACTGCTTCCATTGTGGTAAAAAGGGCCATTGGAAGAGTGAATGTCGCAAATTCCGGACGGAACAAGACAAGGGAAAACCAAAACAAGCAGGTAACCTTGTCGATGAGGGTGAGATTGAAGACTCTATCATCTTCATATCTGCATTGTCATCTAATCAAGATGATCAAGCATGGTATATTGACTCAGGAGCCACAAGACACATGACAGATAACAAGAATTGGTTCAGTAGTTTGAAGGTGTTGGATAATGGAACATCTGTTTCACAAGCAAATGGTGAGGTGTGCATGATCAAGGGGATAGGCATCTTTTCAATCCAACTACCTGATGGCAAAAGCAAGATAATCAGGGAGGTACTTTACGTACCAGGTTTGAAGAAAAACTACTTTCTGTTGGAGTCATTATTGATCAAAAGTTGAAAGTAGAATTCGCCCATGATCGTTGCTTTGTGAAGGATGCGAACTAAAAGTTCAAAGTTATTGCGGATGGAGTAAGAGAGCCCAATACAAAATTGTACAGGTTGAATGCGACAATTAAGGGACAACATGGACTTGTATCGTCCATTCCATCGCAAACTGAGTTGTGGCATAAGAGGCTTGGTCACTTGAACTTGGGAAGCCTCAGTTTGATGAGAAAATTGGAGATGGTAACAGGATTGCCTACCATAGAAGATCACTTGAAATCGATGTGCAAATCTTGTGTATATGGGAAGCAGCATCCAGAGAAGTTCAATAAAGGGGGTGTTGCAAGAGCAAAGAACATCTTGAATTTAATCCACACAGATTTATGCGGGCCTATGAGGACTATGTCCTTAGGTAAAGCCTTCTATTTCATGACCTTTATTGATGATATGTCACGTAAGACGTGGATCTACTTCTTGAAGAAGAAATCAGATGCATTTGATAACTTCAAGAGCTTCAAAGCATTGGTCAAAAATCAGACAGGTAGGAAAATCAAAGTCCTAAGATGAGATAGTGGAGGTGAGTACAAGTCTAATGACTTCAATGATCTTTGTGATCAATGTGGGATTAAAAGACAATTTATGCAAGCTCATACTCCTGCTCTCAATGGTGTAGCTGAGCACAAAAATTGTACGATTGTTGAAAGTGCCAGATCTATGCTAGCTGAGATGAAACTAGCAAAAGGCTTTTGGTCAGAAGCATGTAGCACGGCAGTCTATCTTCAAAATAGAAGTCCTACTATTGCCATACCAAAGATAACACCTGAGTAAGCATTCACGAAGAAGAAGCCAAAGGTGAACCACTTGCGAATCTTGGGATGTAAGGCCTTTGTACACATTCCTAAGGAAGAAAGACGTAAACTTGATGTAAAAGCTATCAAGTGCATATTCCTAGGATATGATGATCGTGTGAAGGGCTATAGATGTTTTGATCCAGTCAAAAACAAAATCCATATAAGTCGTGATGTTATCTTTGATAAATCCAAGATGTATGAAGACGAGAATGTTGAGAAGATAGACACATCCAATGGAAAAGATGGTATAGTGAGGATACCACCTGATGATGATCCATTCATTGACCTTCCGAGTGATGAACATGAGGATACATCTCAAGATACTACTACTCAACCTCAAGAAACAGGTTGGAGAGGTAGGGACAAACCTTTTGGTGCAAGAAGGATTGAAGTTGCAGGTGACAAACGCAAGGAAAAGGATGTACCGTGGGATACATTTTCACCAGGAAGCCGATCACCTAACAGAAAGCTCCCTAAGTGGTTTGAGAGATTGCTGGAGAGCCGTGACATAGATGACTTTCCAGGATCATCTAACCAGGGAGAGCTACGAAGATCAACAAGAGAGAAGATATTACCTGAAAGGTATGAAGCAAATTATGCTCTCTTATCTAGCATTATTCAAAGCAAAGAACCTTTGACTTATGGTGAAGCGAAGGATGATGACATTTGGGTCAAGGCCATGGGAGAGGAGATGGAGTCAATTGCTAAGCATAGCACATGGGACTTAGTAGAACCACCAATTGGCAAGAAATTCATTGGTTGCAAATGCGTATACAGGACTAAGTACCATGCAGATGGAAGTATAGCAAAACATAAAGCAAGATTAGTGATCAAAGGGTACGCACAAAATAAAGACATCGACTATGAGGAGACCTTTGCGCCAGTTTGTAAGTGGAATACTCTACATCTACTTATTGCTTTAGCTTCACAATTTGGTTGGCCTTTGCATCAGATGGATGTGAAATCTGCTTTTCTAAATGGTGAGTTAGAAGAAGAAGTGTTCGTGGCCCTCAACCTGAAGGCTTTGTAACGAAAGGACAAGAAAATAAAGTATGTCGCTTGAAGAAAGTGCTTTATGGTCTTAAACAAGCAGCACGTGCGTGGTATAGCAGGATTGATGCCTACTTTCATTCAAAGGGGATGGTGAGAACACATTTCGATCCAAATCTATATGTCTTATGCTTTGATGGTATGGTTTCTCTGATTGCTCTTTATGTTGATGACTTGATTATTACGGGAAATAATCAAGAGATGATAGACATGATCAAGAAAGACCTCATGGAACAATTCGAGATGACAGATCTCAGCCTGATGCACTACTACCTTGGAGTAGAAGTGTGGCAAAAAGGACATGAAGTGGGTTTAACATAGGTGAAGTATGTCAAAGAATTGTTGCACAGGTTTAGGTTGCAGGATTGCAAACCAGTAAACACTCCTATTGAACCAGGTAAAAAGCTTTCTAAGCTTGATGAGTCACAGTCATTTGATGCTACGCTATATAGACAAGTAGTAGGGAGCTTGATTTACCTTACCATGACTAGACTAGATATATGTTATGTTGTTGGCATTGTAAGTCAGTTTATGGAAGCACCTATGGAAACGCATTGGAAAGCAGCTAAACGCATTTTGCGTTATGTGAAAGGCACTTCAGAGTATGGCTTGATTTACAGGAAGCATGATGGTTTACCTGAGTTGTGTGGCTATGTGGATGCGGATTGGGGAGGTGACTATGATGATCATAGATCCACCACAAGATATATATTCCAGTTTTGTGGTAGTTGCTTTTCCTGGTCTAGTAAGAAGCAAAGTACAATTGCTCTCTCCACCACAAAAGCAGAGTATAAGGCAATGTGTAGTGCAGCACAGGAAGCTATATGGTTTAGACAAATCTTGGAAGAAATTGGCATGAAGTAGAAAAATCCCACGACTTTACATAGCGACAGTCAGAGTGGCATTCAGCTAGCAAGGAATCCAGTGTTCCATGCGAGAACTAAACACATTGAGATTCAGTATCACTTCATACGTGAGAGGCTGTTGAGTCGTGAAATTCATGTTGTTCATTGTAGCACAGAAGAACAACTAGCTGATATTTTCACTAAGCCACTTATTGGAGAAAAGTTTGATAAGTTTAGATCAAAGCTTTCTGTACTTAAAGTTTGTTGACTTCAAAGATATGTATATGATTGTATAAAAAGTGACTCTACTTTAAGGGAGAGAGTTAGAATTAAAGTAGAATCACTGTGTTACTATACTGTGGGTTCTATCAGTGGATAAAGATCAGTTGGCCTCGCCACTAGGCAAGTCGATGGGACACGTGTCCCACCAACAGCAACCTGGGTCATGCATGGTTTGCCTGAGTGAACAAATATATGTACAGTGTAATTTCATTTAGAGAAATACAGTTGCTATGTGAGCTTGTTGTGAAGAGTATTTTCTGTCTGTGTTACTGTGTAGCATGATCTGTGTTCCTGTGCAAAGAAAATTCTAAGTCTGATTTCACACGTGTGAAGCTTGTTCCCACGTGTGAAAGAAAGTACTTTTCATATTTGTAAATATCTACTTTGATTTTGTATCAATCAAGTCAAGTGTGAACATGATATGACTAGTTTTTAGTCAAGTTGACTAGTCACCTAGAAGTTAGCTTATCCTTGCATGTGCATGAGTAAATGCTCCCACATGGCAAGTGGATGTTCACACGTGTGTATAGAGTTCTAGAAGATAAGAGTTGACCATTTATCTTATATCCTATTTTGTAGGGAATATTTCTATATTCTAGGAGACTAACTCTTTGGATTTTAGCCATATTCTAGAAGGTCAACTTTGGATAAGGATCAAGGATGGATCAAATGGATAGATCTAAGTGATGTGGCATTCTTCACACGTGTGAAGACCTGTTGGACTATACCAGACTCTTGGATGTACTTGATCCATAAAAGGATCATCATTTTGCTAATGAGATTGATGAGACTTTTGCATTCTACACTTTTGTGAGATTTCTAGTCAATAGAATTGTGATTTTATTGAATGATTGCTATCAAGAACCAATGTACTTGTTGTTTCAGGTTCAGGCCGTACAGTGGACAATACTCCACACGTGTGAGTCCGCTCTCACTTGTTTATGAATATTTGATCCATTGCTCTTGCTTAAATCTAAATGTAGTGAATCTAGATCAAGATCTAAAGTGTAGAACTTGATAGATCCATTGATTAAGCAACCAATAACTCTCTTTGATTGTTAAGTACAATCATCAATGTCCTAAAAATGAAATTTTATCATGGTATCAGAGCCGAGTAAGAGAGTGATCATTTGATTCATAAAACTTGCAAAGGTCATTGGCAAAATCTGTTTTTGGCCAATATAGTGAGGGCGAGTTCATCTAGAGTGATAGCTTGTTTCTATTTGGATCAAATCGACTTGGAGGCTGTGTATGTACTTTTCACACATGTGAAATCGTACACCAACTTTAATTTCAAGTTACCTTGTGTTTTTTGGTCCTATAATCTCAATTCTAGTCCAAATTTAGTGCTTTTTGAAGCATAGTATTGATCTAGATTCAATCACGGCTAATGCCTATGACCAAATAGAGTTTTGGATCATTGAAGCATTTTTTTTTTTGGAGTTTAAGATCATATCTAAGAGGCTAATTTGTTCAGAATCTGATCCTTAGTTGAAGTGAAACCTCTAAGAAAAGTGTAAAGCAAAAAAAAATTGTGAGAGTGAAAGCTAGGAATTTTTTGTCAAAATCTAATTGTGTATCATTCAAGCTTGTGTGCTAGTTTGATAGAGACAAGGCTATAGGCAATCTTGTGAGATTTAGGCCTTTCATAGGTCTTTAAAATTCATAAATCTTTGTGATTTTAGAAGAGCATTTACTCTACAATGTCATCCATCGGTGGTTATTTGTTGGAATCAAGTGAGAGACTCACTTCCACAAATTATTCCATTTGGAAAGTGAGGATGGAATCACTCCTAGTGATCCATGACCTCTTTGACATAGTTCTAGGAGTTGAGGAAGAGCCTCAAGCTGCCCAAGAAATAACCAAATACAAGAAGAGAGCAAGATTAGCTCTACATTGCATAAAGTTGAATGTATGCAATGACCTCTTGAAGGAGGTGTCTTTTTGTGCCTCATCAAAAGAGGCTTGGGATTCATTAAAGAGTATCTATGGATCAAATAACACTTCAAGAATCCTCACGCTAAGAAATCAAGTCCTTCAAAGCATGAAAGGAAGTGGAGAGAGTGGACAAGAGTATGTCCTTAGGATCAAATCTCTCAATAAGGAATTGAGTGCTATAGGAGAAAAGATCCAAGATCAAGAGCTAGTACAAATCATATTGAATGGCCTAGGTGATGAGTTCACCAACTTGGTCCAATCATTTGCTATTCAAGACACTCTTCCATCCATTGAAAAGTTGCACAATGTTCTTGTGGCCGAGGAGAGTAGACTCCTACACCTCAAGATAAGAATGGGAGGCATGTCACTTAATGGAGGAGAGGAGAAAACAAATTTTACATCCAAAGGCAAGAAGAAACAACATCCATTCAAGAAGAATCAAGGCAAGGAGGCCGAGATGAAGAATGGAGGATCAACTTCCAAAGGCAAAGTGAAGAACAAGGCAAAGCTCAAGTGTTTCTTTTGTGGGAAGAAATGACACTTTGCCTCAAAATGTTACTTGAAGAAGAATCAACAAGCAAATGGAGATCAAGGGATGGATTCAACACATCCTTAATGGTTGCATCTACACCACTTCAAGTCAAGACACATGGTGGATAGATAGTGGGGCTAGTTCTCACATGTCTTTTAACAAGCATTATTTTTCTACACTTCTCTCTTGTAATGACTCTAAGAAGTCAATATACACTGCTAGTGATCAAGAATGCAAGATAGATGGTATAGAATCTATTCCTCTTTGCTTAGGCACATCTAAAAGGATAATCTAGATAATGTTTTGCATGTTCCTACCATTTCAAGAAACTTGCTTAGTGTCAGACAATTAATGGACAATGGACCAGATGTACATTTCAAGAATGGAGTTTGTTCCATCTTGAAAAATGATAAGTGCATAGCTAGTGGCATTAAGCAAGGTAGACTTTTCAAGTTGGATGCTAATGTTGCAAATGAAAGTGTGAACTTGGATAGGGAGGAGCTATCTCAAGTGGAGCTTTGGCATAAGAGATTAGGCCATCCTAATCTTCAATCCATGGAGTCAATGGCAAGCAAGGAACTAGCTCTCGGCCTACCAAAAGCTTTCAAAAAGTGTGGAAAGATGTGTGAGGCATGTGGCCTTGCAAAGTCACACAAATCTTCTTACAAGAGATCTTCATCAAGATCTCCCTCTCCCTTGTATCTCATACATTTTGATGTACATAGTTTTTCACATGCAAGTAATGGAGGTGCCTTGATGTATGTAACATTTATAGATGATTGTACTAGATTCACATGGATTGAGTTACTATCAAAGAAAAGTCTTGTATATGAAGCTTTCATTAAGTTCAAGTCTCTAGTTGAGAAGCAACTTAGTACTTCCATCAAGGCACTAAGATGTGATAATGGAGGAGAGTACACCTCCAATAAAATGAAAGACTTTTGTGAGATCAATGACATTAAATTGCAATACACTTGTTCCTACAAAATGGGGTGGTCGAGAGGAAAAATAGGAGTCTTTGTGAATGTACAAAGTCTTTAAGACTTGATGCATCACTTCCCATCTCATTTTGGGGAGAAGCTATAACTTGTGCTAATTACTTGTGTAATAGACTTCCTAGTAGTGCTATTGATGGGATCTCATCATATCAAGCTTTGTTTGGTACAAAACCCAATGTAAAAGATTTTAAAGTCTTTGGATGTATTTTTTATGTCCACATCCCTTTGGAGACAAGAAGGAAGGAAGATGCTACCTCCTTCAAAGGGACTTTTGTTGGCTATGGAGAAAATAGCAAGGCTAATAGGATATATGATCCTATATCCAAGAAAGTAAAGGTAAGCAAGGATGTACTTTTTGATGAGTCACAATTTGCTAAAAGCTTGTCTAATGGATCTAACCCATTGTGCATTGAAGATCTTGACAAACCCGAGGAGGATCTTGACAAACTCGAGGAGGATCTTGACAAACCCGAGGCAACATGCAATCATGTTGGATCTTAGATTCTTGACATGCAATCATGTTGGTTCATAGATTCTTGACATGAAACAGTCATGAAGTGACATGCATGGTCCTTAGGCAATGGATGGTGTGACATGCAAGCTTCAAATCTGACATGCAAGCTTTAGATCTAACATGCATGGACAATAGGCCACTAATGGTATGACATGCAAGCTTCAAATCTGACATGCAAGCTTCAGATCTAATATGCATGGACAATAGGCCACTGATTGCATGACATGCAAGCTCTATATCTGACATGCAAGGACAATAGGCCACAGATAGCCTGACATGCAAAAGTACTGATCAACCTTTCTTACATATGGGTAACAGTTTCAAGAGCGTACCATGGTTTCGAGAGAAGGTGAAAGTGAGAGAGGGGGAGAGAGAGAGTGTTTGTGTGTGTGATGTAAAAGAGAAATAGAAAATCCGAGGGTTTGAGCTCCAAAAATCTTGTAATAACAAAATAGCATAGCCTCCTTGAGGTAATGCCTCAATCCTCTTCTCCAAAGCACTTGTACACAACAAACAACAAAATGGCAGAGCTTCGATGCGACATCCTTCAATCCTCCTGGTAGAGGGGCACATTTCCACTTATATAGAGAGTGGAGAGTCCTTCCAAAGTGAGTGAGGTGTCAAGTTCAAGTGCATGAGGTGTGAGGAAGACTCCAATTGGACTTAGGGTAAAGTGGAGTGGAGAGTTATTATGGTGATTTGGCATATGAAGTGAGAGTGTAGGAGGGCGTCTCATTCTTAGTGTCAAATAACCTAGAATGCATTTGGAAAAGTAGGTGGGAGGTAGGTGATACAAGATTCAAACTTGACTTTTAATAACATATAATTTTACATAGTTACAACTTGGGAATTCACCCAAGTGCAATCTTCCTAAGGAAGAGCCAAGGTATATGTCCATCTTGTTTTTGCATAATGTCCATCAATTCCTAGTCCCTTTTTCTAGAGGTTGCCCATCCTCAATCATGGTCATTGGCACTTATTTTCTAGAGGTTGCCCATCCTCAATCATGGTCATTGCCACTTATTTTCTAGAGGTTGCCCATCCTCAATCTTGGTGGAACAAGTCACTAGGGTGATCAGACCCTAGGCCTTGTCATGTTGTTTATAGACTACTCTGAGCCTTCATTATAGACTTAGTAATAAGCCTTCTTTAAAGACTTTGTTGAGCCTTCATTATAGACTTTGTCAAAAGCCTTCTTGATTACTGTCTTTAAGCTTAGAAAGCTTCTTGTTTCGAATCTTGTTTCTCTTGGCACTTTCTCGAGTACCTGCACATACCCTCAAAGAGAGGTCAGTCCTTAAGCCCAGAGGGCTTCTTATTCTTGTTCTGATTCATCAAGTACGTTCATGATACCTGCACATACCTTCAAAGAAAGGTCAATGTTCATAATACCATCAAACATGGTTCATAGAAGATTCTTAGTTCTACAGGTATCAATGTTTGTTACTCAATTTATTAAAGTAATAAATTCATACAATATTCTAAAAGAATATTGATCAATGATAATTCTATATCATCAAAGTCTATCTAGGCTTTGAAGCTGGGAAAGTCTTAATTACTTAGGGGCAATTTGTCTCTACAAATTACACGTAGAGGTCCGTGTTCTGATCAGAGTGAGTGAACAAATGTTATCAAACAACAATGAAGTGCATTCAAATCACAATAGGCATTCATCTATGTTATACACATATAGAAAAGCGTATTGTTGCTATATTACACTGAAGCACAACAAAGATAGCTACAACCAGAATGACGGCGTAACTGGGAGGCTCAAAATCATTCATCTCATGGACGGAGCATCTCAAGTAATCTGTGCTGAGATGATCTATTTATAGATTACATCCATGTATTAACTACATTAAATGTTTGTCACCTAATTAGATAAGTCGTTGTACTTGGAAGTATATGGCTTTTGTGACAATTGTACATAGTGTATATTGTCAACCCATAGGGAATGTGGACACAGATGAGGACGTCGCAAATTCTCTCACTTCGTAATTTATGTGAAGTGGTTTTCTCTCACTTCACAAATTTCGAAAAGTGGCTGGGAATGTTCCTCGTTCAAAATAGACGACCTTCACCTTTTTTCTCTCTTCGCATTTTTGCGAAAAAGCCAAAGGTGTCCTAAAATGGTTGAACTTTGAATTGTGACAATATAGTTTAAACTTTGAACTGTTGCAAGATAGTCTAAGTGGTTGAACTATGCTAGTTTTGCATTTTGGAGAAATTCGAAAAAGACAACACTGTAGAAAACATAGTTTATTTCTGCAGACTATCGCGACACTTAGAGTATTTTTGCAGACTCTTGCGAAAGTAATGTATTTCTGCAGACTTGTTCTAAATGCTAATTTTGTGGAAGTCCTTGAAGATGGCCAAGTCTTCAATGACTTCAAGTTATTGAACTTAACAATTGAACTTGAAATTATGATAGGATTGGTTACCCTTTGTTGGAGATCAGCCAGAAGCCTATTGTAGATGTTCTTCAAATAAATTGGATGTCTAAGTTTGTGATTCCTACAGGTATCAGATGAGCAGACGTAGAACCAAAGTTGGTTTCACCTGACCCTAGATCAATGATCAATGAACATGCAAGAAGAATCATGAAATAGAAATTAGTCATTCACCAAGGAGACAACTGTGGGCTTAATTTCCAATAGTCTCCCTTAAAGTCACGGTTGGTGCCTTGGTATCTTTGTCAGGTTCAGCATGTTGAAGAACTTCTGATGCTTGATCCTAGAAAGCACTTTGGTGAAGACGTACGCGACCATTTCTATTGAAGGATCACTTGCCCTGAGAAAACTTTCTCCCGAATGAAATGATACTAGATTTCTATGTGCTTGGATTTTCCATGAAATCTAGGATTCAGTGACAGTGAAATACAGCTCAAGTTGTCACACAGAATGGTGGTAGCATTGAATTGAGTGTGATGTAAGTCGTGAAGTAACAACCTCATCCATACAGCTTCTTTTGAAGCTTGACATGCTGCGATTGTACTCTGCCTCAGTCGAAAAAAGCGCAACTGATTTCTGCTTCCTTGAGTTCCACGAAATCGGTCCCCTAGAAACAAAACCCGGAGGTAGGTATCTGGTAGAAACTGTTCCTCCCCAATCTGAGTCAGAGTAGCCTCGCAGGACGAGTGGGTCGATAGCATTTCCATCATAACATAAAATGTGATTTAAACTTCCCTGAATATATCACTCTCTTTGATGCTTTCCAATGAAAGATCCTAGGATTAGACATGAATTAACTTAACGTGCTAACAGTGTATGTTAAATATGGTCTAGTACACAGCATTGCATACATCAAAGATCCTATTGGTGAATGATAAGAGTACTTCGTTATGTCGAGTACTTCACTATCAGAATCAGCACAAGTAGGTTTAGTCAATACCATATTTGGATCCATTGGAGTATCAATTGGTTTGCAGTCAGACATATGAAATTTTTCAAAAATGCCTTTTAGATATGCTTGTTGGCTAAGATAGATATTCTTCTGAGGCCTATTTATAGTAATGTGAATTCCTAGCAAAGAATGGACAGCTCCTAAATCAGTCATGTCAAATTTCTTTGACAGATCACTCTAAGTAGTGTTCAGAAGAGAGGTGTTGTTAGACAAAATAAATGCATCATCTACGTAAAGAACTTCTTCTTGAAGATCCACTTGTTGTCTATAACTCTCTTGTGAGTGGGAAAGTCAACCAGCGTCCAGGTCTGATTCGTCAAAAGTGAGTTATACTCACTTTCCATAGCTTCTTGCCACTTCACAGCATCCTTGGAGTTAATTGCTTCGGCAATTTTTCTGATGAAGTTCAAAATGATTGAGGTGTATACCTCTCAGAAACTGTCCGAGTCCGTGAGGATCTATGGACGTTTGGTTGACCAGGATGCAATGATGCTTCTGAATTTCTCCAGATCTGATCTAGCTGGCTTGGTCTAGTCTGATAACAAGTATTGTCTGCTGCTCGGCTTCTATAGCTGTAGCTGCAGGTTCTGTAGAAGAAACATTATCGTTGAAAGATTCCATGCTATGTAAAATAGGATGAAATGACATAGCATCATTTATCAATGGTTGTTTGAAATCATAGTATGTATGTTCTTGAAATATTACATCCCTAGAGACAAATACTACATTGGTGGATGGATCATAAACTTTATAAGCTTTATGCTCATCATGATAGCCAATCGAAAAATACATTTATTTGTCCTTTAATCCAGCTTCTTCCTAAGTTGTTTAGGAATGTGAACAAAACATATACAACCAAAGATTTTTAAATGACTGACACTAGGCTTGTGCCCATGCCAAACTTCATGAGGAGTTTTGTTATTGACGGCTTTGGTGTTGGATCTGTTCTGCACGTAATAGCCTGTGGCAATAGCTTCTGCCTAGAACTTCACAAGAAGGTGTGCTTGATGTAGCATGGATATGGCTGAGTTGAGAAGAGTTCGATTCTTCCTTTATGCAATCCCGTTTTGTTGAGGTGAATCAAAAGTGGTGAACTGTCTTCTAAGGGCCATGTTCAACCATGTAGTCGGACATCTTATTAGAGAGGTATTCACCGTCACCATCAGTTTGGAGTGCCTTCACTTTTGTAGATGTTTGTGTCTCAGCCATGTCCTTGAATCTCTTGAAGCATTCAAAGGCTTCATATTTGTGCTTAATGAATATGGCTGTAGACCATCTAGAATAATCATCTATGAAAGTGATAAAATAGATTGCATCTCCTAAGGACGGACCACAAAGATCACTATGTACAAGATCCAATACATGCTTTGTTTTGATGAAATGTAATTTGGGAAACTTGCTTCTAGAGTGTTCGCCATAGACACATGATTCACAAAAGAAAGATTTCCTATTTAATGAAGAAGGGAAATACAATCCATCAACTAAGTTATTACAACGCATATAGGAAAGTGATCTTGTATTCACATGTCCAAATTGACTATGCCACAGAATAGCATATCATTTACATTTTTATAAGAGATACTAGCTAATGCAACTGAATTAGAGAGTACGTAAATATTTTTTACTCTAGTGCATGTAGTCAGAATAGTATCTTCCTCGAATATTGTACACTACTCAGATGAGAAAGTAACTTTGTAGCCCTCATCACTTATCTTAGAGACTGATAACAGGTTCTTTGATAGCTGACAAACGTGAAGGACGTTGGGAACACAAATAGATAGATCATTGTTGAATGTGATCTTAATTGTCCCTTTGCCTTCCACACGTCCGGGTGCTTGAATCCCCGAGATAGATGAATTGATCTCTGTTGTAAGCTGCATACTCGGTAAACCATTCCTTGCGAGAAGTCATTGTCTAGGTACCAGCTATCACAGTCTTCATTGCTATTGTTGTAAGCCATTAACAAATGTGTATCTTTCTCCTTGAATTCTGTCGTGTTGAAGGAGTTTGGCTGCTGCTGTTGTTGCTTCTTCGCCTCGTTGTAGATCCGGATACGACACTCCTTGATGTCGTGATTGGATCTCTTGCAATATCTATAGAAAAGCTTCTTTCATGAGTATGAGGCTTTGGTTGTTGCTGCTGCACTTGATTCTTGCTCTTGGAGTAGTCTTTCTTCTTGGTGTATAGAGCCATGGATTTGTCTTTGATAGATAGCCCGCTAGTCTTTCTCCGCATTTCTTCTTAAAGAAGTTGACCGGTCACCTTTTGAAGAGTGAGGTCGGGTTGTGTGGAGATCATCATCACAAAGTGCTCATATGACTTTGGAAGAGAAGAAAGCAGGGTCATAACAGCATCATCATTCTTGAATAGAATATCCCACAACTGATAGTTGATCCAATAAAAAGTTGAAGTTGTTGATGTGAGAAGTGATGGCAGTAGAATCAGACATGCTAAGAGTAAAGAACTTCTTTCTAAGATGTAATCTAGTGGTTACATCATGAGCCTCATAGAGATTTGATAACAAATATAATGCATCCTTAGAGGCTTTGCATGTGGTAACATGGGATATTTGGGAGTCAGCTAGATTGAGTAAAGCATGCTAAGGCCTTCTGATCTTTGATATTCCATGCCTTCGCTTGATCACCATCTTCTGATTTCAAGTCAGCTCCTTCTACTTCATCCCAAAGATCTCTATATATCAACATCATCCAGAGTTTTAACTTCCAGATGTAGAAGCTAGAACCATTGAACTTGTCAATGATTCTAGTTTCGCTAGATGATGAAGACAAAGAGCTACCTATATGAGATATATTAACAGTAATACAAATAGAACACACTTAATCTCTCGGTTTATATGAGCTAGGCTCTGATACCAATCTGATGGGACAAGGGAGTGTAAAGAACGTGAACAGAGAAGAGAGCAAAAATATCACGGAACAGCTCTCCCGTTACAATCAACTGCTAGATGCAAAAACAGTCTAATAGAAAGCTTATGCTAAGTATAATCACAGCCTTAAGTGTTCTAGTTTTCCAACAGGATCTTAAAAATTAGTTCATACTTACAAAAACAAGAGTACAGTCCACCGAAGAGATCAGAAATGGTTTGTGTGTGTGTGGTATTATTGGAAATCAGATTCAATATGAAGTTTAGTTCTGAAATAGCAATGTGATAGTGTGAGTTCCTCAGGCGTCAAAGACAGCCATCATCTGATCATAAACTGAGGAATTGTAGACGTCCGTGTTCTGATCAGAGTGAGTGAACAAATGTTATCAAACAGCAATGAAGTGCATTCAAATCACAATAAGCATTCATCTACATTATACACAGATAGAAAAATGTATTGCTGTTATATTACACCGAAGCACAATAATGATAGTTACAACTAGAATGACGGCATAACTGGGAGGCTCAAAGTCATTCGTCTCATGGATAGAGCGTCTCAAGTAATCTGTGTTGGGATGATCTATTTATAGATTGCATCCATGTATTAACTACATTAAATGTTTGTCACCTAATTAGATAAGTTGTTGTACTTGGAAGTATATGGCTTTTGTGACAACTATACATATTGTACACTGTCAACCCGTAGGGAATGTTGACGCAGACGAGGACGTCGCAAATTCTCTCACTTCGCATTTTAGTGAAGTGATTTTTTCTCACTTTGCAAATTTCGGGAAGTGGTTTTTTCCTCATTCAAAATAGACGACCTTCGCTTTTTCTCTCTCTTCAGGTTATTGCGAAAAAGCCGAAGGTGCCTCAAAACAGTTCAACTCTTGAAAGTAGATGACCTTCAAGAATCATTAGAGGAGTTCTGAATCCAAAAAAGACCCTTTGTAAAGATTCTTTTTATATTTTTTCTCAATTTTTTTTTACACGTGGACCAATCAAAACACTCAAATTTGAAATCTACGTAACGTAACTTTTTGAGTCCACATTTTGATTCTGCACTAAAAATGGCATAACTTTTTAGTGGTAAGTCCAAATTTAGCAAAGTTTGGTGCATTGGAAAGCGCTCAAGAAGGGCTTTCCAATGATATTCTAGATGACATACTTCTGGGCTACAATTAAAAAGTTATGGCTAGTCAAAAGTATTAGTGTTATAATATTTTAATAATATAAACTACATCTTGCACGAATTCTTAAAGGGTCTTTTTGGAGATCAAAACTCCTCTAATGTTTCTCTCTCTTTTCATTTTTTGCGAAAAAAGCCGAAGGTGCCCTAAAATGGTTGAACTTTGAACTGTGGCAAAACAGTTTAAACTTTGAACTGTTGCAAAATAGTTTAAATTGTTGAACTATGCTAGTTTTGCATTTCAGGAAAAGGCGAAAAAGGCGACACTATGGAAAACATAGCTCATTTGTGTAGACTGTCATGACACTTAGAGTATTTTTGCAGACTGTCGTGAAAGTAATGTATATCTGTAGACTTGTTCTAAATGCTAATTTCGTGGAAGTCCTTGAAGATGGTCAAGTCTTCAATGCTTCAAGTTATTGAACTTAACATCTGAACTTGAAATTATGATAGGATTGGTTACCCTTTGCTGGAGATCAGCCGGAAGCCCATTGTAGGCGTTCTTCAAATAAATTGGTTGTCTAAGTTTGTGATTCCTGCAGGTATCAGATGAGTAGATGTAGAACCAAAGTTGGTTTCACCTGACCCTAGATCAATTATCAATAAACGTGTAGGAATAATCATGAAATAGAAATTAGTCATTCACCAAGGAGACAACTTTGGGCAAGAGTTGAGATGGGCCCAACTAGAATTCTCGACAAGGAAAAATAGGTGCTACGAAATCATGTGGGTTATCAAGTCAGAGATGAACTTGAAAAAGAAGTGTTGGATCCACAAGTTCCACAACAAACAAGGTTTCATGAAAATGAAACCAATTCTATGCCCGAGAATATAAGGACAAAATTACTATTCAGAAATTCAACAGTGATTCTAATTCCATTGACATTGAGTAATGGTTGGATAAACTTGATCGCTACTTTGTTCGATAGACTTGATCCAGCAAAAATTATCTTTGCTACAATCCATTTTGAAGAGGCATCTTATAAGTGGTGCAAGAGGAAAGACAATAGTTTGTGAATAGAGGAGTGTAACAAGCAAACTAGTTGGCCTTTATTCAAAAATGCTTGCATCAGTACTTTTAAAAGGCCATTTCAAGATGATGAAGACTTCGAGAAATGGATAGTGAAACATCAAAGAAGTCCTATACAATAGTATAATTGGAGTCTAACTTTGAAGCTACATGTGTATTGACTATCAAGCCCTTAACAAAGTTACCATCAAAAATAGATATCATATTCCTAGGGTAGATGATTTGTTGGATGCTTGGAAAGGAGCCAGTGCTTTTTCAAAAATATATCTATGTTCAAGATACCATCAAATCAAATCCAAAGAGGAGGATCAACATCAAATAGCTTTTCAAACTGACAGGGGACATTATGAATTCAAAGTTATGCCTTTTGGATTAACCAATACTCCTGTCACTTTCAAGCTCTCATGAATCAGATCTTTAAACCTTACCTTTACTTGTTTGTGTTGGCATTCTTTGACAATATCTACTGTCACTTAGACTAACTTCTACATGGATTTCCAAGGGAAAGCCAGTGCCATCGTGGACAAGCTCGATGGAGCCAATTACCATCTATGGAAATATAACATGAAGATTGTGCTACATGAAGATCTCCTCTTCAATGGTGCCATTAAGGAATGCAGTTTGGATGTCCAGTTTGGACGTCCATCTGGTGAACTTCAAGGTCGGTTGCAGCTGCATAGAAAAGAAGTAAACGGATTGAAGCATGCTTTACCATAGGACTGAAGGTTTCAAAAAAATCCAAATTTGGGATCTGGATTTCGACCTTTGGACAGCTCAATCACAATCCATGTTTGATTCTCAATTAGAGAATCAAAATTTGCATCCATGGCAGCCTTTCACTAGTCAGCATCAGGTGTTGACATAGCCTCCTGAACTAGCTCCTGCACAAAATAGTAGGCCTGATCATTCATGAATCGGGATGGAGGTTGTCTGGGTCGATTTGATCTTCTAGGTTGAATTTCAACCCTTTGATGTTGCTTGTTCTGTTGAGGTTTTGACTCACTATCAAAGTCAGTATCGATTTTCTGGTTTTCAACCTTAGGGTCGAATTTTGGACTTTCAATCCTTGGATCGGATTTTGAATTTGACCCTTGGATCGAATTTTGTATTTTCGACCCTTGGGTCGGATTTTTTTGGAGCTTTTTCCTTGTGATCAAAAAACTGATCCTCCAAGAAAATGACATCTCTGCTCATGAATGTCTTCTCAGTGATCATGTTCAAGAGCTTGTATGCCTTGTGATATGGAGAGTAGCCAATGAAAATCGATTTTCTACTCTTGTCATCCAGCTTCTTTCTTAGATCTTCAAGATCTGAGCATAGCAATGCATCCAAACACTTGAATATGTTTGAGTGATGGCTTTGATCCAGCCACACTCATAGGGTGTCTTGCAATTCAGGGACTTAGTGATGGATCGATTTTGCAAGTAGGTAGCTATAGTGACAGCTTCTATCCAAAATCTCTTTGGAAGAGCAACATGGGCCATCATGCTTTTGGCACTCTCTATCAGTGTCTGATTCTTTCGTTTTGCTATTCCATTTGACTGAGGTAAGTAGCTCATGGTGAATTGTTGGAGTATTCCATAGGCCTTGTAGAATTCTTTGAACTCGATGGAGATGTATTCTCCCCCTCCATCAGAATGGATTGCTTTGATTGTTCTCTGGATCTGATTTTCTACAGATGCCTTGAACTGCTTGAAGAATTTGAAAGTATCGGACTTATTCTTCAAAAAGTAAGTAGCAGTTCTCTTTTAAAAAATATAGCAAATCTCTAGAAGCATGAACAGAATCTGAAGTAAATGAACTTCTAGCATGCTTGCCGATAATACAACTTTCACATGGAGAATCGGATTTGCTAATAGAAGGAAGATCTTGTACTATGTTCTGATTTGACATTTCTTGAATACTCTTGAAACAAAAATGGCCTAGTCTTAAATGCCACAACAAATGATTTGATTTAGAAGTAAAAATAAGCGCTTGACTACTAGTAAAATAATAGTGACTTAGTTTGTAAAGGTAGCCACATCTTCTACCATAAGCTAGGACATTCCTAGACTTGTCAAGGATAGTGCAGCCCTCTGTATTGAATTCTACCCTATGACTAGAATCAGTGATTCTGCTTATAGAAAGCAGATTCTTTGTAAGGATCGAAATATACATGACATTGGATAGCAACTTAACAGCACCTCTCTGAAATTCGACTCTTACTGTCCCTTCACCTTCAATGGAATGTGTTGAGTTGTCTCCAAGCTGCACAACTCTTGAATGGGTGAAAGGCTTGTAGTTTTGGAACCAATCCCAACGATGGATCATGTGTTGAGTTGCTCCATAGTCAAGGTACCAAGAATCGATATCCTGAAAATTTGCGACCTTGGTTATAAAGGTAGCTTCATCCTCCTCTTCATGCTGGATCGAGTTATTGGTTGAGGTAGCATTTGCTTGCTATTGGAACTGCTTCTTCTTTTCATTGTTGTACTTGAGTGTTCTACAGTCCTTAATGATATGACCAGTCCTCTTACAGTACTTGTTGAAGAGTTTCTGCATTGGTTGGGATGATGAAGAATTCGACCCTGGGCTAGAATTTGACCCTGAGCCAAAATTCGACCCAAAGCCAAAATTCGATCATGGTTGCATGTTTCTCCTTTTTTTTTGAATAATCAGATTTTGTGGATTTCTTTGATTTGAATTTTTGGTTTTTCTTTGTATACAAAGCCTGAGGATCCAATCCTAAGTCTGAAGAGGATGCATATCATCTTATCTCCTCTTGTAACAACATTGAGATAACTCTTGAGAGAGTGAGTTGTTGTTGGTCGAAATGGCCATGACCCATGTTTCATAGGCATCAGGGAGACTCGATAAAAGAGTCATTACTGCATCTGAATCTTCAATGTTTGATCCAGTTGCAGTCATCTGCTCCATGAGATTTTTGAAGGTATTAAGATGGCTGGAAATAGTGTCTGCATCATACATTCTCAATGTGAAGAACTTCTTCCTTAGATGGAGCTTAGATGTGACATCTCTGATGTTATAAAGTATTACTAGGATGTCTCATGCACCTGTGGTTGTCTGAGCAGATCGAATATGACTGATCTGAGAGTCTTTGATGTTTAGTGTGATTAAGACAAAAGTCTTGTCATCTCGTTGTCTCCATTTGGTGATGCTAGTTGCATCAGCCTCTGGCTTGATTTCAATACCATCAACAATGTCCCACAGCTCCTTGTCTAGTAGAACGACCTTCATCTTGAACTTCTAGAGATGGTAGTTCTCTGCATCAAGCTTATCAATCAGAAAAGAACTAGAACTAGAATCCATTCTGATGTAGATCGATATCGTTGGTAGAAACAACAATAGTGTGATACTGTTAGTTGCGCACTTGTTGAAATGAAGTCTTGGTAGAAACAAGACTGAATCCGCAATGGAAATACAGATTATTGAGCCACCCACTCTGATACCATGTAAGAATTTGGTGGAAATACATGATGAGCAATGGAAGTAGTGACTAGTTGTGGATCAAAAATGCGACAGTACCAGTAAAAGAACGTCCAAGATGTATCTAATACTACAATGCGCAATGGAGTAAAATAGTAGAACGATGCACTCGGATTAGAAAGCTCAAAAACTGACTACAATGCTTGCATTTGGGCACAAAAATAGTAGGCGCTCAAAAACCGTTTTAGCTTAATTCGTTGATGATCAAAAACTTGAATCCTAACTAACTAATTATGAACCTATCTTAACCACTGATTATTATTGCAAAATAATGTCTGTACATTGTTACAAAGATGTCTGCCAGGGCATTGACTCTATCATTGATGATTGGATGTCAATTGATTAGTGCATTGGTGGCCTAAGTTGATCTCCTTGCAGTCCCACAAAAAGTAACCATTATTTTAACTATATGTGGGTCGGATTTCTAATTACAAAGGGCCGAATTTACACAAAGGGTCAAAAAATATACACGGGGTCGGATGTTTTCAAGGTCAGAAAAATTAGACCCGATCCGATTCGATCTAGGCTCGAAGGTGCCCGAAAAAATTAGACTTGATCCAATCCGATCCAGGGTTGAAGACGTCCGGATTTATCAGACCCAATCCGATCTTATCCAGGGTCAAAAAATCTCTCTTTGACAAGAATGAAATGGGGTCAGAAAATAGGCTTAAGTCAGAAAAATTTCATTCTGAATTTTTCGATCCTTTGCTAGAATATTTTCTCCTTCATAATTTTTGTGGTTTTTCAATAACAAGTATAAACAGGTTTCAGGATGCTCATTATCTAATCGAATTGGGCATGAGCATGAATTCCAACATTTCGCGTTGTATCATCCTCAACATATCAGACATACAAATCCTCAACATATCAGACATTTTACGTTGATTATCCTCAACATATCAAACATGCAAATTGGCCATGTATCTGAAGCTCGAACCTCCAAGGAAGTCTGGGACATCTTGAGCACATTGTACGAAGTGCATGACGTAGCTTCCAGGCTACATCTCAGGAGAAAATTCTTCTCTCTCAAGTTCAAATGGTGATTCCCTACAGAATTACATCAACTAGTTCAAGAACCTGCTGAATGGCCGATGTCGAATCAGTCATAGATGATCAAGACGTAGTAATGACACTGCTTTCAAGCTTGCCAAGCTCATACGACACACCCTCCCTTCGGCTAAGCATACTTTGCAGTTCTGCTTTCTGCTCAGGAGTTAATGATTCATATAAATTTTTAACATAATCTCCCAAGCTTTCACCATTGCCTGACCTTGACATGATTACTACATTCATAAACATACAATACATTACAATAAATCCTAATATATTGAAATGTGGAGTGGGACTTTCATACTTGTGATAACAAAAGAAGAGATAGATATGCATTTAGAGCCTGCACCAAGATGCAAAATAATCATATAAGCGACAATGTATAAGAATAGTATTATCTAAAAATTAAAACATTAGAATCATACAATAATTTTATGTTATTTGTGTTTTGTAATTGTGCATATATGCAGTTTATCACAACGAGATGAATTACATTCAAATCAGTCTAGCGATGAAGACACTACTCAAGTTAACAGAGTAAGTAATAAACATGCATGTTTTCTTGTTCATGAAGACTTTGTTACTATAAGTTAAACTATTGTGCTAAAGTGACATGTACTTGATTTTTGTTTCTCGTAGAAAAATTATTTTCAAAATAAAATATGGTGCACATGCCTCAAGTGTGATGGGCAAAAGATGCGTGAAAGACGCATTGTTGAAAATCATTTGTGGAAGTTTGGACAAAAAGAAGAAGTCAACCATCGAATTTGGAAGACGTTGAGGTTTGTTAACTTTATATGATTGTTTTTTATTATAATCTTCGTCAATCTATATACTTCACTTATGGAATTTGTTTCATGTGTGTAGCCAATACATCAAATGCCATTCCACGGAGTTGATCCATCCGTGTTTAGTTACAATCAATGTCAAGTTTTGATAGACATGAGAAAACAAAGAATGAAACAAATTGAAGAGGCAAACACAATTGAAAAAAAGAGTAATCAACTTGATTCTAATGATTATAATGATGAGGTGCAACACGATGAAGCAATGCACAACATGTTTGAATCTTACTTTGAAACAAATGAGAATGATGATATGCATGCATCTTCTAATGAAGACGGAGATCACAATGAAGACGAGATTCTATTGTGCAAGGAGGCAGACACTCCTTTATATCCTGGAGCAACCATTTCGAGACTAGCTACGTCAATTCTTATTCTAAACCTTCAAGCAACAAACAAATGGAGTGATCGTAGCGTGACATCTTTATTTGGGTACTTAACGCATAACATAACTATTGTACTTTATAGTGTATTTACATTAAATTAATTTTTTTTCTTTTCTAACAACTCACATTGCTCTTTTTTCAGGTTGTTGCATTGAATACTTCTGAAAGAAATTCACATGGCCAACTTACTAGAAGGAGTTATGGATGAGCTCACACCGACCAATCATTAGAGGAGTTCTAAATCCAAAAAAGACCCTTTGTAAAGATTCTTTTTATATTTTTTCTCAATTTTTTCTTACACATGAACCAATCAAAACACTCAAATTTGAAATCTACGTAGCGTAACTTTTTGAGTCCACATTTTGATTCCACACTAAAAATGGCATAACGTTTTACTAGTAAGTCCGAATTTAGTGGAGTTTGGTGCATTGGAAAGCGCTCAACAAGGGCTTTCCAATGATATGCTAGATGACATACTTTTGACTACGATTAGAAAGTTATGGCAAGTCAAAAGTATTAGTGTTATAATATTTTAATAATATAAACTACATCTTGCACGAATTTTTAAAGGGTCTTTTTGGAGCTCAAAACTCCTCTAATGCATCCAAATGATGAAAACCACTCCTATTGTCTTAGATCTCAGGTAAATCAAGATCCTGGACCATCCAAATGGACACCCAATCCTAATGATCAGCCTGTTCAACATGCTCACCATACCGCACGATTGGACAAACGAACACCCTGATTGGAATTATCAAATTTCGACGGTAATGTTGACCCTCATAGATTTTACAAGTCCTTGAGCATGCCAAGTATATGGAGAATATACTGACAATGCAAAAGTCCAACTATTTTCAATGGCCATGGTAGGTAAAGCATGAGAGTGGTTTTTAAACCTCGATCGTGATGATAGACAAGATCGGTCACAGCTAAAAGAGTCTTTTATATTAAACGCTTCCAACCTTTTAGACTCATAGAAAGCCCATTTGTACGTCTTAGTAATATAAAAATAAAAAAAGATGAACACGTACGTGACAATATCGAGTGCTTCAAGCGTCTCAAAAGTCAAGTCCAAGAATAGCCAACTGATAAAATGTTGATCATGTGGTTTATATAGTTGACCTTCCAAGACGCATCCGAAAAGCGCTTAAACCTAGCGAAGAGTATTTTACTCTTAAATCCAACATGTCCGATGTCATTCACAAAGAAGATGCAGGGTCTGACAATGAGGACCATAAAGAGAAAAGAGCTCATTGTGTTTACTCTGATAATCATCCAAGTGAGCCCCGAGATTCAAACCAAGTCTGGAAATCTCAATTTGAGTTGATGAATCAACAACATCAACAACAGATGGAGAAACTTAACAAAGAGTTTCAACAAGCCTTAAAATCTATCCAAAGTCAGTTGCCAAGGCAATTGCCATCTGGTAACACTATCCATAGACGAGAAGATACCTGGTGCCCACAATGTCATGGCGAACATATAGGTAATGAGTGTCCATCACACCGACCTTACAAAACGCAGCACTGCATACTTTGTGATATGACCACTCATACCACATCAAGCTATAGGTACAACCCACGCAACATGCAATATTCTAGACCACAGCAATATGCACCCCAAGGATAACCACAAGCACTATATAACCCACATTATATGAGTCCAGTCCAAGTCCAAGAATTGCCTAAACAACAACCACCTGCACAACAACAATGATTGCCACTCTCAGGTCCAAGAAGATCTGCTCAACCAAACAGGCCAAACCAACAGAACCAACTCCAAGTTTAGGCCAATGTAGTGCAGAATACCTCCTATGACACCCCAGCCTATGAATCTACTTATGATGACGGTAATTCTAACACATACGTAGATGAGACATTTGTCTCTTATTCCAATGAGCAATATTATCCAGAGGAGCAATCTACTCAAGTCGACCAAAATGGTTATGGCATTTTTCCTTCAGCACTTCAGAAGAGATGTTTTGTATGCAGAGAAACCACTCACTTTCAAAGTGAATGTAGACTTCAATATGACTTTGTAGCCAAATGTGCTGATTGTATTAGAAGACATTGCTATAAAGATTGCCCTAACTAGATCAAAAAGACAGTTCCGGCATGTAGGGTATCTGAAGAGCCATTGCATGCTATCACATGCGCGCAACATAGGGCCTTAGATCAGACCAAGGACCCAGCACAACCACATCCTCCTGCTAATACTTCCATGATTCCACAATCTTACCCTGACCTTGTAGAAGCCCAAAGGCAATACCAGAAATTTTGAGATGAGTTTGATAGAGCTGAAGATAGGATTTCTACTCCACCATCCGCCCAGTTACCTACACAGGGGCAACCACCACGAGAAATAGAAGTTTTTTTCTGATCTCTTACAAGCTCAAATCATGATGCCCTTCTACACAGCCGTAAAGTTTTTCAAACCCCTGCAGGATGCCATACTATAAAGCTCCCAACAACCTGATGTACCAGATGAGTTGAGACGACAGGAAAACGCTAAAGTGGTTGATCATAATGTTGACATGAACTTACTTCATATAGGTGTTGCTAAAGGTAACAACATCACTTTACCAGTGCACTACAATTCTTACCCATCTGTGCAAGCCATTCTCAATAGTGGGTCTGGCGTGAATATTATCACCATGTCCTTAGCCAAGGCATGGGGAATATCCACTCTAGAAAATCCTAAGTACAAGTTATGTATGGCTGACCAACGAATGACGACGCATGCTGGTCACATCAGCAATTTACCGATTAAAATTGCAGAGTTGTATTTCACCATAGAGTGTGTCATACTAGATTTTCTTGATGAATCGCACACCTATCAATTCCTTCTTGGAACACCTTGGTTAGAAATAGCTGGAGTGATTCAAGATTGGAAGGAAAACAAAATCATTTTTGGCAACAGAGACAAGAGAATCTCTGTCGATGCCACTAGGAAGATAAAGCGTGTACAAATTGAAGACGATTGGTCTTCAACTACCTATGATGACCCCAACAGTATCGAGTCAACCATAAAGGATCATTACGTGCAGAGTATCGATATCATTAATTGGAGACGTCCTTTAGTGCCCATCGATTGTGTCAATGCCACTCTTTGTGCGCAAGAAGTCCAAGAAGAGGACCTAATCAAAATTACTATAAACTCCACATATATCAACACTCCCATCCTGCCTTTGTATATGATAGAGGCACTTCCTATTGAGTGCATACCTGAAAATCGTTTATTATTGAAGTATCCACTAGTGAGGATGACATTCTTATTGTGAGAGAACATGAGTTATCTGACAACCAGCTTATTCACTTGCTGGATCCCAAGCGTTTAGGATAGAGATTAAACTTCCATTAGCGTTGGCTTGTTTGCAATATCCACAACCAGTAAACACTTGTGTATACCGACCAAAATTAAAAGTCTATCAATGAGACGTACACAATGATGAAATCTTGAACACCGTTGACAAAGACTTAGTTAGCAAAAAAACACACAAATAAAAAAATCCATGCATGCCTACTACTACAAATCCACAAATATCCCGCATGCTAAAAAACAAATCAAAGATTGATGTACGATTGACTGATAAGCAATTTCAAATGCGTGAAAAGCTAAAACAACCAATCAAGCCTTTGATACAAAACCAAAAAAAATTTGGTTAGGCTTCATCATCTACAAGCCAACCTGTAGAGGACATTCCTAAGATCCCACCGGAGCTAGTTGATGATCCACTTTATGATGTTCCCCAGCACTTTAAGGATTACACAACTGATGATGTCATCATCAGCATAGTAATGCCAAAACGGGAGCCTCAACCACCATCAACTTCTTTTGAGGACCTGCATAGACAATACCTCTCAATCTGAGGATAATGATGAAGATATAGACCGTATCATGCATGTAGGTGCCCACCTGAATCCAACCCAATTACGGGATTTGGAAAAGTTACTGCGCAAATACAAAGATGTTTTTGCATGGAGTTATAAAGAAATGAAGGGGGTTCCTCCTGACGTCGCAGTCCATACAATCCCATTACAGGATGGTGCCATACCTATGAGAGCGAAACCTTATTGCACCAATCCTACCTATCGCGAGAAGATACGAGAAGATATTCAGAAGCTTCTTGATGGTGGTTTCATTTATGAAATCGAGCATACCAGTTGGGTATCGCCAATTGTGGTGGTAACAAAGAAAAATGGTAAACTCCGTATCTGCGTGGATTTGAAGAAACTTAATGATCAAACAGAGAAAGATCACTTCCCATTACCTCTGACCACACAAATCCTTGAAATTATGGCAGGAGCAGAAGCTTTTAACTTCCTGGGCAGTTTTAGTGGCTATTTCTTAGTCCAAATTGCTCTTGAAGATCGTTCAAAATGACATTTGTTACAGAGTTGGCACATTCGCGTATCAAGTTATGTCATTCGATCTGTGCAATGCCCCATCCACATTCCAAAGGGTGATGCAATGAGCTTTCAAAGATCTGTTCCACAAAAATCTAGAGATTTATCTCGATGATCTTGGTGTGCATTCCTCTCAAGATAAACATCTCGATGCCCTTGAACAAGTGTTCATTCTCTATCGAAGTTCGAAATTTCATTGAATCCCAAAAAGTGCTAGATCTGGGTTACCCATGGTGTGGTTTGGCCCATATCATTTCTCAAAATGGTATAGCCACTGATCCCAAACAGATTAGAGTGATTTTAAAAATGCCCCTACCAGTGGTTATTAGAATGTGAAGTTTGAAACATATGAGCACTTTATCATGCTAATTGACGGTTTCACCCTCTCTGGATGAGTCTACAGGACCTATAAAATCTTCATTGCAAATACTTGGTCCATTAATTTAGTCAAATTCCATTGACCTAGTAGGAGCCTTGTCAAAGTTTTTACTTGTTGAGTAAATTTCAGCCACTCGATAGTGAGCCAGATTCCATCATGGAAAGAGTGATCCCTTTTTATCCTAGTCTGAATGACATTAGGCCTAAATTATCAATACAAGAATATTTAAAACAATGTGTGGATGAGAATTTGAAATTCAATTTCGAGGACTTTATGATAGAGGAAGAGCTTAGGTACAGTGAAGGAGATTTATGTCCTTCTAGACCACATGGGTTATTATCGTATTTTTATAATACACTACGCTGATAAAGCCAATTAGTATATCAAATCATTACTGATCCAAGGTGGATAGAATACGTGATTAAAGCTTTCAAAGATCTCAAACAGGCTTTAGTTACCGCACCCCATTTTCGTGTGCCTGATTATAATAAGGAGTTCCATGTGCATACGGACGCTAGTAAGTATGCCATTGGTGTTGTTTTAACGCAGCTCGGAGAACTCGAAAAGGATTTCCCAATCTATTTCCTAAGCCGTCAGCTAGTTCCAACTGAGGTTAACTATTCCACCACAGACAAAGAGGCATTAGCAATGGTCTATGTTGTTCAACATTTCGTCATTATTTGTTAGGCCAGCTTTTTGTCTTTTATACCAACCACCATGCTTTTCTTTATCTATTGAATAAACCATGCAAAAAAGGACGAATTGCACGATGGTTGTTGATTTTTTTGGAATTCAACTTTCGAGTTGTTATTCGAAAGGGATCACAACATTTTTTGGCTGATTACCTTTCACGATTACCCAATGCTGAAGCATCTGATGAGCTAATAAAGTATAATTTTTTATTCCTTCTCTATGCGTCACTTTAGCATATGTCACTGATTTGTGTGACGATCGTGCTTATCAACACCAAGTTCAAAATCGACTTTTTACATTGACGAAACTTTGTAAAACACAACTTATATCTTACCATGCATAGTTAGTTCATAAACGACGACAAAAGGCTTGGCATGATCATCATGTCCAGACTAAGGATATTCAAGATGGTGATAAAGTTTTACTTTACACATCTTCCAAGGTCCATCCAGAGAAATTGAAATTCCGTAGCCAAGGTCCTTACGTTGTCAAGAAATTTCACAAATGGTGTCGTGCAATTAGAGACACTAGAAGGCATACACCTTGACACATTACTCAATGGTAGCCAACTACGACGATACTATGAGAATACCTTTACGGTAGATCTTGTCTAAGATGCATTTCATGGTTATTATTTTTTCTCTCCCGTTTTTTTCTCTAATCCATCCTCTTGTATATAATGACTTAAATTATTTTTTACATGTGTTTTTTCATTGAATATTCCTACCCAAATTTTTTAGACAACCCTTCATTTTATACTTCATCTTGGCAAAAACACAAAAAATATATGAAGACACAAATTTTCAAACATGGATTCAAAAATATTTTTTTCAATCCTTTGTACATTTTTTGATACTTGCCATTTTTCGATCCCTTATAATTTTTTCCATACTTTGCAATTTTTCGATATTTTGTAATTTTTCGATACCTTATAAATTTTTGACCCTTTGTAAAATTTTTGATCCATTCTAATTTTTTCAAATCGCTTCTTATTTTTTCGATTCCAGTATATTTTATCCGAGCCATTGTCATTTTTCTACCCTATGTATTTTTTCAGCCCCAAATTCCATCCGGTAGTTTCCATATTCAAATTGGATCCGCCACTGTCCCTGATAGATTGCATCTGCCACTTGCCTTCAAAAGAAAAATCCATCCGACGAGCATTTGATGATTGCATCCGCCAAGATGCACCCGACGATTTTCGTCTGCCACTCGCCAATTTTTCTTGATACATTTGCATTCGATGAGTCCTTTTGCATCTGACAAAAAATGCATTCGACGCCTGACCTAAAATTTTTTACTATAAATACGTCGGGTGGCTAGTTCATTCCTCCTCCACACAATTTTTGAACGAGTTCATGTCTGATTGGCAAATTTTGAGAGATCTTCCTGTTTTCTGATCCGATTCAGCCACTGTTTGTTGCATTCTGACCGCTCTCAATAACTCTTTCGTTTGATCCATCCTCCATCGCTTCCATACGTGCATTCATCTACATACTTGGCAACCCTACCACATTTCCAACTTTTAAAACTTTTACTTTTCCACAGCTTGTTTTTTTATTATTACACTTCTACATTGTTTGCTTTTCAATTTCCAAAGTTCTTTGCCTCAGCGCATTGTCATTTGCATTTCACTTTACGTTTTGTTTTTTTGCATCCGACATGTCTACTCTTTTTGCATCCGCCAACTACATTTTTTTGCGTCCGACGCCTCCAATCTTTTTACATTTCAGTGCATCCGCCATTCCATCCACCAGTGGCATTCGCCATTCCATCCGATAGTTTCTGAATTACATCTGACAGTTTTCGACCTCCATTGCATCTGACAGATTTGCATCCACCACTGTCCCCGACACATTGCATCCGCCATTGTAGCAGCCAAATTCCATCTGATGCCACTATAAAGAAAATCCAAAAACAATTAAATTTTTTTCAAAAATGGCCAAATCGGATTCAAAACACAATGGCGAGATACCTGATATGCCTCAATCACTCAAACTCATTATATGTGAAGATGACACTATGATCCGGTGGTACACCCGAGCTGAGAAGCTATTTAAATTCTTTCATGGAAGGGCCACCAGAGCCTCTACCTCATGTACTAAGCATACAAAAACTTTGATGAGAAACACTTGATGTTCCATATTGATCTCCAAAAATTTTAGATATATGTCTACTTGGCTGGCAGCAACCTCCACTTTTGGCTTTCCAAGTGGCCACAAGGAGAAACCAGTCAAACTGACCAACATGCTGCAGCAGCCGTACGCTAGGTTCCTTGACACTTCTATCAACAAGTGGAAGAACAAGGATGACATCCTCCTCCTCGATGCCATTAAGTGCAAGGAACCGGGAGCTACGTGTGCTTACCTCTCTAAGTACGCTTATACATGAAAGACACGTCTATTGAGGATTTCTCTCCAGATTTTTGCCATGTTGGGAGAATCCTACAAGGGCCAACAGAACATTTATTCTCCAGACAACCTATTATTGCCTTACAAAAGAGAGCCCCAATTACATCTTTGGGCTACATTTTCTTCTATTTGGATTGAGGTCAGTCCTCTATCGACTTGAAGCTTGTTTTGACTCCAAAGGATGTTGCTGCTAGCCGAGGCTATACACCATCAATAGCTTCAGCTTCACCTTCCCAACAGACTAAACGCCGAGTCAAGAAGTGACATGATAGGTCATCACCCCACATCGGTCAACTTGCTGATACCGGACCACCAGCAAAGAAGTCGAGGAATAAGATGACCGCCAGCAAACCACCTCCTGAATTAGAGATGGATTCAGATACCCCACAGGCGAAGACAAAGAAGCTGACTCCCAAGAAGTAGAAAAAGTAGATGACCAAATACGAAGATGTCCCCTCCAATAGTGAAAATAATGAGGTTGAAAAGGAAGGCAGCCTCCAAACAAGACATACCTGACAACAAAGAACCTCACCTGCTGCTTCCTCACCTCGGCTCCAGATCATGGACGTGGCCACAGTAGACACAATTTCCATTGCAATCACCGGCTAGAAGCACCAGATCCCAATCACCATCGATATCGTTTCAAGTTCTAACCTCACCCCCCCATGCCCAATAGACACTTGCATCTCTGGTGGCCATCCAACCATATAGGCAACAGTTTCAAGAGAGGGAGAAAGGAAGCTGTCTGCAACTACACGGGTAGAGAACACAATTGCAGCTGATTCCACTCAAGAAGACAAAGCAAAAGAAATGAGTGCAGCTGAACCTGATCAAGAAACAAAAGTAGAAGATCAAGATCAAGCGGCACAAGTAATAGTTGAGATTTAGAAAAGCCCAAAGGTTGAAGAGAAAGCTGAAGACCCCTCTGCTCTGAAGCAAGACAACTTCATTGACATAGACACTTTTGAATACTTTGATGAAGGCGATCTTGTAAATGAGGAGCTGGAGACAGTTCCAGAAGCAGTTGCACCAGTCACATCACTATCCTCCACTTCCACCACTACCACCACCATTGTTGATACCACACCGGTCACTGTCTCTCCTTACACTACTGTTATGATTCCCACCGACACCACTGTTGTAAATACACAAGTAATTGTTTCAATTCCAACTCATCTCACAACTTCTCAGTTTTCTTTTCCTACCTACCATCGTCTTCCTTCTGAATTTCCTATTCTACCAGCCTATGATAGTTTGTCCAAGAAAGTCAGAGAGACCTTGAAGTGGCATACTGAGACATCATACCATCTTCATTGGTTGGTGCACCAGCTAGCACAGCAGACAGACGAGCTCAGAACGGCAAAGCGGGACCTACAACTAAAAGATGCAGAGTTGTTGACAGCTTTGGAAGAATTGCAGAGTGAAAAGGCCAAGAGACTAGAGGAGCAAAATCAATTCTCAAATCAGTCCAGTCCCTCCAAGAGGTGCAAGACCAGTTTGAGCACCGGTTAGATCTCTTGACTCGGAAAAATAAGAAATAAACTATTGCGATGATGACGATTAAGCAACCAATCAAGCCAGAAGATATCGACGTACCAGTTCTGTCTTTAGGAGTGACAATAAAAATGGAGAAGTATGTCTCCTTAATCTAGAAACACGAAGCCTTGAAGAGGAACCATCAAATTTCAGAAGAAGAAAACAACAAGAAGCTGTCATCACTCAAAGAAAGCGTCGACAAGATTCAAGAGGAACTTCTCCATGAAAAGAACAAATGGACCTCATTTGGAATACGTCTTGTAGACTCAACGCAGGCGTATCACTGTAGAGAAAAGATGACAACAATGATGATGCCGGAGCATGGGAAATCCCTAGAGTGGTTGATACCATGCAATAATGAGAAAGAGGCATTTTGATTAGAGCAAAGCTGATCCATCAACCAACGAAGTGGTGGTCTTGGCATACCATATCAAGGTTCCACCGCTGGCTCTCTCCACAAACATGTCGTGGACTCCTCCACTTACACTCAGTTGCCTCACTCGTCTTCTTATTTTTTCGATCTATTTTCATCTTACCAGCCATCATTTTTTCCATTTACTGTTTCGACCACCTTCGCCTCCACCTCGCTTTTACTTCTAACACCATACCCACCACATCATCTCTAAAATTTGATGACCATTTTTTAAAACAATTTGTTTTGCCAACAACTCAATATAACCTCATAACTAACCCACTACCCTCTACTCATAAACCCTTTTCACCTCCATCACCACCTGATTTCAATTTTTTTGATCAAGACACACTTGATGAGACTGTGTAGCCTCCTATGGGACTTTCTCCACCCCCTCCAAAGAGTAAGAGTGACATCTTCGCTGGATCAAGGTCCGAGGGTTCAACCCTAAGTGTTCCTGACACGAAAAGTGACACAACATTGGATGACTATTTGGCAAGACCCTCAAGAAAGCTGTCCGAGAAATCCATAGAAAAGATCAAAAGACGGTATGATGATCACAAAGAGTCTGATGAATTCCAGAAGACCTACAAGAAAGGAGAACGAGAGGGGGGAAAGAAAGTAACCGCTAAAGAATATCCAAAGCTCAAGAACCTCGTGAACGCCTTGCGATCACAACCCTCCTAGGGGATTGTGATGTTGCTAAATAGCGATGAGCAGCTTCAAGAATACTTGAGAGCACCAAGCTGGAAAAGGGTATACCCGTATTACGTGCCAATCAAGAAAAGAGACCCTTCGGAGAAAACAAGACCAGCCGAGCGACAAGTCAATTGGCCTATTATTTCAGGAATTGACTCAAGCTCAACTTTTGTAAAGTATCGAGACGTGTTACTAAAGTTTGGACATGCTTATAGGGGAAGTGCGGATACCGTAGTCCAAGAAAGTGCAAATTATTGTTTATCTATAGCCTTTCTCGCGCCGATGGAGTGCTACTTGGATAAAGAGCTACCACCCATAAGACTGGACGTTAATCAACCCTTGCACTGTAGGCAAAAGCTGATCTATGCCTTTCCAAGAACCACCCGTCGAAGCTGAAGCAATGCAGTGGGACCTGCAACACTATAGGGGAGGATAATGTTAGCTGATGCCATGCCCCAAGGTGTCGATGCAAAACCTCTCCACTCAAAAGGGCTTTTAGCAGAGAGGAAGCTGAGAGCCTAGTTTGAGAGCACAAAAATAATTAGTGCTAGACTAAAATGTACAGTTTGTCAGCCCCATGGTAATTCTTGAAAGATGGAAAACCATCTAGGAGCTAGTAATTTAGACTTTCTCAACTTAAATTATGTTTTTCAATATGGAGGCCTCCTATTATCATGTAAGAGGTGGAATCCAAATATTTATAGAATGGGGTTCACTCATTTGTGAGAAGTGGAATCCAAATTATGTTAAAATTGGATTCACCAACTCGGAGATATACATGGAGGCCTCCTCCATGAGTTTCCAAGCACGTGGTATTGTAATGAAATGTTGTTGAATTCAGATTTGAATATCCCTCTATTTGCATTTCCATCTATGCTCCATTTTCATGTATTAAGTTTGGGTACTGATGTATGAATGTGTTTGTTGTTGATTCTTCCTCTTCAAGTTTGGTTTTGTGATTAGAATCAGGTAGATGTGCAAGGCCTTATGGTAGATTCTGATAGATCCAGATTAAAGTTGAGCATCCATTATCAGTAGGATCGAGATCAGGTCGTTGATGTACTAATAGACAGGCGGGCTACATCACCATTGCACTACAACCAGTAGAGTAAGAAGAAAAGCAGACCCTGTCGGCTGTAAAATGACTGAAATCTGCTAGATTGTCAGTAGGAAAAGAGTCAGAGCATTTGAGAAACATAGAGATTTTGTGCAAACATTATCGTAAACAGAATCAGCAAACACACAAAGCTCAAGCTATAGATTGATTTCAAGGTCTATCTCACAAATCTAAGGCAAGAGCACATAGAAACATGCATAAATTATTCACCAAAGTACATTCACAATGATGAAAAAAACTAAGTATAGAAAAGGCTTGCTCTCGGATAGAGAGAGAATCCAAGTACATGCTCTTGGGTATAGTGAGAAAGCAAGAGAAATCCTAAGTGTAGAAACTCTCAAGATCTCTAAGAAAATAAGTATGAAATTATCTATACTAGTAGCAACTCGAGGTGGAGGGGAGTAGCAACATGATTGGACCCCTTCTTTTCCTCCTCCTAATTTGATTGGTCTAGTGACATATGAGCCCTCAAATTTGATTGGACCAATTTCATGGATTTCTCTCTTTTGATTTGGTCTCTTGATCTATGTTGGGGGTATTCGCGTGTGAAAGAAATTAAATAGAATACAAGAAATAAGTTGAGAGGGTCATGGCATCCTGCGTGTATAAGCCCATGGCCCAATGAGCACTTGTAAATAAATAAATATGGGAATAAACTTGACTTTGGGCCATGTAATTAAAAAAATATTAAGAGGCCAAAGTTTAAGCTTAACTTAAGTTTCTAAGTTTTGTGAAATACTCAAAAGTCAAATGGTGGTAGGTGGGGTGTGTTTCTTCCTACACCATAAATTAGATTGTGCTTCTTGTGAAGGGTGTGGATTTCAATCCCACCTTCTTGTAAGTAGCCAATAGGATAGGAAGCAAGGGGCACGGGCCACCCCAACGATAAAAAGACACCCTTTGTAACCATTTTTCGTGCTTATTTGAGAGGAGGAGACTCTACTATTTTCTATTTTGAGGGCTCAAGCATCCTTATGTGCTATCTTTGCTTGCTTATGCTTTTCATTGTGTTTTGCTTCTTGTTTTCCATTTGCTAATTCTTGCTTTGCAATAGTTAAAGTTTCTCCATTAGCATGCTAGGATGAGCACATGAACTAATGTCCCTCTCACTCTCTTCTCTCCCTCTTTTCACTCTCAATCATGATTCTGCGAAGGTTAGATCCAAGAGAAAGTGCATCTACGAAGGTTCCCAAGATCAAAAAGGTGGGAAAAACAGGCTGAACCCTCGCAGACATCAAAATTTCCAGTTCTAGTATGAAGTAACCTTCGCAAAGAATTCTAAAGGTCCATCTCATTGAGACAAGGACACATAAAAGCCCACGAGAGTTAGTTTGATTCCATTGAGCTGAAAAGTGGATTTAAGTGCTTAAAAATCACTAAAATCATCAGATCCAGAAAATCCTTCTAGAAGTAACCTTCGCAGACCATCCCATTGTCTTCAGAATGTCATTCTCCATTAGTGATGAAGTCTGCGAGAGTTAGTTTCAAGTATTGATTGATCTGTAGGCAAAAAGGTGATTTTGAACCCTCGCAGACATCAATATCTCTCAGATCTGTAAGAAAGAACCCTCCTCCTTTTTAATAGAGCCAGATCCATATCAGATCCAGCTATTGAAAAAGCCTGCGTTGTGAGCAGTGCATTTAAACAGTATTCCACTATGTCATTCAAACACTAATGCATCCTAATAGGTTGAGTTATCACTACTCCACTATGCCATTTGATAGCAAAAAAGATGTATTTATTTAAATGATGCCAATCCATTTAAGTAGTTTCAGTGTTTACTTTTTTTAAGTTCCATACAATCTATTTAAATATGAACTCCAAATAAGGATCCCATGACCTACAAATGTCTGAACCAATTCCTAAATGACAAACCAGTTTTTACAATTACATGTTAAAAAATAAATTTCAATTGAGGTTTTATAGACAAAGACAAAACGTGGGCTAATATATTCTTTTATTGTAGCTTTAGGGACCTTTCCTCAACAAGATGCCACATTGATGTTATGTGAGGTAAAGAGGTCACTTACTTCAATTGATGAAAAAAGATGACATAACTCCCTCCCCTTGTTATGATTAAAATGCATGACAATATACTCGTTGGTTCATTTTATGACCTTTGATATATGGTATTAATGTAAGCCTCCAAATAAGCTATAAGTGATCAATGACACTTACAAGTTAGGAGGTGGGTCAGTCACTCTTGCCAACTAGTTATGAGGCTCTCATAATGCTACCTCTCAATTCTAGCTTGCATCCATGGCAAACAAATCATATGCCATATTCGTCACATGGCAAATCTTACCATGTCGAGGCAAATGGCTACGAGTATATATTTAAAGCATCGGTAATTACTTACCCTAGCATTGTCTTAAGCATGGTACATACACCGTACGTAGTATAAAGGCCAAGCCAAATTCAGCTCACAAGGATTTGAAATATCTTTGATTTGCAACAATTGGGATTTGAGCTCGTGTGAAAGTCAATAGAGTAGCACCTCTTATCCATCTTGATTGTTGTGGGAGATAGTAGGCCACCACAACTATTGCTTCCATTGCGTCTTTGTGTTACCATGAGTCCACTACTTTAAATGAAATCCAAAGCACCACAATCAAATCCTAGCTTTGGCAAGAATGTGGCACAAAAATGGGAACAATGGCAAGAATGTGGCACTAAAATGGGAACAATGTATATTCAACCATGACTTGCAGATAAGGCCTGACACTTATTCAACAACGGAGAAGCCACCATCATGGAGGATGGATCATGTTGTTCCTTTTCAAGCATTCCAAATCATCACATAAGAGCGAGGCCTTGCCTGAACTTGCTTGTCCCAGAACTGAAGCCACATGTGCATGTGCACAGGGATGGTGAAGTGACAACGATGGATGGTGGAAACCAAAGTCGTTATTGGCACAGAGGCTAGGTAATGCCCGCACCAATGACTTCGAGGACTTCATCTGATCCATGGCGGTAAGCGACGAGGATCTACGAGAGCTGAAAGCCTTCGGACACAGGGTGAACACTGGAGTGCGTCTGTCGTAATCTGATCCGTGCTAGTAAGCGACGAAGGGTGGAAGCACCTCCTCCCAAGGTGGCTTGCCCTAAATATAAAGGAGGACTCTCCTTGGAGCTCATTTAGTTTGTGCCTCAACGAGAGTCTTTTAGTTTTGCCGCTTCTCCTTCGCATATATCCGTCCATGCTCCCCCCCTTTTGCATGACTCCCTCGTATTTCTACTATTTTGCTTTTGCAGCCGCTGCTGCTTCTTTTTCTTCTTCGTGTGTCATAACGGATTGATCGTCGCGAAGATCTCACTGTGGCGATCGTTTCGTCAGTTTACGAGAAAGCTTGCGATCGTGGCTTGCTCTCATCATCTCAAACCAACGCATTCGTTTGCCGTCTCCCTTTTGATTGATCCGCATCTGCTCTATCTCCATCCATGATCCCTGAGGCGTTTGTAATTTCGTCAGAGCAGGTGGATTTGTTCTGGGTTTTTTGAGATTTTGTGCTATTTTGGCTGCTTCATCCCCTTGTGTTTCTCGCTGCTTGTGGTGCAGCAGGGAATGGTTTCGCCACTGGCAAGTGTCGGCTGGTTCATTGCCTGCCATTGAGACGGTGTAGGATGCTCACTCTCTCTCCGTTTGCAGCAATTAGCATGAAAATAGACTCTAGGGCCTTGCGCATCTTTGCTTCGATCCTTGCAAGTATTCTGATGTTTGCCATTCCCATTCATTTTATCGTGCTGCTCGATTGGCAGTCCGCTTTTTGAGTTCCTCAGCTTGCTAGCCTTTTGGCGGAAAACACTTGCACACGCAATCAGGATGTCACTCATCAAATGCAGCGAAAATCTCACTAGTAGTACCAGAAGAAACGCTTGAGCATCAAAAGTTCAAAGCCATTGTAAATCAGTTGATTTTCCATGATTTGTGTCTCATTTTTCAAAATTTCTTATAGCCAGCTTTTAGTAGTCTATTTCATCATTCTTACAATCCGGCCGGATTTGCTTCACAGCCTTGACCCTATCGTTCAGGAGAGTTTAGAGACACACTGAGAGCAGAAAGATTGTGGAAATCGACTAGAGCAAGAATCATTTGGAATTTGTAATTGTGGAGGCGCCCAGCGAAAGTTGTACTAGATACGGAACTTTACCTTTGAAAACCTTCGTACCTAGCACGTCGCTCAATAATGTATTATGTTACTTTCACTCAATCTAAGCACATAGCTACTTTTTGGAGCTCTAATTGATGTTTGGAGTATAGCCCTAACATGCTCCGGATTATGTCGAAGTCAGTGATTGTTTCGATTCAGAAAGAGTTTCGTTAATCGTCTTTTCCTACTCTTGAAAGCTCTAAGATCTGCGTAAAGCATGCTTGATTTCCGGTACTGCGTTTCATCCGGAGTTTCACGTAGCTCCGATTGGAAGGAGTTCATGCCACCGAGTCTACACACTTCATCTACCAGAAAATCTCAAATTGGGAGCTACTAGATCGAATCCATATGGTATGACCGAGTAGATTCAACCTCAATTTTGTTTCAAGCTTGATATTATCGCTTTTTGGGAATGGAAACAGTTGCTTCAACGAGTTGTCCATTGCTTCTTCCCGACGCGGCATCAAACAGAGATGTCAATCTTTCTTTGCAAGTCAAAACAGGGGAGGAAGAGGGTATGCCAGAGTTACAGTCGGAACATTTGAGGCATGTGAATATAGAGAAGACTGAAATCAAAAACATTCTAGATTCAAGAAAAAGATGGAGACAAGAGGAGCTCCAAGTGGATACTAAAAAGACTAAGATTAAAGGCTCTTTTGGACGTGAGGCAGGTTCAGTAGATGCTACTCTAGGCAAAGCAGCAGAAATCATTTTGGTGCTTGCAGGTATGGGCCAGATGAGAGCTGGAAGGGTTCCTACTTCAGTTGAAACGAACCTCATGAAAGAAGCACAAAAAACGTTGGGGTCGCTTATTTCAAAAGTTACTCCTCAAGACTTGATGTCGAATCAGTTGGCAGATTCATTGATAGGCGAAATGAAATCAAGAAGGGAACTCGAGCTGAAGAAAGAGCTAGCTGCGAAGAGGGCTGAAGAGGAGAAAAAGGTACCTTTACATGCAGAATAGATGCTATTAGTTTTAAAATGCATTTTTATAAAAGTGCTACACACCTTGGAAATAGTCGTATTCTTAACCACCGTGCTCACAAACTTGTTGCTCAATTTATGCTACGCTTCTATTTCATATGGTTGGCCCTTATGAATTTATGGAAGACAGACCTCTTGCTCATCAAGTCACAAATTTATCAAATAACAAATCAAATATCTCATGTTGTACCAAAAATTATTATACTACACCATTGATGAGCTCAAACAACAACACAAGCTTACACTTTTGTTAACATTGATAGGACCAAATTGGTTCATAAAACCAATAATTATCTTCATCATCATTTACAATCAAAGATACAAGATAGCTGATTTCACGTTAGGATATGCTGCTACTCTGTGGATGATAGGATGAGCTTTCTGACCCCCTAAAGCATTTTCTTTTAGTAAAAAGAACTTCTAGCTCTTCTAAGGAAATTCTTCGAGGCATTCCTTTACAATTTCCTAGCTTGGGGCCTTAACTGTTTAAATTTGTTGCCCCTTTTGGGGTACTAACACGCCAACCACTTGATGATGTATCTTGAGTGCATCAAAGGACTTTTTGTGTTTTGAGGACCGGTTGAAAACAAGACTTTTTTGAAGCAGAATTGTAAGAGGGAATACAATTATGGCAAATTAGGGAAGAACTTTTTCTTATGTGTTGGTAATCCTAGGAACATAGGTACTTTATGAGCATCATTTGAGTAGGGCAAGACATAATGGATTGCACTTTGGACCGATCTAGGTGAACATTATGTTAGAAATAAGGAGTTAGATTTCTTGGATGACAAAGGAGCATTTTGAACACTTGGAAGAAACTGGATGGGAGTGGGACAATAGATGCTAGAAGGGCAATATCATCCATGAGTGCAGTATCGAACTCAGTATTGGTTTTAGATTCATAAAATGCTAAAAATCCGGGTGAGCCATGGGTTACTCCAAAAAGCATACTAAAAAACTCATACAAACTTGATGAAGTGTGAATGGCAATCTTGGACTCGTCTCTTGGATATATGCATACTTGATGGTAACTTGATCTAAGATCGATTTTGGAGAAGATGGTAGCTATCCCTCCCCAATCAAGTAAGTTATGTATATGAGGTATAGGATAATTTTTTTTTGCATAGAGAGTTTTTTGAAATATCCGTAATGAATGCAAAGCCTCTAAGTTCCATCATTTTTTTTAAGAAGCAAAAAAGGTCTTCCAAAAGGACTAGTACCAAGAACTACTAGTCCACATTTTAAAAGAAAGGTTAGATGCTTGATGCTTGATCTCAGTCTGCTCATACATAGAGAAGTGCCAAGGTCCCTTGGAGGCTGGAGTCATGCACACAATAGAAACAATGAGGTGGTTAACATCCCGCAATGGATGAAAGAGTGTAGTTTCTATAATATATGTTGTATTGGTGCAACAAATTAGTAATGTTTTAAGAAATGGTAGGCATGGTTGTAAGAGTTGCCATGAAACTATTGGCCTCTTGAATGCATATCAAAGCTGCACACTAGGCCTTTGGGATGCTCCTCATAAACTGCTTGCCTAAAAGGATCTGCTAATCCCCTAAGAATCATTTTGAATGAAAGTGTGCTATTTCTTGCTCTATGTAAAAAATAGACGTTATGCTATTATATCCAATGTCACCTCCTACGAGTGTATACCAATATGCTCCTAAATAGGATCATGCCTTTGAATGAGTATAGCATATAGGTTAGCTTGGCCCTTGAAAGTTTTCAGTCACTCTCGATAGCATGCAACATCCGAGTACTTTGAGACATGTGTGCATTAGCAACCTTTGTGCACAATGTGTGAGAGTCATCAAGTGGAGTAGTTATGCATGCGAGCTATATCATGTGGCTACTAATGAAAGAGCAAGTACCCCATTTACTCCATCAAGACAATGAGCTCTCTACCTAATATGCACATTGGAAGTTTGATGTGACATGGTCCCTCTTTTCCAGCCCATGTGCATGGAAAAAGAGAGTGGCGACGATTTCTTTGGCAAGAGAAAAGCCACATCATATCAAAAAACACCTAGAATCAAGAGCGAGAGCGAGAGCGAGAGCAATGGATGGTATGGTAGTTCTTCCACACCCTAGCCTGCTCATATGTCCTTGGTATGGATGGACTGGCACAAGCAAGTGGGTAGATGGGTTGGTGGAATGCTATTCACCTATGCAAAGTGATTCTACAAACCTAAGAAGGTGGATTGTTCCTTCATCATAAGTTGGTGAATTGTGCTGTTTTTGCACATGCAAAGCTTTCTTTCAAGTTTGTTTTAAAGACTTTTTTGAAGCATTAAAAAAAAAACAAGAATTATTGCTTAGACTCAGATTCGGTTTTTGCTAACTCAGATCTGCAATCTAAGTTTTTAATTAACCTATTTTCAATTATAGAAAGAACCGATTCACTGCATACTAGTAGGGAGAATTTCTACCCTATTATCAAGACACAAGGCCAATATGTTGAAGATTCATTGGTGCTTGCTGTCCAAGAATTAGTATTTTAAAGCTTGACTAAGGTTGTTTTCTATGGTAGAGGAACTGTATGAGGTTGCTTGGGACCAGAGCCATGAGATTGCTCGAATCAATAGTTACAACCGGATATCAAACTAAACCTCCAATCCACTATTTTTGCCTTTGAAACTCATGTTTGTAAGTTATGCTATATTCAGGGGTGAAGCTTGTGGTTATTGATCAAAGCCTTCTACTTGGTTGGGTGGTTTGGCTTGCTAGTGTCCTTTCAGGTGTCCTTCTAAGCAGATTCATTGGGTGCAATGAGACGGTGAATTGATCATGCATATTGTTTCTTAGCAACAAGCTGCATAATCTCAAAATGACCACAAGAGAGTCTATTACAGATTATTACAAGAGTCAGGGAGCTAAAAGATCAACTTACGACCATTGGAGAAAGTATACGTCATACAATTTTGGTGCCGATTGTACTTAATAGTTTACGCACTTGTCTATCAAAGTTTTGTGGTGACTCTTACTTTGAGAGAAAAAGACTAAAGTCTGAGGAGGTAAATGCTCTTCTATTACAAGAGAAAAAAACCTAAGTTTGAGCATTTAAATGCTTTTCTATTATTATTTATGATGTTGAAAGTAAAATGATCATCAATAATAGGGGTGTTATTCTTGATCATGGAACTCAGGATAATTTGTCAAATACATCGAGTTCATCTTCTAGTTTCATAAATCCTAAAGAGCATAGGTATTTTGACTGCTGATGATGAGCCTAATTTTGAGACAACTAGAGATAATCTTTTTGAAAATATAGAACTACAACAAGAGCATAGTGGTCATGAGCAAGTTCAAGAGGAGAATAGAAAGCACAAGGAGAGGTTCAAGGCTTGGGATATATATTCACCACCAACTTCTTTTACAAAGAAGACTTAAATTTCCTAGACAATAGTGGTCAAATCAACAATGAGGGTGAGCCAAGTGAGCGGTGAGCTAGACTAAGTGAGCAACACCATATACTTCAAGTTTGAAGCTAACAAAAGTAGAGGTTGATTAAGATGTAGATCAGACTTTGTATAGACAACTGGTTGGAAGTCTTATCTACTTGACCATTACTTGACCTGACATAGTTTAGGTTGTCAGTATGGTAAGTCAATGCATGTCAAAAGCTATGATGGTACACTGGAAAGCAGTAGTAAGAATTTTGAGATACATTTAGGGTACAATCAAGTTCAACATTCAATATGGAACAAATCACAATGATCTGAAATTATAGGGGTATTCAAATGCTGATTGGACTAATTATGAACTAAGTCAAAAGCATGCTTGCTGTCCACAAAGTCAACAACCTTGCTCTTTCTGGAACTTTGCCTCTTCATTCAGTTTCTTGAGAGTGAAGATATGATTAAAAGTGGAGTGACGTGCTTTAAAGCCTACTTGTCTATTAGCATGCTAAGGATGAGCTTTTGTGTCTCTGCTCAATATGGCTTGGAAGATGGACCCATAAAGCTTGGCCATAACATATCCAACCATTATGGTATGATAATTGTTTGGTCTCATGCGTCACCACCTTTATGGATTGGGTGTGTAATGTTGGTGCAGCAGGAAGGTATTTAGCCAAAGGTTATGGTTTTATTTACAAGTCAAACCTTTAAGAAAGCCAAACCTTTATGGTTCATACTAACAGTTTAGTGAAGATGTGTTGGGTTTTACAAGTAGTTTCTAAGGATGTAGGAATTCAGAAACATTGAGCAAGCCCATTTCATTCCATGTAAGAAAAAGCTTAAAGGACTTGAGCCCTCTGCCATCTTCCCTTTGGAATAGGCAAATGGTGTAACGATCCAAAAACTTTAATCCTTTCGGCTTTGTTAAGTTCACTTAAGACAACGTGTCACTCAACTATGGACATCTTTGTTAATTTTAGGCCACCAGAAATTATGTCGGCTAAACTCACATGTCGTACCCACACTAGGACGACCTGCACTAGGGCTACCATGACAAGAACGCAAGATTTTTTTTACGTAGCTCACAAGCTGGAATTAGAAATTTGCCATATCTCTTAACAAAACCATTCTTGAATGAGGACGAGCAAAGGGAATAGAGCTCTCCTCCTGAGACTCTGCATGGCCATGACTCACCTCAAGCTCCACTTTTTTACATTGAGGATCCTCTAGTTGAGCCTTTTTTATCTCAACTAATATGTCATTCAATGATCTCATATGACATTTGATACACTATTCGAGACAACCCATGAGCCACTTGATTTTTTGCCGCCTTCATACCGAATTTCCATCTAAAATTCTTGCATAAGTTCAGAATATCTCGCCTATCGGCCTTCAAGATTGGGTTGTTTAGGCCTCGATAATCCACACACATATGCCAAGACCCATCCTCCTTTTATATGGGAATGATCGGTGAGGCAAAAGGTGAGAAGCTAGGTCTAATGTTCCATGTGCAAGAGAATCCTCTTTCATCTTCCTGACCTCCTTTTCCTCTCTCATACTCATTGTATAACGTGCTCCATTAACAAGATAGGATCCGGGAATAAGCTCAATCTTATTTGAAACATTTCTACTAGGTGGTAATGCAGATGGAAAATCATCAGTAAACTCTCACTAGACTAGTAGTCATATCCAGCAGAAAACGAACATACATACTTTCACAACTTACCTTAGACAACTGTGTAGCTGAGATCAGTGGTCCTGGAGGCACATCCCGCTCAGCATGGATGGAATGAAGCTTATCACCATGTCGAAAGTCATACATGAGTATCCCAGGCCATGTAAGGCTTCTGCATCGTGTATCTCAAAATGTAACTCATAATAATTTTGAATAGTTAGAGGCATACCCTTGTGTCCCAAATCTTCGTGCCCTTTCCATCAGCGATCTCGATTGTGTACTGATGCTTGGACGATTTTGTACTCACTCTTCTTAACGCGGTTTGAATTAATGATAGTATGTGGGACCTGGTGTCAAATAGAACTATATTATCTATACCACAAAGCTGTCGACGCATAACTATCATCTTCAACGAACTATAGATAGTTTCAGCACTCCTGTGATCTGTCCTAGATTTGAAAAATATGTGTTCTGACAGTGACTTCCAACAATCTGTCTCCTTGACTGGTAGCAATTTGGCTTCCAGCCGACAACAACATTGTTGCCTTTAAAAGCAAATAGCTCTTCAATAGCAAGTGCTCGCGATCCAACAACACCATAAATCTGTCCCTGCAACAATCTGAAAAGTGATAGTCTTCAATCTAATCTTCCCTGCAGATATGTTGATGATCTTTCAGCTATCTGAAATCTGAAAATCGATATATTTTCAATGTTCCATCCTGCGATTCATAGGCTATCCTCCAGCGATTGTCCTTCAGTAATCTGCCTTGCTGAAGTGTTGCAATCCACCTGTAAATTCCACATCCACCAACTATGCGATTCTTGGAAATGATTGAACTTGTAGCAAACCACTCCTATGTTCTACGCTTAGATTAGAAGCACCTATGCTCTGATGTCAGAATTATGAATATAATTCAAGATAAAGGAGTAGACTAATCATATCAGGACTCACACACAACAAGATGATTGAGCAACAGAAACATAACTCAGATTAATCATAAGTCACTACAGTGGAATGAAGGAGGTGGGGTGCCAGTCCTCCTTATATAATTTTCTAGTAGCCTTAGCAAAAGCTAAAAGCATAAAGCAAAAGAGCTTGTTTTAATCTTAGTTCCTATCATAGATGCTTGCCGCGTTCCGGAACGCGTTTCGGGATTTAGTCCCAAAAAGCTTTCTGGAACGTTTTTTTGTTTTTGGCAATATGGGTGTCAAAATATAGGTTTTCTGATTGGGGATCTGATGGTGTTTTTTGTAAAAAAAATTTATGTACTCTAGGAGCCCACAAATCCCTGATAATACCTACTCAGGTATTACTGATTCACTGATTCACTGATTCATGATGCATCGATTCACTGGTTCACTGATTCACAGGGACGGGAACTGTCATGACCATGTTATGTGGAAGCCTTTTGCAAATCATAAGAGCTGTGGATATCTAGACCCAGAATGCCCTATGCATCATATCTATTGCTGATGCACTGGTCAGATATGCACTGATTGGAAACCATACTTTTTTGCCCTTCACAACATATAAATCAAATCAACATATAGACCAGTCATTTCCCTTGGCCACTTGGCCCCTATTTCACATGAGTGACGTAGCTGAGCCTATGTCGATGTCTCTACATGACCTCTAATATTCTGGCAGCTTACCAGAGCCACAGTTCTGATTATCAACACCCCGTTTATTTGGCCCTATTATGTTTGGTCTGTTCAAAGACATGTCAGAACAATTATTAGGGCTCAAGGTTAATAGCCAGTTAGTTATTTACTGCAGGAGCCTACAGATCCCTGATAATATGTAGGTATTGCGAATTCACTGAGTCTTGACGAATTGATTCACTGGTTCACTGATTTAGGGTTTAGGGTGTGTGCTCATCCCTACAGATTTAGTCTCTGATCCAAAAACCAAAACCATCTGAATCCATGAAACTCCGGTAGTCCTCGAAATTGACTCTCATGAGTTTCAGTGAAATGAAGGATACCCCGCTGCTGAAGAATGGATGCCGTTACAGTTCCATAGACCAATACGTAGATGATGTGGGTGATGGGGATGGGGTCTCGGGCTGCTCCTAAGCCCGAGAGCCCCAACTTCCTAGGCACTAGAGGCAGATGGACGATATCGAACCATCCCGATAAATAGCAAAATGTCCCGATGCTTTAGCCTCCTGAAAAATTTTCTTGCGTTTCTGAACTTGGATGTAACTAAGATCCTCATCCAAGAAAATCTGTGTGCCCTTTGATTTAGGCTTGAGTCTCAATACTTTGGTTCTTTCTTCTTTTGTTTTGAATTGAATAATGAGAGTTGAATTGTCTTTTTTGGTACACCAAGCATTGTCCAATCCATCTGTATTGAAACTCAAAGTAGGGCCTAAGAAGGATCTTGCTTCTTTCACAGCATTTTGAGTGTCATAACTTTTTGTATCTGTTTGATCAGGCCATGGATGCGATATCAGAAGCTTCTATTAAGGCCCCACTTGCAGCTATTGCTACTGACAGAAACTTTGGGACTTCAGAACTAGGTGGTCTAGCAAATGATGGCTTTTTTGTCAGAAATGTTCAGCACGAAGCAACATCAAGTTCAGGTAATTATTCCTTCTTTAGTTGAAAGTCTTTATTTTCTGCATGTGGGCAACTATTTTTGTAGATACTGTAAGTGGTGCACAGCTTTCTTCTAAGATAACACCAGCTGAAAATGTTAATATTGCTGAATTTTTTGTTTATAAATGTCTGTATGTCTCTTAACCCCACTCAAGCTGTTCTTTTGGAAGTGCTACCATGTTAACATACATCAAGGATGTTAAACATGTGATTTGCATCTTACAGGAGGAAGTTTGGATGCTTTGGGCATATCAGCTGTCAAAGCCTCTGCAGAAAGCGTTAAACATTTGCTACGAGTTCGAGAAGAAGATACTTCTGAGTCTCAGATTTACAAAATGGGAATCGACTTGTTCAAATTAGATTCTGAAATTCCAGATGGGCAAAATATTGAAGCTGGCCAAAATCTGAAGGAGAGTTCTGCAAGTCCTCCTTTCCAGTCAACCTTAATGGAAGGTATAGGAGTAGATCAGCAGCTGAATGAGAGCCAGTCAGGTCTTACAATCCACAGTAGACTTGTCGAGATTGTTCAAAGACTCATCCCTCAATCTTTTGCACGGGCTGCAAATGCTGTCTCGAATGCTTACATTGCGAGTTCAGTCCCTTGTGCCATTTGTTATCAAGCTGTGAAAGATGAAGCCAGCGTGCTGGTGTGCGATGGCTGTGAGAAAGCATTTCATTTGAAGTGCCTTCAACCCTTTTATTTGAAAGATATCCCTGAAGGTGATTGGTATTGTCCAAAATGTGTTGTAGAAAGTGGAGGGCGATCTCAGCTCCCTAAGTATGGACCTATCCACAGATCATCGACATTACAGGACCCCATAAGGCATGGATCCGTTTCTCAGGCTGGTTCAAAGCGTCACCATGCAAAATCTCATGCCCGGGCAACAGTATCACAAAGTGGTCGCATTACGAGTGGAGCTGTCTCCCACACACTTTCTGATTCTGTCAATGACACTCACTTGCAAAGTTCAGTGGACATGCAGAAAAACATCGTTCAAGACATAAGAATTCACAATACAGCACAAGAATCTATTTCTGTACAGCATGCACCTCGACCCGAGGAGAGTATTAAGCGGATGACTAAAAAATCAAAGAGTGAAGATACTAACGAACTCCAGGCTATATCTTCATACGAGAAGTCTGCAGGAAATGATGAAGAGGCCCATGAAAATGCCTCACAATTCGAAGCAGGAAATCCAAGTACTTCATCACCTCTATTATCAAATTCAGCCGAAATTGACCCTGGCCAGTCTAATTTTTCTGCCGAGTCCCTAGTAGTTGCTCGAGGAGCACTGGCTGGAAAGGGACTTACTTTAACCTCTGTAGGTACTAGTGTTGTATCAAGTGATAAGGTGCCAGATGCTATTTCGGTGGAGTGGGCTGGTGATATGTTGCAGCTGATTGAAGAGAAGGCCTACTACGCTGCATGCCGGGTTGGTGGTTGTACTTTCAAGTTGAATGACTGTGCCTTATTTCGCCCCGAAACACCTGATATTCCTCCCTACATTGCCAGAATTCAGGTGGGAGTCAGTCATTGACTCTGTTTTTGTTTCTACTTTTTGTGATTGCTTTGCATTATGCTTATTTGCTATAAATTTTGATATCAAATATTTGCTTTGAAAGGTTCTTTGGGAAGACATTGCCACTGGTTCAAAATGGGTAAGAGTAAACTGGTGCTACTACCCCAATGATATCCCCACTATAGCAGGCTGCCCTGAGAAACCTGAAGAAGATGAGGTACTCTTTATTTGCAATCTAAGTTTTCATTGTTTGTATAGAGAACTAGACGATATATTTTGGTAAGTTCCCATTTCTGTTTGATTGATGGTTTTTTGTTTTGGTAATCATAGCTATACCCACTTCAGGAACGTATTTGGTAGTGCACGAGATTATCAGTGAGCAAAATAGGTTTTAGAATGACGAGAGAACTCAGGTCCAATAGCTAGTTTTTTTAAGGCGAAATATCCTCATTCGTTGAAATTTTGCAGAAAAGGCATGCCAGTGTTAGAACATCACAATATTGTGAGAAGCTCTGATATTATTATAGAAAACATTACACAGACACTTATGCTACAATGGAGGAAGGTATATCAGAGGTGCACAAACAGACACCACGATATAATTATAATCATGCAAACATGACAATATGGATAAGCTACTACTAGTTCACTACCCTATCTAACATGTTCTCTAGCATGTCTGTTTCAGTGTGGGTTGAAGTCCCATTCCTCGGCAGTATGTGCCATTCTTTTATCTGGCTGCCCCCTGCCCTGGGAAAACTCATCCCCATCCGTAAAAATGACAAAAAGAGGCCATCTCCTAGCATGAAAGGTTGCCTTCTGTGGGACCTTGGTAGGACTTTCCCGAACTGTTTGGCCTTGGGAGTGGCAAAGAAAGAATCACCTTTCATGTTCAATTGACAGTTATATCAAACTGTTGCTTCCTCTGTAGACTATCTGACCACCAAGTCAAAGACTGCTCGAAAGCAAAACCCCCACAAATGACCCAATATTGAAGGGGAGAGATGGAAAGAGAATCCAAAAAGATCAAGTATAGAATTAGATCGATGATTCGATATCCTTTGGATTATGGAACTTTTAAGAAGAGATCAAAGGCTTTCTGAACCAAATGTGGACTAGCATAGAGATAGGTCTCTTTGTGGATCTTAGTTAGAATTTGGTGCATCTATGCTTGGTAAAAAAAAAAACATTTTGAGTGTCACTAGTATTATGGTGCAATAATATTATCATGACTAAGATGACATCTATTTAATTTTCCACTGTCGTGATTTACTCGTATGAATCTTTTCTTGATTTTCAGGTTTATGAATCAAACCACTGTGACAACAACCTTGTTGGTTCAATTCAAGGTCCTTGCAAGGTATTGTCACCGCAGATGTTTTATATTGAAACAGAGAGGCGAATGAAACTCCGAAATAGTGGAGTGTCTACTTCTAATCATGACCCCATTTTTCTTTGCAGGTGAATTTCTTGAGCTCACTTTATGAGTAGAGTTCTTAATCAACAGAGAAAAAACAATAAGTTTCAAGAAGTAATGTTTTATAGTTTTATGTGATGCTTGTACTTGCTGTCCATGAAATAATAATCCGTCTAATGCTAGGATGGTTTTGTCCATCAGGTGGCTATATGATGCTCCTAAAGGCATATTTCGAAGGTATTTTGGATCACAATGAGAGATTCCTTAATATTTATTGTAAGCATTATACATGCTTGGCTGCAACCCATAACTGACCATTTTATAAGGTAGCTATCTTAGTCTGTTTCTTGTTATCTGTTGACGATCTGTCTTTTTCAGGTATAACCTGAAGACTGCATGTATTATCATGGCAACTTATTTACTTCACTAATGTTAGACGAGATAACTTAGTTAGCATAAAGAATAGATCTGTTTGTACTTATTGGTAAAGATTCTATTTTACATTAGTTTCTCTGTTCACCCCAGGCAAGCTGTTTCTAGCACCATGTCTATTCTTTCACTATTGTATTTATTTAGAACTATTCAAAAAAGCCTGCATGGTGTCTGCAACTCTGCATACCTTTATCATTAAAGTTGACCTGCTCTGACATGATTTTTATTAGAACATTGAGGAGTTTGACAATGTAAAGGAGCTGGAGAACCTTTTTCACGTGTGAAACAGCAAGATGTATGGTTAGCATTTGATTTTGCTCTCAGAAAATATGAAAGTTGCTAACATCTTCCTGTAACATTGGTTGTTGATTTGCATTTTTGTGGGTACGATTTCTCTGCCAAACTACTTCTAATAAATCCAATGCTTGTTCTATTGTTTTTGATTAATTTTGTTTGGCTTAACAGTATCATAATATGCTGATTTTTGGTCTGAAATGTTTGTGAGGTACTACTATTTGCTATGCTACTTACGGCTAACACAAATTGATCACTGTAGGAGCACTAAAACCCTTTTGGCAGCATATTAATGGCGGGCATAGTGAATTCAGTTCTGGATTGCTGTCCATGATCTTCTGATTCGTATTCAACAATGACAAGCTTTATTCAGAAGGCTGTGAATGACAGCTATTCACATTTGTTGGTGGTTCTGTTCAAAAGCTTCTCCAGCATTTCTTAGTCGTCAAAAACTGGCCTGCTTTTATGTGCTTTTTATACATTCTTCAACTCATTTGGGATTCTGCGAGTAAAATTCACAAAAAATGAAAGAACATAATATACAAAGGATTTGGCCCTTTTATAGTTGGGTCCAAATGAGCTAAAGTCGCAACTTTCTATTGGCTCAATTTTAAACTAAATAGTCTAAGTTAACTTGCTTTTCTTTATTTTGGCAAGTAACTTGACGTTACAATGTTTTTTGTATTTTCTATTGAGCCACACCACACAATTTCCCTATTGTGCTTCGAGGCACGTTTAACCAAAATTATCTGTTACTCTATTTTATGCTTCAAGGCGTATTTACAATAGTTACAAGTGCATCGTTGGTGTCTGACTTCATAATTACATTTCTTACAAAATGGAGGCTATGTGAGCCCTTAGTCTATGTTCCGTGTGTTGGGCATGTACCGTGCGTGGCCAACATGCCTCCCACACAAATTTGGTACTAGTCCCATAGTATGATAGTGGTTGGAGCATTGATGTGATTGATGAAGCTATTGATGTGTTGGTGATGTTGTCAATGTTGTTGGTGGTGTTGCGAAGGAAGCTGGTGTTCTTCCAGAGCTACTAGGGCTCTCTGGCAAAATGCCTAGGCTCCCGACAGTTGTAACAAGTATGCTCATTTCCTCTACCATAAGTGCCACTACCACCTCTAACTCTGTCTTCATTTCCCCTGACATTGCTGGCGATCTGCTGGTTCTACTGGATTGTGGATTTGCATGGAGCTGCTTAGATTTGTAGAGTTAATGACTGGAGGTACGAAATTGATGTGGTAATGGTGTTGATCTGCTTTGGTGATGACGATGAGTTGCTAGTGAAGTAGATCCGGAAGGGCTACATGCGGAAGGTGAAGATGAAAGGGGAAGAGATGAGAGGGGAATAAGAAAGACAGAAAAACCTAGAGAAAATGGGTGTTTTTTTTTTTAATGCCCTTCTAGATGACGAGAGAGAGAGAGAGAGAGAGAGAGAGAGAGAGAGAGAGAGAGAGAGAGAGAGAGAGAGAGAGAGAGAGAGAGAGAGAGAGAGAGAGAATTGGCAAGAGAATGTCTAAGATGCCTAATCTAAAAGAAATATGAAAATAAGAAAAGGGAAAATAAGAAATAGAAAAAAGAAAGAACGTTGTAAAACAAAAAATGCAAAATGAGCCCTTGCATGTCTTTTTTTCTGGGGTTTTCCGGTTGGACCTTATTTGGGTGGAAATCATTTGGGCGAACTGTTGATGAAATGTCACACGTAGATGATATTGTTCCAGTAAATCAAAGTCTTGTCGTATTGTATGGAATGCATTTCTATTCTTCTTTGATCGAATGATGTGCTACAGATGTTCATTTCCTCATTTCAATGAAGCAGATTGGTTCTCTTCAGGAATGGATTGATGAATGTCCTTGCTCTCAATCACTTTTCTTCCATCTCTCATGCTTTCTTTGGATTTTGCTAATTGTTGGATCTGAATGTTATTGGGATTGTATGTTATTATACTTTTTATGAGAGAGAAAGGGAGAGAGAGATTTGGTTGAAATAAATCAACTAACATGATTTTTGACTCTATTGTACTTTAGCAAAATTTATTGCTTCATTCACTATGCTATTGACAAGTGCACAAACCAATTAGAATGCACCGAATCGCATGTCGTTTTCCATTTCCATTATTCTCCAATTTCAATGCTCAAGTTTGTTGCACGAGCATGGTTGTGTACAATATTTAGAGTGTACAAAAGTTATTACCGCAATATGGGGAATAAAGTTCGCAAGTTGTGGAGTGCGTGGGATCCAAGGTATTCCATAACCATAATAAGTGGGATTCAAACTTGGGTCTCCATTGCTTCAAGTAAACTTATATTCAACTCCGCTATGGCAAAGGATTTCATTTGCAATATTGACTAATGGAGAGAGGCGTTGTAAGTTTGACTGTGCCAAGGTATATATTTGTGCATTATGACTCAAGATGTTTAGAACTTTGGTATTTGTTTTCTATGTAGGTCATGGATTGCTTTTGACATTTTTTCTTTACTCTTAGCTTGTAGAATTGTCCTAATAGGCATGGTCGGTTTCCATTACTACGTAGGCAAAGAAAATGTTGTCTACGACTACATGGCACTTGAGGTAGCACTCCCATGTAGTGGCAACTTAAATGTGGCTTTGTAGTGATTTCCATTTCTCAATAATGTTGAATTTAGAGTACTAATTCAATAGCCAATCAATTTTTTTTTTCAGATTTACTCAACTAAAATAGAGATCCATCCCAAGCAACAAAATTCATACCTGCAAATTTACCTTTTTAAGTAGGATATAAGTTGATAACCATAAATGTTGGTGAATTTTATGGCCCGTAACTAGTTTTTAGTATTGGCAACAAGATTTAGTAGTTCTAAATTTCAAATTATGATCAATAAAGTTGCCTAAATTGTTTTCCAACACAGTTTACGATTGTTTTGGGTATAAACAAGAATATGGCTAGCTTTCACATAACCTAATGATGTTTATAGAGATCCTTTCTTGGGGTTTGGTCAATTAAATTACAACTAGCATGCAACCCTTAGTAAGATTCAAGGTCACTAGAAAGACCATTTTTCTATACATAAGCTATTCAAAAAGACGATCACAAACATATCAATTATGCTAGCTTGACTTATTGGACAACTTCATGGTGCAATTTAAATTTGAGGATTGGTATGTGCCTTGTTTTTCTAGTAGCTTGTGCACAAAAAGTTTCAGTTGACCGATCCAAATGAGTAGTGCTAGCAAGGTTCATGCATATAATGTTGTCTAGCAAGTTGCCATAAGCTCAACCTTTAATTATGCCTTTTCCATATGATTGTTTGTTGTCAATGACGTACAATACCTATTTAGTATACAAATAGTGGTCTTCCCATAAAGTTTCTTGATGGTTAGGCTCATCCCATAGGTTTTCAAATGACCCTACTCACCAATGAAGGTCACTAGAATTCATTTCCTTTTTTAGCCACATGCAAGTCTTCATAACACCTGAAGCACAAATACATCATTCTTTATGTAAAAGTTGCATGATTACGATGTGTGGACTTCAATATATGATGAAATAGGGAGGAATTGTCCACAAGTCACAAGTCTTGACCATGATAAAGTGAACCAGCAAGCCCATTTACTTTAAGAACTTAGTGTAGCTTTCTAGACGATCCAAACCACTAGAAAAGGTCATTTGAAAGACCACTCCTTGTGTAAAAGTTGCATGATTACTATGTGTGGACATTAAGATATGATAAAAGAGATACTTGTCCACCGAGAAAGTCAACTAGGAAGCACATTCACTTTAAGGACTTAGTTTAGCTTTTCAAATGGCCCAAACCATTGGAAAGACTAGTCCTTAGGTAAAAGTTGGCCATAACGTCTACTTAAACACATCATGAAATCTTCATTGTTGGTCAAAGTCACTTTTGAGGAGCAGCCTATTTTGCACCACCATTGCCATGACAGTGGTGCTGTAGTGCCCATCTAATGGAGAAGGGCAATGATAGCTCTTTGCTATCATTGCCCACCGTTAGATCTGTGGGCCACCACCATTGCTATGGCAATGGCGGTGGTGGAATACACTCTCCCCACTTTTGATAGCTACCTTGAATAGCAATTAAGGTGATTGGAAATGTATGAGCTTATTTTAGCTTTGTATACTAAATGAATTATTAGTGAATGTGAGTAGAAATAGCAAGCCAGAAAAGTCATGTATAATTTTTAGTAAAATAAACTTGCACTATTCGCCAAAATTGCAAAATGTTTGACTCCAAATAATTTGAACTGCCCTTTTACTTTTTCTAGTTTATTAATGCTCACCACAAAGTTTATCTAGGTAAGATGGTAAGGGTTCCTGTTATGGATGGATAGTGCAAGGTATCGCAATTTTGTGCAAAAAGAAATTGAAGATTTCTACAAGGACATTCTTTAGACAAAAAGAAAAACTCGTTGGCCCACCAACTCACTATTTGACATTTGCATCATCTAATGAGAGCAAGCAAGGTTTATCAAAATGAAGACATATCATGGGTGAGGACTTTATGATGCATTTAGTATGACCATGTGGACTGATGACCACATGCATGCAATATTAGCATGTGTATGGCACACATGCCTTGGGGTGTGGATGTGCACATACTTTGCTTTTGCATGGGTTTTTTATTTGACTATCACCAAAGTGTGTCTTAGACATAGGGGGTGGACCTAACTTTGGTAATAGTCAAATAGGGTCCACATGCATGCGATATTAGCATGTCTATGGCACACATGCCTTGGGTGTGGATGTCCACATACTCTACTTGTGCATGGGTTCTATTTGACTATTACCAAAGTGTGTTCCACATGCATGCGATATTAGCATGTGTATGGCACATATGCCTTGGGTGTGGATGTGCAGATACTCTACTTTTGCATAGGTTCTATTTGACTATTACCAAAGTGTGCCTTAGGCATAGGGGGTGGACCTAACTTTGGTAAATATAGTCGAATAGGATGGTGTGGACTAATGACCACATGCATGCGATATTAGCATGTGTATGGCCCACATGCCTTGGGGGTGTGGATGTGCACATACTTTGCTTTTGCATGGGTTCTATTCGACTATTACCACAGTTAGGTGCATCCCCTATGTCCAAGGCACCCCCTAATTGTCCAAATCCAATTAGGGTCATGACAAGAAACATAGCTATTCTCCTCAAGTAGTCGTTCTTGAAGAGGCCATGCACCACAAATAGGCAAAGAAAAGGGAAAATAGAAAAAACCTAAAGTTGATTGATTGTGTGTGTGTGTGTGTGTGTGTGTGTGTGTGTGTGAGAGAGAGAGAGAGAGAGAGAGAGAGAGAGAGAGAGAGAGAGATTTGTAATGAAATGATGTATTTTTAAATCTAAAAACAATGAGACTAAAAATTCAATACTTGAAAGATATGAGAAAACTCGTGTATCCTATAGACTCATCTTACTATGTGTGACCTCAAATCTTACACGATTGGATTGTGTAGATTTTTGTTTGGGGAACCCCAATTCACCGTTTTGATATTCAATCTCGATTTTTTTTCTTTGCAATTTCTATGGATGCAATTTTGAAGCATTGAAAAGTGAGGCCTTTCAAATGGAATCTAAGCACGCTTGGATGAAATACGTAGATTTTCACACTCACACATGAGAATTGGTACACATTAAAATTGGTGAATGACTACGGCCGGTGGCGGCGACTACTTGTCGACGAGAAGACTCCCCAATAATTTTCAGACTAGTCCCAAAGAGAGTGATGGACTCACTCACATGCCACATCAGCTTTTGGGGGCCTATATAACCAGTCAGTAGACAAGGGCAATTCTAAGAAACAGGTCAAAAAATTAAAGAGCAAGAATACCTTGAGAGAGAGAGAGAGAGAGGGAGAGAGAGAAAGGACTGGCTTCTGCCATGACGATCCTTCCGACAACAACTGGCGATGGCGCGACGATGCTTGATTCGTGAGCGTTTATTTTCCCAGACTAATCGCGATCACCTGTTTTCTGGATGATGGAGGAATTAGCAGCATATGCTTCCATGGGGGCCGCGTCGGTTGCTTTAGATGCAGGTCAGTTTTTCCCTTTATTTTCCGTTACTTTTTAAGTCCATTTTCTGTAAAAGCAGTATCGGTTACATAGTCGAAAAAGGCTTTCGGATAGTGAATGTTTTCTATGCGGCTGATGGATGTGTTATCTTTTCTCGTGTTGAAAAGCTATCCTGTGAATGGTGATGATGATGATGATGATGATGATGTTGATGCAGGCCTTTTGTTTATGACTGATGGTGAATTTTTATGCCGTTGATGGATGTATTATCTTTTATCATGTTGAGAAGCTGTCCTGTGAATGAGGATAATGATGATGCAGGTCTTTTTGTTTACAAATGATGATGAATTTTATGCGGTTGATGGATGTGTTATCTTCTCTCATGTTAAGAAGCTGTCCTGTGAATGAGGATAATGATGATCATGATAATGATGATTATGCAGGTCTTTTGTTCACAACTGATGATGAATCGTATCGAAGCCAAGCCATCGGTGAGCCTAATTTTTACCACAAGAAATTGACGTCCTTGAAGAGGCGTAATGACGACGAGGATGACATGACCATTTCCTTGCTCACCACCGTGTGGGAAGACGAACTCGTTGCCTGCATAGCCGAAAGCAACTTGTCTAAGAAACCTGTGCCAGGTTCTTTGCAGCCTCAGTATGATGGTGAGGCCCTAGAGGGCATGCAGAACCTTAGCCCTCGGCTCGGGGACCATGCTTTGTTCCAGAGTGCGAGGCATTTTACAAGTGGAGTGCTAGGGAAAAGGCAAAGATTCAGCAACTCCTTGGCTTTTTCAAATGGATTTAGATCTGTATCGGATTCTGGTGCGGAAAGGAATGATTCAGAAACCATGGGGAATCACGCTCCAGACAGTGGCAGGCAGCAAACCTATCTGGTTAATCAGCAGAGTAGTTTGTTAAGCTTGCAGAATAGTATGTTAAATCAGCAAAGGGAGTTGATAAATCAGATCCGCCAGACGAACGAGCGGCTGGAATATCAATTCCGGTTGCATAATGGATTGGATATTAGAGACCCGGAACAGAGTTCTGAAAGAGAATCACAGGCTGACGTAAGCCAGCCACAATAGGTGGAGTCTAGCGCTACATTAAGAAGAGCCGATGGATAATTTCAGTAGCTTATCTGAAGCCTTCGAGCATTCGGATGTACAGTAAACGACAGTACAATTGTCCGGATTGTGAATAGCGTTGTGAAGCTTGTATTGAACTGTAAAATCTGTTCTCAAAACCTAGCAGCATTCCGTGATGCAACATGCTGGCTTCCCTGCTTGTTAAGAGTTCCACATCACCAGAATTTGCTTGATTTGTGTAGTTACAGAAGCCTTGTTTCTTAAGCTGCTTCACATGTTAAAAGCTTGCTATACACGAAATGATATTTGGCTTTTGAATATGTTCAAGAGCAACCAGATTCAGTTACTCCACCTGTTAATAGCCTACTTGTGTACGACATAAACTCGTCTTCTTGATTTTGATATGCTCAGGAGTCGGGTTCTATTGGCCTCTGAAATTGTAACTCGCACAACTTTAATATTCCCACAGGAAATCAGAAGATTTTGCGTTCGCGAAAGAATCCACTTATTTTACAAGGTGGGTTTAGACTTTTAACCCCTTTCCGTGCTGATCAATATTTCTGACTGCGATATTTTTACAGATTGAATGTATTACGGCCTCTTTACCATCAATATTAATCTAAACGAATATTGTAGGAGTTTTAGACATTTTTGCTCATGGATTTGTTCTTGGTATTTTAGTAGGTCGGTTTCAAATGATGGGGGTGAGCCCCATAATCATGTCTTGCAGACTTACCCTGCAGCATAGTGCCTTATGTGGAGTCCTGATGGTGCCCTTACTTCCTATCCAGCCTCATATCGCTTTTCTGCAGAATCTTCCTCAGGAGAATACAGCCTGTGCTGGATAGTTGGCAATACAAAATAGCAATCTCTATGAAGAAAAAACATCCTGTTTTCATTAATAAAAGATGGGAAAACCCATCGAGGTACAAAGAAATGGATGTAAAAAATATTAAGGCCGTAAGGCTGATTGAGATATTGTACATCGACTAAGCAAATATCTCACAAGGTAGCTATTGAAATCTTACTACTTGATGTAAGTCACTTGCTAAGATAGTCGCAAGTTTAGGTAGCGCAGGAAGCTGTGAAGCAGCCGTTCTTGCAACTACGGCACGTCGAAGTATTGCAAGTGCGTTGTAAAGTAGTCGGAACTCGTTGACGATAATAGGACGCAATGGTGGATGAAGGCGATGCACCACGTCCTTGGAGTTTCATTGCAAATCTTGCACAGGTTGATAGAAAATCATCAAATTTCTTATGCAGTCACCCATAAGTCTTCAAGGTGAAAGAGATAGTCTTTCCCATGAGTGCGATGTGAATAATCTCGCTCTTTATCTTGAGCTGCATGAGAAGCGGCAACACCATGGGTAGTTGAGGCACGGGAGATCTGTTTGCAAAGGATCAGCAACAACGACATCCCCAAGGGTGCGAATCCCCTCGTGCGAAAGGACAAGGTCAACCAGACGTCGAGATGACCGTGTGTTAGAGGCAGGCAAAATGTGAGTCTGCTCTCAAACAACATGAAAGCCACATTCATGAGCAATAGATGCAAGTACATCACGAATGGAATCATGAGTCGCGGTGCGATCCCCACCAGAAGGGCAACTCATAAGATGAATGCCAAGAGAATCAAGAGGGTGACCACATGAACACTTCGTCAAGCCCACCAGCATTGGATGAAGAAGACCCAATCTGACACGAAGGGTGGTGACAAACATCTCTGAAGAAAGGCGTAGGAGTGGAACGACATGGTGCGCAACAAGCCAAGCACCAGCACTTGGGCCCGCAGAAGAAAGAAGACAAGCCCGAGTCTCGTCGAAAGGTGAGTCATTGAGGAGTTGGGTGAAAGCGTATGAGTGGAATTGCTTCGTAAGACGCTTTTGAAAATGAGGCTGTTGATGGCTGAGCAAAGTCTGAAAGGGAGACATAAAAGCTCGCACAGGTGGAGGGATGAGATCCTTGGCCGCACGAAGATGCTCTATGGAGCCACCCTGCCCAATTTGCACCTGTGTATCCTTCTAGAATATTGGCAGATTGGCTGCCTCCATAGCTGAGATGTTTGGTTGCTTGAATGTACTTCATGACTTTCAAGAGTGCTTTCCAATGCATTAGACCTAGATTTGATAGGAACTGGCTGAGTGAACTGATTGAGTATGCAAGGTCTGGTCGAGTGCAGATCATTGCATACATTAGTGAGCCGATGATGGAGTGGAATGGATATTGCTTCATCTCCTCCTTTTTTGCCTCAGTTTGAGGAGATTGTTCCTTTGACAGCTTCAGTCCAGGGTCGAGTGGAAATAGACTTGGTTTGCAGTTAGTCATTCCATATCTTTCCAGCACGTTGGTGAGATATCTCTGTTGGTTGATAAAAATCAGTCTGCTGGGTCGAATTCAGAGAATTTCGATTCTGAGACAATAGTGGGCTGGACCCATATCAGTCATTTTGTACTCCTTGGCTAGCATGCATTTCGTGTCCTTCATTAGAATCAGATCGTTACTGAATAATAGAGTATCATCAACATAGAGAGTGATGATGATGAAGAAATCCGATACAGATTTGAAGTAGACATTTGAATCTGCTGAGTTTGGAATAAAACCATTCTCAATAAGAAATGCATTTATTTTCTAGAACCAGGCTCTGGGTGACTGTTTCAGCCCATAAAGTGCCTTGTGAATTTTGCATACAAGGTGTTGCTTAACCCTCAGTTCGTATCCTTCTGGTTGTGACATAAAAATTTCCTCTGCAATGGTCCCGTTGAGGAAAGCGGTATGGACATCCATTTGATGGACTTTGAGATCTGCTGCAACTGCAAAGGAGAGTAGGAGTCTGATTGAAGCATGCTTGACAACTGGGCTGAAGGTTTCGGAACAGTCCAGATCTGGAATCTGGGAATAGCCTTTGGCGACCAGCCTGACTTTGTATCGATTTAGCTTGCCTTCAGCATCATACTGCGTTTTGAATATCTATTTTGCATGGAATCAGATTTCTATCCTTTGGCAGCTTAGTGATTGTCCACGTTTGATTCTCTATCAGAGAATCGAATTCTGTGTCCATTGCTGCTTTCCAATGTTCAACATCAGGTGTAGACATTGCCTCTGAAATTGTATTTGGTTCCTGCACAAAGTAGCAGGCTGCATCATCCATAAATTTGGATGGAGGCTATCTGGGTTGATCTGACCTTCTTGGTTGGATTTCTTTCCTCTGCTGATCAGACTCATTTTCAGAGTTAGTATCGAATTCTTGATTTTCGACCCTAGGGTCGAAATTTGACTGTTTGACCCTGGGGTCGGATTTTGATTGTTCGACCTTGGGGTCGGAAATTTGTGCAGCCTTTCCCTTGGGTCGAAAAATTTGTTCTCCCGAAAAATGACAACTCTGCTTGTGAATGCCTTTTATGTGTCTAGATTGTAGAGCTTGTATGCCTTGTGATATGGAGAATAGCCAATAAAAATCGATTTTGTGCTTGTGATGTCCAGCTTCTTCCTGAAGACTTCAGGGATTTGAGCATAGGCAATGCATCCAAACACTCAAATATTCTTGAGTGATGGTTTCGATCATGTCCACACCTCATAATGTGTCTTGCCATTCAGGGCTTTGGAGAGGATCGATTTTGTAAGTACGCTGCTGTATTAACAACTTCTGCCTAAAATTTCTTTGGAAGAGAGGCATGGGCCAGGATGGTCTGGGCACTTTCAAGAAGTGTCCGATTCTTCCTCTCAGCTACACCATTGGACTGTGGTGAGTAGCTTGTTGTATATTGTTGGTGTATTCCGTTTGCCTTGCAGAATTTTTAAATTCTGTGGAGATAAATTCCCTCCCTCCATCTGAGGGTAGTGTTTTGATCTTCCTCTGGGTCTGAGTTTCTGCTGACGCCTTGAACTGCTTGCGTCTGATTTGTTCTTCAAAAAGTAAGTAGCAGTCCATCGTGAGAAGTCATCGATGAAGGTAAGAAAATACAGTGTTCCCCTTGTGGTAGCAGTCTATATCGGGCCATTAATGTTACTGTGTACAAGATCTAGCAAATTTCTAGAAGTGTGAATTGAGTCGGAAATGAATGGACTTCTAGCATGCTTGTTGATAATACAATTTCTCATTTGTGTCAAATTCGACCCTCCGACCTGAATCAATGATTCTGCTAACTGAGAGCAGATTCTTGGTCAGATTTGGAACGTGGAGAACATTGGCAACTTGATTTCACCCTTCCGAAATCCGACCCTGACTGTTCCTTCACCTCGGATTGTGTGAGATGAGTTGTCTCCAAGTTGCACAACTCGAGAGTGGGTGTATAATTTGTAGTCCTTGAACCAATCTTTGTGGTGAGTCATGTTTTGTGTTGCTCCAGAGTCAAGACACCAAGAATCGATATCCTGTTGTTCTCCGACCTTGGTCATAGAAGCTGCTTCATCTTCCTCTTGCTGTTGGGTCGAAAAATTGGTTGAAGCACTATGTGCTTGTTATTGGTACTGTTTCTTCTTCTCATTATTATATTTTAAGTTCTGGAGTTCTTGATTTCATGTCCAGTTTTCTTGCAGTATCTGCAGAATAGTTTTTGCTTTGATTGGAAGGATGAAGATTTGACCCTGAGTCAAAATTCGACCCAGAGCTAAAATTTGACCCTGAGCCAGAATTCGACCTTGGCTGCATATTTGCTCTTCTTTTTGGATATGAACTTTTGAACTTTTGATGTGGATCCGATCCTGAGCCTGAGGAGGAAGCCGATCTTCTGATTTCTTCTTGTAGAAGTAATGAGATTACTCTTGATAGAGTTAGATGCTCATGGATCGAAATTGCCATGACCCAATTTTCATAGGCTTCAGGCAAACTTGATAATAGAGTCATAACAGCATCGGAGTCTTGTATTTCTGAGCCAGTTGCAATCAATTGTTGCATGAGATTTTGGAAAGTGTTGAGATGACTTGAAACACTTAGGATGTCCCATGCATCCTTAGCAGTCTGAACAACTCTTATGTGACTGATTTGGGTGTCTTTTATGTTGAGAGTGATCATGGCAAAAGCTTTGCCATCTTTCAGTCTCCACTTGGTGATAGTAGCTGCTTCACCTTCTGGCTTGAGTTCTGTGCTGTCAACAATGTCCCACAGTTCCTTGGCTCATAGCATGACCTTCATTTTGAACTTCCAGAGCTGATAGTTCCCTCCATCGAGCCTTTCGATTAGAGAAGACGGATCCATTCTGGCTGAGCGAGATCGTTGGTAGTAACAACGATTTCAAAATACTGTTGGTTGCACGCTTGCTAGTTCATTGTCTTGATAGAAACAAGACTAATAATCCGCAATGAGAAGCAGATTACTTGGATGCTCGCTCTGATACGATGTCGGAAATTAGTGGGAATGTGCAGAAGCTGGGAGCGAGCTAGATGCGTGGATCGGAAAAGCTACAGTTAGTAGCAAAATAGTTCAAATGATGGATTCAAACGAATGTACAATGACCAATAACATCAGTAGGACAAATCGCACTTTGATTATTATCAACAATGAGTACAATTGCATGAAGTTATAACTTCAGCTTGTTGAGCATGATAACGCTGATACAGATTAATGAATGATCAGACTCGGAATTCTGATGAAGATTCTAAGTTTGATATACTAAAAATATCTATAATTGAATTTCTTACATTTATTACAACCACCTTTATGCCATAAATGCATGTACAAATTTGGTGGACATCAGTGTAAAGTCGTTGGGTCGGATTTCTAACCGACAGTATCGAAAATACATAGGGTCGGATTTAATACAAAGGGTCGATAAATATGTTGAGGGTCGAATATTCCGGGGTCGGAAAGATTAGACCCGGCCGATCCGATCCGATCCAGGGTCGAACACGCCCGGATAATTTAGTGAAGGGTTGGAAAAAATCTGAACCGATCCGACCCGACCCAGGGTCAAAAAAATCTCTGTTTTGAACGGCTTTTCAGGATGCCCATTAACAAAAGGATTTAAGGGTGAGCATTAAAATCCAACATTCTTGACTTCACTTTCATCAGAGGTATCTTGAGAAAAACTGTCCTCTACACTTTGAGCTAGCATGGAATGAGGCATCATCTTGTTGTCTTTTAAAATCAAGACATCTCTCATCTTACGCCAAGTCTAGAGCTTATCCCATATTCATCCCTTTGGATAGGTTGTCCAATCCCATAAAAAAGGTCACCCCTTACCTCTTTGAATATCAACAAGTCACATATTCAAAATAAGACATTTGCCACATTAGTAAGAGACTAAATTGAACACCATACAATTGTTACCAAGCCTTAAGACTTTAGAGTCATTGCATACAAGTTTTCACCATGAATTAGCCAATTCAATTCGTCAAATTTCTTGCCAAAAAAAAATTATAGGTTGTCCACCATGGTTTAATATACAACTGATGACTATATTAGTCGCATCCATTCCCACAATAAATGGTGCATTTGGACCCACTATTTGCAACATTGGGGCAGTGGTACAAGGATGCTTGAGTTTATTGCATGCCTCTTGCTCAAGTCTTTTCCATTTACTTTTCAATGGTGCATTATTAGCACCCCTTTTGTCAAGTATGACAAAGGTGTTGCAACATGTGAATACCTCTTGATACCAGTCAAGGAATGATTTCACCTCTTAAGTAGTGCCAAGTGTAGGCCAATCAATTATTATCTCCACCTTGTGGATCCATTTGTAGCACTTGATTCTTAGAAATCAAATGTGCGAGGTATTCCACCTCTTGCATAAAAAAGTCACATTAAAAGTACTTGTCAAAACATGTCATTCATCATGTGTTGAAAGATGATGGTTGGCGCTTTTGTTAACCCAAATGGTAGCAGCGCAGATTTATGACCATACATTGTTCTAAAGGTTGTGTTATAGACATTCTCATCCTTGATACGAATATGATGGTACGCACTTCTCAAATCTATGATAGAGAAATAACAATCACCCCTCAACATATCAATCAAGTCATCATTTCTAAAATAAGACAAGAATTTTATAAAGTAATTTTTAAGAACTCTATAATCCAGATAGAAGCAAAAGGACCCATACTTTTTTTTGTAGCAACAAAAGAAGTGTGCCAAAAGGAGAATCACTAGGTTGAACCCAATCCTTTCTATGTATTCAGTAAGTTGTTTTAATCCCTTTCTCTAAGTGATAGTCTATAGGGTGTCCTAAGAACAACTTTACTATGAGATGTTATCTTTATAAAATGCTCTCTATATTAGTATTTTTTGGTGGTAGTGAGCTATGAGCTAGGTGATGTGAGTTTAAAGTTATGTTTCTTTCTTTGTGGCTTCATTTGCACCTACCAATAATACCTTATTTTTTTTTTCTGCCTTCTTTCATGTTTTTTTTAGGTCAACCACGAAGTTTGTCTTTTTTTCAAGAGTTCTCTTTCTTTTTGCCATCCATTACTGTTTTAGTCCTTTAATCTTTGGTGTACTAGCCTGTTGGTAGCTGTGCACACCATGTTTGCAAGCTGCTAGAGACTTTGGTGGGCACCTTGTACGATAGTAGGGCGAAATTGTTTATTGTTGAGGTTGGAGGTGCAAAAACCAATATTTCTTGACTGGTTCAAATCGAATCAACTGGTTTAGCCAAATCAAATCGATTCAATTTGTGGCCCAAGAAATGGACTCGACCATTTGGATCTGGATTTGACATATGGGGAATGGATTTTCCAGTGACCTTTTTAATTGGAAATCTTGCTATAGAGATGGTAAGGTTGATAGGCTGAGCCATTTTTAAGGTGGGATGACCTAGTGGAAAGGTCATTGGAAATTCATTCACTTATGTGAATGATGAGTGATGCTAACAAAAATGACAAGTTAAACTCTCTCTCTCTCTCTCTCTCTCTCTCTCTCTCTCTCTCTCTCTCTCTCTCTCTCTCTCTCTCTCTCTCTCTCTCTCTCTCTCTCTCTCTCTCTCTCTCTCTCTCTCTCTCTCTCTCTCTCTCTCTCTCATGGACTCTACTTTATGCATATTTTGCTTGTTTTGTACTTCGGTAAATTATAAGCAAGAAATCCCTTTTGTAATTATGGCGGTTTTTGTATTTTATTCGAAACCTTCCTTTGCTTCATAAAATTAGAGGGGCCTTTTCGAAAATAGTGACGGCTTGCTAGACAAGTTTCCTTTGTACGATCGAGATGGATACACTTGTTAGGGTTAAGATCCAACAGTGTGCATTATGGATGATTTGGTGCACCAAGAGGGACCTCTTCTTCTTTGCCTATTCATTTTCTCTTGCCCCCCCCCCCTCTCTCTCTCTCTCTCTCTCTCTCTCTCTCTCTCTCTCTCTCTCTCTCTCTCTCTCTCTCTCTCTCTCTCTCTCTCTCTCTCTCTCTCTCTCTCTCTGTGACCTAAGGCAGCTAGAAATCTTCATGTATTGGGCTTATGAAGGCTGCGGAAGAGTGATACATTGACAAAGAAGCTCGAAGCAATCACAAGTATTTGTATGGATATTTGATAGCATGGTAATGTGCTTTGTTCTCTTATAGCATTCATTTGCAAGCTATCTATGCTTTGTATGCTGTTTGGATTGGTAGGTTAACATATGTAATGATGAATGTTGATAGACAAGCATTCAAAGCTTCTCAAGAAGCAAAATTGGTGATTAGGGCGCTGTCCTAGCTAAGAGGTGGATTCAATTTGAAGGTATGATCCATATCATAAACTGATGATTTTGTGGAATGTAGGCCAGTGCTGATATTCCTTGAAGGAATGCACATTATTTCAATGCTTTTGCATGAAAAATATGTTGGTACATATGTGTATGTTGGCACGCTACTATGGTAGTAGCTGGCTGCCCTACCAAATGCGGTTTTCTGGTTATGATCATGATTATATGTAAAAAACGTAGTGGAAAACCAGAAGCACAGGTGGCCGCCCTTCCTTCCACCATGTTCTCATTATAAATATGCTTGTTTGCACATATATGTGGGCTCTTCATTGAAGAGGCAATTGGCTGCCCTTCTACCTCTTTGTTCTCATCACTTTGTAGCTCTTTAACATATGTAGTAGGGCGAACTACCTAAAAGGTAGTTGGGTGTCACTCTATATGTTGTTTTCAAAAGATAGATAGATGAATTCATAACCATCCTACATATGCTATCCAAGTTTTGGTAAATTAGAGTGAGATCGTAGTCCTGGAGTCCTCGAGAGTGCCATCCAACAAATTGAACTGAGCTCAGAATTGAGAGAACATTCAACACACTTCGAGAATTCGTCCCTGCGTGCCATGTGATAGTGCGTGTTGGTCGTCTTGGAGTTTGGTGAAGGTGCAGTGTTATGACAAGGGAGTCTTTACTTTGGATGTTTTCATGATTCTCTCTCTCTCTCTCTCTCTCTCTCTCTCTCTCTCTCTCTCTCTCTCTCTCACACACACACACACACACACACACACACACAGAATCTCTGTGTGTGTGTGTGCGTTTCTCTCTCTCTCTCTCTCTCTCTCTCTCTCTCTCTCTCTCTCTCTCTCTCTCTCTCTCTCTCTCTCTCTCTCTCTCTCTCTCTCTCTCTCTCTCTCTCTCACACACACACACACACACACACACACACACACACACACACAATACTAGACTCTATTGAATTATTTGTTTTTGTAAGTAAGTGTAAAAAATGCTTTTATAAATAAAAGTTTTAAAATAATGACCTCAATTCAAAAATTTATAACTGGAAATAATTTTTATCCTTCGAGCTGATTCCAACAAGTATATCAGTTTGACTGAGATTTTTAAAGATCCTATTCAAATAGATGAAATTTTACAACTTTTACGGAATTTCTTAACTTTATTTCAAGTTAAATATCTTATAAGTATGAGCTCCGATTCAGGTGATGTAGAAAGCAATATTGTTCTATTTTTTGAGTTCTTTGCATTGACTATATGGATGGTTAGTTTAAAGTATTTTTATAATGTGACCCATAATCAGGCATATAGGCCTGTTATCTTTTCTTAGATTGAATTGATACAAAAAGTCTAATTACTCAATTCTAAGCGAGCTAACTAGAATTTATGTTGTTGTACATATTCTGAAACATTGATTTTGGACCCAAAATAGATGAATACTCAAAAGCGTCTTAGCTGGATTCAAGAAAAAGATGCTATTCACTATTTGCTGATAACAGAACTATCAAACTGTTTAGCTTTGTTTTCGGCTTTTGTGGGGTAAAAGGCACAACATTTTGCAGTCCTTTGTAAACGAAGATCACTGCAATATATGAATCTATATTGATGAGGGAAATACTGACTCACCATTGGAATCAAGGATCAAGCTAGCCGTAGTCCTCCACGTATGGTTGCTGAAAGCTGGTCGAAATGATCTTGCATTACGACTGCTGATTAAGAAAACGTGCTCAAAGTGGCTTTAGAACGTAAAGTACTTATAGTAGAGTTACTTGCAGCCATAGCTGCCTTAAGGTTCAGCAATTGTAGACAACCACAAAGCAAGGTAGCGCTGCTTCAGAATTGTAGACAATAAGATCACACACACACACACACACACACACACACACACACAATGACAGATTGCACTGTCATTCTCTCTCTCTCTCTCTCTCTCTCTCTCTCTCTCTCTCTCTCTCTCTCTCTCTCTCTCTCTCTCTCTCTCTCTCTCTCTCTCTCTCTCTCTCTCTCTCTCTCTCTCTCTCTCTCTCTCTCTCTCTCTCTCACACACACACACACACACACACACACACACACACACAATACTAGACTCTATTGAACTATTTGTTTGGATTTAGGGTTTTCGTAAGTAACTGTTAAAAATGCTTTTATCAATAAAAGTATTAAAATAATGACATCAATTCAAAAAGTCATAACTGCAAAACTTTTTTACTCTTCAAGCTGATTCTAGCAAGTATATGCATGACCATATTTGATTACAGTTTGACTGAGATTTTTAAAGATCCTACTTATATAGATGAAGTTTTATGGCATTTACGAAATTTCTTAACTTTCTTTCAAGTTAAATATCATCCAAGTATAAGCTTCGATTCACATGATGTAGAAAGCAATATTGCTCTATTTTTTGAGTTCTTTGCATTGACTATATGAATGATTAGTTTAAAGTATTGTTTGTGTGTGTGTGCGTGTGCGTGTGTGTGTGTGTGAGAGAGAGAGTGATTCCAACTTAAGTCATTCTGGAGATGGTCAAGGAAAGATGTAAATCATGGCTAGTATCACTATTAGAACTAACATAGATTGATGGCTTAATGTCTGTTATAATCATGTATTTATGCGTACAAACATGACGTTGACGGGCGACCGGATGTTGATTGTAGATGGTTTGCATATCGGTCGGACGTTGATTGCGAATGGTTTGCATTTTGGATGGGAGGGCATTTTGGGTGGCGGCCGATGCTTTTGATGATGGCAAGAGGCTGATTGAAAATATGTATGTTTGTGTAGGGTGTGTGTATATGTGTGTGTATGGCTATGCATAGTTGCGTATGTAGTCTGTGTATGTCTATGTGTAATCAACGTTGATTGAATGTGTGTGTGAAGAACAATATTTTCATTGCTCTTCCGACTTGAATATCTTCTTTACATGAATTCTGATTATGATGCTACAGACAATAGTGAAAGTATTCTATAGTGACAGACCTAATTCACCTATTTTGGGTCCAAAATCAATGTTTCAGAATATGTGCAACAACATAAATTCTGGTTAGCTCGCTTAAAATTGAGTAATTAGGCTTTTTGTATCAATTCAATCTGAGAAAAGATAACATGCCTATATGCTTGATTATGGGCCACATCATACTCTCTCTCTCTCTCTCTCTCTCTCTCTCTCTCTCTCTCTCTCTCTCTCTCTCTCTCTCTCTCTCTCTCTCTCTCTCTCTCTCTCTCTCTCTCTCTCTCTCTCTCTCTCTCTCTCTCTCTCTCTCTCTCTCTCTCTCTCTAAAAGTGAACATTTAAGAATCAAAATCACCTCAAGCCAATTCGACACCTTAAAAATGAACATTTCTAAGAATCAATATCACCTCAACCTTGAATTCGGCCAAGTTCGCCAATTTGACACTCTAAAAATGAACATTTATAAAAATCAGTATCACCTCAACCCGGCCAAGTTGGCTCATTACAGGTGCACGAGTGGAAGTAAAGATTTTGTATGTAAATCATGATATCTCCATAAATATCAAGAGACATGTATATTATAATAAATAGCAAGTTGTTTTAGACTTCTTAAATTTGTAAATAGCCAATGGTCATGTTTCATAGAGGTGGAAAATGGCCACACTAGAAGATGGCCCATTCTTTTGTATTTTTTGTATTGTGAAGTTTTATCATCTTTGCAAGTGGATAGCATCTCATTTCACTAACCCAATCGGGTGAAATTGGTAGTTATTGTTTCAAGCTTGTTTAGGAATAGTGAGAACTTGCTAGCACCATATTTTTAGCTTGTCTCTCTCCCTCTAACTCTCTACTTATCATCCTCTTTGGTGTTAGTTTCATTTTAAGGAGTGAGCATTAAGTTTCTTAGGTAGGTAGATTAGATCTCTTTATCTCCAAAGATCCATTTTATACAAGATTCCCAAGAAAAAGAAGAAAATGATTCAAGGAACCCAAAAACCATAAAAATCTACAAAGTATTAGTTTATGAGCATATTAGAGTAATCACATAGAAAAAAAAAACAATCTTGAAAATGTTGTCATAATCAACTGCTTGCCCAAAAGAAATTTTATTGGAAATTTGATAAGCACTAATGCCAAGTTGGCCCCACTATATATTGTACACTATTTTACTATTATTCATTTTAGTTTTTTAGCTTAGCTTAATTGGAACCCATGGGGCCCACATGAGTAGGGTAGTGCCTACCTTGATATTGCCTTCATGGCACTGCAAAACTTGATCTTATTCTACTTCACTTGTACTTGCAGTTATTCGATCGATTGAATAGGATGTGGCTACTTCAAGATTTATTATGCTCTTATGTGAATGCCCTTAGAGTCTTTTTATTGATGTGTGGTTGTGTTTACAGGAGTGGTAGATAATCAGCAACATTGATTATGGTATCATAGTTGTGTTGAGCATAGTAGGAGCTATTCATTAAGGTGATACAATCTCTATTTGCATTTCTCGACCAAACAAAGTGCTAGAAAACTTCAAAAATATCTATATGACATCAAGAGAGCAGCTATGAAGCGTTTTGTGGAAAATTGAAGTAGTTTGAGTGCACCAAGCGTCCAAAGTCTAAAATTTTCTATGAAGGAAAAAGTGAAAAACTTATGACAAATCTCATAAGAGCTCTCAAACCACTGTGAATTACTTAGCATGGTTCTTGTACATAGCCTCTGTGAGGTAGGACACTCTCAAGGAAGGTGGAATATTGAGCTCTCAAGCTACCATCAAAGAGTTTCAAGATTTTGTAAGAAAAAATATCATTTTGTGATTATTATTTTTTGGGAAAGCTTCATTCTCGATGATTGCAAGCTTTCTAAAAAGGTTGAGACTAGCTGGGGTATAGCTAGCTTAACAACATGCAAAATCAAAACAAAAAGAAAATTTGATTCTCTCTCTCTCTCTCTCTCTCTCTCTCTCTCTCTCTCTCTCTCTCTCTCTCTCTCTCTCTCTCTCTCTCTCTCTCTCTCTCTCTCTCTCTCTCTCTCTCTCTCTCTCTCTCTCTCTCTCTCTCTCTCTCTCTCTCTCTCTCTCTCTCTCTCTCTCTCTCTCTCTCAAGAGTGCTCATCGTTGACGGGCAATGGAGGTCGATCTAGGTGGCGGCCAATGATTTGGATGATGGCACATCTCGCACATCTCACATCTCGAATATCTAACATATCTCACACATCTCGTCCATAGTAGGAGTCAAAATTTAACCATGTTCAACAATAGTAGAGGGAGTATCTTAATAAAAAGGTTGACGAGGGCGGTAGGTGATCTGTGTTTGCAAATGTCTTTTAACGGGCGGCCCACAGTTCAAAGTGAATATGTTGTTCATGCATAGGTGTTTTGTTGGAAATCGATGCTCAACCTCAATAATGAGCATCTTTCTTTGCAAAGCTCAATGTTGGATCGGAAAAAATTGATCCTTCAGAAAAATTTGATCCATTAGAAAAATTTGAGTCATTGGAAAAATTCGATCCTTTGAAAAAAATTGGAGTCTTTGGAAAAATTCAAGTCTTTGAAAAAATTCGAGCTTATTAAAAAATTCGAATCATTGAATTCGATTCTTAAAAAAAGTTTCGTCATTGAAAAAATTCGAGTCTTTCCAAAAAAATTTGAGTTTTTCAAAAAACCAATTCCAGTCTTTGGAAAAATTTGAGTCTTTCGAAAAATTCAAGTCATTGGAAAAATTCGATCCCTTGGGAAAATTCGAGTCATCAGAAAAATTCTCGTCTTTCTTAAAATTCTCGTCATTCCAAAAAAAATTCTCATCTTTGAAAAAATTAGATCCCTTCGAAAAATTTGAGTCTTTCGAAAAATTCAAATCTTTGGAAAAATTCGAGTCTTTGAAAAAATTTGATCCTTCGAAAAAATTCGATCCTTTCGAGACTTTGGAAAAATTCGATCCATTGAAAAAGATCGAGTCTTTCGAAAAAAAAAAAATCGAGTGTTTCGAAAAAAAAAATCGAGTCTTTCAAAAAAAAATCAAGTCTTTGGAAAAATTCAATCCTTTGGAAAAATTCGAGTCTACACATATATACGATATGCATCATTTGTGGTGAAGGAGTCTTTATCACATTTACATAATTCAAAATGAGTTGAGAGTTCATTTAATTCCCATTGTTTATTTTAATTATGAAATGCCAATATGCAGAGTAGTGAAAAAGATGCAGAAGATGTGTATGAAAATTTGCATCTTTTTTGAGAATTTCCCAACAAGATGAGGCCAAGCATAATAAAAAAAACTTTTACTTCTTTTTTATGCTAGATCTATACATAGACTTATTTCTCATACGTTTTCTCAAGAAATTTGCACGTTGTATGTTGGTTAGATGGAGTTTGACCAGTCTTTTAAAAAATCACATCTTGGCATAGAAGATAAGTGTGACTTCATATTTGGTATTTGTGATTGATTCACTATCTTTTGATGATAATGTAAGACATAGGATTCTTTTTAGTTATTTGGACTGTTATCTTGATGAGATTTATTGTCTCCTAAAAGATTCGAAGACTGTTCCAATAACTTCTATTTCTAGTCCATCTCCTTATAATGCAATTTATTCTCGACAATAGTCAAATGCTTTGCTAGTTAAAAACTTGCTATAAAATGACAAATAAAGCCTAGTAGTCCTCCATTTTGTTCATGTGTTGTTGGTTCAGAAGAAAGATGGGAGTTTAAGGTTTTGTGTTGATTATATAGTTCAAAACAAATTGATAGTTAAGAAACCATTTTAATATATGGGGTGGATAAATTGTGGATGGACTAAGGAACTAACTACATTGATTTGACTCATCCAATCTATGTTGTATCATGTAACAACTTTTTGAGCTATTTTTGATTGATATGATTATCTTCTTGCTCCCTTTACTTTGGAAATCGCTATTCGCAACTTTGATAAGATGGTGGAAAAGATTTTGACGGACCATTGTCATTTCAAAGGAGTTTTTTTTGATGAAATTTTGGTCTTCAACAAGTACAAGAGAAAATAAAAAAAACATTAAATAATGTATTTCAAGATTCCAAGGGGGAGCTCACTTTTTATCAAAGCAAAGAAGAGTGAATTCTTTTGCCCTTAAAGTTAGTTCTTTAGGACATATTGTTCAAAAGATGGGGTATGAATAGATTTCAATAATATACAAGCACGCATTGAAACAATTGCCTTAAAATTTAAATTCTCTTGGTTGAGGTGGTTTACATGTGATGACCAATTATGAAAATTAATGTTTGTAGAATCACAAACCTTCATATTTTCTAAGCTCTACTAATCTAGTGAATTCATTGCATGTATACTTCATGCAGTTATATGAATGTCAAAGAGTGTAAATTAGTAAAATCCACACTATAAACTAAATAGTGCAAACAAATTAACAACATTCTACATAATTACTAATTTTGAGTTTCTGAACCTACAAATGTGGCCAAAATAGCACAATCTCTATAAACATTGTTACAATTTGAAGAGGACAATTGTTGAAATCACAAATAAAATATCTTAAGTGTCAACAAGATATTTATTTCCTTATTGTATATGACCAACAATCATCAACAATATTTTTTTGTCATATCTATCAACTTCAACACCCACCCATTTTTTCCCCAGTCCTAGTCCATACATAGATTGCCAATCTTGAATGAGCTATTCTCAAGGGACATGTCCACAAGAAGCATGCAAGTCCAATTCTACCCAAGAAGCTCACCATCTAAATGAACTTTTTCGGGCATTATGTGTGAAATATAGTATGGAGATTCCATGGCCCTATCAAGTGTAAATATGAGGAGACAAAGGAAATAGTATTTTAACCACATCACATCCCGCATAAATGACGTGAAACCCAACCCAACTCAAATGGGGGCTTGCTCATATCCCACAATATTCATGCTCCTTGCTTCAAAGATTCAACTCTCAAGTTTTAAGCAAGGCTTCGGTCACACGAATAAAATAAGGGTTAGGCTTACATTTGCGTGGGAAATGGTTCTTTGGGCCGCACCCTCATCCAAGGGTGACATCTCAAGGCCTCCACCTTCAAAAATCCAAGCACAATGTCTCTCAAGGCCTCCACCCCTCTTCAATGATGCCAAACACACCTCAAGGAGTCTCAATTGGAATTGTGCCAATTCAACAAATCAAGGAGGTAATTCTTCACGATTATCTCTTGGGATTTGTCCATGCATCCATGTTTACAAATATTTACCTCACTAAAGTGCCCAATTTGATATGCTCAATCATTCATCCTTGAAAAAGTAAATTATTGGACAAAAATGTGACCACTTGGGGCTAAATCTTTGATCTTTAAAAAAGCAAAAACGTGCTCAATGTACCGTTGGGTACGGTGGAAGGCCTATGGAGATTGCTTGCTGCAAAGAATTGAGGCTATAGATGTGGCAAGAGCAAAGCTCAAGATATCTGTCACATTTGCAGTGATTTCTTGAAAATTGTGAAGCAGGCATTGGCTAAGTGTTCGAATGGTCTATTCAGCTTTGCTGGGTTTTGCTGCAATTGTGCAATAATATCATATACCTCTTTCCATAGGTGGCTGCAAAACTGACTTATTGGAGCTCAATTAAGGCTCCGGATCCTTACATTTGGGCAGTTTTGCTTGTTGAGAAGCTGAAGGTTGGATAGGAAATAGAATTGGGTTTTGCATGTTTTGGTGGTGTGAAAGCATCTGCTGTTCGGTTCTGAATCTGGTTCACAGTGTTGCTGAAGCTGGCAAGCGATGGCCATGGAGGAGGAAGGGATTACTGAGCAAGGAAGCAGTTTATCTGGAATGAAAAATGCAGGGGAAGGCAATGGATCAGCAGCAGCAAAGGATGGAAGTCAATTTGACAGAGAGGAGACTTCTGGAAAGGTGGAAAAGCTTGGACAAGAGAAGGGAAATGGCGTGGAGGTCATCAACCTGTGGTCGGGACCTCGGTCATTGAGCACCAGCTTGATGTACTCGTTTGCACAAGTAGTTCTCCTCTCTGCCCGTTTCATTTCCCAATAAATTTTTTTGGAGGTATTGCAATATAGTTAAATGTGTATTTTCACCAGGAACTCGGCCCATCGTATTGCAATATGGATTTAGATTTCTGTTTTTCTTCTCTTAGTTCTATTGTCCTACTTAGAAAGATATTGGGTTGCGTCTAAGATGGATTGCTTGCAGCTTTGATCAGTACTGCATACATGCATTGGATGGTGGCTAGAATCCAATTGGGTGGACGAGCACCTTTGATGACCCCCAAGACTCTCCAACCTATAATCAGGTTCTGGACACGACTGGACATTGGGTTTCTCCGACTCACCAACTGACCCCTATAATCTATCAGGACTTATTCCTGAGCCATGGACTTATAGATAATCAAACCCATCAAGCTACGATCAAGACGTAGGTGACGGCATTCCATGCCACCAACACCTTCCCTCATCCACACTAGGTCGAGCATACGCCAGAGTATTGTCCTGGAGTAGCCCATATGCAAACCATCCACCACACCTGGGTAAAATCTCGACTCCTATCCCTGTATTCATTCATTTTCCTGAGACACATGACATATGGCCTTTTTAGAATCAAGAAAACTATGCTTATGAAAAGCACAAAGATTCCTTCCTCTCTTTACCCTTAGATCTCACAACACCATGAGAGCATATCCACAAAACACAATGTCAAGAAAGTAATAATACACCTGGAGGAATCGAGATGCAAAAACATGGTTCTCCTTCAAAGCAACACTTCAAATTGTGTGCTGGTGGAAATTCTACCATGTAATTCAACGAACTTGCCTAATTGCTGTCCTTTTGTGTTCTTACGATTAATAACTAATCTCTAACTGCCTTGAAAGCTATCTAGATCATGACAATAGAGTTTCAAATTTGAAATTTCTAACACTTACACGTAGCATTGGCCCGAAAATAAAGCATTCTTATAAATGAATGATGTTTTTCGTTGGCAAGAATTTCTGTCAAGATATCTAGTATCATATATTTTGCTGTACAATATTCAAGTCTAATCTCTCTGAGCTCCGCAAGTACAAGCATACTGATGGTATTTGTAATGTGCTGTCATTGATAGCTTGAGTTTTAGGCCATATTTAAATTCACTTACAAAAAAGTTGCAAATAGGACTACAAAGCATTCTTGATAATGTACTACCTACATTCAAGAAGTTTGACTAGCCAAAAAGGGGCAAAAAATAAGTATTATACCTGAGCATGCCCTTCCATACCCCTTCCAAATGAGGCTATAGGAGCTTTTGTCAAGCAGCTGGGTCCAAAGTAGAAAGGTTTTCCGTCCGAAGAGCTTGCCCTGGGGAGGACAAATAATATTGATTGCTGCTTTCCTTGGACCTCCAAGAAAAGCAGAAAAAAGCTCGAATGGTATGATCCCTCCGTTACCCTAGAATGGAACACGTAAGGCCTATTACCGACACCTGTCTTACTGAGCCTCCAGTTTTTTTATAAGCTTATTCCTAATTTCTTTATACATGGAAGTTGCAGATGAGCTGCTATTATCCGACTGCTCTAGTTTTTGGAACAACATGAGCAAGACTCTGCTAAAAATGTAACAGCAGCTACTGACATAATTGGCAACAAGTGGTTCAGTGGACAAATTTTGCCCCCCTCTCATCAAGGAGTTGTTTTGACCTACTCAACAAGGCTTTGATAGAGGAAGAGAGGGAAATGCTTTGACAACATGCATTTGAGATAACCTTAGATGTTGCATGTTTCAATATTCTTCTTATTGCATGCCAATTTAACAACCCTTTTTAGTTCTTTGAACAACGTGTTATGGATTTAGACTACCTAATGATGGACTGGTTTTAATGTTTTACAGAGAGACGATACAGAAGTTGTTGATGAACCACTTTATGCACACTTTCTTCAAACAACTGGTGCTGAAAGGCCATATCGAGAAGAGCTTCTTCTTAAGATGGTAGTTCAAGTAACCTTTTCAATGGAATATTATTCAAATGTTCTGATTGATTTCTATTGTCCATATATCAAAGTGACCTATGATGCACTGCTGATACTTGGTGTTTTAGCAAATGGCAAATATGTTTGTGTGTCACAAAGAAGATAGATATAAATAAGTTTATTTTTTGTCGAGGTCTAAAGTTAGGTTCTCAATCTCTTACAATAAGGCCTTATTAGTCTCCAACCAGAGTCATTTTGGTGCCCCTGTCTTACTTGTCGATAGAAAAGATGGCACTAAATGCTCATACATTGATTCTCATGCACTCAATCATTTGACTATTTGTAAGCAATATCCTATTCCTTATATAAATAATTTATTTGATCAGTTAGGTAAAGTCAATTTTTCTTTCTAAGATTCATGTATGTTCTAGCTACCGTCAAATTCATACACCTCCCCAATGATGAGCTCAAATCTGCCTTGCGTACATGTATCAACCTTTATGAATTTTGTGCCTTACCTTTTGATGTCACCAATGGTCTCCCTTGTCTTTCATAATGTCATGAATGACACTTTTAAACCTTGGCTTAGGGTGTATGTGCTTGTTTTTTCTGATGATATCATGGGTTATAGGTGCGATTTGATTTCACACTTAACTGATTGGGTTATAGGTGTCATTTGATTTCACACTTAATGCCATGTCTACCTTGTGTTAATGTACCTATTGCAGATTTACTTGACGCTGATATACCTATTTTAATTGATGCAGTTGCTGCTGATATACATGTGGCAGATGTTGTTTTATGAAGATGGCATTGTTTCGTTTCTTTCCATGTTCAAAGGATGATTTTATTGCTTTCTTAAACATCACTATTGGAATTAAGAAATAATTTCTCAGTGCACAAAACATTAAAGCTCAAGCTTCATTGTACTAGAAGCGGGTCTTTGTGCTTGTAAGGGATTCGGCTTTTGGATTGACACCACTAGGATGATAATATAACCATGAAAAAACAGGAGTATCAAACTAGCTTTGGCTATGGTTGAAAAAAAGTTACCAAAGCCCACATCGTTGGCAATGTTTTTAGTTGGTGGGGGATTGTTGAGGACACATAGTCCTTACTTCTCAAAGTACACTTCCACGGGTAATTCTGTAAGCACCTAACAACTTTTGGGACTCACGCCTATGAACCTTCTCTTGTAAGCACATAACAACTTTTGAGACTCACACCTATTAACCTTTTGGGACTCTGGATAAGACTATTCTAAATGGATAAGACTACTTTGCCTTGAATTGGGTGCCCTACAGGAGGTTGTAGTTGGAACCTTCTAGAAGGGATCTAGTTGGAGATTTGTTTTAGCTATTAGCAGCCGTTGATGTTCGTTGACTTGTCTTAGTTGGAGAATGCTTTACATATGTTGTTTGTTATTTCTATTCTTCATTTGATGCCAATACTTGTGATTAAGTTTATAGCAAATAGTACATCTACTTTCAACACATTTGTAGTTCTTTCATTTCTTGTGTTCTTTTATTCATAACTTGGTCTTTTTTTTTTGGCTTTTAACATATATTGGGCTGACCATAGTTTATTTTTGCTTTTTCTGCTTTAACCCTTGCCTTCATTATTTATTAGTTCTTCAAACTATGGGTTGCCAAAATATAGAAGGTGACGATTGATGTGGCACAAACTCATGAATGCAATTAAGAGCAAAAAAGGCACTAGTTGTTGTTAGTGCAATCGAGATTTTGATATTGAGTGGACTTCCAGTAACTATCAAGCACTCAACATGTTCTTACTTGAATATTTGAAAAGTGCAGGAATCGGATGGCAACAAGGTTGTCCAGAACATACTTCATGCGCCATCTAGCAAGAAATATCGATTTTGCAAGGTTTTGTATCTCATTATTATAGTGTTTTTGAGGCTTTTTATGATACTTGCAAAATTCTGGACCTATATTGCAAAATGTATAGGTAGATCAATTGCTTTGATTATTCTATTTTGTAATTGAGACCGTTTTGTCATGTTGAGTCTTAGGTGGAGTAACTCATGTTGAAAAATTTGAAGTAATTGTACATAATTCAAAATGGTGATGTATGTCTATGATCAAAATCATAGATATGGCATCACATTAAGAACAAGGAACTGAAAATGATGAGCCATTAGCAATCTCCATTCAATGAAATGAATGGCTGATTCTCAAACTAGGAATAGCAATGAGTGTTCTGCAAAGAACTCGAAAATAAGTCAATCATAACGTAACGAATGAATGCCTCTATCGTTTATATACTATATTTTGAAACCCTAATATGGAAATAAATGGTGAAATGGAAAAGTACCAAAAATAGCATGTTGTACGACAAGTGGATCGACACTGTCATGGCAATTGGTGCAAGTAATTAAAATGATATTTGTCATGTGAATCAATAGTTGGGTCATCTACCCTTACTGTCAAAAAAGCCTAACTATGTTGATCAGATGACGACGTATGTCTATGATCATCATAATCACAGATATGGCATCACATTAAGGACAAGGAATGAGCAATTAGCAATCCCTAGCTAAGAATAGTGAATGGAATCAATGGCTGATTCTTAAACTAGGAATAGCAATGAGTTCTTGCAAAGAACTCAAGAAGAATTCAATCGTAAGCTAATGAGCAAATGTTTCTATCTTTTATATATACTCTATATATACCCTTATATGGAAGTGAATGGTTAATTGGAAAAGTACCAAAAATAGTGTGTTGTATGACAAGTGGATCCACACTATCATAGGAAACATTAATTGGTTCTGCCATGTCACTTGAGAATATGCACGATAGAGTACCCCCTTGATGTACTGATTGGATCCTTCTAGAAAAACATGTCTCCAAAAAACAAAGACTCAAAAAGAAAACTAGTCTATGAAAACATCTAAATGAGTTCTGAAAGAAACTCAATGAGCTCTACATGAAAACGCTCTCTACATAAATGAACATATACCGTAAAGGATATCATGATAAAATGGTATACTAGTAAGTGTCATGAGTTGTATATATACAAAGTCAAACAACAAGTCTTGGTAGAGTTGGAACTCTACTTAAGTAAGACATGATAGATGCTCTGAAATTGTAGTTGAAGATGATGGATGGTGTCGTTGTCTCCTAGGTCTTTGAATAGCTCTCGCGCATCTGATCTTGATGTTGATCATGGGATGGGATATCAGACTCATCCTTAGATAGTGTATCACTCTCAGTGTATGCTTTAGAACATCTCCTCGAGGAAAAAGAGGTAATTTGAATCTGGGAGCCTATATCTGACAATGGGTCCTGCTGGCCTGTACGTTGACGTAGAAGAAACATCTCACGTATCGACACAACGTGGGTCCACATAGGAAATAAGAGAGCGAAGTGTGACTAGAATATCACGGAAAAGGCAATGGTAATGCCCTCTGATCTCATAATATAGATGACACTTGAAAATAAAATGCCCTCAAACTCCACCTCATCTAATTTTCATAACTGACAAATCCTACACTTCCGAGGAATACTCTGAAAATGTCATGTCCCTACATGGAGCTGGTGTGTGGAAACTTGTAACTGTCCCCGTGTGAACCGTAAACAATGTGAGAGAGCAGTATCCAGATACCGAGGTAATACTGGTATAGCAATAATATCCTACTTGAGGAAATGGGAATGGTAGAAATCTAGCTTAGTCCCAAGAGGACCTCGCCATGTCTGCTGTAGATCACGATAAATAAAGCCTCAAAATGTACTGATGAGATCCCTCGGGTAACTTTGAGATAGTCATGCCATGTGTGCGTAATAAACAAGAAGCCTATGAGTACCATGAAGACTGGTGTAACATTTGAGATGATAGGAGAGCTAAATAGGATAGCATGACCTAGAAAGACTCAATAATCTCTGAATAAATACAATCACCCTGAAAATAGCCTCAACCTGGAGAGGTATGACTGCAAACTCGGCCTGGATAATCTGATGTGGAACTGGTGGCTTAGGTCGGATCATGCGTGAAAGCATAGTAGTCTACAAACGAGAAGTACTGGCCCACTGACTCAAGAATCCCTGTACACCAAACCTCTATAGCATACGTAACGGTAGACGAGACCATAATGTCAAACAACCTACTCTTACTAGGTGCATCCCCAATATACTTCTAGAGACAGAAATGCTCGACTAACCAAGGATGCATGACCCTTCCTCACCCTGGCTGCCACAACCTGTCTCATACTAAATATAGGACCTATAAAAAGTGTGCTCAAGTATGTGTAAGATGATACAATCTCCAAAGGCTGAGTCTTCCTGGTATGTACAGTCAAGCCCCATCTATCGCCAAATGAGTGTAGTCTATCCAAATATATATGTAAATCCTCCGCTGCTGCAGATGAAAGTAGTGCCACATCATCCACATATGATAGGGTAGAAATAAGAATATTGCCAAGTCTATAATCGACACTACCCTCCTGATCAATGGCATGCTCAAGCTCGTCGATATATGATCCAAAAACTATGGTGGAGAGGGAGCAACCCTTCTTCACCCCAATAGTGCCCCCTCACCAACTGGGATAGGTTGGCATCTGATCAGAGACATCCCCAAACCTGCTCATAGAGTGCCATAATTGCCAAAACTGTATCAGCAAAGAAACCAAACTTGCACAATCTTTGTACAAGTAAGTGTCTCGGCACAAAATCAAATGCCTTCCAAAAATCAACGAAGCAGCAATACACCCTCTCATGTTGAGACTTAGCCTCCTCAATAATAGCCCTGAGTGTAAAAATGTGGTCACTGGTAGAATGCTGAGCTTTAAATCCTGCCTGACCCAATGCATGTAATCCACGAATCTATGCCTCACTTTTCATTGCTGTGAAGAGGATAGTGCCATATAGTTTCGCCACAATATGGCCTAACAAAATGGTGCAGTAATTTCGAGGATTCATAGGGTCACCACTCTTGTGAATATTGCACCAAGTCAGAGGAAAATTGGATTTATAACCGCTTGTCAAGAAAACTGGCTGAAATGGGTGCTAGAATATTAGAGGAGTGAAACAGGAGTTTAGCCTCTAAGTCATTGATGTCCCTTGCATGGTGGGGGCATAGTTTCTCAATGGCCGTAGTAATTAGATTAGCAGTGAAGAAAGAGAAGGTGGGAGTGTTAGGGAAGATGACAATAGGAGTATCAATAGTGATAGTGTAGAGAGTAGTTGCATATTCAGTCCAAAATTCAGTATCATGGTGGTTATCAGCAAGAAGGACCGATAAATGGAAAATATAAATCAAGGCCAAAAATCACTCAATGGGGGGGGGGGCGCGAGAGAGGAATTCTTTCTAAAAGGAACTAGAGGATGCACTAAAAAGAAGGTCAATCAGTCGTTTCCCAACTTTATTCTCATATATTTGTTTTTTTATGATGACAAGTACCACTATAGAAGTTTTTGAGGCTATGTAGAAGATGTGGTCGAGCTTGTTAGATTTGGAGGTGGAGATATTTACAAAGCACGTCATACCAAGGTTTCTGTGGCTGACGGAAACGAGTAGAGGAGTGACGCTTATGGGGCTTAGATGGAAAAGCCAGAGAAGTTGATGTGTGGAGTGCAACTGTAAGAAAAGTGGCTTGGGCTTGAATTGGTCTGTTGTGTGGGAAATACTGGAGCAAGGAGGATAAAGAATCTCGATATAGGTGTTTGTACACATGGTCAAAAGTGTATCTGGGTGCTCTCTGTAGAGTAGGTGGAGTGGATGAAGAATGACATGTCATGGTGCCAAGGGACAATGTGAGAAAGAAATGATATGATAGTGGAAGGAGAAATAGTGAGATTTGGAATAAATGGTATGAGAGAGAGAGAGAGAGAGAGAGAGAGAGAGAGAGAGAGAGAGAGAGAGAGAGAGAGAGAGAGAGAGAGAGAGAGATTGATTGTATCATGGAAATTTTGCAAGCTCACTAAATTAGTTTTTTATGAACAAAGATTAAAGCTTTACATGACACCAAAACTGTGTGTTATGCAGCAAATGGCCAAACATCGAACTCCTGGCCTCTCGAATGAGATAATCACTGAAGGGAAACATATTATATTGATAAGAGATCCATTGGAGTTTCTTGTAAGTTTTCTTATGTATTTTGCTTATCGTTATTAAGGTTGATTTTTTGGGATTGCAATTGTATTGATATATTGGACATGATAATCAAGGTATGATTATTTGTAAAAGCATGCAGAAAGAATTTTACTTGTGGGGTGCTTTAATTTTTAGACAAGAAGGATCCTCCTTTCATAGCTCCACACAAATGTCATACTCTTCATGTCTTACTCAAATCTAAATCCATTGTGCAATTGCTGGTTTATTGCAAAGGACCCTTGGTTTGAGTAGTTGTCTTCTTGAGCCTATTAAAAAAATCTTATCATTCAGTAGATTTAAAACACATGATTGCTCATGGTTTTGTGGAATGTGTAGTTAATACACGAAACATGATGCAAGAGTATTTGGCATATTGAATAAAGAGCTGTTGAATTAAGCACTAGTTGTTTGGTTTAAAGTTTTAGAGAGTAGTTTTGTTTCTAGCATTACCAATGGCTAACATATAGTGGGGACACATTGAGGAAGATTCAGAAAATGTTCTTCCAACTTTGATGTAAGAGTCCAATTGTAGTTAAAACTAAATTATTGCTTAAGTATTAATTAAAAAAATAGACAACAAACAACAATCATAAATCAAACAATGAACACTAAGTTGAATCAAACGTGTAGAAGGTCCTCCTACAAAGGTTGGCTGCCCAAGGTCTACAAATTACTCTCAGGTATCCAAGCAAGCAATTGTTGAATGGCATGACAATGATCCTATGTATCCTCTTTGAAGTCCCTTATGGTAGCATGTGTTTCACCAACTCATCTTCGTCTTTACATACAGCAAATACTGATAGAGTTATATATGGGGACTAGCCCCTAACTAGTATACCCTTAGGTACTAGGCCATTACATTAAGGGCAATGAGATAATAAACGACATTCACGTCAATGTCTATGGTCCTATAGCCATACCCAAAAAAAACTAGTAGATAAAAATGGAAATAACTCATAATCCTTTTGTATTTTAAAAAAATAGGCCTCATTGAGCCCTATGGTAGCATGTAGGAGATATGCCACATTTCGTGTGGTAATTGATAGGTAAAGCTGATACATGACATGACTTAGCTTCTTACATTGGTATGAATGTGGTCTCTAGGTGCACGGATGGAAAATGCAGGCCTGTAAAATGTGAGCGAGACCAAAGGTTATTAAAGATCATATGTGAGAATTTGGACATCTGAGCTTGGAAAAGCAGGATTCATATGACGTCATAAGCTAAGTTGGAAGAATTAGCATTGATCTTCATATACTCTTGTCCCCTATGAATAAGCCCATGAATGAACAATCACTCCAGGATTCCATGACATCTTTTACCTAGTTTTCTGCAAATAGCTGATCTGCGTTTGAGGCTAGTTTGCATGGCATGGTCATCTCATTGTCAACTTTACAGGTAGGGCTTTATGTCACAACCACGTGATTCTAATCCTAACCAGTGCCTTTATTGTTGTATCTTCTTTGTCAAAAAGGGACAAGTTCTATCAACCACAGAGCATATTTTGAAGTACATCCAACAATATCTGACCTAGAAAAATTCAATGTTTAGGTTCAAACTAGTTTTTGCTGTAGGCTACAGCTCTATTTTTATGCTTGAAATTGTGCCAAAATGATTTGGTTTTTTTCTGAGCTAAAAACTGCAAATCAACCTACTTACATAGCACATGTCAAAGCATTGCATTGAAGGGTTTCAACGATTTGTTGGCAACATTTAGTGTTTTGATGAATCTCATTGCCTATATTGAAACATGAAAGTGTGGCTTACATCGCCCAAATAGATACAGTGTGATTTCAAAAACAAAGTCATCTACTCTGACGATGCAAGCCACATATAAAACATGGATGCACAATAAAAGAACTATTTGTTGCACAAGACTTAGTCTCTAGTACCTTTTAATATGTGGAGAGTTTTTATCAAGTTAATAAAAATTGAGATCAGAACATCAATGCTGAAGTGGTTATAATGGTATAAGAAAATTTCCTAATCTGAACTTTGTTCTACTGTTTATGTGATTTTCTTGATTTTCATAGAGAAACTTCAATAAATTGTATTATTTGAGTGTGCCATTATTTCTTTACATGCTGTCAGATATATTCAGCACTTTTGCATGTGAACTCACCTATAATTATCTAATTTTCCACCCCTTGTTCATTGTTTTCAGCCCTCATTTGATGATGTATTACCAGCTTCATTACAAGAGCTGGAGTTATCACATCTGGTAAACATATATAGTGAGCTTCATAACCTAGGCCGTCCTCCACCTGTCGTTGATGCTGCTGCTCTACGCCGCAATCCCGAGGTAAATTCTTTATGAGGTACCCTGTTGTACTTTGGGCATCGAGTTCAAGAGGAAAGTACATTTCACAATCTAGCCATTGTCTGTGTTGATGAAGCTGCAACAATTTTGTGTGAAACATTTCAGAAATCTTTCTTATTATGTTTCTCTATTACCCTAGACTTTCAATTGACATTCTTTTTTGAAGTGCCGGCATGCATTTTCATCTGTTCTTTAATTAAGTAGAACCACCTTTGCTTTATTATCATTCTTATTTTCCTTCAGCACCTTTCTCAAGCTTCAATTTGAGTTAGAATAGTATATGGAACATGACTGACTGTAGTTATGTTTTGCCATTCAATATGGAAGTGTTTTTAAATTTTTGGTTGGATGATCGTTCTTTTGAATTTTGTTCCCAAACTATTAGATTTTTATAAGTTTCATCACCTTAAGATGTCTTTGCTTCTCCCCGTTTCTTTATCAATGATTTCAATATTTGTGTGCCACCTCTTGACACTCTTTGTGGCCACGGGGTTAGGGTTGACCTACGTTTAGGGTTCACCTAGGGTTGGTGGGCTAATTCACGAGGGCAGTCGTGTTGCGGTCGCATTCGCGTTGGGGTTGGACGCGTAGAAAATAATAAAATTCAAGTGGGGATGTCAAAAACATTTCTACTTAAGGACCCAAATCAAAGCGTAAGTCATCTCATTTGCAAACTAGGAAGCCTACATGCCGCCAGAGCGAACAGAGCTTCCATATTGCGCCTCCCTATAGTTGCTTGCATAGCTTTTAGATTTGGTTTTTTACAGAGGCAAGAAACGGGCCTTGGCATTTTGCGAGTTTCTTTCTTGCCATGATTTAACGAAAAGATAGCACACGGTGTGCTGCCTTTTTTATGCCACTACTTTAATGTTTATCATTAAGAATGTGGTTCGGTACATAGTTAAAAACCCCGCAGTATCATATAGCTCACAAGTTCAACATATTTAGCTTGATAGTTTTGGGTGAAAAGGCTCATTTTGAGGATTATGATGCAATCTGGATGATCTTGATACTTCAAACGGGTATACTTAGGCATGAATATAAGCCAATCATTGGGTCATGATTGGATATGGTAGAAAAATTTCACTTTTTAGTCGATGTGGCCTTACTTGCAGTTGAAAGTACATTACAAAGGAGGGTGAGACCATGCCATTCCTTACTAGGCTCATAAGGAATTGTGCTATTGCCACTATCTTCAAGAGAGCCTTTGAGTGAACGCGCTTTGGACTAGGGATGTGACTTTGTTGCAAATGCACGAATCATTGACAATAGCTGGATACTTAAGATGATTAGCACAATTGACCATCTTGGAACTTGTTCACCTCAACACATGTTCACAGATTCTATCACTGAGGATCTGTGAAACATGGCTTTTGGATTTCTTTCTCTGGTTTCAGGTTGTTTCTGCCCGTTACCAGGCTGTTGGGCATTCTTTATGTTATCTTCTTAGCACATTGCCCAGATTAAGCAGAAGATCTGATTCTCATTGTAGTATAGGTTTTAAATCAAGCCTGCCAATGGATTCTTTGGTCTCGTTCACTCCAGAAGCACTCACAAAATCAAGAAACACGCAAGCCAAGAACATCCATCTAAAGATCAGCATGCAACTCAGATGAACTCCATATAGTTCTAACTTCTATCTACTGTAAAACGACTGGGAAACTGTTCAAGAATCTCAGATTAATCTAATGTATCAACAGAGATGAAAAACAAGAAAACAAGAAACTAATCCACAAGCATTACAAGTGCAAGGATCAAGAAATACCCATTTCTTGATTCCTGAACTTCTCAAGAACATCAAGAACCGAAGAGTAGAAGTATATGCAAGATCTATGCCACTACTTCAGCCTATCTAGTTTACTTGACAGCTTGATTCTAAGAAATTAATCCTCTCTACTTTCACAAAACATAAGCAAGAAATCTACTCTAATTTCATAGCCACACAAAGATGGATGTGCAAGCTCATAATAGAATCACTCAAGAAAGCCATTATGAACAAGGAGCTTCAAGAATGCCACAACTCGTGGATGATCTTCTCTATTCAATTCAAGAGAATGACATTACAAGTAAAGCTCCCTCACAAGAGAGGGGGGCTCTTAAATAAGCCAATGAGCTGCCTAGGTGGATCGTAAGTGGCAATTCCACAATTTAGCAGATCACAAGTGGAATTAGTTCCTCCACTAGAGGTCACCATCACAAGGTGGCTCACTCTATTTTATCTAAGAGGGGTCTACAACATTTATTACAAATGCCTACTCATAATAGCTCCTACATGGTCATTCCATCACTTGGGATTCACCATGAGGCTCACATAATTTCCAACTGTTGTCCTAGCTAGTATTTCTCGGCTCTCATGCTCGGCTCTCATTCTCGTCCTTCTCTTCTTCCTCAGGGACCTCCTCTGTCTAAGGTGAGAGGTGCTCTTAGAATAGCTTTGGCTCGGCATCTTGGGGATTCCTTAGAATCAGCCAACAACACACAAAACTAACTCTCTATATCATACCAAGTGGCAACAATGTTTAACTTGGTTCAATAAGCAGATTGTCTACAAACACGAGATTCGCTAGGTTTCAGATGCTAATTCCTAGATGATAGAAACCAACGTCATAACTGAAATTAAGGTAGATATTGGATGGTGGTATTAGTTAATATCAACAACTATTACTAGTCAAGAATTTCTTGCACATCTAGTATATACCAACAAGGGATGACTCGGAACAAGGGATTGGTAAGTCAATTTGTTAACTGTGTATGTCACATTGTAATATTTTATGCATTGAATTGTCATCGGAGGCTCTTGAAGAACCTATTGCAAGCAAGGTTGGAATTGGATAAAGTTTTTGAAAACTTACTATGGGTTATTATTGGCCTCACCAAAGGAAAGATGCAAAAGAATGTACGTGTCGTTGTAGTACTTGTTAGCAAATCAAAGCTAGCAATAAAAAAAAGGAAGGTCTTATTCAACCATAGTCGATTCCACATTTGTTGTGGCATCATGCTAGCATAAAGTCATAGAGCTTATAGTCTACCTCATGAAAACTCAAAAAAAAGAATACATCAATTATAGAAAAATTGGGCAAGATGATCCATCCACCTACAAGCTACAATCGTAGATGTTACAGGACTTGATTTGGCACATATTCATATGGGTACTATCTTTAGACTTCATGGGCTACTAAAAGTACCAAGTACTATTTGAGACATGTAGTTTAATGGTTATTTTGGAAGATTGTATTTGGAACATTGAGTACTAAATTGATGCTTCACAAAAAAGTGAAATATTTCAACTTCTAGAAGGAATATCAACTTCACGATGTCACATTATGGCCACTCACTATTTCACCTCAAATTTTAAAAGTTTGAAAAATGCATGTGGCAATGAGAGTTTGCTTTGTAAGGAGGGGAAGCCTTTGTAATGTGGGTATTATTTATATCCATACTTGCTTGTTCTGGAATGGAATGCGTTCTGAAACACGTTCCGTTCAGGAACGTGGCCAGAAAAAAAAATCGTAATCGTCTAACAGTTACGGACTACAAGATACAGGCCTACTGGGCTACTTTGCATATATTCCGCAGGCCTCTTTACATTTACTGTTGGTTATGTATATTTCTGGTTACGCATTTTATATTAGTCATGTACAGGCCCCAAAGCCTTTTTATATGCTTATGACCCGCACTGGGTCCTTTTTTATGACATTGACTGGCCTTGGGCCCTTATTATATGGTTATATGTGGAGTGGGGGCCCGTAGGAGGGCGCACTATTTTCCCTCCACATTTTGCCTCCCTTTACTTTTGAATTCCTATTTTAGGGTATAGGGGCATTTGTACACTCATTTTTCAGATTATTGATTGGTATTGCTTGGGCTCTTCGTGGGAGAACCTATTGTCCTGTCTATTGCTTGTAGGGCTTTAGTCTATTGCTGTCTTTTATGCTTCATTGATTCAACACCTGAGATTTTGATCATAACTTGGTATCAGAGCACTTTCCTGATTGCTGAATTTCAGATTTGATTTTTTGATTGGGTGCCCATTTTCCTTGCTGATTTTTCTCTCTTTGCTGAGGGCTTTCGTCTCTTTGCTTCAGCAACATTCGGCACAGTTTGGAGGAGGACCAACTCCCATCAGAGCATTTTCCTTGGCGGAGCTTTAGCAGATAGTTAGCGGAAGTACTTCCGCTAAATTTGGCGGCCGGAAATTTTTTTTTTTTTTTTTTGGGCAAATTATTTTCGGCGCCCAAGCTCCAAATCCTTTTCCCTCTTTTTTTTTTGAATCCTCCATTTGATTCAGGGAGAGGATTCCCAGCCATCTTTTCAGCATTGATTGGAGCATAGTGGCACGTGGTACCGCCATTATGGTGCCGCCCAAAAATCCGCGGTACCAGGGCGGCACCATTTTTTGATTTTTTTTTTAAAAACAAATTTAGTGGGCAATATGGGTATCAGCTTGAAGCTCTTGACGAGAGCAGTGCATTTATGCAGGTTGCCGGTGCTTTCAGCTACAAATTGTGTTAGACAACTAAATAATGCACCTCTCAGTTTAGTAGTCACTAGTTAACCGTGAGCTCAGATCTGTAGTGCCCCCGTTATGAGGAGAAGCCATTACTGAGCACGGTTGTTAGTATAGGGTCTACTGTGAGACCATGATGGTTATGAGATGGCTAGATTATAGTTTCTATATAGCAGCAAGTCTTGGGGGGTTCGGGGGGCGGCCCCCCGAGATACAGGGGGTCCGGGGGGCGGTAGCCCCTCGGCAGGGGGTTTGGGGGGCAGAGCCCCCCAACGGCCTCTTCATGATTTGGGGTTTGACTCCCTGAGCGAAAACACACTTTTTGGTGTTTTGCATCCCCTTGGTCCTTTGGCTGTTCGCTCTCGTCAGAACCGACAACCTGTATAAATGCACTGCTCTCGTCAACAGCTTCAAGCTGATACCCATATTGCCCACTTGATTTTATTTTATTTTTTTAAAAAATTAAAAAAAAATAAATTATATATTATGGTATCGCGGATCAGTATGGATCCGCGGTACCAGTATGGATCCGCGGTACAGGGATCCGCGGATCCTGGTACCGCTAGATCTATGGATTGGAGGCTGTCCAGCGCCCTACTTCATCACATTTTTCAGCCATTGTTCCAGCAGAGTTTCAGCCATATTTCAGTTTTGATTGGAGGCTGTCCATCGCCCTATTTCATCACGTTTTCCACAGATTTCCAGCCATATTTTCAGCATTGATTGGAGGCTGTCCAGCGCCCACTTTCATTCTCCTTGTGGTCACATTTTCCAGCCAGCTCTTCGCACACGCTTGGAGCTCTATCGAGAGGTATCTTTGCTGGTTTTTCCTTGCTTTCCACACCTTTTCTTGACATTTGTCATTTCCTTTCTTGCTCTTAGTGTCGTTTGTGTACCTAAAGCGTATTTGGGGTGACGACAAAAGTCCGCTCCCTCCAATATTAAGCTTTTCTTAAACTCCAAATGACAGAGATTCCCTACTTGTAGCCTAGAGGAAGCCCTAAAAGGAAGCTTCCAGTGGTTAGGGCCCAATTGGAAGGGATAATAGTGCGGCCTCCAAGAAGGCCCTCACTCTCCAATAATATGTCCAAATGTCCAAATATTGAATAATAAGGCCCAAGGCCAACCATATAGTCTAAGTGTCAATAATGAATAAAAAAGGGCCGAAGGCCTGCTTATGTACTATATCAGTATCAAAGCATGGAACAATGCTGTGTTTTAGCGGATCGTGATCCGCTGCAAAAACGTTCCGGATCGTGCGATCCGGAACATTAGCGATCCGCGACCTGGATCGCAATTTTTTTTTTTTTTTTTTTTTTGTGGAAAAAGGAGTAATGGCCAATTTTTCTTTTTTTTTTGAGTTTAATACCAACTAAACCATAATTGAATGGTGGACATGCTTTTCCAATAGATATCAGAAATCAGTTTTGAATGGTGTTCTGATGCCAATGGTTTGCAGATCTACTGATTCGGTTTTCTGTTAGAAAATGATAGAAAGAGTTAGAAGGAGCCTTCCTTAGACTGGCGGGAATTGTATACTTCTTTTGGACTAGCTGAAACAGGGGGTTCGGGGGGCGGTAGCCCCCCGAGAAACAGGGGGTCTGAGGGGCGATAGCCCCCCGATGGGGGGTTTGGGGGGCAACGCCCCCCAACGGCGGGGTCCGGGGGCTGCCGGTAGACCCCGACCTCGACGATAAGGCCTCTTCATGATTTGGCCTTCCAACTCCCTGAGTGAAAAGACACTTTTTGGTGTTTTGCACCCGAAACAGTTGGCAAACTACACAGTCATAATGCTCTCAATCAGAGCTTTCATCTGATACCCATATTGCCTAAAAAAATTTCCAAAAAAAAAATATGATTTTGCGCGATTCTGGGAAAATCCCGAAACGCGATTCTGAATGATCGCGATTCAGAATCGCGGTGCGTCTATGGCTGAAACCATCTACTGATGTCCAAATTTCTGAAACCATATGAAAATGTTGCCAGTTTTCTTAAACCATCTACTGATGTCCAGGTTTCTAATCAATGTAGCCTCCTGCAGCCATCTGAAACCAAGCAACAGATCTGCATAACAATTGCTTTTTTGATATCCTTTCACATGATACCCATATTGGCAACTATACAAAAAAAAAAAAATTTGCGTTCCGGGAAACCCTAATGGGAAATCCCGGATCGCGTTCCGGAACGCGGACTGCAACTATGGAACATTATCATAGCATGCAACAACATCAACAATAGTATCGTAGCATGCTATATCAGTATCAAGGACCATATCAGCCGCAACCTGTATTTGTGAATCAACATTAGTAGGAACGTGTATATGTGACTCTGACTCACTATGGGATACAATGACGAGCTCAGGTAGATCAATAACTATCTCAAGTAAATCAGGCAACTCGGTCACACTGTGTGATATAGAATCATCCTCATGTGTATCGCTAGCAATGTGTTAATCAACCTGATGTGAATCGCTAGAAATGTGAGACTCTATCTCTATTTGTCCTGCACAAGAAAATGGAACCTCGCATATGGAAGAATGCTCACAAGGGGAATCAGGAGTAGAACTCTCAAGACCTATAATACCACTCGTAAGAGCGAGAGGAGGAACAAATGCAGAATCATCATCGGAAAATATAAGAAGGCGAAGTATAGGTAGAAAGTCATGCCACTCAGAGATAGGCGGATGAGAACGGGCATAGTCAAACCACTTTGACCTAGTAGAACCCTTAAATTGCAATAAGAATCTTAATAGGACCTGGACAAGTTGGCCGAGAAGTATCAAAGAAATACTGAAGACGTGTGAGCCATTTGTCGAACATATGTGAATTATGGAATCGAAACGCTAATGGAACGGAAACTGATAACAAATAATGAAAGACAAAATGAAAAATGTGATGGAAAACACAAACTACAAAATGGAATGGAAATAACAAAACAACAACCACAGGCAGAAAGTTAAGCTAGGGAATACGCCAAACAAGGATGAAATGAAGGAGAGGACATAAGTCGTCACAATAGGTACGCCAATGAAAAGACGTGACAAAGCTTGCTAAAGAAAAAAAAAGAGGGAAACGACAAATAATGTAAGTAGTACCTCGTAACTACAATTGAAAGCGTGCTAAACACGGTAGTAAAATGGAGAGATACTGGGCAGCCACCAAATAGAGATAAGAGGGGCCTGCAAAAGCAACCAAATAATGAGAGAAAGAAGTAGCAAGTAGTGGAGTATATGGCTGGAAAATGGACAGCCAAGTAAGGAAGGTGAGTGCCAAAAAGAGAGGGTTAGGCAGGGATAATCTGCAATACAAGTGGAGAGAGAGAGAGCTGAAGATCCAAGCTGAAAATGGGTGCTGGGCAGCAGCTAGTAAGATCCACAAATGTCCTGCAAAATGATGGAAAAACTGTTGAAAATGGTGATGAAGTAAGGCGTTGGATAGCGTCCAAACAATTAGCAAAATGGACAGCAAATCGGTGGAGAAATCCGTTGAAGATGGCAAGGTAGTAGGGCGCTGGGCAGCAGCTACCAAAATCCGCACATAACCTGAAAAATAAAATAAAATGGAGAAAACTGTTGAAAATCGTGATGAAGTAGGATCTCCAATCAATCCACGAAATGGGCAGCAAATCGGTGGAGAAAATCGACGAAACTGACAAGGTAGTAGGGCGTTGGCCAGCCTCCACCAAATTTGGAAAAACGATGGAAATCTGATGAAAAAATCGACGAAAGTGATGGGTTAGTAGGGCGCTGGACGGCCTCTACCAAACCTGAAAAAGTTGCGCAAAGGAAAGTGCTCTGATACCGAGTTACGAATGAAGCCACAATTGATCTAGAGCTAACCTATGAAAGCATTTCATAAGCAAGACTTAACCCTAGAAAGCAGGAAAGAGAGAGATTAAGGAGACTAAAGAGAGAGATCAATATCATCAGCTGAGTAACAAGTGAAACAGATTCCCTGCTTATAGCCTAGAGGAAGCCCTAAATGGAAGCTTCCAGTGGTTAGGGCCCAACTGGGAGGGATAATAGTGCGCCCTCCAAGAAGGCCCCCCCTCTCCAGTAATATGTTCAAATGTCCATATAATGAATAATAAGGCCCAAGGCCAACCATATAGTCAAATGTCCATATAATGAATAATAAGGCCCAAGGCCAACCATATAGTCTAAGTGTCAATAATGAATAAAAAAGGGCCCAAGGCCTGCTTATGCATAAAGTAAAGTAAATGCGAATAGACGTGGCGAATGTAATGAGTCGAGTCCATAACTCCAAACCCAAAATAAACTCAGATTTTAATGTTTTCTTGGTTTGTTAATTTAGTACATATTTTTAATTTTTTTTTCTGGTCACATTCCGGAACGGGCAACTATGCATATATGTAAGCTTCAAACCACAGTTCCACGACATCAAACCACAGTTCCATGTGTCAAACCATAGCACTGCTGGTTACCAAATGGTTGTGATGCAATGGATTGCTGGACTGCTATTTTTTAGAATTGCTGGGTTGTAATGGATCCCTGGAATCTGTAGCGTAGATCACAAATCCATTGGGTGGGGGCTGTTTCTGCCATAAATATGCACTATTTCTGGATTGCTGGGCTTGTTATCTTTTGGTTTGCAGGAATGGCTGTTTCTACTCAAAATAAAAAAATCTACATTAAGTTGTCTATTAATGTTCCACATGTATGGAACAGAATACGTTCCATATATGGTATGTTCTGTATCAAAAGGTACACAATGTTCTATTGCTGATCCTTCCAAGCATTTATGATCTTTAGCAAATTGAAGCTGTTGATTGAAGCTTTTTTAACATTCTATGTTTTGCAATTTTTGTGGCATTTGTTTAGAATCGAGATTTTAGTTTCCTTTATGCTAGCACAATCTGTGAAAGTATACCAATTATGAGATCTATAACTAAGATAAATCATGAACATGAAGAAAAAAGTCTCACTTTAGAGAAGATGAAATTGTTCAGTCTGGAAGTTTTTAAGCAATTCAGATTTTATAAGGATTTTTCTCAAAGAGAATCTCCTATGCATCTTCTGCAGGGTATGCTTCGTTCTTTATGTTCTGAATTAGGGATTCCATATCAAGCTTCTATGTTGAGGTGAGTAAATCACCAACTTGCACTATATTTGGAGTCTATGCAATGTGGTTGATAACATCGTTATGTGGCTACTGTACATGTGTAATCTTGTGGTGATAGAAAGTTTGTATGTAATACTTTACAAACATGTGGTAGTTGAACAAAATTGCAGTTGATATGGAGTAATAATGCCTATCATTGGTTGAGTATGTATCATTAACATTTACGAAGGGGGAAGGGCAAGGGATAGTGTACAGAGTGGTGGCATAGTTAGTCCAAGTGCGAAGATCCGTGTCTCTGCATAGGATGTCTGGTGATCCTGATAGTAACGTGATGGTGAGAAGTGCACTGTCTCTAATTTCTATGAGAATGCGAGCGGCTATCATCATCATCATCGTCATAATCCTCGTCCTCATGCACTAAGTCACGCAATCTCTGCCTAGTAAAGAATGAAGTGATCAGTGGCTGTGAGGTAAAATGCTGGGGTGTCCCGTATAAATCTCTCCGCAGGATGAACATCTCGTGTACCATCAGGGCAACACATTGTGGGTCCTCATAGGCTAGAGTGGTAGGCATGCCTCGAAACAGGCAATGATATCGTCCTCTGATCTCATAGTATACAATGGATCTCAAGATAAAGTGCTCCTCAGACTCCACCTCACCTAGAGAGCATAACTTGCAAATCCGCTCGTCTCTAGGAATACGATGGAACCTCCCAGTCTCAATAGCTAGCTGATGAGAGGGTACCCTGAGCTGTCCCAGTGTGAATATGAGACAATGTGATAGTCCCGAATCTAAATAGTGTGGCATGACTCGTGTCCCTGATGCATCTAGCTCCAAGAAATGGGTTCGGTAGAAAGCTGGCTTAACCCCTAACTGGTTACGCCAAGTCTGCTCCAGATATGTGCGATAGAGGAATCGTCTGATATACTGATGGGTGCCTGAGGGAAGCTCTATGGTGGAGATACCAAATGACTCAAGTAGGAGGTGAGATGCCTGAGAGAACCATGATAATCTGTAGCGCTGATCATGAAGACGCTGTGAGGAGGATAGTGCAATCTGTATGTATCGTCTGTTTATCTCTGGTAACACTTGTATCCTCTGTATATAGGTAATGCGCTGGAAAGCTGCCTCGATCTGTATAGGTGGAACCGCAAACTCGGCCAGGAGTATCTCATGTGGAATAGAAGGCTGCGCTCGAATCAACCGAGCTAGCATGGTGGTTTGTAGTTGTGAAAGACTGGCCCAGTGTGAAGAGGGGAGACCTGTACACCATGCCTCTGCCGCATATAGAGCCGTGGGGGTGACAATGGTATCAAAAAGGTGACACTTACTATGAGCACCCTGGATGGACTTCCGGAAACAAAATTGCTCTAGCTGAACGAGGGAGGCATGTCCCTTCCCCAGTCGAGTGGCTGCAGCCTGTCTCATGCTAAAAGTAGGACTTGAGAAAAGGTGCCCCAGGTATCTGTAGGAAGGGACCACCTCTAGGACCTGTCCACCCAAAGTAAGCTCCTGTCGCTGCATGAATGCTCGAGAAGTGTTGAAGACCATAACCTTGGTCTTCCCAATGTTCACCCCTAGGCCCCATCTGGTGCAAAACTCATGTAAGCAATCCAACTGTCGTTGTAGACCCTCTCTAGTCGGTGAGACCAATATTACATCATCGGCATAAAGGAGGATAGCAATCAAGATGTCCCCAAGCCTGCAACCAGCACCACCACATTGTGTAATGACTCTTTCCAACTCATCAATATCCAAGAGGACTGGTGAGAGGGAACAACCCTGCTTCACCCCAATAGTGCTCCAAATGTGATCGGATATGCCATTGCTATGCCGGAAACATCCCAGGACATGTTGATAAAGTGCCATCACAGCAAGAACGATGTCGGTGGAGAAGCCTGCCTAGGTCTCGGAGTCTCTGGATGAGCAATGAGCAAGGGACAGTGAAGTCCACAAAACAACAGTAAACCCTCTCTCTCCTGTGCTTAGCCTCCTCAATCACAGCCCGCAATGTGAAGATGTGATCTGTAGTAGAATAATGGGCTCGAAAACCTGCCTGACCCATAGCATGTAGTCTCCTAGTCTCCGCCTCTGAGCTCACGATAGATTGAAGTATAGTACCATATAACTCACCAGGACATGCCCAATCATAATGGTGCGGTAGTTACTCAGAATCATGGGCTCACCATTCTTATGGATGGGGTGGATGATGTTAGTGCACCAGGATAATGGGAAACCAGAAACAACTGCGGAATTAAGAATGGTGGCTATGGTGGGAGCGAGTAAGTCAGAGGCATGAGAGAGAGAGAGAGAGAGAGAGAGAGAGAGAGAGAGAGAGAGAGAGAGAGAGAGAGAGACTCTTGAATTCTAATATTTAAAAGTGTTTTTATCATTATTGCAAATTTAGGTGGAAAGCTGGTCCCAGACCAGAGGATGGCATTTGGGCTTCTTGGTGGTATTCTGTTGTGCATAAGACTACGGGGTTCAGTCCTCTGCCTCCTTACCCATCAAAGGTACATCTTTTTGCCCAAGGTTTGACACGGTTAATAATGAAATCCCTCATTTCATTTCTTCAAAAGTGCTTGTATGAAGAAGTATTCAATAAATCTTTTATAAATTGTGAATGTCTTATTTTGGAATCCTCCAAACTACGTGAAATAGGTTCAAAGTCAAAGTAGATTATGATGCAGGAATTTTATTGCATCAAATTGAAATTATGCAATCTTGTCTAAAGCATTTGAGGTATTGGTATTTTGAATCTAAAGGTCTATATGGATAGAATTTTTATTGCACCTAAATTTCATTTTGAAGCTCTGAAACATGCATAATATTTAGATTCTTGCTATGTTTAGATGAGTTAAGGATATGAGTTATAACCAAAATCACAAAATACACAAAGAGGAAGACAAAGAGTGGCCATCATGACTTGAAGATAACTCCTATATAAGTTCTACATTTTGTGTGGAGTGCATAGTTCCATAGCATTACATGTCCCCTCTTTCTTATGAAATGATGTGAGATGACAAATCTCAACTAGTGAAGTAACCATACCTATGCAAGTGAAGACATCTCTGTTGGAGAGGAACATGCCACAATAAACTCATCCCTCTCCATCCTAGAATCATTCCTTGAGATTCGAATTCATATATATATTTTGAAAAACCCAAAACCATATATTTCTTGAAATACTAAAAGGTAACAAATTGGTGTTGTTTTGTGCTTGTGTAGTGCAGCCATTCCCATTTAGATTATATGAGTTATTGGAGGAATGTCGTCCCTTTTACAACATGTTGAAACGCCATGCTCTCAAGCCAATTCCTAGTCCTACTACTACAGTTGTTCTTGTCTCCCCTACCTTGCCTATGCATGCCAACACTCAGCTGCTTATTTGGGTGGGCGATGAGATTGTACCTCGTGAAGATGCAAAGGTGAGATACCAATGCTGCCTTTTCATCCATTAATCTATTCCTTTGTAAAATGGTAAGATCTTCAATTATTATTGGTGAAGGTTGCATGTTAGATTGAGTAGCATATAACAAGGTTCTATTTTCGTTGACTGCCTAGTTTCTTCAATAAGAAAATAAAATGTCGAGTGAGAGAGTTTATGATGTTATGCAAAATTGGTGCTTTTGTTCTTGTTTACATTTAGGTAGCACATGATTGTTAGAACTTTTGACCAAGGAGTTTTCTATTTGGATATAGAGTAGGTAAATGCCCTTTCGTGAATGACCCTTGACATTGAAAATAGGTTTTTTTTCTTTGTAAGTTTGTCAAAAAAGGTGGCTGTCATCTACAAAAATTAGAATAAATTGACAAGTCAACAACATATAATGGAAAAAAATATCTACAAAGATCAAAACCTCCTACAAAGCTCCACATTGCCAAACTATCTATTGGCTTTCTATGGTGAAATATTTTAGGCCAATTGAGATTGTGCTTCAGTAAAATACAGTATTCACATCAATAGCGAACCGAATTCGAGAAGGAAAACACACAACCTTGGAAATTGATTGTTTGAACAAACAACATCATAGACAACTATCCTAATTGGTAAAAAAGAACAATAGTCTTGTAGAAGCCTAACAAAGTACATAATATGGACACATCATGGACACCAACTTATAAAATGACTGAGGAAATTCAAATTGGATAATTGGTTTGCAATTGGTGAACAAAATTGTCAATGTCAATGCACTTGCTATAAGAAAAAACTCAACGACCATGAATTACTAAGTCAAGGACTCAAATCACATAAAAGTAATGAGGAGTGTGAGCAAAAACATCAAAACGAACTTGAAGAATAACAACACGGAGAAATGGAAAAAGCCCAGGAGCATCCGAAAATGTATCAGAGGAATAGTGGTGCTAATAGTGGGGCCAAGCAAACTGACATGAAAAATGTCGCAAGCTCTTGTTGTCGAGATAACTAAAGACGATATAGAATTGGACCAACACAATGCAAAATCTGAAAAGGCCCACGAAAAGAGGAGCAAGCTTGGCTTTTTCTAAAAGACAAAGGAAAATGATGTTTACCAAAGGGTTTCTTTTCTCTCTCTTTTTTTTTTCTTTTTTTTTTTTTTCTGTTTTAGGTGTAGCCATAACGAGTGGTTTGGAAACAGTGCGCTGTTGGCGATCTCGATGAACATCCCTAGATAAGATATATGACTCATCCTCTGACAAAATGTCGGTGGCATCACCATTTGCTCTAGATCGCCTCCTAGAGAAAGAGGAAGTAATCTGAGTCTACTGAGTGGGGTATCCAGACTGATCTCTTTGACAAATATCTCTACGAAGCAGGAACATCTCATGCAACATCAATGCCGCACAACGAGGGTCTGCATATGAAATGAGTGAGCGTAGTGTGACTGGAGAATCCCGAAAAAGACAATGATAGCGTCCTCGGATCTCGTAATAGATAGGACACCTGAATAGAAAGTGTTCCTCTGACTCCACCTCTCTTGAAGCGCACAACTGACAAAGTCTGCTCATATGAGGGATGCCCTGGAAACGCCCCGTCTCCACATACAACTGATGTGAGGAAACTCGGAACTGTCCCAATGTAAATTGGAGGCAATGTGAAAGTCCACTATCCAAGTAGCGAGGCAAAACTGGAACTCCAACATTGTCAAGCTCTAGGAAACTGACACGACAGAAGTCTGGTTTGACCCCCAAAGGCCCTTGCCATGTCACTCGAGAATATGCACGATAAATAAACCCCCTGAGATACTGATGAGATCCCTCTAGTAGATCAGAGATACCAATGCCATATATGTGTAAGATTCGAGAAGCTTGGGAGTACGATGAAAGCTAATGTCCCTGATGATGAAGCTGTTGAGAAGAGAGTAAAGCTCTATGAGGATAGCGTGAGATCGAAAGACTCATCACTCTTTGGATGTATGTGATCAATCTGAAAATAGCCTCAACCCGAAGTGGAGAGACCGTAAACTCAACAAGTATAATCTGATGAGGAATCGATGGCTTAGCCCGGATCATACATGAAAGCATACTGATCTATAGGCGGGAAAGATTAGTCCACTCTGACTAAAGAATCTTAGTACACCAAGCCTCTGCAGCATATATAGTTGTGGGTGTAACGATGGTGTCAAATAGGTTACACTTACTCGGAGCATCCCGAATGTGTTCTTGAAACGGAAACGCTCAAGACTAACTAGTGAGGCATGACCCTTATGCGGTCTAGCTGCAGTGCCATGTTTCGTACTGAACACAGGGCCAGTGAAAGAGGTTCCCAAATAAGTGTAAGAGGATACCACCTCTAGTGTTGTCCCCCAAGAGTGAATACCTGTCGCAGCATAAAGGTCCTGGAGGTATTAAAAATTATGATCTGGGTTTTCCTGGTGTGTACAGTCAAACCAAATAAGTCTTCGAAGCAATGAGGAATGTGTGTGTGTGTGTGTGTGTGTGTGTGTGTGTGTGTGTGTGTGTGTGTGTGTGAGAGAGAGAGAGAGAGAGAGAGAGAGAGAGAGAGAGAGAGAGAGAGAGAGAGAATAGAATAGAATAGAATAGAATAGATTAATGTCTACAGAGTGCCCTTGGGCACATGAGACAAAGAAAAAGTACATCAGAAAGGAGCATTGTCCATGCCGGACTTATTTCTATCAGCTAAAACATAGAATAACACAGAAATAAACCGGAAATAAAACCAAAGCTTACCCTCCAGCTATGGTGAGGGTACAAAAGCAGTAGCTTAACCACCAGCTACGCGGAGGGAAAAAAAAAAAACTTACTAACTGAGAGAGAAAAACTGTGTGATCTGGTGTGAGACACATGGAGGTCTCTGGTGGAGAGCTCTGGATCTGGATGGTCAAGGAAGTCAATCTCACTGTCGGAAATATCATCTCTGAATCTTTTCTGAAAGAAAAGTGTAATATGTGGCTGGCTATGGTCAACATCATGATCCTCTGACAGAAGACAAGATCTCAAAGAGAACATTTCTCGTAATAGCAAAACAACACATCTTGCATCTGGATAGGCAAAGAAGGAACCGAGTGTGAGTGGAATATCCCGATAGTGACAATGATATCTGCCTCTGATCTCATAGTAAGCTGGACATTTGAAAATAAAGTGAAACTCATCCTCAACCTCCTGAAGTGTACAACACTGACAGATTCGTAAGGGCCGTGGTGTGTCTGTGTATCTGCTTGTCTCAATAGCCAGCTGATGAGAAGAGGCTCGAAGCTGACCAATGCGGTAGCGCATGCCAAAAGACAATGCCTGAGAGAGATAACTCGGTCTAACGGGAAGCCCTGAAGCGTCAAGGTGAAGAAAGTGAGTACGATAGAATTGAAGCTTAACCCGTGATGGATCCAGGTGAGACCAGACAGTGTGTATGTATGCTTTGTAGATCTGTCGGCGAATGAACGTATGAGTCCCATTTGGGAGGTTAGTCATAGATAATCCCCAGCTATGTAGAAAGTCCGAAGCATACTGAAACCATGAGGACTTAGCCCTCTCCTCGGCTAAAGTGCGAGAAGATGTAAATGCCGCTACCACGTATCTGGAAGAGTCAAGCTCCGAAACTCTGTGAATGACTGTGATTACGTTTGAGCGGGTACGAGATTGCCCCTTGCATGCATGCTCCTGACACGATACTCACTCTTGTGTACCAAACGAGGCTGGCCCTTTGAGGTTGGGGCCCAGAGTGAGAGGTAGACACTCGACTCTCAAACTTCAGTTCATTCTTAAATGTTGAAAACTTTAATGTTCAGTGACCACTCAGTACTGAGCATTGGCATGTCATGTTGACGGTTGACGGTTCTAGGTTGAAGATTGCACATTAAACATTTCATCATCTTACGTAATACCTTCCAATGTTCAAAGAAATAAGAATGACTTGTCCCTTGAAATTGTGCTTTTGGAATCACAAACTAGTTAGTGGTCGCGACTCACTGTAGTCCAGTGGTTCACGAGGCACCTAACTTGAATTGTTTTTTTGGTAGATCGAGATGCAGTGACACAGCCAGAGGCCACCACATCACACCCCCCGGTTGCCTTCCGCTCACCCCTCTCATGGAGAGGACAAAGCTGCAGGTGAGGCAAGGCCTAGTACTCCGCCTGACCCGCCTTTTGGTGTGGGATCCTCGACACCACTAGCCGCCATGACCATGCCAGCATCACAGCAGCCACCTGAGAGATGGAGAGGTGGACGGGGCTGCAATACACAGCTGGGGCGTAGGGACTACTATGTGTCCACCTTCGCTCCTAGTCCATGGCAGAGGCAGAGGTTGCAGTTCGACAACTGTTCTACACTTGCGATCTGCAATTTCATCTGGCTAGGACCTCGACATGGAAGAGAGTGATGACTGTAGTGAGTGCTATCGGGCAGGTGTGGTCAGGGCCGTCTTCTGAGCAATGTACTATCATCTATGCACTCTAAAGAGTAATATCGTATTCGCTATGCTCATTGCTCATTGCCAATTTAAGTCTTAACTTTAAGTTTTCAACATTGCAATTTGCCCTTTTTAGTTTTGTCTTTCAAGTTTGCTGTTTAGTTAGGTTTAACTTTTAACTTTCAAACTATCTTGTTTTGCCATTTCGGTTCTAGGGTCTAGGGTTTGAACTTTGAATTGCAGTCTTCAACTTTGCAAATTGCTATGACATACGAATTATGTCACATGTGGCATCTGCCATATCATACCTATTAATAATTATTTACGTTTAATCAAGATTGTCAAACAATCATTCAACATTCATCATGATGGTTGGGGCGAGGGTTGCAACTTGCCATCAATCATGATGTTGTCTTGTGATTTGTCACCTGTGAACTAGGTGTGGCTGCACCATCATATCTGATGGTTGGAGAGATACAAGCCACAGATTAAGTATCTTTTTGGGATGAGGCACGATCCATTGTCGTGGGCCTGCAGCCTATCTACATTGTCCTGCGCCTTACGGATCGAGAGGGCTGCACATTAGGCCTCTTACATGAGTTCATGGACAGTTTAGGTGAGCAGCTGTGTCTTTGCACGACCATTAGCCCAGAGAGGTACACCGCTTACTGTGCTGTCCTGTCGCACGACTTCTTGATACTTACTACTAACTACTATTTGAAATTTGAATTTTGAATTGATGAATCTTGATCCCTTGGTTGAGTTCTCAGTTTTCAATTATTCAAATGTCAATATCTAGTTTCAGTGCGATGTGGCTGACCAGTGACTCCCGAGGGCTCATCATTAAATAATTTAACATTCATATGTATTAATTTATCTTGCAGGGTTGAGGAAGTCCAACACCTCTGGCAGAGCAGGTGGGAGTGGTTTCGCCAGCCTTTGCATGCCATGGCCCACATACTCCATCCACTTTGGAGGTGTGAGGAGCAGTACCTTGATAGGGAGCTCAGGGATGGCTGGAATGCCTATGTGTCCCGAGTTTATCCTGATGTACACGAGCAAGATAAATTGCCAGATGAGCTCAATATATTCAAGAATCAGACCTTGGAGTTTGTTGGTGGTCCGGCGCATTTGAGAAATGGTAATAAACTAACTGTTATAGTCTACTGCACAATTAGTCAATTACATTGTTGGTAGCTGCATTTATTTACTTACATAACTTCTAAGTTACATGAAATGGCTATAACCTGCAACTACCGAGTCCTAACTCCTCTTTGAACTGTGATTCAAGCTAGTTGCATCCCGTGTCATGGTGGACCAAGTTTGGGATTGATGTCCCCAAATTGCGCCGCCTTGCCATCAGGATCCTCTCATAGGACTACATTCCAGTCGCTTGTGAGAGAAACTGGAGTTTTCATTCCTTGATCCACACGAAGAAGAGGTTGGTGTATGTACACGTCAACCTGAGACTTATTAGGATTTAGCTCTTACCACTAGCCTGGGTTAACCTTGACGTTGCATGCTTGAAGACAATAGACTGATATCGTGGAAAGTCGATTATCTAATATCAATTTTGAGTTAAAGGTTTTACAATTTTGATTTAATATTTATGCATTTGCCATTTGCCATTATAATATTCCCGACTACTTTGTAGACATAATTACTAATGCATGTGGCTTATCACAATTGTTTCTGAAATCTGAATCCACAAAATTTCAGGTCAAGTATATTAATTAAATGACATCCAGGATGGGTTTGTGTTTTGTTGCTATCAAACACGTGGATTTTACAAAAGCATTTGCTGGTTTATCAAACGATACTTGGAACTTCATATGTGAATTTTGAATTGTAAATCAATTTTTTTGCTTTCTCCATTCAAACATTTAGACGCATTAGTGTAGGTTTTATGTAGTATATACGTCATTTCTTTCTTCTACATGAGAGAAACAATGATCGTACAAACAACAGGGGGACAAATAAATTGTTTCAGTTTTTGCTATTTGTTTTGCTCTTCCCAGAATCTCCACTATAGATTGTTCAATCACTGGACTATTCTCTTGGTGTGTAGGACGTAATTTACAAGAAAATCAAGTGAAGAGAGTCAGATTTCTAGGCAAAGAGGATGAACAGATCATAAGTACCCAATCCATAATTGGCCAAAGTGACAGAATGTTGTTTGTCAGAAGCTCTAAGAGCAAAAGTTTTTCACGCAAAAGATCATGCCTCACCCTAGAAAAAAATACTCAACCACTGCTTACTTTTTTTGACAAATCCTTGCCTCTTTTTGGAATTGCAAGACAGTGGCTTTCGACTTTCCCGTCCTTATGGTCTATATATGAGGATTGGACATCAAAAAGAGAAAGACAAGTCTCTTATCTTGGATTCCTACTTGAAAAACACCACCCACAGACAAATGGAGCAAGAAACAAGTTTGGAAAGTAGACAAAGTGCTTGTGTGAGTCAAAATCCAATTGCAGGTTGTAAAGACGGATTTTGACTCACGCAAGTAGTTTGTCTACTTTCCAAACTTGTTTCTTGCTCCATTTGTTTGAGGGTGCCTTGGTCAGACCTAGGCAACAGACTACAGTCACCGTGTGCATTGTGCATTGAGGCTGTTGGCATGAATCATGACCATGAGATTTAGTACCTCAATTATCCTCTTGAGTTCTGACTCCTCACCTCAGTCTTCTTAGCAAGCAGATCCTTCAAATATGTGTACATTGTAGGATGTACTCATCTGCAGCATTCTCAAACATTGTCATAACCTTTTCTCCACGCAGTCCACAGTCCACACTGGTGAGACCACCTTCTCTCTACAGTGGTCTCACCAGTGGCTATTAGGATGATTCGTGCGAAGCCGTCAGTTCCAGTTATGGACTCGGCTCATTACATTCGCCGCGCCCATTTACATTTACTTTACTTTACTTATAAGCAGGCCTTGGGCCCTTTTCTATTCATTAGTAACACTTAGACTATATGGTTGGCCTTTGGCCTTATTACTCATTATTAGGCCATTTGGACATATTACTGGAGAGTGGGGGCCTTCTTGGAGGGCGCACTATTTTCCCTCCCAGTTGGGCCCTAGCCACCGGAAGCTTCCTTTTAGGGCTTCCTCTTGGCTATAAGTAGGGAAACTGTGTCATTTGTTATTCAGCTGATGATATTGATCTCTCTCTTTAGTCTCCTTAATCTCTCTCTTTCCTGCTTTCTAGGGTTAAGTCTTGCTTATGTGCTGCTTTCATAGCTTAGCTCTAGATCAGCTGTGGCTCTATTCGTAACTTGGTATCAGAGCACTTTCCTGTGCACTACTTTTTCAGATTTAGTAGAGGCTGTCCAGCGCCCTACTAACCCATCACTTTTGTCGATTTTTTCATCAAATTTCCATCGTTTTTTCAGATTTAGTAGAGGCTGTCCAGCGCCCTACTAACCCATCACTTTCGTCGATTTTTTCATCAGATTTCCATTGTTTTTCTAGATTTCGTAGAGGCTGGCCAGCCCCCTACTACCTTGTCACTTTTGTCGATTTTCTCCACCGATTTGCTGCCCATTTCGTGGCTTGATTGGAGGCTGTCCAGCGCCCTACTTCATCACCATTTTCAGAGGTTTTCTCCATTTTTTTTTTCAGGTTATGTGCGGTTTTTGGTAGCTATTGCCCAGCGCCCTACTACCTTGCCATCTTCAACGGATTTCTCCACCGATTTGCTGTCCATTTTGCTGATTGTTTGGAGGCTGTCCAGCGCCCTACTTCATCACCATTTTCAACGGTTTTTCCATCATGTTGCGGGACATTTGTGGATCTTACTAGCTGCTGCCCAGCACCCATTTTCAGCTTGGATCTTCAGCTCTCTCTCTCTCTCTCTCTCTCTCTCTCTCTCTCTCTCTCTCTCTCTCTCTCTAGCCTCTTATCCAAAAATCACCCAATTCCGTAATCGTTTGCTATTCGAAATTGTCAAAATCCTGCAGCCTGTTCATCGTTGCCCCAGCCCTTCCGACTTGTCACTTTCGCCTATTATTTTATCCGTTTCCAGCCATCTTTCACAATTTATCAAAAGGCTCTGCAGCGCTCATCCTCAACCACATTTCACGGAATTCCGACTCCGTTTGATATTCCAATTTGACATTTCCCTCCTGGCTGTCCAGCGCATTTTTACAGCCTTCATTTTCACTTTTTCCATTTGTTGATTGCTGCCCTTTCTTAGTTGTGATAATATTGGTTTTAATAGACTAATTTGGGGTGACGACAAGAGTCTGCTCCCTCAAGTTTTCGTCTATTCCTTCCACTATCATTATGGCACATTCACCTACCTCGAGTGAAATTGTCAAGGAAAACTTATCCGATCCGTTTCGGCGCGTGGATGATACAATTTCTGGCCTCATTCTTCGCTTCGATACAGTTATGACCGGCTTTGCTACTATGCAGTCACATATTGATACTTTACAGCCTCATGGTCCTGGAAAAGCTCCTGTCTTTCCTTCATTTGGGACTCCCCCTCCATTTGGATTTCCATCTTCTTCTATTAGTTGGCCTGGTGGTGGACCGTTCATTCCACCTAACCCACCTCCTGGTTTCTTTCCACATCCCCCAGTTCCTGAGCCACACTTTGCTCGAGACCTTCGTGATAGGGTACAGCTTGCTACCTATTCCGGTTCCTCTGACAGGAACTTATTAGAGAATTGGTTTGCTAAGCTTGACACATATTTTCAGATCTACCCTAAGACTGATCCTCAGAAGATCCAGTTGGCTGCTTTACACTTAAATGGACGCGCCGCCACGTGGTGGCGAGTCTATCGAGCTTATCCTGATCGGGAAGGGCTCCATATATGGCATACCTTTCGCCGTGACCTCCGTCATGCTATGATTGATCCTTAGTGGCTCGACCGCCAATGTGATACATTCCCTAGTCTCACTCAGACCAGTGACCTTGCTTTTTATACAGATCAGTTTATGGAGCTTTCTTATCTTTTCACAGATCTACCGGCCACTGAGCTTATTTCTCGTTATATTGCTGGGCTTCGTGGTGTCTTATGTTACGATGTTTCTCCCTTCCGTCCTCCCACACTTGTTGAGGCGATGTCTCTTGCCAGTACTTTACAGCACAAGCACAAGTACTCTGACACCCTTCCTTCCCGCTTCTCCCGACCCCGTCCTTCTGCTTCATCTTTTCCCGCTATGTCCACCCCTACACCTGCCCCTTCAGTTCCAGCTCCTTGCATTGTCCCTTCGTCTCCTCGTCCTCCGACCCTTGACCTGCTTTTGTCCGACGTTACATGTCTGCAGAGTTCGCTGACCTTCAGGATCCTATATCACACAGTTTGAGCGAGTTGCCTGATTCACTTGAGATAGTTATTGATCTACCTGAGCTCGTCATTGTCTCCCATAGTGAGTCAGAGTCACATATACAGGTTCCTACAGATGCTGATTCACATATACAGGTTGTGGCTGATATGGTCCTTGATATTGATATAGCATGCTGTGATACTATTGATGATGCTGTTCCATGCTTTGATATTGTTGTTGAGTACTTTGATGCTACTCGTGTTTCTGAGCGCCTTGCTATAGATGTTGTCGCCTATGCTCCTTATTTCGATATTATTCATGGGTCTACAATTTCAGATGCTTTGGCTAGGCTATCCCTTGGTCACTTGTACTCTAGGATCATGCTACAACTATAAATCTATTATAAGTCCACTCCAGTAGATCTCCATATGGCATACGACTGGTTCTCTTCACTTGGGACTGTTCCTGTGGATCTCTCTCAACAAACACTTTCCTTTACTCATGCTGGTCAGCATCATTTACTTGCTGGTATTGATTCCCAGGGTGACTGTCAGTTGGTTACCGGGAAGCAGTTTGTGCGGAGCCTGCCAAAGGCTCAGGATGCAGCTTTTCTTTCCATTCAGAGTACATCAGTTGCTGCTTCACTTTCACCATCCGCGGGTCCTCTTCCTCAGGCCGTATACCTTGGTGGTATTTCTACTATTGCTTTTGCGCATACCTCAGATAGCCCTCCTGGGTCGGTGGTTGGTGCAATATCTTCTCCATTGGTCTCTATATCTCCATCTCTTGAGTCCGTTGTGGCCGATGTTCTTGCTGATTTCTATGGGGTTCTTCACGGGTCCACGTTTGATGGTTCCCTCGCTATTGGTGATCAGGTTGTATCTTCTTTCACTTTACTCCATGGATCTCTGCTTGAGGTTTGTGAACCGCCTTATGATATTTCTACGGTTCCTTACATGATTCATGCGCCTTTGGCCCTTACCGTTACACATTTTCCATCCGAGGATATTTGCCAGATGGTCACTATTACTTATCTAGGGTATTTATATGCTGGGATCTTTCTAGATGAGTATACGGGCATCCTTTAGTCTCCTTGTGTTTCTACATATAGGTTTGCTGCAGTCCATGCTGATGCTGTGGATATATGGCATTCCTGGTTATTACATATAGCTTGGTTTCCATTTGGACCTGTTCATTGGTGCTGGTTTTTCCATATTACTGATCACCTATGGTGCGGATATCTCTATGATTATGCATGTGGCTCTCTATTTGTTCCTTGGATTGTTGCTCGTTGTCAGGCTTGGTATATCCTGATGGCTTGGGTTATTGCCTCCTTTTCAACTACTGTTTGTCCAGGTGATCTTCAGATTCCCTGTCATTTCATGTTGCTCCATATCGCTTGGTCTCTGATGCTGAGTTGCCACTTTGTTCTGGTTTTCTGAGACCATCAGAGTACCTTGAGAGAGTTCCTTCTCCTCTCTTGGATAGTTTGTGGGGATGTTGCCGCCATAGTGGATATTGATCCGATGCTTGCTACTGATGTTGGGGATCCTGTTCCGCGTTCCAGTGCATTTCTTCTATTCCTCACTTGTGCGCCTGGTGTGTACTTTGGGATTACACTTGCGGCCAGTTCCGATAGGTCATCCGATTCTCCATCCGTTTTTGGTGTATCCTATGATGGATTGGTATGTCCAGTTTTTCGGCTACAGTTTTTCAGTTGAGGCCTCTACTATTTCTAGATTTGTTGCTATTGTTTCTATGCATCATGTTTTTTTAGATGATGCATTGATTTCTTGGACCTTCTGGAGCTTTTGGCATGCTGGGCCTTGAAGGTACCGTGTGCCATTGCTACTTCTCATTCATGGGCCTTATGGATACCTTGGGCTTTTGACCATGCTGGTGCACGTTTCTCCATTTTAGCTATTCTTTGTCAGCTATTCTTTGTCAGGATGATCTCTTTATGATCCATGTTTCCTGGCATATCGCTTGCTTTTCCATGCTATTACAGCGTGCCTCTCATCCTGCTTATGTTCCTACTCCTTGGTGCTGGTCTTCCGATGCTGCTATCCTTTCTTGGGGCACCTATATCACTGAGTTTGCACATATGGTTGATGGTTACATGTATGATGCAGCTATTCGCGATAAGTGTCCATCTCTTTTCCAGTTTCCTTATTGGCTTCTGTTGCTGATGCAGTTCTACCTTCTTGGGCTTTTTGGATACCTTGGTATGATGTCCCTATCTTTTGGGCTGATCCTCTACTATCTTGGGCATTACGGATACCTTGGCATTCCTGCTTGCTGCTTGATCATTCTACTTCTGATGGGCAGTCTGAGTTCCTTAACAGGATCCTTGAGGATTATTTACGCCATTTTGTTACTCCTTCTGGGAAGGATTGGGATCAACATTTATGTTTAGCAGTGTATATCTATAATAGCTCTGTTAGTACCAGCACAGGTGTCTCACCATTTTTATTATCTCATGGCTATGCACCTCTTTTACCTGGCATTCCTCTCCCTCCTGAGGATACACCTGTCACACTTGCATCTTTTCTATCAGGTGCTCGAGAGCTTATTACCCGGGCCAGTTCTCATTTACAACATGTTCAGCAGCGTTATCAGACCTCAGTTGATCGTCACCGCCGCCATGTTGAGTTTCAGCTTGGAGATATGGTTTATCTACGCCTATGGTTTGCACGTCATCATTTTGTCCAGGGCCATGCTTCTACTGAGAAGCTTGCACCACGTTATTATGGGCCTTATCGCATTTTGGAGGTTCTCAGTCAAGTTACATATCGCTTACAGCTTCCTGCTTCCACACGCGCCTGTGATGTATTCCATGTCAGTTTATTAGTGCTGTTATTGAGGATGACGCTCCTTGTGATGTTGAGTTTCCTACTGCTCTAGAGTTATTACCATTGTTACCTACTGCTATATTCCAGGTTTGTCTATACCATAGTCGACGCCGCCGGCAGATTCAGTTTTTGGTCCAGTGGGATGGTCGTCCTATTGAGGAGGCCACATGGGAGCCTATTGATGTCTTTTATCATACACCATCACTTGCGGATCAGGCTCGTGCTCTTGTAGCACTTGTTGATTCCTCTACATCAGATGTTGTTCTAGCTGTTGATGCACCAGGGCTTGCTGCTATTTGATCCAGTTTCTTTTCGGCAGTTGGGCCTATTTTTTTGTGCCAGGGAGAGTTATGGACTCGGCTCATTACATTCGCCACGTCCATTTCCATTTACTTTACTTTATGCATAAGTAGGTCTTGGGCCCTTTTTTATTCATTAGTGACACTTAGACTATATGGTTGGCCTTTGGCCTTATTACTCATTATTAGGCAATTTGGAGTGGGGGCCTTCTTGGAGGGCGCACTATTTTCCCTCCCAGTTGGGCCCTAGCCACCGGAATTCCTTTTAGGGCTTCCTCTTGGCTATAAGAAGGGAAACTGTGTCATTTGTTATTCAGCTGATGATATTGATCTCTCTTTTTAGTCTCCTTAATCTCTCTCTTTCATGCTTTCTAGGGTTAAGTCTTGCTTATGTGCTGCTTTCATAGCTTAAGTCTTGCTTATGTGATGCTTTAATAGCTTAGCTCTAGATCAGCTGTGGCTCTATTCATGACTATTCCTCATGAGATTCTTTTAGCGGAGTTCGCCTCACTCCCCATGGTGGTAGAGGCTATGTTTCAGATTGTTACCTTTCTACATCGACTTGAGACCATGGATGCTCACAGATGCGTGATGGCAGTGCTTACTTCTTCTCAGACTATAGCTGGACAGCAGGCTAGATCTTCTTGGTATGGTGTTGTGGTGGCTTTCTTTCAGTCATGGGGCTTCTCGACACTGGATCTCCCACAGGGAACTCATACATTTATCAGACAACAGCTGTATGGAGATATTGTCACATAGTATGGGATCGTCCTAATCATGAGAGAGTCAAGCTTACCTTCTATGGCACACATATCTTACGCAGAGACAGTTTGGGACTCCCTATTAGACCTTTATATGTCTCTCTTCCTCTTTCTTTTGGGCTCCGATACAGATTGGGACAGTTACGAGTCTCTTCTCATCAGCTTGCTATTGAGACAGGCAGATATTTAGGCATTTTGAGAGAGCATCGGATATGCCAGGTATGCACATTGGGTGTAGTGGAGAATGAGTTTCATTTTATCTTCATATGCCCTACATACTATGAGATACGTGGCCGATATCATTGTTTATATCGTGACACCCCTATTACCCTCGGTACATTTTTGGAGTATCAGGATCCCAGATGTGTCGGCCTTTTACTATGAGAGATGCTTATGTTGAGAGCCTCTTTGCTACCATCGGAGAGTATGACTGGTTTTAGCCGGCATCTCATTACTAGCTTCTTTTAGAAGCGGGAGCGCGATGACCTATCAGATGATGAGGCAGTCATACCGGTGAGGGCGAAGGCCCAGCGTGCTCAGCCACCACCTCTTGCCAGATCTACGCGCGCCTCTAGAGCTACCAGAGCTCCTCGATCACAGCCCACAGCTGCTATGGGTATCAGACGCTTTTTTCGAGATTGATACTTTCCTCAGCAGAGCAGGCGGTTAAGCTCTTGCACCTGTACCCTCTTCAGAGCTGGAGGTTCTGCTCTTTTATGCATTTTATGATTCTATATTGGCTATGTCTTTTCGTAGCTCGAGAGAGTTCTATATTGTCTTTTCCATTTAGACTAGCGTTTTTTTATTATGTTGTTCGACATGGACAGTAATCCTACGAGACATGTACTTATTCATTCTATCTTATGTGCCCTTGGGCACTCAACATACCTTCATACATTCTCTCTCTCTCTCTCTCTCTCTCTCTCTCTCTCTCTCAACATTCATCACATTGGGCCAGCAATTCACGATTGTAGACCACCATGTTAGCGCGTATGATTCAGGCGAAGCCCTTGGTTCCACATGAGATCCTTCTTGCAGAGTTTGTCGTTCCACCTATTCAGATATATCTGCCGCGTTCCAGCTTATCACATACATTTAGAGAATCCAGGCTCTGCCCGATGAGAATATGAGATATACACAGACAACACTTGTTTCCTCACACTTTCTTCATGACTAGGGTTATCGACTATCGTGGTTCTCTTAGGTATCCCAGTTCCTCCTTGAGTCATTTGGTATCTCCATTACAGAGCTCCCCTCCGGTACTCATCAGTATATCAGGCGCATCTTATATCGGGCATATCTTGACTGTACTTGGGGGTGACAGCTTGGGGTTAAACCCGGCTACTACTGGACTCATTTCCTTGAGCTTGACATAGCAGGGTTCCCGGTCTTACCACATTATTTGGACTCGAGACTATCACATTGCCTCAGATTTACATTGGGACAGCTCCGCGTATCATCACATCAGTTGGCTATTGAGACTGGTAGATTCCAGGGTACCCCGAGAGAGGAGCGGATTTGCCAGTTATGCTCTTTAGAGGATGTGGAGTCAGAGGAGCACTTTATCTTTAGCGGTATATTACGAGATCAGAGGGCGATACCACTCTTTGTTCCGAGACACACCTATCACCTTACGATCGCTCATAGCTTATGAGGATTCCCGATGCGCGGCACTCATGATACGAGAGATGTTTATACTACGACAGGATTTGTATCAGACAGCCCAGCCGAATCAGGTTTCTCAGCTTCAGATCACTTCTTTCTTCTCCAGGAGGAGAGGACGATTTGATGATGGTGATGACGATGATGATGATGACCTACTTGCCCACAGAGACCAGAGACAGCGTCCCACACATACCCATGTTGCAGCACTACTCGACCTATCACGAGGAGACCTCTTCAACCTCTCAGACGACGTCAGAGATGCTGCAGGCCGTATTACATCTTTCTATAGCATTAGCACCAGCAGGACAGGACTAGATGATAGCGTCATACCTCACTCATGACTGTTAGCAGTATACATGCTCCCACTTGTTTCTTATAGCATCACATCTATTTTAGTTTATAGCTTTAGCTCTAGACTTGCTACTTTTGTTACTGTTTTGGAGACGTTTCATACGCTCCTATGGTTACCACATACTTGCATTTACTAGTCTTATATGCCTTTTGGCATGGAAAAGACATTAATAAAGCTTTCTTTCTCTCTCTCTCTCTCTCTCTCTCTCTCTCTCTCTCTCTCTCTCTCTCTCTCTCTCTCTCTCTCTCTCTCTCTCTCTCTCTCTCTCTCGCCCTCCAGCTCCTATGGCAAGAAAGACTAGGGGGGTACTCCACCTCCGCCCCGTTTCCTCCATCGCCTTCCTCATCTCCTCCTTCCTCTGTTGCAGTACCTGTCTTGCCTCCTTCCTCTTCTACAGTCCCTGTCTTCTGTGTCCTAACTAACCCATGTTCTGAGGAACCTTACACACCTGCCAAAGCTGTTGAATCCTATGTTGCAGCTAGCATGGCATCCTACTACAAGATTTCTAGGGACTGAAAATGGAGCTGCACTTGATCAAAGCTGAAATGTCTCAGCTCAGAGAAGTTCATAACAAGTTGCAAAAGGAAGTGGACACATTGAAGCAAGAGCTTAGAGCCCAACCTATTCTTGCCACACCGGAATCATCAAACCACTTCAAAGAACTAGAAGCTAAAATTGAGCAGTAGAAGGAGGAAGCCATGTCTTGAGTAGTCATGCTCAAGAAATGGAGTAAACCTACTGCACCTATCTCCTCGGTTATCTCAGCTACTCTTTCAGAGGAGAGTCTTTGGTAAAGCAAAGCTCTCAATATTTGGGTATGTGGCATTGTGGATACCCAAAACGCCATTGAAGAAGTGAAGCGTTTTCTTAAAACCACGTTAGACCACAATAGTGAAGGGCTTGATACGGCATGGCAAACAAAATGAGATAATACCACTCTAATTATCCATTTCACTTCGTCTACTACCTGTAGAGACGTCTTACAGAAGAGGGCTAAGCTGAAAGTTACATGAATCTTCATGGATGACGACCTCACATGTATCCAGGTGGAAGAAAGGCACCAAGCCTTCCAGGAGGCCAAAGCGTCTGGTCGACATGTGATTTATCGGGATGGACAGGTTCGTTATCTTGACAGTGTACCTATTGGCTCCCGCCAATAGGGAGTTGGGGCCCTTGGGTCCGGTAGTGTCCTGGGGCCCCGTCCACACCATCTACATATTGGGGTTTGGAATTGTAATGGTATACACTCTTCATCTACTACTGGCAGGTGGGGTCACATGTTTATACAGAGAGTCACTACATCTGCTCATAGAATCCATCAGACATGATGAGTATGCACGATATATTTGGGTCCACCTCATAGGACGCGATATTGGATTGAACAAGGATCTCTTCATTGCTGAGTGCTACTTCCCTCCAGAGTCCTCTTCTTATGTAGAGGGCATTGGTTCTCCATTCACTGATAATTCCACAAACATTTTCAGATTCTCAGATCGAGGGTATGTTCTTCTTACTGGTGATTTTAATTCTAGGACAACTACACGATAGGTAGATTTCCACGATACTGCTGACCAACTACACATATGAGCCATTGATTGTGATGACTACTAGGACCTTAGCTGACACATTGGGACCTATCATTGGTTATGGTGAATATTTGTTGCAGCTAGGAGAAGCTCATGAGTTAGCCATTTATAATGGCCTAGCTTGTTGGCCTTATTTGAGCAGCTACACAGGCCACCCTGTGGATGTGTAGTACATAATCGAACCCATTTGAAAAGTCATGGAGTGGTTAGAAAGAGTAGTGGGGAAGATGTTTATGTTTGATATGTAGGAAACAAAAGACCATGATCCCATGATATGATCAACTGCAGGATGGCCACCACTATGAGGATGACAAAAGACACTTGATTGATGAATAGAGCTTACAAATTTATGGTGGAATGATGAATTAATTGTTCTCTACAGGAGAACCTAATCTCTTATTGTAGCTAGTCTAGCTATATAGAACACAATCTACTCTAATCAAGTTCAAAGTCCAAATCATGTCTAGTTTCAAATGAGGTTTACAACTCTATTCATAGTATTTCCCACATTCTTGGGAATTGCTTTGTGTCACTCAATGTCTATGACCCACTGATTGCTCAATGTTTGTTTAGGACCCACAAATTATGCTCATATTTCTCTTATGGAGTTTGCAAATGCATGTCTATTTTGTTAGAGCCTATGTGTCATGTACTTATATTCCTGCCTCAGTATGAACATGTTAGACTTGTAAATTGTAAATAGTAAATTTTAAATATTGAAATAGCTGACACCAGCTTGTGGTGTTTTGTAAGAAATTGTAAATAGCAGGTTTTGGTTAACTTGTTGTCCTGCTTATATTTGGTTTGGGGTATTGGATCTTAATTCAGAGGCTGCTAGACTGACCTCCTAAAAAGTAGGAGTTGAGCGGTCAACGGGACACGTGTCATATGCTAATTGGCACACTTGGTCCAGTGCATGAGTGACACGGGACGATCCTGCTAATTGCTTGCCAATGTGTCAAGGTATTGCTAAGTGGTGAGTGTCGACTGTGCATGGGGCTCGCCATGTGTCGACGTCAGGAAAAGGTCATGGTTAAGTGGGTGCTTGAGGATTATGGATAAGAGAGCCTAGAGAGAGGCATTTCTCATCATAGTCTATGCAGCAGGTGGCTGGGAGAAGACTTAGCAGCAATGCTCTCTGCCATCTTGCTTGCTTTTTCTCTTTGCTTTTGTGAAAAATTAGCCTTCTTCAGATTTGCAAAAATGTTTGTAACTTTTTTCGATTCTCAGTATTTTTCGAATCTGACAATTGCAATGGGTGTCTAGTGGTAGGTCGCTAGTGGGGTAGAGCCTATCACTTTGCTTCTCAGTGTTGTCCTCTTATTTCTGAAGAAAGATCTATTCTATATTCAGTTTTCTTAGGAATTCAGGACAGTCCCTCTATGTAGCTTGGTTGGGGTGAAAAAGGCTTATTTGTGGTTTGTTTCAAATGCTTTTGTTGCCAAGTTGCTTCGCTATCTCCTGGCTAGTTTTTGCTATGGAATCTTCTAGTGATACTACACATGATTCTTAGAGGATCGATGCACTTTCTGCCAAAGTTGATGGCTTGGAGTTGATGTTAAAGCAGATCTTAGAGCAATTGAAGCCTAGCCATGCACTTGAAAGAGTTAATGGGATAGGGAATTGGGGTGGTGATCCTGGTTCAACCGAAAGAGATGTGGTCTTGGCAGGAAGTGCAAAGTTTACAGGTGCAATAGTTGTAAGAACCACAAATGTAGTGGAAAATTGGTTGCAGAAATGGGAAAAGGCCTTTGGAATCTGTGGAATTACCAATGATTCAGAGATGATTGTTGAAGCTAACTGTCGGTTACAAGAATCGGCACAGCGACGGTGGAGGAAAGTTGGAAAAGATGGCCTTGTATTGGATTTTTGGGAGGCATTTCGACAGATGTACAAAACTGGGTGCCTCTTCATGAGAAGAATCGAGTCATGCAACAGTGGATAGGCCTCAAGCAAGGCAATTTGTCGGTTCACGAATATGCTGATTGATAATGTATTTACAGGTGTTTCATTTTATTGAAGGACTTAGGGAGAGTTTGTGGCTGGTTGTGCGAAAGGAGCAAACACATATTGTCCAGAATGCCATTCAGATGGCTATTTACTATGAAGATGGGAAGAAATCCCATGAACTAGCTGCGAAATGCCTTGGGGCAAGCAAAAATTCAAGAAGTTCAAAGGTCATTGGCAAGGGCAAGGACAAGGGCAAGCTCTAGGTGGCCAAAAGGGTAAAGGGGCTGGTGCTCCCAAAGGCAAAGGGTTGTATGGGCGGCCTAATGCCCAAGGGGGGTCAACGGTCTATGTTGTCACCTCAAGACCAAGAGAGGGCAAAAAGAGAGAATCTATGCTTTGTATGCTCGAGTGTCGACTGTGCATGAGGCTCGCCATGTGTCGACATTAGGAAAGGGTTAGGGTCAAATGGGTGCTTGAGGATTATGGATAAGAGAGCCGAGAGAGAGGCATTCCTCATCATAGTCTATGTAGCAGGTGGCTGGGAGGAGACTTAGCAGCAGTGCTCCTTTGTGTTTATGCTAGTAACTTGATATGTACTTTGAGAAGAAATCAATAGAGTGGATATGTGGTGCCTACTTTGGTTTGCTTTGGGTTGGATTTATATGCTTTGTGAGCTTACGATAAGAATGGTGTAAACCTATTAAATGTATTTAAGCTTGAAGATGCAATAGTACCTTTTCATTTTTATGTATTTTGCTTCAAGCTAGAGAACATTTGGCTCTCTGATTGTGTACTCTAGAGCATCCTTGAAATGCTTGACATCATTGCGAGTTGCACAGAGGGTTGTGATGTACATGTCACACAGTTTTTGATTGCTGCAATTCACCATTAGCTTGAGCCAATAAGTTCTCATTGCAGGTATCAGTGTTTGACTCAATTGTCCAAGGAGGAGATGGAGTGTGGGAGGGATTACGTGTGTATAAGGGAAAGATTTTCAAGCTGGATCAGCATTTAGACAGGTTTTAATAGTGTTGTTTATTTCCAGGTGGATGACCTATCACTTAACCTTTTGAGGTCACTTATCAGCTGAGATTTTATCTTGAACCAATATTTACTAAAATGCAGATTATTTGATTCAGCCAAGGCTATGGCTTTTGTGAACCTTCCTACGCGTATTGAGGTGAACTTTTGATGATTTCTGTTTTTTAAGTAATAGCTAAGAATAAGGCAGCTTGTTTTCTACTTCTATATCACTAAGTTACATCTTTGCTTTAGCTTGTTCTTGTCAACTCTTATCATCTTACAATTTTTATAAGCAGCTCTAATAGAATTTTTTTCTAATTTATGTAGGTGACACATGCAATCTTTTCAACTGTAATACTCAATGGCATGAGAGATAATGCTCACATACGGCTTACCCTTACTCGTGGGAAAAAGGTAATGCTTTTTCTATTCAATGTTTGATGCAATTCAAAATTGTAGGCTGGCTAATATGGTACAAATATGACACTTATATCATGCTGCTAATGTTCATGCACTCAATTACTGTTGAAGGTTATAAGCAGTTGCCTATAATTCGAAAAAGACAACGTTGTTTAGTACAACAACCCTAGGCCTAGTTTTTCAATCAAAACAGGTTCTTAAGGACATACTTCAAAGTTAATACTCTTTTGATCTGGGGATATCTAAAACTGTTGTGCTTGATGCGATATGACATGAAAAAGTTCAACTTGATCCGGACATATATATTATTTATGAAATATAGTCTATGATGCATTTCATCAAGGAGCTTCATTTTCACCTTTTTCTATGTTTTCTTGTGGTCAGTGCTGAATTTCTTTGTTCTAGCATGTCTCTTCAGCATATGTAGATATCTTATTTGTGTCAGCCAAAGAATGAAAGTGAATGGTTTCTGCATTCTAGTCTTATCAATGTTTATATAGATCATGACCTTTAAGCTAACTATGTTGGATATGTTTGTGCTAAAACAAGTGAAAATTTTTCCTCGATGTTCATGCAGGTCTCTTCTGGAATGAGCCCTGCGTTCAACTTATATGGTTGCACACTTTTAGGTATAACTCCAACCACAGATCATGGTATGCTTAATTGTAATTGATCTGATTAGTTTGAAATGTCATCTTTGGACATTTCAAAAGGTTCGACTTACAGGATTCATCTGAAAGAGAAGAAATATTTGCAATGAGCTGTATTGTTGTTTCCTTCTATCTGTACATTGGAGTCAAATAAATATCTTCTAAAAGGGTGCAAACTATCAACCATATCCATGCAAGTTTTTGAACTTTTCAGCAAAATTGTATATTGAATTTTGTCGAGGATTCCAAGCTAATTCAATGAGGTTCTCTTACAAAATCGTTTTCTCAAGAAAGTAATAAGTTGCATGACCATTTTGATGTCATAGAATGGCATGAGTTACATTCAATTGCCATTCAATTGCTACTCCATGTGTGCAGGCCTAATTCAATAGAATCTGGTGAAACACTTCGCATAAATCTGACTACCTTCAACATTGATTAAAGTCGACAATCGTCTGCTGTCTTTAAAATTCTCCTCAATGTTGTCTTTTTTCAGCCGAATACTTCATTGGAGCAATGAAACACATAAAGCATATGTATAAACCTTCAATACTTATTATATCAAAGACATTGTCCAAGTGAAAAATGGCACTTACCTCCACTTTTTTTTTTTTTTTTTTTGTCTTGTAGGCTGCCTTTCTCCTATTTTGCTTATACTTTATGAAGCATTTGGAATTGCTACAAAGCACAACAATTTGTTTGAGCATTATCATACCTATGTTATTGAATCTGAATCTGGAACATGCTTCGAGGCATGTATATTGCTATTGCCATGTGATATCATTTTCATGTTGCTATTAGTATCAAAATCTGAAATCTTACATGGTTAACGATTATTTCGTTACATTGAGAAAGTCTAAATCCTAAAAGGTAACAATTCTCAATATGTTAAAAACCCCTATTTTTCTTATTGAGAGTTGAGGCATGGGCATTTAGTAATCAAAACACTTTTATGTGAACTGTTACATATCCTGGACTATCGATCGATTACTGAATCTTGAAGCTCATTTTTTATCCACTTATGATTTTTTTAGCCATCACCATCAATACTTTCCAAAGATTTTCAGTGAAACAAAATGTATTATCTCACATGTATATCTGGAATGCTCCTAATAAAAAGGGGAGTATTCTGTAAGCATTCTAGAATGCTATGCAACTATGTATTTGGTTATGATTTCGAATCTATTTTGGTAGGACTCTATTACTGAATTACAATAAAGTACAAAATGCCATAGGGGTTGTTGATTTGTTTAGCGTATTTTCATTCAACTAGTTCTGGTTGGTTTTCAGTTGTTCCTGAGTGGAAGCCACCAGTCTACAACAACAGTACTGGCATTCGACTAATCACAGCTTCAACTCGCAGGAATTCACCTAATGTATATTCTGACAATTTGTCTTGAATGCATGATTCACCTACAATGATGTTCAAGTTTTAAGAAAATCCGAAATTAGAAGTGCGTGATGAGGATGAATAGCTAAAGTGATGTAATGTTTATTAAGCTAGAATGATTCTTTGATGTCATGGCCTCTTTGGAAGTTACGTAGTGATCAGGTTATTTAGGGTGAACATTTCCTACAACCTTAAGGCAGGTTATCCATATGATATTTTGCGATCACCTAGATGGCCCAGAATTTTGCTTAATGTACTGCTGAAGTATACTGTTGAAACTCTACTCTATTATTCTCATCATGTTTTTTGCGTAGGCTTTATAGTATGGCAATGTTTTGAATCTTCAATGAAAATGAATATTTTCATTCCTGCAATTCAGGTTTGAATCTATATTTATCTGGTTTTAATATTTGACCTAGTTTTTAAGCCTCAATGTACAAGCTTCAAGTAAAATATTCTAAGTTGAAGCAGTCTGTTATGTGACAGTGTTTGGACTCCAAGATCCACCACAACAATCTGATCAACAACATCCTAGCAAAGGTCATGTGAAACATCCTTTGTGACAAGTTGATATGCGAGCAATCTGTAAAGCCTTTTGTAAAAATCTTGTTGTATCTGTTTATCTAGTCAGAATCAAGCTTCTTTGAACTCACATATAATCATTTAAAATTTCCTATTCACCTATTATGCCCATGATGAACAAATTCACAACATAACATAAGGAACACTTGAAAGTAGCAATAAGTGTTAATGAATTGATGATTCTACAACAAAGAAAGCACAGAACCATTAATGCTAAATACATTACAACACACGCATACAAAGGAGCCATCATCCACAGGTAGCAATGCTCTCCCATGAAGCACTTGGAAAATCCAAAAATAAAGTCAACAAATAGTTCCAATAAGGTACCTATACGATCCACACCTTGAATATAAAACTGCTCACTTGATTGGTGCCTTGACCTAGTGTGTAAATGGCCAAATTGGACCCTACTTGTAAGTCCAACCATTACCAAGGGTTTGGATAGTAAATTATTATGCCCCAAGTGACTATCCACCAAAATGTCCTTGAATCTCTTGTTTTAACAAAGAACATTGCCATGTGTTTAAAATATGGCAATCTACATTGTAGTTGGAGGTGTTTGATACTTAAGTGTAACATCCTTGGAACTCTCGCACTAACAAATAAAATTGTGCTAACCATATCTAAAGTTGGAAAATCTGGTATGTAATTAAATTTGTTTAAGAAACATAAAGACCATAAATAGTGGTGATGATGTTCGCCATCATATTGTGATTGGCATCCTCATCCTCAACTTCTCAAGTAGCATTTAACCGTTGCACACAATTGTGGCTCACAATGATTAGGCCTCTTACAACGGGATTCAAGTTTTGACCAATTATATCATTGGACACTAATATCTGAAGTCATTCTTTGGAGAGATTCTTGTCCACCTAGTGTTGAAAGATTTTGTTTTTGGATCTTTACATTCTTTGTTTTGTGGAGGGTCCTTCACCTTGTGAGCTTCCATCTACAAGCAAGGTCAGGATGAGCGAGGATGACACATTGAGAGAGAGTCATATATATAGGGTTTAGGGTTTAGCATCTATTTTCTACATCTCTGATCGGGATATGTGCTTCACGGAATTCTTCAAGATGAGGGTCCATGCATTCTTTAGTATCCTTGTGCTTTCATATATGGGTTTTTCTATAGTCGATATTGATGCTACACTCTTGGGATTTATGGATTTCCTGGACCCCATTATCCTGGATACTAGTATACATTCTTGCGCATTGGAGATACCGTTGTTTGTTGCGCAAGTGTCCATTCTAGTTGCCGTTTGTCAAGGTGACCTACCTATGATGCATGTTTTTTGGCATTCTTGGTTGTTGTATGATCTACTTTTGCTTCAAGTCCCATGCAATTCTTTTAGTGCAATTTAGTGTTCTAGTGTTGTTTCATCCATAACGCAAGAGGTCTAACATAGGTTCTAAAATTGGTATGATGATGTTGGGGGATTACTCATCTAGCAGTGTACAATAACTATTCCATGAGTCACCTTTTAAGTTTGCAAATTTCAAATATTTCATCCTTGTATGGGGAAAAACTGACTACTCTTTTTATTTGTGCAGATTGAGGGTAACCTTGCAGGCGCAGATGATGCAATCATGCTTGATTGTGATGGTTTTGTTTCGGAAACAAATGCTACGAATCTTGTAAGATAAATAATTTTAGTTTCTAAGTCTATAGTCGTAGTTTGCTGATTTACCAATGTGTGGCAAACTTCTCTTTTCTCCTAATTACATTATAGTCTGTTGTACCTCTTAATCTAAGCTCAACAAGTGGTGATTATTTGAAAAACTCTTGGGTCTATGAAAAACATGTTCAAAACCCAAATAAGAAAATCATTTTCTCGAGTGGTATATGTACAAGGAAATCCTTTTTGGACACCATAGCCTAGTAATAAATAAGTTTCTCATAGGAACAAAAGAACACTATTCCAAAAATATTTTTGGTGTTCACACTATTAAACCAGTTGATGAACCTGAATGCACATCACATCTTTAATAGTTGTTCTCCAATGTGTGCTGGTAATAGTCTCCTTTCCTCTCCTCAAGGTTTGGTTTGACTCCACTCAGCCACACAAGAAGTGCATACAAGCGAAAAAAAAACCTTTGGTACTTGCACAAAAAATTGTACAAAGAATCATGCTTTTCTTAATCCACCTTCAACATACTGCTTTACTAGCTCTACAATAGTAATTTTTCTTGATCTTGGATACTATGAGGCTTCAATTTTTGAGGAACAGAGGAGAAAAATTACTTGTGTATTATATAGACCGCTTGACAAAATCATTAACGCTATATTGTTGATCGAATCTCCTTAGCCCGATGACCATTGCTCCAGTGTTTCCCACACGATAGACGCACCATGTAGCTACAATTACCAAAATCAAGCATACACTAGTGAAAGCCCTATGAGTATACTTATATCCTCCAAGGCCCATGCACTACTAGTAGTGCATTGTGACACCTCACTGGACACATCAACAGCCTAACTGGGCCACCTCATCCACTTCTCCTATGAGTCACTGTTAGATAGACCCATACAAATCCACCATCTTGAGTTTTAGGCCTCCAACAATTAATTATGACTTTAATTCCATGAGGGCCCCAACCCCTCATAATCATAATTAATTTACGGGTTGAAGCAGGCCTACTAACCTCCTTAGGGATAATAATCCGAGATCAGTCAAAACGTGGGCATGATAGGAAGGGTCATGCATCCTTGGTTAGTCTTGAGAATTTCTATTTCCAGAACTATATTTGGGATGCATTGAGTAAGAGTAGGTTGTTTGACATTTTTCCTTGAGGAGATGTTCTAGAGCATACATTGAGAATGATACACTATTTGAGGATGAGTCTAATATCCCTTTCCATGATCGACATCATGATCAGAGACAACGTTTAACCATACGCACGAGAGTTGTTCAGAGACCTTGGAGACAATGATCTTCTCCATCATCTTCATAATCATCCACAGTATCAGGAGCATCTATCATGTCCTACTTTAGTAGAGTTCCAACTCTATTAGGAATTGTTATTTGATTTTGTATATATACAGCTCATGACTCTGACTAGTATATCATTTTATCATTATGTCCTTTATGATACTTGCTCATTTATGTAGAGATATTTTCCAATTTTCACTTAGATTTCATTGAGTTTCTATCAGAACTCGCTTACATGTTTTCAAAGACTAGTTTCTTGTGAGTCTTTGTTTTTTGGAGACATATTTTTCCATGCTCCTACATAAACTATAATAGTTGGCATGTACTATTTGGTCTTATAGGCTTTTTAGAATCCAAGGATCAATAAAGATTTCTCTTTCTCTCTCTCTCTCTCTCACAGCTGCCATGGCTCCACGACACCCAACCCCCTCCCCCCCTTGCCCTGCCACGCTGCCACTGCTAGGTGATGTGGCAGTGCTACTTGCCATGCAGGCAACACTGCGTGCTGATGTGGCAACTCTGCCTGTTGATCCTACCCTCCCCCCTCATTCTACTCCTTTTGCTACTGCTCCTCTCCCCCCTATTGGGCTCCTTCCCATTCCTATCACCTCTGCTTCTGCTGCCAGCTCCTCTTCCATTAAAGACGCACCACCTATAGCAAATATCCCATACACTCCTAAATTAACAGAACTTTTCAGATTGATCAGATTCACGCAGATTTCTAGATTTTGAAGCAAGAAATCTGACAGCTGAAGGGAGTAGTAACCTCTCTGATCAATGAAAAGAACTTGTTGCAGTCAAAAGTTGCATCACTTGAGCAATCCATTGGAGCCAAACAGGTTGCAGTTTTGGAATCCACTAGCATGCTGATATGGGAATTGGAACACAAGATTGAGAAGCGGAAAGAAGAGGCCCTTTCTTGGGCATCCATATTGAAGAAAGGTACCAAACCAAGCGCTCCCATATCCTCAATCATTTCAGCCACCATTTTGGAAAAAAAATCCCGAGACCAAAAAGCCCACAACATTAGGGTTTGTGATCCCAGATACATAGGATGCCATGGCTGAAGCCAAGTGCTTCCCACACTGATTATATGTTTTACTTCCTTGGACAGTCACAGAGAGGCTTTGGTGCAAAGCTAAGCTATGTGGTACCACTATCTAAATGGATGACAACCTCACATATATCTAGGTCTACTGTATCCCTTGTACTCCACCACCTCTCCTAGATGACCTCTGCATATGGGCTGACTATGCTGCTAGCCTATACACCATACCCACTGACTCACCCATCTCCATCTCACCCATCTCCTAACCCATGCCGACCTACTTGCTCCCACACTAGCCACTCTCGTTTACTGTTGTTTTGTGGACTTCAAGAAAGCCTTTGATTCTGTCCCACGCTCCTTGCTCATTCAAAGACTTTGTGACCTTGGCTTCTCCACTGACATCATTCTAGCTGTGATGGCTCTTTATGACAAAGTCTTGGGTTGTTTCCGACATGGCAGTGGTATTTGTGAGCACATTTGGAGCACCATTGGAGTGAAGCAAGGTTGTTCTCTTTCACCGGTTCTTTTTGGATTATATATCGACGAGCTAGAGAGAGTCATCTCACAGTGCGGCAGTTCTAGTTGCAGACTTGGCTATATTTTGATCGCCATTTTTCTTTATGTTGATGATGTGGTACTAGTCTCCTCGACCAAAGAGGGGTTACAGAGGCAATTGGATTGCTTACAAGCATTTTGTACCCGATGGGGCTTGGGAGTGAACGGTGAGAAGACCAAGGTTATGGTCTTCAACACTTCTAGAGCTTTCATGCAGCTTTAGGAGCTCACTCTTGATGGGCAGATCCTATAGGTAGTCTCTTCAAACACGTACTTGGGGATACTTTTCTCTGGTCCTACATTCAGCATGCGGCAAGAGTTACGAATAGAGCCACAGCTGATCTAGAGCTAAGCTATGAAAGCATCACATAAGCAAGACTTAACCCTAGAAAGCAGGAAAGAGAGAGATTAAGGAGGCTAAAGAGAGAGATCAATATCATCAGCTGAATGACAAATGACACAGTTTCCCTACTTATAGCCAAGAGGAAGCCCTAAAAGGAAGCTTCCAGTGGCTAGGGCCCAACTGGGAGGGATAATAGTGCGCCCTCCAAGAAGGCCCCCACTCTCCAGTAATATGTCCAAATGGCCTAATAATGAATAATAAGGCCAAAGGCCAACCATATAGTCTGAATGTCACTAATGAATAAAAAAGGGCCCAAGGCCTGCTTATGCATCAAGTAAAGTGATTGTAAATGTAAATGGACGCGGCGAATGTAATGAGCCGAGTCCATAACTCTCCCCGACACAAAAAAAAGACCCAACTGCCAAAAAGATAACCGGATCAAGTAGCAGCAAGCCCTGGTGCATCAACAACTAGAGGAACATTTGATGTAGAGGAATCAACAAGTGCAGCAAGAGCACGAGCCTGATCCGCAAGTAATGGTGTATGATAAAAGACATCAATAGGCTCCCATGTGGCCTCCTCAATAGGACAACCATCCCACTGGACTAAAAACTGAATCTGCCGGCGGCGTCGACTATGGTATAGACGGACCTGTAATATAGCAGTAGGTAAAAATGGAAATAACTCTGGAGCAGTAGGAAACTCAGCATCACAAGGAGCGTCATCCTCAATAGCAGCACGTAATAAACTGACATGGAATACATCACAGGCGCGTGTGGAAGCAGGAAGCTATAAGCGATATGTAACTGGACTAAGAACCTCCACAATGCGATAAGGCCCATAATAACGTGGTGCAAGCTTCTCAGTAGAAGCATGGCCCTGGACAAAATGATGACGTGCAAACCGTAAGCGTAGATAAACCATATCTCCAAGCTGAAACTCAACATGGCGGCGGTGACGATCAACTGAGGTCTGATAACGCTGCTGAACATGCTGTAAATGAGAACTGGCCTGGGTAATAAGCTCTCGAGTTCCTGATAGAAAAGATGCAAGTGTAACAGGTGTATCCTCAGGAGGAAGAGGAATGCCAGGTAAAAGAGGTGCATAGCCATGAGATAATAAAACTGGTGAGACACCTGTGCTGGTACTAACAGAGCTATTATAGCTATACTCTGCTAAACATAAATGCTGATCCCAATCCTTCCCTGAAGGAGTAACAAAATGGCGTAAATAATCCTTAAGGATCCTGTTAAGGACCTCAGACTATCCATCAGAAGTAGAATGATAAGCAGAACCCATAAAAAGCTGAACATCCAAAATAGGCATAAGCTCTGTCCAGAATATAGATGTAAACTTACTATCCCGATCAGAAAGGATAGTACGAGGAAATCCATGCAGGCGGAAAATCTCTGACAGGAACAAATGTGCACACTGCTCTGCTGTGATAGTACTGCGAACTGGGATAAAATGTGCCTGTTTCGAGAACCTGTCAACCAACACCATACATGAATCGTGACCACGCTGGGTATAGGGAAGGCCAAGGATAAAGTCCATAGATATATCAGTCCACTGGCGATGAGGAATAGGCCAACTCTGGAGCAAACCAGCAGATTTAGCACGATAGTACTTATTACGAAGACAAAAAGGGCAGGTACGAATAAGTACAGCAAGCTCAGATCGAAGAGAGGGCCAATAGAAATGGTCTTTGAGACGAGCATAAGACTTCTGAAAACCAAAGTGACCCCCAACAGGAGAGGAATGAGCATCCGACAACAACTGGGAATGGATACCCAAAGAACTAGGGATACAAAGAGAATCATAATGATAAAGACGATTGTCAATAATGGAGTAAACCTGATGAGGACTGGACGAAACAGGTGGGGCAGAACTATAAACATCACGAAAATCAGAACATGTAAGGTATGCTGCAGGTAGGGCATCAAACCATGGAGGAATAGTAGAAACGGTTATGAAAAGACAAAAGCATACTGATGTAATAAGTCAAAAATCACCTGAGGAACAGCTGCTGGTGTGGAAACTGGAGGAACTGGTACAGCCCGCTGAACACATAATAAGGCAGCACAATGAGCCTTCGGCAGGCTGCGAATAAATTGCTTCCCAGTAATCAACTGGAATTCTCCCTGAGAATCAATGCCAACAAGTGAGTGTGTAACTGCATCATGTACAAATGTCAATGTCTGCTGTGTCAAGTCCAGTGTAACGGCTCCAAGAGATGCAAACCAATCAGCACCAAGGATAAGATCATAACGCTCCATAGGGATAATGTAAAGATCTGCCTGTCCAGAGAAATCTCCAATGGGGTATGGTAAACGCTGAAACATCTGAGAACTAGGAAAAGAATGAGAACTGGCAACCTCAACTGTGAGAGGCTGGGAAGCAGGAACAGGTGAAGCACGGATCCGACTAGTGATATAACTGCTAATAAAAGAATGAGTGCTACCAGTATCAACTAAAGCAATATACTCACGACCTGTAATACGCACACGTAGCCGAATGGAGCGAGGACCAGGACGCCCTGTCCAAGTAGCATAGGCAAGCTGAGCATGGCAAGTAGCAGGAAGTAAATCAGGGGAAGGCTTAGAGGATAAGTCAGGCTCATCAGAAATATGAATGTAGATATCGGAATCATCTGGAGTAGTGCCCTCATGGTAAAAAACAGCAGTAGTAGTAGGGAGAGGCTGGCGGCAATCACGGGCAAGATGGTCAGGACTCTTATAACGAAAGCAAAGACGCTTCTGCTGAAGATCAGCGAACTCTGCAGACGTGTAACGTCGGAGAAAAGCAGGTCGAGGAGTCGGAGGACGAGGAGGCGAAGGGGCAATGGAGAGAGCTAGAACAGAAGGGGCCGGTGTAGGGGTGAACGTAGCGGGAAAAGATGAAGCAGAAGGACGGGGTCGGGAGAAGCGGGAAGGAAGGGTGTCAGAGTACTTATGCTGTAAAGTACTGGCAAGAGACATCGCCTCAACAAGTGTGGTAGGACGGAAGGAAGAAACATCATAACGTAAAGCACCACGAAGCCCAGCAATGTAACGAGAAATAAGCTCAGTGGGCTGTAGATCTGTGAAAAGATAAGAAAGCTCCACAAACTGATCTGTATAAGAAGCAAGATCACTGGTCTGAGTGAGACTACGGAATGTATCACGTTGGCAGTCAAGCCACTGAGGATCAATCATAGCATGGCGGAGGTCACGGCGAAAAATATGCCATACATGGAGCCCTTCCCGATCAGGATCAACCCTATAAACTCGCCACCACGTGGCGGCACGTCCATCTAAATGTAAAGCAGCCAACTGGATCTTCTGAGGATCAGTCTTGGGGTAAATCTAAAAATATGTGTCAAGCTTAGCAAACCAATTCTCTAATAAGTTCCCGTCGGAGGAACCGGAATAGGTAGCAGGCTGTACCCTATCACGAAAGTCTCGAGCAAAGTGTGGCTCAGGAAGGGGGGGACGAGGAAAGAAACCAGGAGGTGGGTTAGATGGAATGAACGGTCCACCACCAGGCTGACTAGCAGAAGAAGATGGAAATCCAAATGGAGGGGGAGTCCCAAATGTAGGAAAAACAGGAGCTTTACCAGGACCATGAGGCTGTAAACAATCAATCTGTGACTGCATAGTAGCAAAGCCGGTCATAACTGAATCGAAGCGAAGAACGAGGCCAGAAAGGGTCTCATCCATGCGACGAAACTGATCGGATAAGGTTTCCTGCGTAGTCTCACTCGGGGTAGGTGAATGTGCCATAATGATAGTGGAAGGAATAGACGAAAACTTGAGGGAGCGGACTCTTGTCGTCACCCCAAATTAGCCTATTACAACCAATATTATCACAACTGAAAAAAAAAAAGGCAGCAATGAACAATGGAGAAGTTGTAAAAATGCGTTGGACAGCCAGGGATAAAATGTGAATTTGAAAGATTAAACGGAGTCAGAATTCCTGAAAATGTGGTGGAGAATGAGCGCGCGACAGCCTTTTGATAAGCTGTAAAAGATGGCTGGAAATGGAGAAAAAAAAATAGGCAAAAGTGACAAGTTGGGAGTGCTGAGGCAGCGATTTACATGTTGAATTTTAGCTGTTTGGAATAGCAAATGATGTCGGAATTGGATAGTTTTTGGATGAGGATGGGCGCTGGACAGTCAGGGAACTAACTGTGGAAGATGGCTGCAAACTGGAAAAATATCAGACGAAAGTGACAGGTCGGAAGGCAGGGACAGCGATGGAAAGGAAGAGGAGGAGCGCTGGGCAGCAAAGAAAAGAGGGGACAAAACAGGGGGAGCGCTGGGCAGGAAGGAGTGGAAGGAGCAGCGATGGAACAAGGCTGTCAAAACGGCAATGGAGCTGTAGGAACAGCGATGGAGGAGCAAGGCAAGACAGCAAAGAAAAAATTCTAGATTGTGCTCAGAAAAGTGCTCTGATACCAAGTTACGAATAGAGCCACAGCTGATCTAGAGCTAAGCTATGAAAGCATCACATAAGCAAGACTTAACCCTAGAAAGCAGGAAAGAGAGAGATTAAGGAGGCTAAAGAGAGAGATCAATATCATCAGCTGAATGACAAATGACACAGTTTCTCTACTTATAGCCAAGAGGAAGCCCTAAAAGGAAGCTTCCAGTGGCTAGGGCCCAACTGGGAGGGATAATAGTGCGCCCTCCAAGAAGGCCCCCACTCTCCAGTAATATGTCCAAATGGCCTAATAATGAATAATAAGGCCAAAGGCCAACCATATAGTCTGAATGTCACTAATGAATAAAAAAGGGCCCAAGGCCTGCTTATGCATCAAGTAAAGTAACTGTAAATGTAAATGGACGCGGCGAATGTAATGAGCCGAGTCCATAACTACAGGTAACTACCCCTCAACTTGGGAAGGGACATGCCTCCCTTTTTTAGCTAGGGTGGTTTTGCTTCAGGTAGTCCACTCGGGATGCTCGAGTAAGTGTAGTCTTTTTGATACCATTGTCACCCCCATAGCCTTGTATGCAGCAGAGACATGGTGTTCTGGTCTTTCCTCCTCTTCCATCTTCAGCGCCATCTGTAGTGCCGAGAGCATCAATCCCTTATTTAAATTGTGTTGGGGTGGGACAAAACAACATTTGAGGATGTAAAAATTATTTCAAAAATGCACTTTTATGTCCTTCATTGTTCACCATCACCTTCAACAGAGTATTCTAGATAATGTTGAAGGACCGAAAGTTCTCTGTCGTGTTATGGAGTACCAGCTGTCTTAAGCTTCTATACAGCCAGTATGCACCTCTTTATTTGCCAGATGCATCTGGAGAGTTCTTTAAAAGCTAGTGCTATTTGTGCAGTAACTTTTTTTTTTAATATTAATAGTAAGAGTCGCTGTAAACAATACATCTTTTTATTGATTCTGTCAGAAATTGCCCAAACTGAAATAGGATATTGAGGATCCAGATGCAGGACTTTGTTATGTTTCCTACAATATGTTGGTTTTCAGTTAAAATTTCAACGCATTCTCTATTCAATTTACTGCACTGTTTAGGGTCCATTATAAACTCGATTGGGCATCGAAGTTTGTTTCTTCCAGGCATTGTTCTAGACTGAATATGGATGCACAAAGCAGTTTGAACCTGAGTATGCTGAGTGTGGCTGGAAATGGGGATTTGTGGGCTGTTATAAAAAGATTTACAGTTTTTTATGACTGTGTTCTGGCTGCGTTCCGGAACGGGAGGTCTGGAACACAGTTCCGAAGCAACTTAGATCCATCCACGCAAAGAAGCCCTAAAAAGTGTGCAAATTTCGCCACAGGAGCTGCAAAAAATCTGGCCAGAGATCATGCAAAAGATCGGGAGCCAGAGAACCTGCAAAAGATTCTGCAAATCGGGCCAGAAAATCTGCAAATTGAGCCTGAAAATGTTTGCAGCACAGAAGCCTTGAGAAAGTCTCTGCAAATCAGGCTAGAGAAGCCGTGAAAAACTCTGAACAAGAACGCTCTGAAAACATTTTAAATTGAATTTTCCCGTGTGTCAGATGTATGGACCACAGTACATTCCATACCAGAATGGTACAAAATGACACTTTTCCATAGCATATTCCTCAACCTCAAGTAAGATGACTTTTTAACTCAAATTTGAAACAACAATTTTGGCCATTTGTAGGCCAGCATGTATTGAAGTGAAGTAATCGAAACTTTCATATCAAACTCAAAGTAAAACTCTTATTGTAGTTTCCTTGCATGTCCTCGTTTTTGTGATTGAACAAATAAAGAACCCCTGACCTCAAGACGAGGAAAGGAGCTCATCACCAGCATGCCACTTATTGCGATTAAAAATGCAGGCTTTCCTTGTGTTCTAGGACAAGACTTGTGCTAACTCTATCGTTGAATATTCAATACAATCTTTTTTTGTTAAGGAGAACCATGACATGTGCCCTAGTTCTGTATTACGCAATCAATTTTCTCTTACAATCTTGCTTGTTTTGCAGCAAACCACCATGTTCAAGCTCCTTTGAGTTGGTTTTCAACATTTAATGAGTCTCATATTTATTAATGAAATAGAGAAGTAGCTTCTGTATTACCAGAAACCACTTTTAGTAGGCCTTCCCTGTCTTGTGGTTGGGACATATTTTCTCACCACTGTATGGAGAGTAGCTAATAAAAGCCCGAATTCTTCCTTTCCACTTGGTTCTGTTGGTTCCATGTATGCTAGAAAATGTATCAGGTCAAGTACAATGCATTATTCAATTGAATAAATCAGTGCCAAAACCCATTCATCAAAAATAACCAGCACCTTCTTGACTGTCTTCAGTGCTTAAATGTGCACAACATTCATTTAACTGTCAAGAAGTGTTGCTCTCAATATCATGCATGTGCAAGAGCAGTTTTTTTCAGAAAAGCAAGTAATAATATTCTAAAGGATCAACCTGATAAGTAAAATTCCTCATTACCTACACGTGTTCTTTTGAATCTGGATTCCACCAAAACGTATCACTATTAAAAACCTAAAGAATACAATTCATTAGTTATGAGGTCAATGCTTCTTGTGTTGCATGAACATGATGTGAATTTTCCAAATACCTTCAAAATTTGCTATTATCATAAAATTTTGGTGCTTGTATTAATTTGATCATTCATTCATGGTATTTATTGAACTTTTTATATTTTACAATATGGGAGGTTAAGTTTTCTGAATTGGAAAAGAGCTGCCTCTTCTTGGACAAGCTATCTGACTTCACTCAACCTGAATATACAGTTTATGGTTAAGAAAGGTCGTGTGCTGACTCCACATGCTGACTATTGCCTACCTGGAATAACACGTGCTACGGTAAACTCAGTTTCCTGTTACCTTTGCTTGCTATTTTATTTTTTTCTCTTAGTTGGATTGGTGCTTCATCAACTGAAAATCTTTAACCAACCTATCCACACCATACCAACAGTCATTCTTGTTCAACGTAAGTCATGAGAAACTAATGAGTTCGATTGAGTCTTCAAATAAATTGGTGTTATTGCTCGTTACGAATTCGATCAAAGATATTGATAGCATCAGACAACAAAATCATTCACATAGCATTCTCCAACTAAGAAAACCATATGAATATCAATAGTCACCAATAGCTCAAGCAGATCTCCAGCTAAGATCTCAAAAAATGTACTTCCTTACAAGAAGCTCAAGACTCAAAAATCAGAACTGCCAATTGACTAGCCTTACTGGGCTATATATATAACTACTAGAGCTACTTTGGTACCGTTGTATTGTCGTCTTCTTTCTTGAGTTATAAATTTCGTGCTACTCGTGTCAGTCCAAAAGCCGAATCCCCTACAACCACAAAAACATGCTTTTAGTACAATGAAGCTAATGCATGATTTATATACAATCACGAGAATTAGTAAGAAAAGAAGATATGGTAATAAGAACATTCTTAGGAGGTGGTGGAATACCTGGTAATTTCAGAGAACACGTAGTAGCCAAGAGAAACAGAGACGCACATGTGCTAGTACTAACCAAAGTATTATAACTATATTTTTCCAAACACAAGTGCTGATCCCAATCGCGACTAGAATGTGATACCAAGTTACATTGGTCGTGTACGCTGGACACGACCCTGACTGTGGTATCTGACCTCCTGTGTTCTCTAGGGTTCGGCACTAATTACGTGCTCGTAACACTAGTGCTGTTGGTTTAGGCGCTCTTCTTCGTCAATCCGAGTGTGTTATTGCTTATGAGTCTCGTCGTTTGCGCTCTTATGAGCAACGTTACTCTGTACATGAAAAAGAGCTACTTGCTGTTATCCATGCTCTTAAGAAGTGGCGCCATTATTTGTATCGTGTTCCCTTGATATTATTATTGATCATCAGTCTCTCCGTTATCTTTTTTCTCAGTGTGATCTTAGTGATCGTCTGTATTGTTGGTTACAATTTTTGCAGTCTTTTTATTTTGATATTTTGTATCGTCTTGGCAAGGCAAACACGGCAGCTGATGCTTTATCTCGTCTTCCTGTATTGTTACATAGTATTGTTGCTTCAGTTCCTTCTTGGTTTGATGATTTACCAGCCGCATATTTGTCTTGTTCTGACTTTTCTGATGTTTATCGTTCTTGTCCCCTTTCGTCCTCTCAGAAATTTCAAGGTTTATACTATTGTTGATGATCGTTTATACCACTATGGTGCTTTACGTATTCCCAGTTCTCTTTCCATTCGTCCTCAGTTGTTGTCTGATGCTCATGCTTCCCCTATTGGTGGCCATTTTGGTTTTCAGAAGTCTTATGCACGTCTTGAGGACAATTTCTATTGGCCATCCATGAAGTCTGAGCTAGCCCATCTTGTTCGTGATTGTGCCCGTAGTAAATATTCCCATGCTAAGTTCGTTGGTTTGCTCCAGAGTTGGCCCATTCCTCATCGCCAGTGGACAGATATTTCTATGGACTTTATCCTTGGTCTTCCTCATACCCGCCATGGTCATGACTCTTGTATGGTGGTGGTAGATCGGTTCTCAAAACAGGCACACTTTATACTGGTCCGCAGTACTATTACAGCTGAGCAGTGCGCATGTCTTTTTCTATCAGAGATTTTTCGCCTGCATGGTATGCCACGTACTATCCTATCTGATTGGGGGAGTAAGTTTACATCTACATTCTGGACAAAGCTTATGCGTATTTTGGATGTATAGCTTCTGATGGGTACTGCTTCTCATTCTACTACTGATGGGCAGACTGAGGCCCTTAATCGGATCCTTGAGGATTATCTTCGACATTTTGTTTCTCCTTCAGGGAAGGATTGGGATCAACATTTATGTTTGGCAGAGTATAGCTATAATAGCTCTGTTAGTACTAGCACTGGAGTTTCACCTTTCTTATTGGCTCATGGGTATGCTCCACTTTTGGAAGGGGTGCCTCTTCCTCCTGATGATACACCAGTTACCATTGCCCCTTTTTTATCCGGTGCTCGCAAGCTTATTGCTAGGGCTACTACTCACTTACAGCATGTTCAGCAGCGCTATGAAACTTCTGTTTCAGGTTGGTGATATGGTTTACCTCTGGTTATGCTTTGCACGTCATCACTTTGTTTAGGGTCACGCTTCTATTGAGAAGCTTGCACCACGCTATTATGGGCCTTACTGTATCTTGGATCGCCTCAGCCTGGTTACATACCGGTTAGAGTTGCTTGATTCTACACGAGCCTGTGATATATTTCATGTTAGCCTTTTACGAGTTGCCATTGAGGATGATGCTCCTCACGATCTCACATTTCCTACAGAGCCGGAGTTCCCTTTTTTGCCAGTTGCCATCCATCATCAGGTTCGCCTTCAGCATAGTCGACGTCGCAGGCAGGTTCAGTTTTTGGTACAGTGGGATAGTCGTCCTCTTGAGGAGGCCACTTGGGAGCCTATTGATGTCTTTTATCGTACACCATTATTCCTTTATTCAGTTTATGATGATTGCTCCTCTTTAGCCTCCTTAAGCATTCTCTCTTCTTGCTTTCTAGCTGAAGTCCTGCTTTCTAGCATAGCTAGTGAATCTTTGCTTGTAACTGTATGCCAAAAGCATAACGACCAATAACTTCAACAAGTAGAAGATAAACTTTTCGTTATACTCTAAAAGTGTACATGTTTGTTTGAGTTGTTGATAGAGGTCCAGAACCAAGCTGGATTGACCATAGCAGAATATATCGCCACTTTAGACTCAGCCCAAGTAGTACAAGCATCAAGAAGAAAAGCCATTGTTGAAAGAAAAGAGAATCAGAAAAAGAAAGTGTCTAGGGTAATAAAGGGTGCGGGATAGGGTAGAAAAGAAAGTGGAGATGGGCAACAAGGCTACAAGGCAACATAGGCAGGTCAAGAACACAGGCATGCAGGGCAGATTGTAAGAGGACATAGGTAGTTGGGGGTAGGCAGGCAAGACGAATGGGCATTAAGCGCTAGAGGGCCACGTAGGGACAATGTTGACAAGAAGAGAAGTCAGCAGGGGCAGCTCTGATAGGAAGAAAACAGGGGCAGGAGGAGAGCAGGGGGCACGGGGGCAACGATTCAGGGAGATGTGAGTAGGAAGGGCAGCACGAGAGTGAGAGGGAGAGCGATGGATTAGGGGGAGCAATGGCTGAAGGAGTAGCAGTTATCCAAGGAGAGGCAGGGGCAGCAGTCTGAAAGAAGAGAGGGCAGCAATGAATCAAGCAATAAGAGGGCACTGGAAGCAGCGATCATAGCAAGGAGCGATGATAGGGAGGAGCAACGATCATCCCTCTTACACAGCACAAAAGAGAGAGCGGAAGAGAAATGGTGGAAAGAGATTTGGAGATGGAGGAAGAGAGCTAAAAGAGATGGCCGATTGTAGTCCCCTCAAATGAAGATCTTGCAACCTGCAAATAAAACATCACAACAAGAAATTTGAAGATCCAAAAACTTGAAAAAAAAAATAATAATACTTCCCAATTGCTCGGGAAAATGCTCTGATACCATGTTACGAATTCAATCACAAATATTGATAGCATAAGACAACAAAATCATTTACGTGGCATTCTTTAACTAAGAAAATTGTTTGAATATCAATGGTCACCGAAAGCTCAGGCAGATCTCCAGTATAACTCCCTACAAATCTCCAGTATGACTAGCCTTAGTGGCTATATAGTGGACAAACCCTACCTCCCTTGATATTGAATTGGAGGGAAGGTGAAATTCAAAAATCATGGCCAAAATAGAAAACCATGTGAAATAGTGTTTCTAGGCCTGTCACATGTAATATAAAAATGCATGTCCACAAATAATGGTCTAAAGTAGAGAATTATGGACTATAGTATTGTCCATAACACTCTTTAGTTGCTAAGGTTTTAGTAACTTGGGGCCATGTTTGCTGGTCCCCAAAACTCTTGACAAAGAACCCCCAAAAGAGCTATGGACTTGCTATGGAAGACAATTTGTTAGTCTAATCAGTAACTTGAAATATATGACTTCTAAAGAATAAGGACAAGGGGAGATTGTCAAAGTTAGTGAACTGATGCTACTAAGAGTATTGAGAAGGGAATCGCCTAGGAAGGCAAGGTCAAATGCTAATACTTTTGTAAGAATGAATAAAAAGTTTGATAGCCAACTTAGAATTTTTCTATAAGTACGTACTCGCTTTTGTTGTCAATTCTTTTAACTTGCTATTGTCAAAAAGTTATTTCAAGCAGTCCCTGAAGTAGATTTTATTGTGAAGTGTCATGATAGGAGGTTTTCAAACTCCATATAGTTTTTAAAACAACTCTCTATGCATATGGGAGTTCAAAATTGGCAGCTTGAAATTACTCAAAATCCCAATGTTATGCAAAAATCCAAATCCATGCACAATTGTAGATATTGTACGTTGAACTAAAAGTTATGGACAAATAAGTGGCTCAATAATATATGACCAAAATCTTAGCACAAAACCCTGCACGACAGTCAAATATGAAGATTCATGATAAGAGATTCCCAAATCTTGTCTAGACTTTGTCAATAATCAGATATGGAACATCAAGCATTCACCATAAGCATAGATCCAGGGGTACCAGGATCCGCGGATCCCGGTACCGCGGATCCAGTGTGGTACCGCGGATCCATACTGATCCGCGGTACCACAATATATATTATTTTTTAATATATAATATTTTTTAATATTTAATATATTAATATTTTCTTTTTTAACCTAATCCCCCCCCCTCGCTTCATCTCTCTCCTTGCCCGTCACCCTACTGTCCGCGCCCTCCTTGCTATCCGTGCCCTCTCTGTTGTATGCCCATCGCCCTACTGTCCGCGCCCTCCCGACTGTCTTCGCATTGCACTGATCGCGTCCTCCCCTGCTATTGCTATTTCAGCCTTTATTGTGGTTTTTTCAAGCCTTCCAACTCCTATCGCACCCACAGAGATCTCTGCCTTCTTTCCCCAGTCCTTTCTACAGAGATGGTGCATTCCAACCTTGCCGATCTGTGGGACGAGGTGGACATTGTCAGGCAGGTTCCCGACAAGTCTAACAAGTCCGGTGCAAGGATAGTGCGCTGTCGATATTGCCTGACCGAGTTCGTTGCCACCCTCACTCGCCTTAAAGGCCACCTACTCGACGCACGCGCGAGAGATGGTGGCACACTGAATGCTGCCCCCTGTGCCAGCATGTCCGTTCCCGTCAGGCAGCGACTTTTGGATACCTACGGGCCACGTCTTGTGGCGGGGGAGAACACCATTTCGGAGGGTGTTCTTCGGTTTTGCACCGCTCCTTACGTGGTCGACCCCGAGTTGCTGCCTGCTTGGCTGGCACGCACGAGGAGAGGGAGTGCATCCTCGTCCAGTCCCTTTGCCCCTCATCCCCCTCAGACAGTTCCGCCTCACGCACCCCCATCTGCACCCATTCCAGTGGATCCTGTCCCACTGCGTCCACCAGTTGCCACTGTGGTTCCACCACCACCTACTGTTGCTCGCACTCCCCCAGTTTACGACTTTCTCATGGACTCTCCGCCTCCCGAGCAGGAGCAGGCCCCGGATGCCAGTGACGAGGCTTTCCAGGATGTTGAGGAGATCCCTTCCTCCCTCCCTTCACATCCGGATGACCTCCCTACCCAGCAGTTTTCGTATCCCATGCCAGATGTCCACCCTCCACCAGTGTACCCCACTTACGTTGCTGCACCCATCCCGGCCAGTGCATCCCACTCTCCCCATTCCACGTCTACAGCTGATGCATCCACTAGTGCCCAGCCTGTCGCGTCATCATCCATTCCCGTCACGTTTGGTGCACCGTGCTGGAGGTCCGCTACCCGTTGCCCAGCTGGGAGAGTTCCTAGGCAGCAGAGCATTCGCGGCGCGCATCAGCCGCACATGGATAGAGAGGCCACACAGGCTGTGGCCAGCCTGATTTATGAGCTGAACCTTCCATTTGCCATCACCGACTCCGAGCCCTTCAGAAGGGCTTTCTGCCTTGCACAGTCTGTCAGCCCTAGCTGGAGAGTCCCTAGTTCAGAGGTTGTTCGCACACACATGCTAAGGGATAGGGTTGAGTCATTGTCTAGAGAGATGGAGCCTCTACGTCGCCACTGGGCCACTTACGGTTGCAACATCATGTCCGATGGCTGGACTGATGTCAGGAGGAGGCCGATCCTCAACATATTGGTCTCCAGCTGCATGGGCACACAGTTTTTGAGGGCAGTGGATTGCAGCAGGGGGGGGGGGAGAGTCATATCTGCAGAGTTCATGTTTGATGTCATCAGGTCTTCCATCCTGTCCATAGGCCTCCAGCATGTCGTTACGGTGGTGACGAACAATGCCACGAACTGCATTCAGATGGGTGTACTGCTAGAGGCCGAGTTCCCTCACATTGTTCATACCCCGTGTGCCTCGCACGGCATAGACCTTCTGATGGGGGACATAGGTGCACTTCCCTGGGTTAGAGCCATCGTCCGTGAGGCCCTCTTTTTGGTGACTTTTGTCACGAGGAAGAGGCGTGTTCTTGCCATGTTCCGGGTGTTAAGCCATCTAGACCTCCGTAAGCCAGCCCCCACACGCTTTGCATTCGACTTGGTGGTCATCGACCGTTTGATCAGGTGTAGGGCGCAGCTTCTACAAATGGTTGCCAGTGATCTTTGGTGTGCCAGTACATTTCCGCGCACTGAGGATGGGGAGCACTTTTCTTCCACGGTGAGGGGAGACCAGTTCTGGAGAGATGCACAGACATTGTCAGGACTGCTTCGACCACTTTACATTGTGCTCCGCATGGCTGACAGTGAGGGGTCGACACTTGGACTGGTATATGAGCTCATGGACCGGATTGGACAGTTCCTGCAGCTGCCCATCTTGCAGCCAGAGAGGTAAGCAGTATAGTAATGTAATTGGCCTTTATCTTTTTAGTAATTGCTAGTTTGTTTTTTTGTCAATGTTAAGTTTTTTCGTAATGCCCTACACCACATGCCTCTCATCTGCAGGATGACCGAGCTGAAGTTCATCTGGGAGACGCGGTGGAACTACTTCCACAGGAGTATCCACAACGTTGCACACATACTGCATCCCCTCTTCCTCTCTCTGACACAGATCGCAGACAGGGAGCTCGAGGCCTATTGGCTTCAGTACATTCACAGAGTGGGTCCACACATTGGTTTGGATCCTATCAGGCTCATGGAGGAGCTCGCTGCATTTCGTTTCAGCATGGGCACATTTGGCCACCCGACTGCTCAGGATCCAGAGAGGAGGTAGCTACCCATTACCTGGTGGACCATGTTCGGTAGCACATACCCATCTATACAGCATCTTGCACTGCGTGTCCTTTCTCAGGTATGCATCTCATTTTATCCTCCATTGTTGTGTTTCGTTGAAGTTCCACCCCTGCCACAATGTGCTGAAGTATTTCAATGCACTTACCGCAGGACTGTGCTGCCTCCGTGTGTGAGCGTAATTGGAGCACATGGGCACTGATTCACACGAGGAGAAGAAACCGGTTGTCAGTGAGTCAGTTGGAGCGGTTGGTGTTCTGTAGCACCAACGCATGTCTCGCCAGGAGACTTCCGACCATTACGAGCGCATTGCAGGTGATAAGCTAATCTTTCATAGCATGTTGGTGGACTCCTGGTATGTTGGTTTCATTTCTTGATAGAGTTGTCTCCATGACATGCAAATTTTAAACCTTGCAGACGAAGATATCTGATTTGGAGCGCCAAGTTGACTTGCCTACGGACAGCACCCATCCCATGCCTGCAGATGACCTGGGCACACAGTTGATGGCAGAGAGAGAGAGGGAGCTTGCCAAGATGAGAGAGAGAGAGCTCGAGCTTGAGCACAGAGAGCCTCCATTGTACGAGGCAGATGAGCCAGTATCAGAGGATGATCAGGATGACGATGAGCCCATTCGGGTTGTGTTGGCCAGATCAGAGCGGGATGAGGCATATGATACAGGTGTTGGGTACACGCCTAGAGCAGGGGTCACAGGTGCATCACGTGGCAGAGGTGGGACACATGGCACAGGTTATACCGGGAGACGGGCAGGATACACAGGGTGGGCCAGTGGCATACCTTCTTATGTTGATATGATGGAGGAGGCTCTTGATAGGGGGCAAACTGATTTGGGTTTACCTTCCGCAGCTGCTTGGATGCGTGCATCACAGAGCCATAGGCATTTCTATGACAGCACACCAGAGGAGTCACCAGATGACTTTGATTGTACCGATTGGGAGGCCATGCAGGGTCCGCATGGTGCACAGGATGAGGCACGGGATGATCCAGAGGATGGTGCACATGATGAGTCCCAGAGCCTAGAGCATTTGTATTCGGATGCCCAGCTGGACGACTTGATTGCAGACTTGGATTCAAAGGCCCAGCAGATGCCGAGCGTCAGGGCGCCCCCATCCTCTCTAGCCAGCATGCCCTACACAGAGTCTCAGCCAGAGCAGCTACACGAGGTGCCTGCAGTTCCTCCAGTTCCTCAGAGGGTGTATGTGCGCCGCACAGCACCTCCAGTGCCACCGATACCGTTGAGGCCTGCAGCCCCTTCATCGCCATCCAGTTTTGCAGTAGCAGGTCTCCATGGTAGGCCACCATCTGTGCCCAGATCTTCTCTTGCAGCACCCACATCTATAGACGCTCCTCCAGTGGCAGCACCCACAACACATCCTCCTCCATTGGCAGCACCCACGGCACCGGCTCCTCCTTTGGCAGCACCCAGGATGTACCAGTACCGTCCACCACAACGCCCCTTTCAGTACTTATCGCCGCTGTACTTGCCTCCTGCAGGGACGGCCCCTCCACATCTAGTTCCTCCACCAGCAGCAGGGCCACGGGCACACACTCCTCGGACCTATCCTCCACTATCAGCTGCACAGGGACACCCATCTTTAGCTACTCTATCCCAGCCGGCCGCAGCTTGGGCCCAGCCTAGTCAGCCAGGTGATCTGCATGGGGGTGATGAGGCATTGACGGCTCCCCTTGTCCGCAAGAGGCCAGGAAGGCCCAAGGGTGCACCGAACAAGAAAGGTAGGGCACAGAAACTGCCAGGGAAGAGAGGACGACCTCGCAGGGCTCCATTTGCTGGTAGAGGTGCAGCATTACAGCCAGCTGCAGCAGGTGTTGTTGGTTTAGCCTGCTTGGGGGCTGATGTGGAGGCAGATTGGGAGGATGAGGATGACGAGTCTTCCCCCTCGGATACACAGCCCATGCCAGTACCAGACAGACATAGATATCAGTTGCGAGAGTCAGCTCGAGGCCCTGAGTTGTCTCCGGAGCATTCATCTGAGTTTGAGGCAGAGCATTGATTGTAGCTCTGTCATTTTATTTTTAGCAGTTTGATAGCATGTTCCATGTTTGGCGGCCAGATGGTTGAACACTGTATTCAGACCATTTTTCATATTATATTTAGTGTTGGACGTATTCTATTCACTGCACAATGTGTATTTGTCAATTTGTAATTGTGATGTTCTACTTGTAGTTTTACTTCAAATGGTGTGTGTGTGTTTTCAATTAGTTTTCACTACAGAGTTTGAGAGCATATGCAGAACACATAAATACAACCCCCCTGATAGCATTTCATAATCACATACATCAGATTGCAATACACAAGGCACGCATTGCACAAAAAAACACACCGTACATTAATTCATCAGATGTAGCAAAATTACAATACGTATTCCCGCCGCATACGGCTGGGGCTGTTCTTTACACTATGCTAGACACTAAATACTGCCTCATCTACTGATGAACATTACATAACAACAGTTAGCCACATACGGCTAGACCCCATCTATGCTAAACATTCCTACGGATCCTCCACTGACTCCTCGCCCTCGTCAGGAGCATTGTTATGTCGCTCTTGCTCTGCCTCCCGGTTAGCCCGAGCTGCCTCCTGGTCATCCCGACGTCTGGCCGCCCTTTCCCTGACCATGATGAGCTGCCGTCGTGTGAAGTTCATTCCGATCTGCTCATCCAAATCCAGCTCGATAGTGGGGGCGGGGGCCACAGCGGGGGCGGGGATCTGCAGCTCTGGGTGTCTCTGCCGAGTCTCTCGCAACATCTCTGCAATGTCTGCCTCTTGCTTCCGATGCCTTTCGTTGTGCCTTCGGACCTCTTCCTCGAGCTTCCTCCTGGCTTCGCCCTCCGCCATCTCACGACACCCTGTTGCTCGAAATGACCCTCACAGCCTCTCACAGCCTCTCAATGGCTCTCACTAGCTCTCTCACAGCCCCGCTCTCATAGCCTCTCACTCAGTCTGTGACACAGCCTCTCACAATGCCTCTCTCTCACAGCCTCCCATTGGCTCTCCCTCACAGCTTCTCACAATGCCTCTCACAGGCTCTCTCACTATCTCGTGAGTGCCTATTTAACTCCACAGCCTGTTTCCCAATTTGCTTTTGTTGATGATCCCATGTGCTACTGTACCTGCCCGATGTATTGCTCCCCCGCATGCTGCAGTCCGATTGGGTCCATAGTCTGCTCCTCCACAATGCCCATGTGACGGTGTACCTGTCCGGATGTATTGCTCCCCCACATGCTGCACTCCGATTGGGTCCATGGTCTGCTCCTCCATAGTGCCCATGTGCTACTGTATCTGCCCCATGTATTGATCCCCCACATGCTGCACTCCGATTGGGTCCATGGTTTGCTCTTCCACAGTGCCCATGTGCTACTGTACCTGCCCCATGTATTGCTCCCCCACATGCTGCACTCCGATTGGGTCCGTGGTCTGCTCTCCCACAGTGCCCATGTGACGGTGTACCTGTCCGGATTTGCTGCCCCCCCACATGCTGCACTCCCATTGACCACTAGGTCTGCTCTCCCCCAGTACAGTCCCCTTGTACAGTAACATCTTTTTTCTAAACCGTACCCCTTTTTTTTCCTGAATTTTTTACCTACTTTTAGCCTGTTAAAAGGGTTTTTTTTTTTTTTTTTAAATAATAAAAAATATTCTTTTTGTGGTGCCGCCCTGGTACCGCTGGTCTGAGGGCGGCACCATAACCGCGGTACCACCATTATGGTACCACGGTACCATAATGGCGGTACCACGTGCCACTATGACCATAAGCAATCACCACAAGAAGGCGGAAGAAGAACACGCACAATCACACTATCATACTGAATCATACTAAATGTAAAATGTACAAATGAACCCTGAACCCTGATAGAGAGAGAAAACCTACGAGTAGACTAATAGACTAGCTTACGGCTACTTACAGCTGGTAACAGGTGTCAACATTAATGTACATCGTAAACAATAACAGCATGAAGTTTATCATTGATTTCTAACACTCCCTCAATGATGAAATTACATTCTTCTATTCCTAATAGAGTACGAAACCTCTCAAATTTATATCTACCTAATGACTTAGTAAAAATATCTGCCATTTGATCTTCAGATTTACAAAAAACAAGTATTGTGCCATCCGCATGAAACTTTGTTCTAAACACCCATTTGTTGTCAATGGGTTTCTTTCCAAGTGGTAGATCAACTAACTCCCACGTACCATGCCTGTGGATGGACTCCATCTCCTCTTCCATTGCCCTTTGCCACTCTTTGTGATCCTTTGCCTCATCACTTCGAAGATTGTGGGATTTCTGTTGATGCTTTCATCACCTGCATGGTCTTCATCTTCATACTTATGCGTTTCATCAAAGATTACATCTTTGCTTATGTGAATCTTGTTCATTATAGGAGCAAGACACCTGTACGCCTTCGTCCTCTCATCATAGCTGACAAAGATACACTTGATTGCTTTAGCATCAAGTTTGTTTCGCTCCTCCTTTGGCACATGTACATAGGCCCTACATCCAATGAGACGAATGGCATCTGTATAACCTACCAACATTGGCGCTTCAGGCTGATCATACTTCAAACCAAAATTCAATGTCCCTCGAATGTATCTGAGAATACGTTAAGGAGACTTCCAGTGTGCTTTACTAGGATCTTGCATAAATTGACTAACAACACCAACATCATAAGAAATATCAGGTCGTGTGTGTCAAATAAATCAAACTACCCACCAGCTGTCTATACAAACAAGCATCCACTTTCTCAGATTCATCATATGCAGTAAGCTTCATGTTGACATCCATAGGTGTACTCAAAGGCTTACAATCCTGCATATTGAACTTATAAAGCAAATCTCGTGCATATTTGCTTTGTGTAAGAAAGACCATGTCTTCCTTTTGCCATACTTCAATGCCAAGACAATAGTGCATCAATCCTAGATCGCTCATGTCATAAGCATTGGAAAGATCTGATTTGATTTCATCAATTAAGCTCTCATTACTTCCTGTAATTTTCAAATCATCCACGTACAACACAATGAATACTATATCTGAATCTTGCCTTAGAATGTAAAGATTAGGATCAGCATCACTCTTTACCATTCCCCTTCGCTTGAAGTGTTCATCAATGCAAGAGTACCACGCCCGTGGTGCTTGCTTCAATCCATAAGTGGCTTTGTTGGACTATCAAACGAGATGCTCTCTCCCTGGCTCAACAAATCCTTGAGGTTGTGCTAAGTACACCTCTTCATCCAACACTCCATTAAGAAAAGTAGATTTAACGTCCATTCGCTGGATCTTCCAACCACAACCATAGAAGGCATAATCAGCAATGATAGAACGTATAGTCACCATCTTAGCTACGGGTGCAAAGGTTTCCTCAAAATCAATACCTTCTTGTTGCTCAAATCCTCTCGCAACCAACCGTGCTTTGTACTTGTTGAGTTGCCCATCTACTCCATATTTGATCTTATAAATCCATTTGCAAGTGATAGGCTTCTTACCATCAAGTAGCTCAACCAAATTCCACGTCCTATTTTTCGATATGGCTTCCATTTTTGTTTCCATAGCTGCACGCCACTTCTTGTGCTCCTTTGCTTCATCAAAAGTTGTTGGTTCTTGAGCCTTGAGCATAGAGCCCATCAGGGCTAGATTCATCTCTAATCTTGCAGGAGGTTTTCGATTTCTACTTGATCTTCTAAGCTCTCCCTGCACTTCATTCGGGAGTATCTCCCTTATTAGCATCACTTGCTACTGACAAGTACCACTTAGGCACTCTCCTAGGAGTCTCATTATTAACCCTGTCTTTTTCCATTGGCTCTTCCATATCGACGTCAACTTCTTTCTTCACCTGTACTTTAGCTTTATCATCAAAGGAATCAATTGTCGATATTATTTGGTCATTTTGACCCATCTCATCAAAAGTAGCATCTCTAGAAATCACGATCTTTTATGCATCTGTGTCAACATCCTGTATGCCTTGGCTCTTTCATCATATCCAAGGAAAATACACTTAATAGCTTTTGCATCCAGCTTCTTTCGTTTTTCATCAGGCACATGAGCGTAAGCATCACAGCCAAATACTCGTAAATGAGAAACATTAGGTTTCTTTCCAGTAAAAGCTTCGTAAGGTGTCTTACCCTCCACGGACTTCGTAGGACACCGATTCAGGATATGAGTAGCTGTGTTGCATGCTTCTGCCCAAAAAGTATTTGGCAAACCCTTGCTCTTAAGCATTTCCCTAGCCATTTCCACAATGGATCTGTTTTTCCGTTCTGCAACTCCATTCTGTTGTGGTGAATAGGGTGCAGTAGTTTGTCTCTTGATCCCCTGATCCTTGCAAAAATTTATAAACTCTGCTGCAAAAATTCATAAACTCTGTTGAAAAATACTCACCGCCACCATCTGATCTGAGGGTCTTAATATAACAACCTGTTTGTTTTTCAACTAGAGCCTTGAACTCTCTAAACTTGGCAAAAGCATCAAATTTCTTGCTTATGAAATAAATCCAGATATGTCTACTATTCTCATCAATGAATGTGATGAAATAGTAACGACCACTAATGGACCTAGTTTGTATTGGTCCACACATATCACTATGAACAAGATCAAGAATTCCATTGGCTCTTCTTGCTCCATCTTTGGGAAATCTTTCTTTATGCTGTTTTCCCAAAATGCAACCCTCACAGATTTTTCCTTCAAAAGGGATATCAGGCAATCCAACAACTAGATTACCTCTTTCAAGGATTTGCAAGCTTTGAGCACTAATATGACCAAACCTTTGATGCCAAAGGTCACTTCGACTATCAACAATGCTTACCATAGCTTGAGTAAAAGATCTCGCATTCAATTTGTAGAGTCGATTCCCATTGACTCTAGCTCCTATAGCAATCACTTTGTAGTGATTCTTGATGTCTTTGACAAGACATTTGTCGCTGTCAAACTCAACCTTGAGTTGTTGATCAGCCATCGTCCCAACAGATAGTAGATTGTTAGTTAAGCCAGGTACATATTGCACATTGCTTATCCGCTTTATTTTCCCATTGGCTAACTTCACTGGTATTACTCCAAATCCTTTAACAGATAGTAATTGGCCATCGGCTTGTCCAACTTCATCACCATTGTGAGTTTCCTCGAGTTCTGAAAACCACTCTTTCCTTGAAGTCATGTGCTTGGATGCACCACTATCAATGTACCAGGTATCCTTAGCTTCATCACTTGTCATTAATGCTGTAATGAACAAGTTTGAAGTCTCACCTATATCATTTTCATGTTGATCATCATCGCATTGATGTTGATTAGCATAGTTGTCTTCATAATAATCATTATCAAATTGATGTTTATCAGCATAATTGCCCGCTTGCCATTTGCCTTTTCTTTGTTCTATCTCCTTCTGTTTCTTGAAGCATTCACGCTCCCAATGGCCAGGTTTGTTGCAATACCTACAATTTCCAACTTTATTCTGTCTTGAATAGCCGCGGCCTTGATTCCAATTGCCTTGATTCGGACTATCATTGACTTGCTCATGAAATTGTTGAAATGATCCCCGGCTTGAGTTTCCTCCTCTCGATTGATACCTTCCACGACCAAATCTTCCACCTCGTCCTTTGACTGCAAGAGCTTGATCATAGCCCCTGTTACGATGATTCAAGTTCTCTTGACGTTGCTCTTCCTGCAAAAGCAATCCACCTAGTTCTTCATAGGTTGGATTTTCTCTCGTGGCTATACTCGTCACAAACATCTGATGTGACTCACTCAGAATATTCAATGTCAATTGCACGATCTCACGATCTTGTACTCGCTCTCCAACTGCTGCTAATTGGTCACGAATCTCTGTGATCTTCAGTATGTGATCGGCAATAGTTGCACCATCATCCATCTGCAATGTATGCAACTTCGTCTTCAGAAATATGGAGACAAGTGCTTCCAGGGTATCCCTCATATGAGCAGACTTTGTCAGATGTGCACATTAGGGGAGGTGGAGTCGGAGGAGCATTTTCTATTTAGATGCCCCGTCTATTGTGAGATCCGTGGATGTTATCACTATCTTTTCCGGGATTCTCCAGTTACACTGCGCTCACTCATTTCATATGTTGACCTTCAATGTGTTGCATTGATGCTGCGTGAGATGTTCCTCCTCCGTAGGGATATTTGTCAGAGGGATCGGGATGGATACCATGACTCCCAACAAACCCAGATTACCTCCTTTTTCTCTAGGAGGCGCTCCAGAGCAGATATTGATGCCGACATTTTGTCCGAGGATGAGTCAGATATCTTATCTCGGGATGTTCACCGTGATTGCCGACAACGTACTGTTTCTAGACCACACGTTATGGCTACACAGAGACTTCACATATCTAGGGCTCACGTACGTTGGCCCTCCTCGTCAATTCGTGCATTTTCATCATCATCTTCTATCCTTGCTTTTTTCAACAGTGGTCCTGCGGTGACATGATAATGCTCCTGTATTTATCACACTTGAGATGTACTTACTTTGTCTTATATGCCTTTTGGCATTAAAAGACGTTAATAAAGCTTTCTCTCTCTCTCTCTCTCTCTCTCTCTCTCTCTCTCTCTCTCTCTCTCTCTCTCTCTCTCTCTCTCTCTCCGTCTTGTTGCCATCTTATCTGATGTACTTGTTCATCTTATACGCCTTTCTGCATGGAAAAGACGTTAATAAAGCTTTCGTCTTCTTTCTTCTCTCTCTCATTTCCTCCTCACATGGGGCCAACATCTCGAGATTATAGGCTACCATGCTAGCTTGTATGATTTGGGCGAAGCCCTCTGTTCCACACAAGATCATCCTTGCCGAATTTGCTACTCCACCTATATAGATAGATGCAACCTTCTAGCTTGTCACATATATTCAAAGAGTCCAAGCACTTCCAAATGCAAAGAGGAGATATACATAGATAGCACTTACTTCCTCTCACTCTCTCCATGATCAAGGTTACTGGCTGTCATGGTTTTCTCAGCAATTCTATTGTTAACAGCTTTTGTGCTAGATCTATTCTGTATGTAACAGGCTGTAGCAGAGCATACCTTAATCGCACTTGGCAGCATCAGCTAAACACAATAGGGTTCCCAATTCTACCACAGAAGTTGGCACATAGTCTTAGATTCCCATTGGGCAGCTCCATGTATCATCACATGAGTTTGCTATTGAGATTGGGAGATTCATGATTTCCCGAGAGGGGAGCATAAATGCCAGAGGGAGGTGGAGTGTGAGAAGCATCTTATCTTCAGATGCCCCATATACTATGAGATTAGAGAGAGATACCATTGCCTACTTCGCGACATGCCCAACACACTCCGATCGCTTATATATATATATGTATATGTGGATTCCCGCTGTGTTGCACTTATGTTACGAGAGATGTTCATGTTACGACGTGATATATGCTAGACAGCTCAGCAGACTCATCCTAGTTCTCAGTGTAGATGACCTCTTTCTTTTTCTAGGAGAAGACCATGTTGGGACCCAGAGTCCAATGACGATGAGGTGGACGACGATGATGGACCTATTCATAGAGATCAGAGATAGCGCTTCATTCATAGGCATGTCATAGCCCGAGCTATCCATCTTGTCGTGAGGAGACACAATTCTCATCCTCCTAGACAACGTCAAAGGCTACCTGAGTTACCTCATGTTGTAGATCACATCACATCCTTCTTCTTCAGTAGAAGGACATGATGATATTGATAGTGTTATACCTCACTTTGTGTATCGAGCAACATTTACTTTCCTACATATCTCACTCAATTTTTCAGTTCTTAGTGTTTAGTTGTTTTCTTTCGTTACTATTTTTAGAGACAATTTCATATGCTCTCACTGATACCACGTACTTGACATGTACATTTATTAGTCTATATATGCCTTTTGGCATGGAAAAGACATCTCTCTCTCTCTCTCTCTCTCTCTCTCTCTCTCTCTCTCTCTCTCTCTCTCTCTCTCTCTCTCTCTCTCTCTCTCGCTCGTTTGCGCTGATCATCCTCAACATTTCGGATACCCAGATCGGCCATGTATCTGAAGCCCAGACATCTCACCTCCTACTTGAGTCATTTGGTATCTCCATCACAGAGCTTCCCTGAGGCACCCACAGTATATCAAATGATTCCTCTATCACGCATATCTAGAGCGGACTTGGCGTAACCAGTTAGGGGTTAAGCCACTTTCTACCGGACCCATTTCTTGGAGTTGGATGCATGAGGGACCCCGGTCATGCCACGCTACTTGGATTCGGGACTATCACATTGCCTCAGATTCACACTGGGACAGCTCAGGGTGTCTTCTCATCAGCTAGCTATTGAGACTGGGAGGTTCCATGGTATTCCTAGAGAGGAGCGGATTTGCCAGTTATGCTCTCTAGGTGAGGTGGAGTCTGAGGAGCACTTTATCTTTAGATGCCCTGTATACTATGAGATCAGAGGACGATATCATTGCCTGTTTCGAGACATGCCTACCACTCTACGCTCTCTCATAGCCAGACATGCCTACCACTCTACGCTCTCTCATAGCCTATGAGGACCCACAATGTGTCGCTCTGATGGTACGTGAGATGTTCATACTACGGAGAGATTTATATGGGACGCCCCAGCATTTTACCTCGCAGCCATTGATTACTTCATTCTTTACTAGGCGAAGATCATGTGATTTATTGCCTGAGGATGAGGATTATGACGACGACGAGGATGATAGCTGCTCACATGCTCATAGAGATTAGAGACAGTGTACTTCCCACCAACACGTTACTACCAGGATCACCAGACATCCTACGCAGAGACGTACTACTACACATGCTCATGCTCACAGATGACACTGGCAGGCTCCAGTGCTTTCTCATGTTGTGGCTCGCATTACATCTTTTTACAGCATCAGCACAGCAGCAACAATAGCACAATCTTGACATCTTGACATAGATACACATGATTATTATGCACACACACTCTTGCATACGTGTCTAGTTTGTACTAGATGTGTTCTTTATTACAGTTTTGGAGACGTTTTACCGCTATTGTTGTTTCCTTTCCTTTCAAACCCCGCAATAATAACACCTTCACTGCTAGTATGGTCCATTGCGCCGTCTAGAAACTAAACATCAGTAAAGCTTGAGATATTGATGATCTTGAATCCGAGTTATTGATCTATGCAGTTGATTTGTTGTCATCCCTCCACCTTACTCAATCAGGCTGTATTTCCAGATTTCCCTCTTCTTGGTGCACTAATGCCATTCATCCCATACACAAAAATGGTGATTCATTACACTCTCATGATTGGACATGCTATTGCGAAGCTGTATAGCACTATTTTTTTGTTAACTACGAGGTTGCATGCTATGGGCCAGCAGGCTGGCCTTAGTAGAACTTGCTATTCCACTATAGATCATACTTTTACTCTCAAAGCCATCATTGAGGCAACTCAGCACAAGAGAGAGCAAGTTTATTGTTGCTTTGTCAACTTCAAGAAGGCCTTTTCAGTTTGTCCCTTGCTCCTTGCTTATCCGGCAGATACGAGATCTTGGTTTTTCCAAGGACACAATTCTAGCAGCCGTTGATCAGGATGCAAACTTGGTGACATCTTCATCGCCATTCTTTTTTCTGCAAATGATGTGGTTCTAGTTTCAGCTACCAGAGAAGGCTTACAGCTTCGAGTTGATTTGCGTTCTGGATTTATGCAAGTGTGTATTGGGGCTAGGGATCTAGCAATCATCATGGTCAATCAAGGATACAACTTAAACTACACCTAACTTAGCCTAGGGTACTCAAGCAGAGTCAAGTCAAGTCAAATTCATGGTTTAAATTAGCAAATATGAATTATTTATACTTTCATTAGTTGCATGGACACCCAAAGGTCGAAGGCAATTTTACCCATTATGGACATAAATTTTAAGGTAGTATGGTGAAAATCAATGCATGGGACTTCTAGGAGGGCAAGTTTTTAGGAGCCCAGATGTTATTTGATGGTAGGATCAAGTAGTGCACATAAAACAATTTTACCAATGTCCTCGTCAATTAAGGTTCCATTAGCTTATAAATTGATATTGCGCTAATCAATCACAACAAAGGAATCAAGCATGACATAAAAGACACAAAAGCTCTTCTAACCTACTATGCAACATTATTGAATTTATAGTATCAAAACTTGAGCACAATATGACAAGTAGTAATTATTGATACCCCATGTAACACTACAAGATAATTTTTTGAGTTTATATTATGAGAGTTCCTGACATTATGAAGCCTTGTTCTTGGTAGCTTCAAATGAAGATGGCTTCTTGATGGAATGACTTGATTTGTTGCAGGTTATTGATCTTGTAAGGAAGCAAGGATATGATCTAGAAGAAAGACGAATTAGTCTTACAGAGTTTCATATAGCAGATGAGGTTTGTGACTTGCATGTCTACTCATGTCTAAAGTACTTTTTTATGCATATGTTGCCAAATATTTTCCTACTTTCCATGCATCTCTAGATTTAAATCACAAGCCTAAAGTCCAGATATTTTAGCCTCTATTGCTCAAATCTATTTTGAGCTTCTGATCCTTCGATTGGTACACACTTCCCAATTTCTCAACCTGAATGAAAGAATTGCATGGCTAGGAGTTTTAGTACAAGCTGCTTGTTCAAGAACTATCTACAATTTTTGGTAGAAGCTTTTTTGACACATTGCAAAATGGACAGGTGTGGACAACCGGTACAATGGGAGAGATTTCACCTGTAACCTCTCTCTCTCTCTCTCTCTCTCTCTCTCTCTCTCTCTCTCTCTCTCTCTCAATTTATATCTCATTGCTACACCTTTTACTTGCTAGAAATTTGTTACACAATGTTTTTTTCAATTTCTAGATTATTAACTTTCCTACTAAGGATATCTACTTAGTCATAACTCATAATAAAATTGTAGATCCTTGAATAGAAGCTTGGTCTTTTGGATTTACATCTATGGCTTGTATCCATGGATGTGAGAAAATGTCACTACAAGCATTTAGTTTCTCTTCATCCCTCCATTAGTTGTTGGAAGCAAGTTTGGCATATTTTCTACAATTGAGCTTTTTTTTCCTTGTTAGTTGTCAGTTGCAAATTCTGACAATCATTCACCTACTAGATCAAAATGGAGGAACCGATAATGTACTAGACATATTAATCATCAACCAACCATAGAACACAAGTTACTTGCTCACACCCATCTTTGGAGATAGCACTAGCATTGCTAATCAATCCACACCTAGTTCAAATGAAGTTACATACTCAAAATAGCTCCTAACTAGTATACCTTCATATACTAGGCCAATTAACATTAAGGGCATGTTAGATTGAAAATAGACACTTTCAAGGTACCTTGTGGGAGGGGAGCATTTGCTAGCTATGTTCCCTATTGAGGCGGACTCTGAGGATCACTTCTTATTCAGATGTCCAGTCTACTATGAGATCAGAGGGAAGTATTACTGCCTCTTCCAAGATAACACCTATCACACTAAGATCCATTATAGCAGATGAGGATCCGCATTGTAATACACTATGATTAGGGAGATGTCCCTACTACGACAGGCTCTGTATCAGCCAGTTCTCAATTGAGTCACTTTGATGTATAGCTCCAGATTTCATGCTTCTTCCCTCACAAAATATCACAAATCAATCTACCATCTAGCCTCAAATGTAGTGACTATTCTCGACATAGAGATAGAGACTGTGTACTACCCAAATTCATGTTGATGTTGGATCCACAAGTCATACCATAAGAGCTACCCACTGTCCTACCTCCTAAACTAGTTTGCATTACATCCTTTCTCATTCCCAACAGGACATGATGATGACATTATATCACCCGACTATCATGTGTATCAACACATCTTTTTTACATTTCATCTCTCATTCATTCTTGCTCAATTTAGCTTATTTAGTAGTCACATGTACATGTACTTTTCTTTACCATTTCTGAAAGATGTTCTGTGCGCTCCTATTGATACCACTTACTTCACAGGTTTCGTCTTATATGCCTTTTGGCTTGAAAAAGACATTAATAAAACTCTCTCTCTCTCTCTCTCTCTCTCTCTCTCTCTCTCTCTCTCTCTCTCTATAGTTAATGAGAGTCTTAATTCTGAGCTAGAGAAATGAAGAGATGTCCAATTGAGCATGTAAGTGGTACACGTACTATATAATCCTGGCTATATCAGTCTCTTCTTAGTTAGTGGTACACATACCATATAATCCTGGCTATATCACTCTCTTCTTAGTTAGTTTGGTTTTAGTTATCTGATGCACTTGTTCATCTTATACGCCTTTCGACATGGAAAAGACGTTAATAAAGCTTTCTCTCTCTCTCTCTCTCTCTCTCTCTCTCTCTCTCTCTCTCTCTCTCTCTCTCTCTCTCTCTCTCTCTCTCTCTCTCCAGCTATGGTGCACCCTACAAGGGGGAGCCCTCGCTCCCCCTCAATCCCCTCGCTCCAATATCTGAGGAAAAGATGCGGGAATATAAGTCCATGAAGATCTGGGCTCACCATTTTGAAGGTTTGTATTCAGCTTGGAGAACAACACGAGATAGTACTACCCCGCTGATGAAGGATGCGGCACTCCTCCCAATGTGGAGATGAGATGGAGAGTGAGAAACAAACCCTTGCGGTGTAGAGCCGAATTGTGTGGTACACAGACATACATGGATGACAACCTTACATGTATACATGTGGAGGAAAGCTGTAAAGCGTTCTAAGAAGGTAAGGAGTCAGGTAGACGAGTGATTTACAAAGATGGGCAAGCCCATTATCTTGATAGTCCATCCAGGAGCTCCCAAAAATATGCAGTTAGAGCTCCTAGGCATGGCAACATCTCGAGGCCCCATCCACATCACCTACAAACTAAGGTATAATCGTAATGGCACACATTGTCCATAGCTAGATACTTGATTGATCTCATTACCGAGAGAAATCTGATGTTTAGAACCACAAGTGGGAGTGGTTCACGTGGCATCACTCGTCTATAGGGAGTCCCTACATTCTATCATTGAGTTTGTCACAAACATGACAGACATGCACGATACATTCGGATCCATATTGATGGACATGGCATCGGATTGGATAGAGACCTCTTTGTTGCAGCATATTACTTTCCTCTAGAGTCCTCCTTTGTTGAGAGTACTAGTTCACCTTATTTTGACCTTTCCACAAATATTGTTAGGTTACTTGGCTAGCACGTTAGGTTAGGCAATCCCCCCCCCAAGGTCTGCGACCCTCCAGGTGCACCCCCACTCCATAACCGAATGGGGCTCTAGGCTTGTACATGAATTAAAAGGGACTCGAGGCTCGCTTATGCATAAAAAAGTAAACTAGAAGTAGTAAAAGTGGGACGCGGGCGAATATAATGAACAGAGTCCATAACTCTCTCCCACTGAAAAAGAAAGTTCCCAATGGAGGTAGAATTCCACGGCTGGAGAAGCTAAAGAGCATAAATCAATGAATAGGACCATCGTCAAGTAGCTGGAACAAGGGGAAGAACAAGCAGAGAAGATGAAGAAGACTGAATAAGTGCAACAAGAGCACGAGCCTAATCTAATCAATAGTCTCCCAAGTGGCCTTCTCAATAGGACAACTGTCCCACTCTGTACAAAAACTGAACTTGATGTCCAACCTAAAGACTAGTAGCTGAAGGCAGACTTGAAAAATAGTAGCTGGTAGGAAAGGGAAAAGCTCAAGATCATCCAAAAAAGTGGCATCATGCCACTTGGATAGTCTTTGAGTTTCCTTCAACTGGTTCATGCCAGAAGTCCAAAAATACTATCAGATAAAACCTGAGCTCTCTTCTGAAAACTGGAGCTGAAAAATGGTAATAAGCCTTTATCCTCAAAACCTTCAAGCTTAAAGGAAAGCAACACTAGCACCCATTGTGTATGGAAGATGTCCTGAAATGGTAGCCCCCTCTATCTCCTTTCTCAAAAAGTCCTTTGATACCACATGACAAGCAAAAAGCCCACAGAACACAGACGTAGCCAGAAGACCACATAGTCAAGCGTACATGATGACAACTATTGGTGAAGCAATGATCTGTATCTCAACTGAATTAAAAGTTTAAGACGGTTAATTTAATGTGACTAAGCTAGTCAATGACCACTGATAATGAGGCTCACAAGCCTATTTGTACGTGTAACAGGTCCCCAACTCGACAATGAGGGCCTAACAAATGCAGTTTTAGTAACAAGTGTTTTAATAAATGCAAACAATAAACTTGGTCTAAAATATCCACACTTCAAAGTTCAAACTATAAGTTCTAAATGACATTACGTAAAGTGTGATTACGGTCTGTTTAGTTTTTCCTCCCATTAACTGGTCCCTTGAGTATTACCTTTGACACTTCATTTCTCCTTTTGGAAAGGATTGGGATCAACATTTACGTTTGGAGAGTATAGCTATAATAGCTCTGTTGGTTTTAGTACTGGTGTCTCTCCCTTCCTGCTTGCTCATGGTTATTCCCGTGCTTCACCGTGTGTTCCTCTGTCACCTGATGATGAGCTGTTACAATCAATTCTTTTCTATCAAGTGCTCGTGAGCTTAGTGTTTGAGCTAGTGAGCATTAACAACAGGTCCAGTGGCGCTATAAGACCGTTGTAGATCCACATTGTCGACATGTTTATTTCCAGATTGATGATATGGTTTACCTTCAACTTAGTTTTGCTCATCACCATTTTGTTCAAGCCATGCTTCCATTGAAAAGCTTGCACCACGCAACTACAATCTTTATCAGATTATGGAGTATCTCAGTCTCGTGACTTATTGCTTACATCTTCCTCTTTCTTATGTGCTTGTGATATATATTTTATGTCAATTTATTATGTGTTGCTCTTGCGCTTCTGAATGATTCGTCTCAATTGTAGAAGTCCCCAATGGATACTCTGAAATGTCCCAAATGGAAAAGTCCCTAGTTGACAAACTAAATTAGTGTCCCTTATGTACACTCTTCACTGAGCACTAGTAAGCATTGGAGCTCTTCTTCCTAGGGTGCCAGAACCTCTTTCCTAGGGCATTGGAGTTCTAGAAAATAGAGCTCGAATGCCCAAGAAAAGGTGAAACCTCCACTTTTGTTGTTGGTTTCATGAAATTGAACAAGCATATGATGGTTTTAGAGTCAAAATACAGCTCAAAGCTTCTTCTCCAATCAACCTCGTTAGCATCATGATCACTAAAAATAATTCAACCTACATGAATCACCCATATGCTAAGTAGCTCACATAGTACACATTGTGAAGAGCTTGTGTTATGTTGACTCATAGGACATAAGTAAAAACATGATGGTTTTAAAAGGTCGTATGGAAATTTGAACACCATTGACATAGTATGTTGCTTGAAATGCGTGTTGCAAGAGCCTATGCTTTTGTTGATTGCAAAATAGTTACGTGGTTTCTTTTCTTATGTCCAGAATGCCCTGATATCTTTGACACACCCACACGAATGTGCATGCTGTTTTGTTCTTGTGGTCACCTTTCTTAATCTTACTCTAGCTGATTCATCAATGTTACTTCCTCTCCTCTACATGATCCCCTCTTTTCCTAGTAATACTGTCAATTTAGTAGGGTACTACTTTTACCCTATTTCTGATGAGTGTCAAGGGCTCAGCTCTGAAGTGATTTCATAATGTTCTCAAGTTGTATTCATATTAGCCAAATTTTGAAGATACTTTGTTAACATCAATTTGCTATCTTAAAGTAGGTGACTCATCCTCGATTTCATGATATGCATTGTTGTTAACTTCATGCATGACTTAGTTTTCCTTGAACTCTTTAGTTCATACTAGTCTATGTTTCAGTTATATCCATTAGAATTTCTATTTGTTGCAGGTTATAGAAATCGATGGTCGAGAAATAGGAAATGGTGTAGTTGGACCAATTACAAAACATATGCAACTGACTTTTGCAACCCTTACTGAAGTTGAAGGAACTGAAATACCAATCTTTGTTGAGGGAAAGTAAATCTGTTCCATGGTAGTATGGTACGGAATTTTTATTTGGGACTTTCAAATTTTTTCAATAAAATTATTCTGGTTTGTGCTTTACATTCCATGCAGAAATCATCAAGACTTCTTGGAAAAAAGTGACAACATTTATTGACACATCATATCTCATGATGTAGTTCAACATCATCCCTATGAAACATAAATTCATGTAAAAATCATCATAAATTCCCAGTAAAAAGGCACATTCAGTGGTGCATCGTATCTCATGATGCAATTTATTATCCCTGATTATCATAGTTATGAATAGAATCATTATGACTTAATAGAAAAAACCAGCACGTTATTGATGCATTATATCTCATGTGGGGGTTCAATATCTTTATGAGCTACAGTGATTGATTCATCATGCGTTAATATGGTTGTTCTTACATATAGTAAAAAGATGTCATTTTAACTATTGTTGAACAAAAATGTGTATTTTCTGTATACAAATTTTCCTTCAAGAAATTAAGCTTAATATTCTTCAAAGTGATGGCAACCATAAATCATATCATGTGAACTTGAAATCCATCAAAAAGGTCTTCTTTTTTCATATATTTAACTTTTATGATTATCAGAATTCAAAGGAAACAAAAATCAAAATGCGAATATTAAAGACTACTTTTGTAGGAACACTATTGCCTGCACTCCTAAAAATAATTACTAACATTCTTTCACTCATTGTACAAGCTATTCTAAGAATTTCACAACTTTTGCTATTTGAGACAATAGAACCCATTAGTTTTTGTTTTTGTAAAGGACTAGCCACAATCCAATATGAGAATTTCCAATTTTTTAATAGCTTCCAGATATTCAAAATAAATAGCTAACAAAATGGCTTCAATCCAACTTGTTGTAGTGAAGCATTCTAACCTAGAATTGTAGTAGGCTGTCAAAAAGAAGTCATATGTCATGAAGTGCCACCATGCATAGTCTTGTTTTTGAGAAAACCAAAAATGTTACATCGAAAGTTTTGCTCGACATGGAGTCCACTAAAAAATAAGATATTTTTCATGATTTGACAATGAATGTTATTCTCTACAAAGGTTAGATGGATGCAATGCAAAAAGTAAATGTCGAAACAAAAATCAAGATGAATGGGTTTAAACACCCAATAACTTCATAACTTGCACTAGTACATGCTTCTTAGAGAGCCTTTTGCATGCTAGCTTGTTGCCACAAGAATAAGAAAAACATATAGCATTTCAAGGATGTGAGTGTTCCTTAAACCTCGAAATCTTGTATATAAAATTCTTATAATGAAAGCTCCTTTGCTATTGAATGAGTTTGATAACCCTGAATACTACTATGTGTTAATATACATAGAGTGCCTGATTGCATTTGAAATATTTGAGGTTGCTCTTTGGCGTTTTTTTATTGAAATAAAAGCTAGTGGTGTCATCAACATTTTGCAAGGCAAATGTCTCTTTGAAAATATCATGGATGATGTCTTGTAGAATCTTGCTCTCTATCTCTTTGTTTCCTCAATTCTCTATATTGTTAGGACTATAGAGATATGGTAGATCATAAAACACAAATAGAATATATTGTCAAACAAAATAATATAACAGATAAGCTATGCAAGAAAAACATGCTACATAGAAGCTAGGGTAGGCATTTCAACCATTTTAAAAGTATGTGAAGAATGAAATGAACAAAAAATTCTCGAGTACTAAATATCTGAAAACGTAAATCAATGCTTAATGTTAATCATGGTGCTCTCATTCAATATACATTTGTGCATTTCTCCCAACCACTAAAGTTCAAGTTTTCCATGTCTTGTTGAGCCTTGTATGTTCATTAGAAGACTAGTGTAAGTAAGAATTATGGGTCGCTCACAAGCAATCAAAGATTATGTGTAGAAAGATGTGAAAAAGTATGTGTAGAACTTTTTAGTATCTCATCAATCGGAATGCTAAAGAAACAACATGAGGAAGTCACAATAATTTCTTTTTGATCGAATTTTTTCGCAAGACGTAATCAACAATTATTATCTTTTGAGAAATTAGGGTCAAGTTTTGCTTGAACTTCTTTTGTGTGTTTGTTTTTAAACGCTTTGCCCAATGATTTTTTTAATCTTTCTTATATTTTTATAACATGTTTTTGGAAGTCCTAGACTTGAAACATGGAGTAAATATTAGGTTAAAAAAATTTCGAATAAAGAAATTATGAGCTCACTAATCATAGTAGAAATATATCATTGTATTTCATCAAGGTTTGAACACTCTTGTCAAGATTAATGCTTACTCTCTCCCAAATAGGATCACAAAGGGTCTTGTCCTAATATGTGACCAATATGGGTTTATTTGAGGATATGGATAAAGATAACATGGAATCTCCTTAATCCATCATGTACCCTCACTTTTGTAGTTTTGTTTCAACAACTTTCATTATTTTGTTGCCTCATTTGAGAAAACTCTACATAATGGAATCAAAGTTGGAGGAGAATAGAGATGAAGTCATCCCAAAAAATAGAAGCATTTCAAAACTTAAACTAGATGTGAAACACACATGCTTCAATTTTTACCTTGTAGATTTGCTATCCTTTTTTCCTTTTTTCAGATATCATTCTTCCTCTTTGAGATCATCCACTCTCTCCAAGTCTTCTTCTCCTTCGTCCACATTAATATTTCGATAGACACAATCTTGAAGTATTCCATTTGAATAACATACTTGTCACTATTAGCTACATCTTTCATTTTCACATTGTGAAAAATCAGAGATCAAAACACTATTAGTTCATCAATGAGCTTTAGCCAAGGTTGGTCACACATCTAGAATCATCAACAACATAGAAATCACTACTTTATACATGCTAAAATTTAGAAATGCATCAAGATCTGATCATAACTACTTAGATCTAACTTAGTACTGTCCATGTTCGTATAGCAATAGTGCATTACAATACTCCACATGTGTGAAAGCTAGATCAACAAGAAAATCAACATTCTACACATAGAAACTCAAGATATAATGAGAAATTCACAAGAGATGGACATAGAATCAACAAAGATGAATTCTCCACATCATAACAGAATACAATGATGTGTTCTCCACATAGGTACAAATATTTATAATAGCCACAATGTCATTTAGCCACTTTCCCTAAGTATGCCCTAAAATGGCAACTTCTAGGTACTTAATCAAAAACCTAGAAATACTAGTCTAAATGCAATGTACCAAAATCAGCCAATTTAGAATGGGTCCAAACTCGACCTCATCCACTTATCTACTTGTCATATTAAACCATCTCTAAGTTGAGATTTCAAGTTGGCCTCAAAATTGCCAAATAAAATGTCGAAACTAGTTGACAATTTTCACACTCTCTCTTCAACTAGTTTTAGCATAGATTTGGATATTACTACAAGTGATGTCCTATGTTCATAAACAAGTCTTTTCCCAATGCTTGGTGAAGATATCAGCCACACATTCTCTTGAAGAAACATGTTGAAGCTCCACTTCCTTTGCCATGACTTGTTCTCTCACAAAATGATCAACTCCTTGGTGCTTGCTTAAGACCATACAAACTCTTTTGTAGAAAACAAACATGAAATAGCCCTCAGGTTGCTGCATAAACACCTCCTCCTCAAAATCACCATTCAAGAATGCATTTGTAATGTCCAATTTTCATAGATCCCATCCAAAAAGAGTTGCAAGAGATATGATAACTCGAATGCTTACCATCTTTGCCATGGGTGCAAAGGTCTCCTCATAGTCCAAACCATGTTCTTGTGCATATCATTTTGCAAACTTGCCTTATACTTGTTGATTGATCCATCTTGGTTTGTCCTCACTTTGAAGATCCATTTGCATCCAATAGACTTCTTGTCCTTTGGAAGTTCAACCAATCTCCATGTTTCATTCTTCATAAGGGCTTGATACTTGAGATCCATTGCTTGGATCCACTTCTCTTTGTTCCTTGCTTCATCTACACATGTAGGTTCATCAAAAGAGGTTAGGAAAGCATAGTTTGTATCACTAACAACTTTCTTACCTTTTTTTTATCATAAGTGAGTCTCAAAGGTTGTTGCCTTTGCCTTGATGTCATCCTTGGCTTTTGATTTGAAGTAGGCCCTTCAACGTTGACATCCAAAGTAGCATCAATCTCATCATCAACATCAAGAATGTTAGATCCAATGTCCACACCACCACTTTTCCCTTCATCAACCAATGGCCACTTTCCTTGTTGAAATAATGTAAACTTTGTAAGCCTTGCTTACTGTGAAAGATTTCAGATCCTTAAGATCCAATCTACTTGAATGATCTTTGGTTAGAAAGAGAAATACACTACCAATCTCACCAAGGTAGAAAAATCAGCATCTACACACAAATTGAGATGCAAACACCAATAGAACTTGATCAAACTTGAATGAAATGATTATGTACTGTTGTTGTCCGTACAAAACCAGCAAGCTATTGTAATTCACACGTGTGTATCCAAAAATAGCAAATATAGATCATTCTACACATAGAATTGCAAGCAATCACCAAGATAGTGCACCAATGGATAGTAGAACCCAAGAGAACCATGTATAAGCATGAAATGAGATAGATAGGAAAGAAGATCACTCTCTCCACGAGTTACATCCTTTTATAACAGGTCCAAACCCTATTTGGCCACTTGGCTTTCCCACCCCCCCAATTGGAAATCAATTATTTGATACTGAAATTTTATACCACAAATTGAAGAATAAGAGCAAGTGTGCTCTGATATGATACTATGAAAAGTATCTAATGATATCGCTCTGATATCATGAAGGATATCAAATAGTAGACTCTCATATAACAATACGCTATGATACCATGTTCGGTATCTAATAGTAGAGCTTTGATACCATGTTGGAAAGAGGGAATGAAAGTTGATTCGATCTGATAATTTGAAGACTGTGAACGAACTATCGAGCACAATGGGACGAGCCTTCTCTCCTAATGCATGACTACGCCTATCAATAATTCTTGATGATTTGTCTAGTGGTTTACCACCCTCTAGAGAAGTTGATCATGCTATTAACTTAGTACCTAGTACACCACCCATAGCTAAGCCACCCTATAGGGTTAGTCAGTCAGAAGATAAGGAAATAACTAAACAATTAACAGAATATCTAAGTAAAGGATAGATAAAACCAAGTAGTTTCCCTTGGACAGCACATGTCCTTTTAGTTAAAAAGAAAGAAGGGTCTATGTGTTTATGCGTAGACTACATAGCATTCAATAAAGTCACAATATAGAATAAGTACCCTATGTCTCAGGTAGACGAGTTGTTTGGTCAGATCGACGAGGCCAGATATTTCAGTGAAATAGATCTTCGTTCGAGATATCATCAAGTTTGTATTAAGGCAGAAGATATCCCAAAAACAGCTTTTAGAACTCATCACAATCATTATGAGTTTAAGATGATGCCCTTTGGACTCACCAACGCTCCGGCAACTTTTATGACTCTGATGAACAGTGTTCTTCGGCCATATTTAGAAAAATTTGTGATAGTTTTTCTAGATTATATCTTAGTCTACAGTAAAATTAAGAAAGAGCATTTGGCTCACCTCAAAAAGGTGTTCCGTTTGTTCAGAAAGCATAAGCCATTCGCAAAAGAATATGAATTTGAGTTTTTTACTGAAGAAATAGCATATTTGGGACATATTATCTCCAAAGATGGAATTAAAATGGATCCAAAAAAAGTCAAAGCCATATTTAGTTGACCTAGACCAAATAGCATAATAGACTTTCAAGTCTTTCTTGAACTTTCAGGATATTACAGATGATTTGTCAACGATTATGCTCAAATAGTCGTTCCCATGACAAATCTTCTTAAGCAGAAGAGAAAAGAGTTTGTTTGGGGGCCAAAGCAACAAGAGAGTTTTGATGCTCTCAAAACAGCCTTGGTTACAACACCAATACGGAAAGTCGTAGACCCAAATCAGCCTTTTGTGGCTGAAACATATGCTAGCGACTTTGCAATATCATTCCACCAACGAGCGAGACACTGACGATCTCGCTCTAAAACCAAACTGACAATATAATCGCTCTATTTTGTGTATCTCTTGGCCATGTGCTGTGTCTCTTGATTGTTAGAATAAAACATGTTCTGTGATGCGTAGTCGAGTGTCTGGGATCCCGTAAGAGCTTCCGTATGAAAAAAAAATTCAAAGACAGAAAAATGTTTGCGAATCAGAAGAGAGGACGAACACAAAACCAAAAAAAGTGCTTCCGTGACATGGTATCAGAGCTGACAGGTTATCACTACTAATATCCCAGCAGTGATTCTTCCAGACAACACAATATGGCAACGACAATCCAGACCAGAGTAGCAATCAGTCTTGATGGTGCAAATTACAAAATCTGGAAATTCAAAATCAAAACACTCCTAAAGGACGAAGGCATCTGGTCGGTGATCGAGCTCTCAGAGGTGAAGCCTCCAGAGGGAGACTCGAGGAGAGCTGAATGGATCAGAAAGGATGAGCGCGCAATGGAGATCATCGTTTCGTCCATAAATGAAGATCTACTCATGCAGATTGAAGACTGCGAAAGCAGCCATGCAGCGTGGGAAAGATTAAAATCGAAGTATGAAGTGAGGACTGAAGCTTCAGTCATGCACCTTCACAATCAGCTGCAATCCATATGGTGGGATGGCAACCAGTTAGATCAGCATGTTGAAAAGATCAGAACGATCTTCGCTCAACTCGCTGCATCAAGACAGGAGCACCAGGTCCCAACACCACAGCAGCTGATGTACTTCATGAAATCTCTACCGACGTCCTATCAGCCGTTGAGAATGCTCATACTGAGTCTACCAGATATGACATTCAACAAAGAAGTCAGTCTTGTCGCTGATGTGAGACTGATGAGAGACGAAGGAGAGGGAAGCAGTGATCAAGAGAAGGCTCTCTTCACGGAAGGAAAGAAGAAGAATAAAAATAAGCCAAGATTCGAGAAGATTAAGTCCTCGAATCAACAATCTTCTTCCTACGATTACTGCCACAAACCAGGCCATACGGCCAACAAATGCTGGTTCAATCCAACAATACCTTGCATGCACTGCAAGAAGAAAGGGCATTCTGCATACGATTGTAGATTCAACCCAAAAAGGAAAAACAAAATTGAAAAGGCAAATGTTGCAGAGTCATCAAAGGAGGCTGAAAGAGGTGACGAAGCTTTCACGATACTCGACAAAGCTTCGACAAGCTACTCTGAACACGACTACGATGTAGTCATCGATTCAGGAGCAACATCTCACATAACCTGCAACAAGAAAATCTTGATCAATTTTCACGAACTCAAAAATGACAGAGCAATGATTCTAGGAGATGGAAGTAGACACGATGTCAAAGGCATCGACTCTCTACAGCTACAAACATTGTCAGGCCAAGCAGAGCTACCAAGAGCACTCTATGTGCCCTCACTCAAAAAGGATCTGCTATCTGTATCCAAGATGGCAGATCTAGGCATTCGAGTTTTGTTTGACGGCAACACTTGCCATATGATCGAGAAGACGACAAACAAGTTGTTGACGGTCGGATGCAGAGAAGGAAATATCTACCAGGCCAAAATAATCAGCAACTCTGAAAGCATATTAAATGCTTCAGAAAACGAAGATCAGCTCTGGCATAGAAGAATGTATCATCTAAACATGCGGAGCCTGTATGACATGAGCAGAAAGGACATTGTCACAGGTCTCAAGATTTCAAGGCCAGAGGCTAAGTTCTACGAAGCTTGTCAGAAAGGCAAGCAACATCGAAATCCATTCACACACGAGGGAAGAAGAAACAAAAAAGTTCTTGAGCTCGTCCACTCTGATGTGTGTGGACCGATGAAAACATATTCGCTCTCAGATTTGAGATATTTTCTAACATTCATAGATGATTACAGCCGAACATTCATAGATGATTACAGCCGAATGACCACGATCTACTACTTGAAGAAGAAATCTGAAGTATTTGATTCTTTCAAGAAGTTTGTGGCATTCGCAGAGCGACACACCTCAAAAAAGATACAGATCCTTAGATCTGACAATGGAGGTGTATACAAAAGCACAGAATTCTCAAGATTCTGTGAAGAACAGGGGATCGAACACCAGTTCACTCCTGCGTACACACCTGAATACAATGGTGTGGCAGAAAGAAAAAACAAAACGCTAGTCGAAGGAGCCAGATGCATGATGGCACAGGCTCAATTGTCGAGTCAATTCTAGGACGAGGCAATAGCTACAACTATACACCTACAAAACATATCTACAACGACAACGCTGGAGAACAAAACACCATACGAAATGTGGACAGGCAGAAAGCCTAATCTGTTATACGTATGAGTGTTTGGATGTGCAACATACAAGCACATTCCAAAGGAAAAGAGAAGCAAGCTCGATGACAAATCCGAGCAAACAATCATGGTCGGCTACTCGAACGGAACACATGTGTACAGACTCTACGATCCAACCACGAAGAAGGTTGTTTCGAGCAGAGATGTGAAGTTTGACGAGTCCACATTCCCTGGACTGAAAGACGAAAGAGGAGTTCACACTGCTGCCTATTCAAGAGGGAGATCGAGGACATGATTCCCAGACTCCAGAGCAGCAGGAAGCGGAGGATCGACCCCACGAACAAGAAATATTCGAGTAGCGACGAAATGAACCTCGAAGGTCAACAAGACAAAGAAGAGCTCCAGACCGCTATTCTAACAATCTTCAATGGAGCAAAGACACGCAGTTCGAGTACTGCAGATTCACAGAAGAGCCAGCAACATACCAAGAAGCTATCCAGAGTCCAGAGGGAGAATTCTGGAAGTAGGCAATGTCAGAGGAGATCGAGTCGATGAGGCAAAACAAGACATGGACATTAGAGCCACTGCCAGAAAACAGAAAAATAGTCGACTACAAGTGGGTGTACAAGAAAAAGCTAAAATTAGATGGCACTATTGGATGCTACAAGTCAAGGCTTGTCGCAAAGGGCTACACGCAGAGATATGGTGTCCACTATTTCGACAGATGTTCGCCCATGGTGAAGATGACAAGCATAAGGCTACTCCTTGCATACGCCACATAGTACAATCTGAAAATTCAACAGATTGATGTAAAAACAGTCTTTCTCCACGGAGATCTAGAGGAGAAAATCTTCATGAAGCCACCTGAAGGCTATGAAGACCCCGACAACAAACAATATGTTTGTCGATTACAGAGATGCATCTACGGTCTAAAATAGGCATCACGGGCCTGGTACAAAAAGCTTGATGGTCTTCTGAAGTCTCTAGACTTCAACCCTACTCAACCAGACTGTAATGTCTACATCAAAAGAGTAGAAAAGGATTTTGTGATACTGACCATTTTTGTGGATGATTTGCTGATGATAGGAAATTCCTTGATGCTGATCAAAGACACGAAGAGTCAGATTTCTGAAAGCTACGAAATCACAGATCTTGGAGAAGCAACAAAATGACTAGGTTTGGAGATTAGAAGAGATCAAACAAATGGCAAAATGCACTTGAGTCAGTCAGAATATGCCAGAAAAGTACTGAAGCAGTACCACATGATGGACTGCAAAGAAAAAGCCACACCAATGATAGCTAGAGCCAAGCTCATGAAACAAGATTGCCCAAAAACAAAAGAGGAAGAACAGAAGATGGCAAGTATACCCTACCAGAACTTAATCGGGAGTCTGATGTACTTGACAATATGTACCAGACCGGATCTGGCCTTATCTGTTTACACATTGAGCCAATTCTGTTCCAATCCTGGTCTAGCACATTGACAAATGGCCAAACGAATCCTACAGTATCTGAAGGGTACCCAGAATATTGGATTAACCTACAGAGCTAGAAACGAAGAGAAAGGATTTGAGCTGCATCACTACAATGATGCAAGTTGGGTGAGCTGCAAGGATGATAGCAAGTCCATTACTGGAGGATGTACAATAGCGTGCGAAGCTGCAATCAACTGGATATGCAAAAAGCAAACCCTGGTAGCTCAATCCTCTTGTGAAGCCGAGTATATCGCAGCCTCAAAAGTGGCGAATGAGATAGTGTGGTTGCGGATGATGTTAGAGGCAATCGGGATACCACAAGAGGGACCAAGCATGATAATGATGGACTCCTAGAGTGCCATCTATCTGTCCCAGGATCCTGTCTTCAATTCAAAGACGAAGCACATTCCTCTGAAGTACCATCACATTCGAGATTTGATCTCGAAAGGAGAGCTCCAGGTCCAGTTCATAAAAGCAAAAAGTATGATTGCAGATCTCCTCACAAAACCGCTCGACAAGCCACTCTTTACCAAGCAAAGAGAGGCAATTGGATTGAACGAACAAAGCTGCAAGTTTCAAGAGGGAGTTTCAGAAATGGTGAACTCCTGCAACTTTGGCACAGCACGAACAAGACACGAAGGTCAAACGAGAACAATTCGTGATAGTCAACGTGTCTTTGACTCGAAGCACGAACGATTCGCGAATCAATCGTGAATCGTAAACACACCTCCAGGACCACAAACCGAAAAAGGGGCACAGAACGAAGACTACGAAAAGAAATGAAAAGAACGAAGAGAAATCATTCGCGCTGCCAGCTGGCAGCTCAACGGGCTTCATGCCCAGTTGAAACAAATAGCAACGACGGAGACTAACTAACTAGTTGATTAGCGTTAACTAGTCTTGTGATTCTACGTTTAGCTATCTTGTAAACTCCACACAGTGGAGGTATAAACGATCCTCTCTGGATCATAATATAAAAAGCAAAAAAAAAAAGAGAGAGAGATAGCAAATACAGAGATCTGTAAGAAACAGAGAGAGACATAGCGGATAGAGTAAGAAAGCAAAAAATACCATAGTTGTGCATGAAAATTTGCCAACGAGCAGAACATAGCGAAAGAGCATAGAGTCATTCCACCAACAAGCGAGACACTGATGATATCGCTCTAAAACCAAACTGACAATATAATCGCTTTATTTTGTGTAGCCTTGTGTTGTGTCTCTTTTTGTTGAAATATTGGAAAAATCTATCTAATGTTGTAAGTAGGGGTCCTAAAAATGCCAAAGATGAATTGAGCTCTTTTGGCTTAGTAGAGACCCATCTTAGAATAAAATATTCAAGGTAGGTAGAAGTAGAAACTCGAGCTACCATAGGAATTGCCATTTGTACTTTGCATGCCACATTTAATGCATGAAAAGACTAGGTGGCACAATTAGACATATTGAGGTGGCTTGAATAAGTCTAGATAGCTTGAGAGGTGGATTCATGACTCCAATTCAACTCAAAGTAGGAGGAGAGTCCATGGATCTATATATATGTGATGTACTCTCATTGAGAAGATGATGAAATTTGTGTGTAATGCAAATTTGGAGACTAAGCTCTTTGTGCCCTCTCTCTCTACTCGAGTTTTGTACTTTCATATTCTCTCTCTAGCCGAGTTGAGACATTTATTGTACTTAGTTTCATGTTTTGTTGACAGATATTGCTTGTAACACAATAATGAGGGCGTCCCACACATGTGAATTCAACATTGATTGCTAGAATAAAACATGTTCTGTGATGCATAGTTGAGTGTCTGGGATCCCGTAAGAGCTTCCGCACGAACAGAAAATTGTTCGCGAATCAGAAGAGAGGACAAACACGAAACCAGAAAAAGACTTTCGCGATAGCTAATGCATGAATTTGACTTGTCTATTAGATATAGATGAGGAAAGTTCAATGCAATGGCAAATGCTCTTAGCAAAATGCCAATGGTTAATGAGTTGAGTTTTACCCAATTCTGTAATGAGTTACTCGAGTCCTTGAGGGAGAAATGTAAGAGTGACCTGTATTTCTCCATAGTCTAGAATACAGTCCTGAACAGAGATGTGCAGACTTCTGAACCAGTTCCTAGGCTTGGAAAAGAGTCATTTAAGTATACGACAACTTTTGTTGAGGGTGAATGATCCAAGCATACGCCAGCTTGCGTTGAGGATTTTGAGTCTGTAGATCCCAAGCATACTAGTAAGGTTGAGGGGTCCAGTTTTCGAGGATTCAAATGGAAACAATATTCCATTCAGGATGAGTATCTACTTTAAAGAAATAGAATATGTATTTTCGACTTAGAGGGTTTTAGGCACGAAATATTATATGAATGTCAGGGCACCCCTAGTGCGGGGGGGACACGTAGGAATTTAGAAGACCTATGAGCTTTTTCGTAGGCAATTATTTCGACCTAGTATGAAAAAGGATGTCCAATGGTATGTAATTAGTTGCCAGAAGTGTCAAATAAATAAATCCGAGCATCTGAAGGCAGGAGGTTTGTTACAGCCCCTAGATATACCAACTAGTAAATGGAAAAGTATTTTCATGGACTTTATAGTAGGCTTGTCTAAAACACATAAGAGTCATGATGTTATATGGGTCACAGGTTGTGAAAGTACTGTACTTTAGGACCATAAATGGATCTACAAAAGATCCACAAGAGTGATTGGATGCTTGCTCAACAATCTATCAAAAAACTAGACACAAAAAAGTTGATCTAGATTGGCAATTTGACAAACAACAAGCATTAACAATCAAAAGCATTGATAAACATTGAAATCCGAGCCCACACGTGTGTACTACAAGTTGTAGTACGGACTTCAACCTGAGAAACAAGTAGAAATTGATTTGGTTTCATTTGGATCACAAAAACTCAATGTACATAGTGAACTAGCTTGAGATTGCCAATGAGCTCCAAAAATTTTCTATCTTCTCACTATGGAGAGAGGGAATACATAGCAAATTCGACTTCCTTCTTGAAGTTAGGTGGATTTCCAGCATGTAATAAGGAAGTTAACTCACTCTCCTTGACCTAAAATGAAACCCTAGTCTATTTCCTAGAGTTATGCTTGGTAGGTAGCTAGTTGGTCAAATTTTCACCTTAAACTTAGGTGTAGGTCCTATAAAGTAGGGATGACCACCAAATAGACATGACCAACTATCTTGACTTGACCTAACCTACATTAGGATGGGTTTCCCATGTGGCATCATGGCCTCACATGTGTGGGACCCACTTGTGTACACAATTTACACTATTCTACATGGTTTTTAATCAAGCTAGATTTGCCAATTTTTGGCAATTCTTCACACAGGTGACTGTTTGACCAAAATGGCTCATTTTATTCTGACCAAAACAATCCTTAGAGCTCCAGAGTTAGCAACGTTGTTTATAGACGGGCTATTTAAATTATATGGTCTCCCTTCCACAGAAATTTTTGGAGGGCAGTATTCCATCATCTCCATACTAAACTAAACATGAGTACCACAGGCCATCCACAAATGGACGTTCAAACAGAAAGAGTAAATTATGTGCTGGAGGATATTCTTCATGCATATGTCAACAAAAAGCAAACTAATTGGGAGGAATATCTCTCGATATTAGAGTTTGATTATAATAGTGCCAAACATTCAGCTACGGGATGTATGGTTTTTAGCCATGCTCACCCACAACATTAGGGTTTAAACAAGAAAAAGTTGAAGCAGCAAAAAACTTTTTAGAAGACCTAAACCAGATGGTAGAACATGTTAAGCGTAGCAATTTAGACAAGCCCAAGATCGAGCTAAGCAGTATGCAGATCCACACAGACGGGATGTACAGTTCTCCCCTGGTGAGAAAGTCTTTCTTGATAATAGTTGTGCATCTTATTTTGCTATAAATTTTGCTCTTACACGATGGCTTATTACTAATCAATTTGCCCCCTATGGCAGAACAAAGAGGAGAAGAAGAAGAATTTGATTCAACAGAAGGTACTTTCTATTTCTTCCAATAGTCACTCTGTGTAGTCAAACCCAGAAGAGACGAAGAAACTTCAACTCAGGAGCAGCTGACACAGCCAACACAAAGTCGAATTTTGCAACCAAAAACTTCAACCAGAAGATCAACAAGAATTCGAACTCAACCTATCTGATACACTGATGAGTTTTCTCACGACTCTACTCAGGAGCCAACCATAGTTGAGGAAGCTTTGTCACATGCTGATCTGTGGAAGGAAGCAATGGACAAGGAGTACAACTCACAGTTGAGAAACAACACATGGATTGTCACTAAGCTGCCAACAAACAAAAAGATAATCGACTGCAAATGGATCTTTAAGATCAAATACAAAGTAGACGACAATATCAATAGAAGGAAAGCTCAACTCGTGGCAAGGGAATTTTCACAAATTTCCAATATCTACTACTTCAAAACCTTCAGCCCAGTCATCAAGCACACCTCTATTGGACTACTACTATCATATGTTGTTGCAGCAGATCTTGAGGTAAATTAGATGGATGTACAAATAGCATTCCTCAATGGAGTTATCGAGGAGGACACTGAAACAATCATCCACAGCTTGGTTTCATCGAATCAACACGTTCTTGATCGATCATGAATTCCAATGTAGCTCTACAGACTGTAATGTATATTTCAAAGCTGTTAATCAATTCTTTGTCATCATCACACTTTATGTGGATGATACATTGCTATTCAACAACAATTTTGCTCTAACAAAGGATACAAAGAGGATGCTATCCCAAGAGTTCGAGACGACAGATCTGGGAGAAGCACACGTTTGTCTCGGGATTTAAATCCACAAAAACAAAGGCAGAAGAGTTTTCTATATCACCCAGCAGAGGTACTTCCATAACTTGCTAACAAAATTCAATTTCATGAATTGCAAGTTTGTACAAAATCCCATGAATCCAGGTCTAAAGTTATCCAAGGAACAGTGCCCTCAGACCAATGAGAAGAAGGCGGAAATGAAGGAGTATCCATACTAGTCTATTATCGGATCTCTGATGTACGCGAATATCTCGACCAGGCCAGATCTTGCATATGCCATCAGTTCCTTGAGTTAGTACATGACAAATCCTGGCATAATGCATTGGAAAGCTCTTTTAAGAGTTATCATGTATGTACGAACTACTATCGACCTTTGTATCTGCTATGGTGATGACAGTTCATCCGATATCCATACATTCCATGGATATACAGATGCAAATTGGGCAAGCGATGTTGACACCAGAAAATCCACTTCTGGATTTGTCTTCTTGTTCAATAACGGTCCAATATCTTGGAACAGTCATAAACAAATCTCCATCACAATTCAAAATTTGAATACATTGCAGCCTCCCAAGCTACTAAAGAGGCAATCTGGTTGAGAAATCTATTGTCTGATATTGGTTTCAGTCAATTTGTCCCAACAATGATCTAGTGCGACAATCAAAGTGCTATTGCATTATCGACCAATCCTAGATTTCACTCTAGAGCAAGCACATTGAGATTAAGTACTACTACATTAGGGGGAGAATACTCAACAAGGAGGTAAGTCTGAAATTTTGCAGAACCCACTACATGGCAGTTGGTATATTTACAAAAGGATTAAATAAGACAACACACAAGAATTTTTGAGTTATCTTGAATTTACAAACCAATGCATTCAAGGAACCAGATTAGGGAGGGAGGGGTATTGGATTCCTATCCTCTCCATCCCTTGTCTCTGCTAATCTAGATCCATTCACTAGACTATTGTAAATACTTGAATAGTCGCATACTCTACAAAAATAATCTTATTTTTTGACAGTCTGCAGAAATACAAAAGAATCGGTGACAATCATGTCTACCCGATAGTTCGGCCATCTCCGATTGTTCAACGACTATTCGGCCATACTCGATTTTTCGTCCAATCCTTGAACAATCGGCCACAATCCAATTAACGATGGATCATCAAGTACATTGTATCACGACTAGACAAAATATCGAGATATTGTCCGATGGCGACTGCCAAGAGCACAGTGTGCCTTAATCCTATTTGTAAAGAACATATTAACTAGTCTTTTAATTAATTAGCCATGTGTATATATCCAGCAACTCATCAGTTGCTTCGTTACTCACTACCTTAGCTGATTCATGTATTCATCGCAATCAATCAATCATTGTCTTGTTTTTTCTCTCTGTTATTATAGAGTATTGTCTCAGAAAAAACGTGTATCTACCTGCATTTAGATTGTATTCTCTACACGACTATACTATCGTTATTCCGATAATCTAAGTTGTGTATGTTAAATGTTTGTTTCATTTATAGATAGATTCATGCTCCACTACAAGAAAAGGTGGCAAAAATTGCGGAAAAAAATTCGCAATTTATACCGTTATGGTAGAAATTGTAGAAAATCGTCCGCAATTTCTACCGTCATGGAAAAAATTGCGAAAAAAATTGCAAAAAACTTCTGCAATTTTTGTCGTCATCACAGAATTTGCGACAAAAAGTGCGGAAAAGATTTTTCACAATGTTTTGGTTGTGGCCAAAATTGCGGAAAATGTTTTCGCGGCAAAAATTGCAGAAAACATTGAATAAAATTTTTTGCAATTTCTCCCGTCATGGAAAAAATTACATACAAAATTGTGGAAACATAGTTTTGCAATTTTTGGGCCATGGCAAAAATTGCGAAAAATGTTTCCGCGGCAGAAATTGCAAAAAAACTGTAGAAAGTTTTCCGCAATTTTTTACATCGTGGTAGAAATTGCAGACAAAATTGCAAAAAAAAAAAAAAAATGCAATTTTTAGGCCATGGCAGAAATTGCGAAAAACTTTCCGCGGCTGAAATTGCAAAAGAAAATTGCAAAAAGTTTTCCGCAATTTCTCCCATCATGGTAGGAATTGCAGACAAAACTGCGAAAAAAAATTCCGCAATTTTTAGACATGGCAGAAATTGCAAAAATTGTTGCAAAATCGAAAAAAAATTGCGGACAAAATTGCGAAAATTTTCTGCAATTTTTGCCATCACGGCAAAAATTGCAGAAAAAAAAATTCTGCAATTTTTGTCTAGCGTCGATTACCGGAAGCCTAATTGTTGGTGCGTCGCTGTTTTTTTTTTTTTCATTTCGATTTTCGATTTTTGAGCGCGAAGAAGAGGATATTTTTGCGCCTAGCGGTGGTGCTGCTCTCTATGGCTCTTCTAATGATGCTTGATCCTTCTTATGCTTTTTTGTCACAGCCAAGCTCTCTACCTTTTCACCTTAGCCAGGGCTTGGAGAAAAAGTGGAGCATTGGACAAAAAGGTGAGCACCATAGCCAACATTCAAAAGTTTACTTGTTTTTCTTTGATACATTTGTGTTTATTGTTGTTTATGTTCTTTTGTCACAGCCAAAGCTCTTTACCTTCTCACCATAGCCAAGGCTTGAGCAAAAAATTGAGCATTGGACACAAAGGTAAGCACCAAAGCCAACATTCAAAAGTTTACTTGTTTTGCTTTGTTACATTTGTGTTTATTGTTGTTTATGTTCTTTTCTCTCTCTCATTGACATTCTTTCGTTTTTTTTTTCATCAGAATTAAAGCTTTTCAAAAGCTTTCAAAAGCTTGAGGTAAAGCTATTTAAAAACTTGTAAACCTTTTCAAAGAGAGCATAAAAAAGCTTCTCAAAAGGAGTAAAGCTATTTAAAAGGGTGTAAAGCTTGGAGTAGGGCTTGGAGTAAAGTAAGTTTTTTGAAAATCTTGATGACTCTCTATCCTTTTATCTCTCTCATTGAGACTCTTTTGTTTCCCTTTCATTAGAGTTAAAGTAGTTTGAGTAAAGCTTGGAGTAAAGCTTGTTCTCCCTCTCTCTCTCTTTGTCTCTGTCTCTCTCTCTTTCTCATTGACACTCTTTTTTCTCACTTTTATCACAATATCCTCTGTTTGGAGTAAAGTTTCTTGGGGTAAAGCTTTTGAAACAAAGTTTTTGGAGACAAGGTGAGCATTGTTTATTGTGAATCTTGTTTTTTTGTTTTATTGAAATATTGTTGTTTTGTTTTGTTAAAATCTTGTTGCTTTGTTTGTGAGTATTTTCTTTCAATTGAAACTTTCTAAAATAATGTGAAGATCATACGCTACAGCTTGATAAAGATAAACGTTTTAAAACCATGAAAACAAGTAAGATAGTTGAAAAGGGCTTTAGTGTTTAGAGTTTAGATTAAAGAATTTATAGAAAGGGTATACATGAGGACATGATATAAGAGATTTAGGGTAAAAGATTTAAATTAAAGATTTAGAAACAGTGGATCAAAGGTAAGGATTATCAGAGAGAAATTGAATAAAAAGAGAATAAAGTTTATGTTTAGGTTTGTGGTTATAGTTAATTTTATGTTTTATGTTCATCATTGTTATCTTAATTGTAGTTCATTTTTAATATGCAGATGTTTGACCCTCCATCTCTTGGGTCTCCCTCTCATGAAGAGTGTATGAACTGGTTAAGTAGTGCATATGCTAAGCAGAGAGAACAAATGGATCCAGTAGTATAGGTCCATGTTAAACTCTCCAGCAGTCTCACAGCAGGGTAGTCCTCAGAGGCTCCCCACTAGTGCACATTCACATGTATCATCATAGAGGCCCTCACCCGTACCATCATAGAGGCCCTCACCACATAGATCCACTCCTCAGACCTCCACACCTCGCGTTGCTAGGTCAGCACCTAGGTGGTTGTTTTTTTGCTTGTGGAGGTGACGATGATTTCGAGGAGCCTAGATATAGAGATGACTCACCTGTGCGTGATGCACCACCACCTGGTTACAACGCCCCACCTGCTAGAGACGATCCGATATTATACTATGACATTGATACATCAGAGGCTTTAGTTGAGGATGTTAAGGGAAATGAGGTCCTAGCTTATTTGAGAGAGCTCTGTCATGGGGCGTTTGATACGAATATGTTTAGAGACTGGAGGGCTGTCCCTATCATTGAGAAGCGTCGGGTCATAGATGATTTAAAGAGACGATTCCCTAATCCCCTTGAGCACACCTTCAACGATAAAGTAATGATAAATAAGATGTGCATGCTTATATTGATGAAGGCCAAGTTGAATCTACATTATCCAACAATTAGAAATGTACCAAAGGTGCAAATCGAGGCAATTCGTCAAGCATTGCTAGTACTACTCTACTTTTATTTGAATCTGATATAGATCATGTGTGTGTGTGTGTGTGTGTGTGTGTGTGTGTGTGTGTGTGTGAGTTTCAAGTGAAAGAGAGGGTGTGTGTGTGTGTGTGTGTGTGTGTGTGTGTGTGTGTGTGTGTGTGAGAGAGAGAGAGAGAGAGAGATAGTTTGATGAGTTTTATTTCATATCACAAGCAGAATATGATTGCTAATTTTCATCACAGTACTTCAAGGACAAATTGTCGTCCAGTTTTCGTTCATTGAGACAAAGACTCAAGAACGACATTGATAAAGTAGAGGCAGAAAATTTAACGCCAAAATGTCCTGAGTGGATGGAAAAGGAGAGATGGTAGCTTCTACATCAATACTTAAAAGCAAAACTTTCCAAATTGTAGTTCACTTTTTTGTTTTATCTATGTATTTTGAAACCAAAATTTGATTTGAATGTTTGGTCATCTCTAGTTAGTGCATGATTTATTTATCTTACTACTGACTTATTACTCATTTGCTTGATGTGTGCACAATAATTTGTTTAGAAATTGATTCAACAAAAAAGATGCCGAATGTTGGTCGAGCTGGATATGCGGGCATCAATATGAGACTGGTATGTGTATATACAACAAAACTTGCATTTGTATACTCCGATATGCAAAACCTCTTTTTTCATGATGTCATTTACTTTTCTCTATTGTTGAGTGCCAAATTTTAGGCACAAGAAAAGAATAAGGCTCCAACTGTTGTCGAGGTCTATGTGGATGCTCATACTAGTAAAGGTTTTGGCAAACTAAAAGCAGGCGAGTTGGATCCTGACCTGTGGCTGAGACTTTGAAGGTAACACCCAACATGAGATATAATAACATATATTCTTTAAAATTATGGTTTAAATATATTTAATATTATAAAATGTAATGATGAACATATATATGATTTTGCATGTAAATTTGATTAGCTATGTTTTTTTTTTGTGTAGAATGAAGATTTTAATTAATTATATGTCAGAAACAAACCCCGATGACAAGGTAATGAAGATTTTAGAAGAAAATAGTCGGGGACGAAAGAGAGTAAGAGGCCTAAGTGTCTATAGAAAAGAGATGCAGTATTCTTCCCAAGTAGATGAAATGAGGAAGGAGATAGAGAGACAAAGTGAAGACATGGAAGAACTCCGAAAGAATGTACATATATAGATGAAGATGATGAAAAATTTATCCCAGGTTAGTTCGCTTTCTCATTTTTTCTTTCTCTCTCTCCATCTCTTTCTTTTGAAACTTGGTACGGTCCTAGCTATCTACATAAAGAGAGAGAGAGGGAGAGAGACAAAGAGAGAAAATGAAAGAATGAGAAAGAGAGAGAGAATGAGATATATTCCTTATTTCAGTTTTAATCATGCATCATGTTGCTATAGAGGAGGATCCAATGCTACAACAGTTGGGTTCAGCGCAGCCGTTATCTACAGTTAAAGAGATTTAACCTCACTTCTTTTCGAGAGTCTAATTATTGCACATGTAATTATTGCACATGTACTTTGAGACATAAAACAATGCATGGGATGTCATACTCTAAATTGTGAAAGTCTTATAAAAAGTATGGACCTCATTAGAGAGATAGAGATAAGTTTTCTTACAATTTCATAATCTTTTTCGTATGTCATGTAGCGTGCAACTATAGAGAAAGATCCGACGCCACGGCAGTCAGGTTTAGCTTGACCGTTATCTGAGGTAAAGAACTTGCTATCGAGATTCAGGGTTTAGGGTTGGTGATATTTTTTGCGATTTTAGCCAACAAATTGCAAGTATTTATTCGCAATATTTTTGGCAAAAATTGTCAAAATAATTGCGGAAATTCATTTCTGCAATTTTTTTTCAAAATAGTGTATAAAAATTGCGCAAAATAAATTCGCAATTTATATTCTATTGCGAATTTATTTTTAGCAAATTTTTGACACTATTTTGAAAAAAATTGCGGAAATGAATTTTCGCAATTGTTTTGAAAATTTTAGCACAAAAAATTGCGAAAAAATATCCTCAATTTTGGCCACAACAATTGCAAAAATGAATTTTCGCAATTTTTTTGACAATTTTTGCCCAAAAAATCTGGCAAAAAACATCAGCCAAACAAATTGTGAAAACAAATTGTGGAAATAAATTCGCAATTATTATGCCAAAAAATTGCGAGTGGGTTTCCGCAATTTTTTTATTGTTAATTTAGCCATAAAAATTACGGAAAATTAACCAAAAAAAATTGTGAGTCCGAAATTGCGGATTTGTCAAAAAAAAATTGCGAAAATTGTTTCCGCAATTTTTTTGGCAAAATTTGCGAAAATTTCCGCAATTTTTGCCATTTTTTTCGTAATTTTTGCCACCTTTTCTTGTAGTGCTCACAGATAAATTCATTCGTAAATTGAACTATTCATATGATTGATAGCATAAGTCAATCTACCACTCTAAATGACCGCACCTAAAACACTTCCGCAAAGCTAAATTTTAACAACTCAGATAAATCGTGCATGGCTATGGAATCAACCATATAGATCTAGCAACTTCGAAGCTCTGATCAAGTAGGACAGAATTTGATTTGTCAAAGACTTATCTGATCTGATAGACGTAGATGCATCCACCGAAGATTCCTCGCCCGCTTCTCACTATCGCGACGGAAAAAGTATCGAATCCCAACATAATAGTCCATCCTACTATAATATCTAGAAGATCGATCAAAATTAAATGATTTTAACTAAATGCTGAGTACCCCAGATATCCTCTTGCGTTAAATGTCCCTATTTCTAGCATCTCATGCCAGAAATACTCCTAAGTATTTTTTGGCACGCTTGAATGTATTAATGTTATTATTCTCATTTTAGGAGATAGGAGTCAAAGAGAATCTAGATTATTTGAGTATAATCTCCCTCATTAGGAAGATTAAGATGATGAAAAACAAAGCTAAAGTGTGTTATAAAGACACTTTAGGGTCTAGTTCAAGAGGAACAAAAGAATTTTCCACTTCATTAGATGTTCCAGAGGTTTTGTTTTTTCTGTTCTTCTTATTTAGAATGGGTTTTGGTGTTGTGCTCAAGATTGAACACGAACATCTCAAGTCAAATGTTTAATGTAGGAGCAGAGTGAAGGCTATGATGTCGAAGTGCTTGCCTTGTTGAGACATCTCTAATTTTAAGTCTAAGAATAATTATGCAATAACCCATGATTTGCTTGGTAGGGGAGTGTCATGCTTATGATTGGTCTCGGGTAGTGTGTCCACGCTAGGGACCAGTAGACCAACAACCCGTAAGTTAATTGTGACTATAAGGGAATTGGGGCCCTTATGTGTACATGGTCATAATTAATGGTTGTAGGCCTAAACACATGGTAGTGGAGTTGGTATGGGTCTATCAGTGAGTCATTAGGGAACTGGATGACGTGGCCCAGATAGGCTGCAGAGGTGTCTAGTGAGGTGTCACAGTGCACTACTAGTAGTGCATGGGCCTTGGAGGGTATAAGTATACCTGCTAGGCTCTCATTAGTGTATGCTTGATCTGTGCCGAGTAGCTGCATGCTGCTGGTGTGACTCCTCTTTCCATAACTCTGATTGATCCATAGCTTGGGGGCTAGATCCGTACGATCTAGGTTTGGTTGGGTTGGTTTAACCTCCACCGGTTCCCATGTGTGGTTGCTTTGTATGGTATGCTTAGACTAGAATCCTGTATTAAGGACTTTATATTGGTATCAGAGCCAGTCTAAGTAGGATTTACCATTGAAAGTGCTGAGTGGAAATCTTGACGTTTTCTTGAGAATCTGACGGAGTAAGCAACAAAACGGTGGAATTGTGGAATTTTCTTCCCGTTGCAAACATTTTCGAATTGCAATCGATTGTGTGGTAAGTGCACTACCGGTTCACAACTGGTTTGTTTTTGTGCTTTTCGAATCGGTTTCTCGGAAGGAATTCTGTGTTAATTCTGTTGTTGCTGATTACTCTGTGGTTGGCATCTTTGGGAAAGCAACAAGTTACTTTATTGGTTGGCTGGTTTTTTCCCTCTAGTTTCTTGTTCTTCTCAGAAATGGTTACTGTATTTCAAATGTTGTCTATTGTCTGTTTGGAAGCCGGTTTGGTTTTAAAACGGTGGGAATAGGCTGGAATAGAAGCAAAAATACTCTAATTTGTTGGCTGTTGAGTGTTGGTGATGATTGACAGGATTGCATGGCTGCTCTCTATGCAAGTACAGGCTTATGCTTCATTTTTCAACAACCTAACAGTTGTTTGCAGGGTCAGGAGCCTGTAAAACCATTCTGGGGATGGTTGAGTTCAGATCTGATGACAATTTGTTGAGTAATTGTAATAGCCTGCAAAACTATGTTTTCTGGAAAATTTTGGCAGCATAACTGCTGTTTTTTAGGCACAGTGAAGCAAAACCCTGCAAATCCTGTTTTTAACCTTTGCTTATGCTGAAAACTTGCAAATAAAAGCAAAAGCAATTTGTAAATCGCTGAAAGAACAGAGTGATCTACAAAGAAACAGCAAATACTTTGGGCTTTGTACTTCTTGCATCAAAGAAATGAAAAACTGTGGAGAAAACTCAGAATAGCAGGCTTTTAAATCCTTTGCTACTCTCTTCCTGGGCACCCTGATATCTTGCTAAAACCGTTGTCAGAAGGATGCAAAAGGGGCGCCTTTCCTCATGCCTTTCCTCCCACCCGGTGTCGCCCACATGTGCTCTCTCTCTCTCTCTCTCTCTCTCTCTCTCTCTCTCTCGGGCGGATCCGAGCGCTTTCTGGCATCGAATGTGGTTGCCCGAGAAAGGCGCGAGTCCGTGTGGCCTGTGTGCAGGAAGCCCGAGGTGAGGAGAAAAGAAACGCGGGGGTGGGGGGGTAGGTGGCCATGAACTTAAGTTACTTTTTTAAAAAACTTAATTGGGCCATGCATGGGAGTCGGTGAGAAGAGAGGGATTTTGTTTATTGGTTACTTTATGAGTTTTTGCAAACTTGTAGATTTTTTCACGGTTTGGGAGTTTCTCAGTTTTTATGAACTGATGTCTAAACTTTTGCAGTATCATCTGAGTTAATGAGTTGATAACAGATTTACATATGGTCTAAAAAATCGATTTTTAAGACATTGCTTGGTTCAAAACTATTATACCCGTAATGAATGTGTTAACTAAACAAAATCTTTTTTAATTTTTAGTTGGCAAGCAAATGGATACTGATGAAATTTTGGAGGGGGGTGCTATCGAGATTCACCCGACATTAACAGGAAGTGATGGGGGAAATACGGAGATTCAGCCAGCTTCACCCGGCAGTGATGACACCCTACACTTAGAAAAACTGTTGCAAACTTTAGGCAAAGCAGTTTTAGAACTTCATCAGAGCAATAAACAACAAGATAAACAAATGTAAAATCTATTTAATCAACTGCAAGCTATTAACTCTAACAACTTGGCCTACCAACCGGAAATATTTTCCGCCGATAAAAAGTTTAAACGCCCGGAAGTTGTTGAAGACTGGATAAATCGTTGGACAAGCTATTTTAGCTTGCACAACGTCCCAGAATATAAACGAATATCATCGGTTCTATTGTTTCTGGAAGGAAAAGCCTCTTCTTGGTGGAGGGAACTTTCCACGAAACCAGTGATTTGGGCTGGATTCCTGACGGAATTTCAGAAAGCTTTTGTCACGATAGACGATTCCGAGCTGAATATTCGGTTTATCAACTACAAACTTAACAGCCGGTTATGTCCAAGAGTTCATGGATTCTTTAGCTAAAGAGCCACTTTTTGCTCGTAAGTTAGCATAGTAGCAATTTACTACCTATTGCCGATCTGCCAGCTGACTATCAAAATGAATGCAAACAAAATATCCTCAACTCACTAGAGGATACTATCCGTGTGGCGAAAGGCTATGATAGTACGGTTGTTGCGTCACGAAAAAGCGTGCACGACCAAACGGCCGCGAAATGTAGGCAAGAGAAATCTAACAAGCGTAAGAAGCAATTTTTTGACGAGCTGGGAGCAGGAGCATACCAACAGTTAAAAGAAAGAAGAATAAGAAGAAATTGGTGGTGAAAGACAAAGCATGGTTGGCGGCGCTTGAACAAAATCTGTATTTTCTCTGCAATAAACCCAGGCATCATGGCAAACACTCCCCAAAGGGAAAGCAAAGTGGTCAAATTTCATGACTGTGAATTTACCGGCAGGTAAATTAGATGTCAATTTGTTAAATAATTGTGACTGTACTTGTAACTTTAGTGCAATCTCTTTTAAGCCTAATGAATTGTTTTGTGTGAGAGCCAATATTTTAGGGAAAGACGTGAATGTGCTATTTAATTCAGGTGGTACTCACAATTTTTTGAATGCTCGACTTGTGCAGAAGCTTCGAGTGTCCAGCATGGCTAGTACTCACCGTTACATGATCCATCTTGCCTTAGGGTCAAACATTGAGATTTGGGATGTCAAAATCTCGAACTTAGAGCTTTGGATGCAAGACTATGTTCAACCATTAATCCATGTCATAAATCTAGAACGGACTAATATCATTTTCGACTATGAAAAGTTTTTTGTCAAATCGGACTTTTTATAGAGAGATTTTAACAATCATTCTATGGTATTTAAAGATAAATTTGATTATCTTTATTTCTGAAGAGACTGATGTACTTCCATCGTCGACAATTTCCTCGACTGAATTAATTGAAAAACTTCATGATTTTAAGTATAAACTTTTTCACTTGCTTTTGAAATCTTGTATGCATTGTGATGTTGGGGATGTGAATGTTTTTCATGCTTTAAGAATCTCTTCCTTCCCCAATTACCTTAAGAGGCTATACTCCACCCTTGAATGCCATCATACTATCAATGTTTATTGGAGAATAATTTTATATACGAGTATTCTTTCTATAATAAAGCATTCAAACCCATAACATCCTACCATCCCTATAATTTAGAAAAAAATAAATATACTTCAAAGATCATTAGCTTAAAAGGCAAAGCCTATTCTTAAGTTGAAAAGTTTTCATTATACACAAGAAAATATTTTCCATAAAACTCATTAAATTCTTTACATACAAAGGATCTATGATTAATTGCATTTACTCAAGGCAGCCAAAATATAATACTTCATAAGACAGAATTCTCACGATCTTTCACATTCATAATTTTATTTCAATATTGTCATTGTTGACGTGCAAATCTGTACAACGCCTTATAGCAACTTTATACAATATTCAACCGATGATAAACCAAGCAGAGTGCATTTCTGTTAGTAAACCTTGATCGCTTTTTTATGTGAAAATTCTCTTTACTTTGACTTCATTTGAACTGCTGCTACGGATGCAAACAGAACCTTGTCATATCCTGGTGGCTTCCATCCTCTTGATTTTGGCTATTTGCAAGCCAGGATTCAATCCTTTGGGACACGCCCGCGCACAATTCATGATCGTATGACATCGGTATAGCTTGTACGCATCGTCTAATACCTCCAGTCGTTCCTTCGTGTATTCGTCTCTACTGTCTTGAATCCATCTGCAAATCGAAAAACTGCATAATCAGTGCAAAACCTATTTACCAATAACGGCAGCACCTAGCGAGCATGCCAAAACAAAGTACTAGACTCGTTATCATTCAAAAGCTACTTCCCATATACAACGCTAGGAACTTAAAATTCGGTTAAGAAAGCGAAAGCCATGAAGCGTAATTTGCCTTGCTTAGAATACATATTCAGCAATCAGTGCATTGAATATTATAGAAATATTTCAAGCGTACCTAGCATAGAATATTTACTGAAGGTTGCTTATAACGTACGTCGTAAGTACGCAAAGTCAAGGACCAATCGTCCAGCAAAACATGCTTGATTAGAGATAATTAAAAAACGAAACACAAATTTTTTGGACGTGCAAGCTTTTAGGTCTTAGGCCAAAAAAAAGATTGAATGATAAAAAGTTATTACCATCGACAATAAGAACGACCTAAACTCCTAAAGGATCTCTTACATTGTTACAACGTAAAGTACAGGATCACAACAAAAATATACCAAACCAATCTCGATTGCAGATAGTTGGCAAGCAAGACAATCTAATTTGGACATTGAATCGTACTAAAAACTTGTCTAGTAAACAAATCGAAGGGACGGACAAACTAACATAAACAGGAAAGTGATATTTCACACAAAGAGCAAGAAAGCACTAAGCAGGTTACAGAAAGAGCAAGTTTGCTGAGAAGTGCAAACCTATTGGCCTGAAGTAGCACAGCTGGTCCAAGGTATTTCTCAGGGTTCCACCAATAACTTGGACACGACGTGCTGCAACATGCACAGAGAATACACTCGTACATTCCATCGAGCTTTGCGCGATCCTTCTTACTCTGGAGGTGTTCTTTATCAGATGGTGTATTCTTGACCTTCAACCACGGCTCAATACTCTTGTACTGATTATAAAAGTTGGTCATGTCCACCACTAGATCCTTCACCACGAACATATGCGGTAGAGGCGTTACGTCGATCGCCTTGAAAGTTTTTTTGTCGATCTTTGTGAGGCAGGCCAAAGCGTTGCTTCCATCTATATTCATGGCACAGGAGCCGCATATACCCTCCCTGCAAGATCGCCGAAAAACGAGAGTTGGATCGATTTCGTTCTTTATCTTAATCAAAGCATCCAGGACCATGGGGCCGCATTCATTCGTGTTGATGGCGTACGTTTGCATACTAGGTTTGCTGCTTTCATCAGGATTCCATCTGTAGATATTTAACTTCTTCAGATTGGGAGGCTTTGATGCATCGGCCAACGGGGCAGACGAAGAGGATGCCGAAGTCGTAGAAACTGGCCTGTAATTCATTTGAGTACAGAGTTGCTTCACCTTTCCACAGACCAAACGTGCGTTGCTCCAGCGAGACATGACCGTGTTGATAATGTGGCAAAAACTAACAGTACTAGATTGCGGCACTCAATTGCGATTACCAAGCCCAAAAAAGCCAACAACAGTCCCGGTATGATCCCAAGGCAATTGTAGCACTCAACTGAGATCACCACGTACAAAATCGCCAACAAAAATCAGAGCCGCGTAATCACAAGGCAATTGCAGCTCTCAGATGAAATCACGGGTAACAAAATCGTCAAAATCTACAAACACCTCAACACCACTTCAACCTTTACGCTGTATCTGCTGCAGCAACCTCAAGCTTAATTTCTTTAGCAAAACCGAAATAAACGATCTAGATATATATCCTTTATTGAAACTGATAGATGAATGGACAAAATGGCATGGATCATTGATCTAGAGCACGCGATCAGATTTGGATTCCAAGTGTCGTGTCGAAGAGTGAAACGCAGAAATAGCATCAAATTAAATTTGCGAAGGGAAAGCTATCCACGTTTGTGGCGGTGGACAAGAGACGCCATCGCCATCGCTTCCCAGAAACTTTCCCTTCCAACCTTCTCGTTGGCTCAGACTCTTCTTTATAGTTCCAATGCCTCTTTGAGGTGGCACCTTGCTAAGAAAAAATTAAGCACAAGTTTTCCCTTTGCTCTTTAGTTACTCTTTAGGGGGAGGCAAGGACATATGGCCCAAGCCCTCTTCTCATGAATATAAATGGCACTTGGGATAGGGTTTAGGGTTAGCTCTCACATCGATGGCAGTTTGGCCTCGCAAAAATGATAGTTTCGACATCCACCCACTCATCCAGATCAATGGGCATTTGTCATGTGTTTCGCTCCTAAGAGTTTTGATCTTCTTGAATGTCTTCAACTTTGCAATTTCTTTGTATTTCTTGAAGAACTGGAACGCTTCATATTTGTGCTTCAGAAAATATACAACATTTCTTTTAGAATAGTCATTTTGTAATAAAGAATCTATGGAGGACAAGAATGCACCATTCCTTCTTGTCTCCTCCTGCAGCAGCATGATTATGACTCTGGAATGTGATATTTGAGTGTGTAGAAATCATCATCACCCAGTTTTCATATGAGGATGGCAAGCTGGACAATAAGGTCATTACAGCGTTAGAGTCTTCAATCACTGAACCTATTGCTGCCATTTGTTCTAATATAGCCTTGAATTGATGAATGTGATTATAAACCGACTTTTGTCGACTTTTTTCCATCAGGGAAAAATCGATCAAAGAACTGTCAGAAGTCTTTATAGTAGATCACCTACTATTGTACATAGCCTTTAAAAAAAACATTAGCTTCAGCACCGATACTGCATTCTCTAGATTGGACGATTGAATTTTATGAATGAAAATGAGCATTCAATCACAATATAAATGACCTAGATTCAGTCACGAATGGCTACAATCTGAATGCAGTTAGAGTCGCGCTCTTCCTAAAACAATACTTTGTAATAACAGAGAGAAAGAACAAACTTGCACTTTGGATGTTCGATATCTTATTTTTCTTGTCCAACCAAGCAACTGATAAGTTGCTGGATATATATATACACATGGCTAACTAATTAAAAGAATGTTCAATCTGTACTTTACAATTAGAATTAAGGCACTACGTGTTGTTGGCAGTCGCCTTCGGACAATATTTGATTCATTTAGAGATTTTGTCCGAGCGTGATTCAATGTACTTCTTGATATGCCGATAGTCGGATTGCGGCCGATTGTTCGAGTATGGCCAAATAATCGAATCTAGTCAGATGGTCTGAGATGGTCGAACTATCAAGGATGGCCGAACAATCGAAGATGGCCGAATAATCAAGGATGATCGAATAGTCGAAGGTGTCCAATCGAGGAAATATTGTCATTGATTCTTTTGTATTTCTGCAGTCTGTCATAAAACAAGTGTATTTTTGCAAAGTATGCGACTGTACAAGTATGTACAACAACTAGTGAATGGATCTAGATTAGCAAAGAGATAGGGATGGAGAGGATAGAAATCCAACACAATAGTGGAAAATGATCACCAATATAATAGAGGTAATGGCTGGAAAAATGTCCAGAAAGAGGTGCCAAAGATAGGTATAGATGGGCATTGAAAATAATAGGTATAATGGTAAAAAAATGGACAGCAAATGGGCGATAGACAACAAATGCAAATGGCTAAAAAAGCTGGTAAAATATGCAAAATCAGCAAGGTAAAGTAGCTGGAAATGGGTCATGGACAACTCAAAAGGTGGAGACAAAAATTAGGAAGGAAAAGGGTGATGGACAGCAACAAAATGAACAATATATGGACTAGAAGTGGGCAATTAATTGCTATACAAAAATTGGGGGCAAAATGAGCAATAAGATGGGCGCCAGACAATCGGCTGGTGATCCTCCTCCAATCAATGACGTAAACATGCGAAATGTAAATACATATGCTGAAAGTCCAATCTGCAGATGCGACCCTCAAATGTTAATGAATAAGTGCCGAAAACCTCCTCCAATTAAGGCGCTAGAATATACAACAGGTACCGCTTAGAAAATCTGCCAAAATAGTTACCAGAAAAGATAGTAGCCGCTAAAATACCGTCATAAATGACCTTCCAAATCTTTTTTCTCTCAAGCCACCAAGTTTAGCGAAAGTGCTTTTGCTAAAGATCCGCCAAGGAAAGTGCTATGATATTAAGCTACGAACAAATTTACAGCAGATCAATAGCTAAGCCAAAAGCAACACATAAGCAAGAACTAGCCCTAGAAAGCGGTAACGAGTATGCTTAAGAATACTAAAAAGAGAGATCAATATCATTAGCTATGAAACAAATGACAATAGGTCCTACTTAAACCCACAAGGAGGCCTTAAATTGGAACATTCATGGAACTTTTCAGAGGAGAAGATAATATCAGTGAACCTAATCAAAATGGAATATGGAGGGATAATAGTGCACCCTCCTACACTTGGGCCCCCACTCCAATTGTTAAAAATTCACAATTCTAGCTTGACTAGTTTTGGTCATATGACTTGTAAATAGTTAAATGGTCATGATGTGGCTTGTCACACGTGCCAAATAGCATAGGATTCCATTCATAAGGATGTTCTCAAGTAGACCTAAGTGTTAGAACCTTTGGAATGAGTCCAAATTATGCTTAGATACAAGGGAGAAAAAATAGGAGCTATTTTTGGTAATTTTTGCATTGTTGAGGGATCTCCAAGATTCCAACCCTAACTTGGTAGGGATGAAAGATCCACCAAAATTAGCATTAGGGATAGGTTTAGGGCTACTCATACCTGCCCAAAACCGTGATGGATCTTGTATATATAGGTGATGATATCTCACCAAAATCAATCAAGCAATTTCATGTTTTTTCTCTCATAATGGTGCAATTGCTCTCTATGTTCATAATTGTTTGAGTGCTTGTGATTACTAATGATTATAGGATTGAATGTAGGTCTGGTGTACAGTACTCAGACTGTGGGAGGCCGTACTTTCACACGTGTGAAGCCTTCTTCAAGGATTTGGGCCATTTAGTGAGGTTCAAGCATAGATTTTTGATGGATTTTGATGGTTCAACTTGTGCTAATCTTATGAAATCATAATCTATTGTTTCCCTCATCATTTCAAGTGTTTTAGGATCCTTATTTGCTGTAATTTTTACATGGTATCAGAGCCTAAAGGCTGAAATGAGCTAAATCCTTGGTTTTCATTCAATTTGATCACAATTTTTGATCTAAATCTTGTGTAGATTGGATCTTAGCATCTAGTATTGATTCTAGAACTCAAAGCGAGTCAAATACATTGGAGATTGGTGTTGTGTGACTTCATTTGCAGGTGTTTAGGTGTCTAAAACCAGAGGCAAAGTTGAATTCAATTCACATTACCAAGATAGCAAGTTTTGCTTGCTCCAAGCATTGATTTCTAAGCGAGTTTTGGAGGTGATTTCATAGAGAAGGCTTTCTAGCATTCAAGGAGAGGGAAGATCAGAGTTTTGGGGACTCTTCAAGGCTGTTCTAAGGTGTAGTAGGCACCTCCTAAAGTGATTTAGGTTCAGTCCAACCATTGCTTGACTTATGCACCAAATTAGATCAATTTTTCATCAATTTTGATCATTTTTTGCTTGTGATTGGATAGTAGATTGTGTTGCATCCTCATTAAGTTCCATTTAGATCTTTTACAAGTGATTTTGGAAGTATATTAGGTTGCTGAAATTCACTCTTTATCAGATCATTTGGAAGCTTTAATGTTCTTTATAGAAAGAGGGGCAATTCTACTAGTATTGTCTACTTCAATCAAGCAAGTGCATTGTTTCTAGTATTCTATGATTTGATTTTGTTAGAGATCATTCTTAGATCTTTATAGGAAGTCTATTACTGATCTTTTCAGGTCCCTAAGAAGTGGGATAAGGTAGACCTTCAATCAAATCAATAGAAGTAACCTTCATTTGTGTCAAGTCCTTGATTAGGAGACTAGATGGCATCTATAAATGCATATCTTTTGGATACTAATGAAAGGCTCAACAAAACTAACTATTCCATATGGAAAGTTAGAATGGAATCTATCATGATCATGCAAGATCTGATGGAAATTGTAAATGGTAAGGAGGGTGAACCTATTCATCCTCAAGAAAAAGCCAAATACATCAAGAGGTGCAATGTTGCACTACATTGCATAAAAATGAATGTTGCAAATGAACTCTTAAGAGAGGTAGGAGATTGCACTTCAGCTCAAGATGCTTGGGAGACTTTGCAAAAGGTCTATGAATCCAAGAACCAAACTAGAATGTTAGCTTTGAAGAATCAAATCTATAGAAGCTATCAAAAGAAAGGAGAGAGTGCACATACTTTTGTCCTAAGAGTAAAGGAATTGAACAAAGAGCTAGCCTTTATAGGTGACCCTATCAAGGATGAAGAGCTTGTTCAACTCATATTGAATGGACTAAGCTTTGAATTTGACAATTTGGTTCAGGGATATGCAATTATGGGTAAGCTACCCATACTTGAAGAACTCCAAGGCACACTCATGGCCGAGGAATCAAGAAGGAGCCAAATGCAAGAGAGGATGGATAGGCTTTCCATCCAAGGTGGAGATGACCAAGCTCTCTTCACCAAAGGCAAAGGCAAGTCCAAAGGCAAAGGATCAACATTCAAGAAGTCTACAAAGCTTGAGGATCAAGAAGGACCCCCAAAGGCATCTCCATCAACCACCAAAGTCAAGAAGGACAAATCAAAGGTGAAGTGCTACTATTGTAGCAAGATGGGGCATTATGCCTCGGAATGCTTCAAGAGGAAGCAAGATCAAAGCCAAGCCAACATGAGCAAAGAGGAGGAGGAGGAGAGTTCACATGAGGACTCTCTCATGATGTCCATATTTTCTTCAACAAGCTTCAAAGGAGAAGATCCTTGGTGGATTGACTCGGGTGCTAGTTCACACATGACTAGTAAAAGGGAGTTTTTCTCTTCTCTCTTATCTTATGATGGACCTATAAAGTCTATCTATACAGCAAATGATGAAGCTTGTAAAATTGAAGGAGTTGGTAGCATTCCCCTTTGCTTAGGATCTTCCAAAAAGATCAACATAGAAGGTGTTTTGTACATTCCTACAATAACAAAGAATCTACTAAGTGTTGGCCAAATGGTAGACAATGGTTTCAATGTTGACTTTGCTTCAAATGAATGTTTCATCAAGAAGAAGGGTAAGATAGTGGCTAAGGGCACTAGACTTGGCAAACTTTATAAGCTGGATGCATTTGTGGATACTAATGTTGTCATGTTAGCCGAGGAGCAAGATCTTGGTTTTGAGGAGGAGCTCATGGAGGAGCAAACACCAAACCCACCTATCACACCAAGGAGATCTTCAAGGGCAAAAGTGGAGCCATCAAGGCTCACATATCAAGGCAAAGGACAGCAAGTTGAGGGTATCTCATCCACTTCTTATGCTTTATCTAGTTTTGAAGAACCGTCTAATGTTGAAGATGCATTGAACTCCAAAGAATGGTATAAAGCTATGTTGGATGAGTATGATGCCTTGATTGAGAATGAAACTTGGTTGCTTGTTGAGAGACCTCAAAGGAATGTAATAGGATGCAAGTGGGTCTTCAAGCTTAAGTTGAATGCAAATGGGAGTGTTAACAAACATAAAGCAAGATTAGTTGCAAAAGGTTATGCTCAAGAGAGAGGGATAGACTATGAGGAAACTTTTGCACCCGTGGCCAAGATGGTCACAATAAGACTAATCATTGCACTTGCATCACATTTTGGATGGATTCTATGTCAAATGGATGTCTCTAATGCTTTCTTGAATGGTTTTTTGGAAGAGGATATCTATATGGAGCAGCCACAAGGGTTCATCAAGCATGGAATGGAGAACAAAGTATGCCATCTCCAAAGAAGCATCTATGGCTTGAAGCAAGCCTCGAGATCTTGGAATTCAAGACTACATTGCTATCTTATTTCACTTTCTTTTGTTCAAAGTGAATATGATCCTACTCTTTACATTAAGTTTGATGATGTTGGTATTGTACTTTTACTCATTTATGTAGATGACATCATCATTAGTGGAAATAGTGTTGATGGTATTGAAAAAATCAAGATAGATCTATCCTTAGAGTTCAAGATGGTAGATCTAGGGTGTCTTCACTTCATCTTAGGCATAGAAGTACTTAGAGGGTCTGATTTTATCTTTATAAGTCAAGTAAACTATGCTCAAAGTCTTTTGAAGAAGTTTAAGATGGAAGTATGCAAAAGTGTTGACACACCAATGGAGCAAGATGTAAAAGTGCCAAATGAAGATGATGAAAGATCCTTCATGGACATCACTTTGTTTAGGCAACTTATAGGTTCCTTAATGTGGATCACTATAACTAGACCAGATCTTAGCTCTAGTGTATGTAGGTTGAGCCAATCCATACAAAAGCCATTGAATATCCATTGGAAAAAGGCTAAGAGGATTCTAAGATACATCTCGGGTACATTGGATTTTGGGATTCTATATAGAGGAGATGTGATTAACCTTCATGCATTTAGTGATTCAGATTTTGCAGGGGACAAGAGGGATAGGAAATCAACAAGTGCCTATTCAACTTTCATAGGAGAAGGTGTGGTTTCATGGCTTTCAAAAAAGCAAGAAACTATATCTCTATCTTCAACCGAGGCCGAGTACAAAGCTTTGACAACCACTACAAAGGAGGTACTTTGGATCAAGAGATTATTGGTGGAACTAAAGATCATGGATTCAGAGGAGGCACCAATCATCTACAATGACAATATATCAGCCCAACACCTTGCATCTAACCCAATCTTCCATGCAAGATCTAAGCACATTGAGATATGCCATCACTTTGTGAGAGAAATGGTGCAAGCCTAGGAGATTGCTTTGGAGCATGTTCCAAGCAATGAATGTGTAGCTGATCTACTTACTAAACCACTTCAAAGGACACCTTTTATAAAGTTCAGATCATCACTTGGAGTGATTAGTAAAGCAATGATTGAACCAAGCTAGATAGTGAGGAGGAGTGTTAAAAATTCACAATTCTAGCTTGACTAGTTTTAGTCATATGACTTGTAAATAGTTAAATGGTCATGATGTGGCTTGTCACACGTGCCAAATAGCATAGGATTCCATTCATAAGGATGTTCTCAAGTAGACCTAAGTGTTAGAACCTTTGGAATGAGTCCAAATTATGCTTAGATACAAGGGAGAAAAAATAGGAGCTATTTTTGGTAATTTTTGCATTGTTGAGGGATCTCCAAGATTCCAACCCTAACTTGGTAGGGATGAAAGATCCACCAAAATTAGAATTAGGGATAGGTTTAGGGCTACTCATACCTGCCCAAAACCGTGATGGATCTTGTATATATAGGTGATGATATCTCACCAAAATCAATCAAGCAATTTCATGTTTTTTCTCTCATAATGGTGCAATTGCTCTCTATGTTCATAATTGTTTGAGTGCTTGTGATTACTAATGATTATAGGATTGAATGTAGGTCTGGTGTACAGTACTCAGACTGTGGGAGGCCGTACTTTCACACGTGTGAAGCCTTCTTCAAGGATTTGGGCCATTTAGTGAGGTTCAAGCATAGATTTTTGATGGATTTTGATGGTTCAACTTGTGCTAATCTTATGAAATCATAATCTATTGTTTCCCTCATCATTTCAAGTGTTTTAGGATCCTTATTTGCTGTAATTTTTACACCAATATCATATGGCCAAGTACCTAATAAATGAATAAATGTCGACAAAGGCCAGTACATGAATAAAAGGGGCCCGGGGGCTTGCTTATGCATAACAATCAAGTAATAAAGAAGGACATGACAAATGTAATGAGTCAAGTCCATAACTATAGGCACCGAGTCCATAACTATAGGCTACAAGCTTACTAGGCTACTCTGCATATATTTTGTAGGCCTTTTTACATTTACTGTTATTTATACTTTTGTTCCTAGTTGCACGTTTTATGTTGTTCTTAATGTTTATTTGCACCCATAATGTTAGTTTGGCCATGCCTACGCTATTGTAGGGACCATTTCTATTTTTAGTAAACTCTAAAGTCAAGTTAATAAATCATGCTTGTAGGTGGGCACAATAATTCTAGTTTAGAACATGTTTTAGGGTCTTTATCCAAAATAGGATGCATGACACTTGCATTGTAAAGGGATTCAAGCAAGGGAGGCTATTTAAGCTTGATGCTAATGTGTTTCTTGGAAGTGTGAACATGGATAAGGAGGAGCTTACACAAGTGGAGCTTTGGCATAAGAGGTTGGGTGTGGAGAGAGTTGTGAGGCTTGTAGCCTCTCAAAGGCTCACAAGCAACCATTTGCTAACTCTTCTACTAGATCTTCTAAGTCATTAGATCTCATTCATAGTGATGTGCACTCTTTTTCACAAGTATCTAATGGAGGTGCATTAATGTATGTATCTTTTATTGATGATTACTCTATATACACTTGGACTGAGCTTTTGGATTCCAAAAGTAAGATGTTTGAGTTTTTCAATAAGATCAAGAATGATGTGTTCATTCATAATGTTGAAAATTGTAAATTTTCAATCTTAGTTGTAAACTTCTTATGAGAATAAGTGAAGCATCCAAAGTGGACACTTATATCCATAAGCAAGTAGTTAGCCTTATTGAGATGGAAATACTTTTTGATTTCAATATTAAAAAAATCATGCCAAGTTGTGGTGATTTTTGGACCGCTTATGTTTCTAGCATAAGTAATATTGATGATTATAGAAAGTGCCCATTGTATGATCATGTTTGTAGTGATCGTCGTGAGACATGGAGGTCTCAGATTTCCATCAAGGAGGAGCATGCACATCAAGAAAGATAATGCCTCAAGGTCAAGCAAAAAGCATCTACATGAAATTTGGAAGGAATCAATTTTGGAGGTGCTAGGATGGTGCAAAGCTCCCAAGTTCATCAAAAAAGTCAACATCAAGGAGGCACTATCATGGATATGGTGATCTAGGATCTTCATGAAACTCATTGGCTGATCTTCACACCTTTGAACCAGCAAGGATCCATCTTCGAAGACCAATTTAGCCCATGGAGTCAAGCTTAAGATCATCATGCTTTTATCAAGCTAGTTTTGAGGAGGAGTGTTAAAATTGGCAAAAGCTAACTTGATCAAATCTTGTAAATACCATAATGACTTGTAACTATGTTGGAGGGTTTGCGGATCCCAAGGCAATCCTAACCCTAGTTAATAAGTGAGATGGATTTGGCACCCTGTGTGTGTAAGTCCAACCCGATTATCACACAGTTATTTGATTAATTAGAATGTTAATAAAAGGAATTTAGGCCTTTTTGCAGGACTTTTAATGTCGCAGGGCCTAAATGTTAAGTTAGTGAATAAAGTTGGGTTTCCCTCCAAATTTGATGGTTCCCACACTTTTTTAAATTTGAATAAAAAGAAAGGCAAGACTGGACCAATAGGATTCAAAGGCCAGGGTCCTCCTCTCTACTATAAAAAGGGACCAACTCGAGTTGCTCCTCATGTTCATTTCCATATTTCAATTAAGCAGATTGGTTCTCTTTAGAAATGGATTGATGAATGTCCTTGCTCTTCCTCTCTTCTCCTCCATTCATCATGCTTTCTTTGGATTTTGCTAATTGTTGGATTTGATCATTATTGGGATTGCTATTTCTTATGCTTTTTGTGAGAGAGAAAGGGAGAGAGAGAAGAGTAAGTTTCTATCATTGTTGTGGATTTAGGGTTAATGAAAGTAGGGTTAATGGATGTAGTGTTAATGGATGTTAGTGTTAGATCCTCCATTCATGTTGAAATCTGAACTATACTATCGCTCTCATGGGAACGAACCTACGCATGACAACTAACTCTGTCTCTTTGATGCTAGATTGACTAGATCGTGGATTCATGTTAGGCAAGGAAAGAAAACCACTACAATTTTGGCGCCGTTGCCAGGGAGCTACGCCAATTTTTCAGTTTGCAGCATGTTTGGCTTATGGTTAGCTTGCAGTAGGCATCTTGTCGTGGCATGAATAGTGTTAAAACTGCATTGTAGGGATAGTTTGGGATTGATTTTGCTAGATTTTGAGTGGATTTGCTTGTTTGAAATCTAATCTGATTATTAAACAGGGAAAGTTATTCAGATCACTAATCTTAAGATCCATTTGGATCTGAGATATCAGAGAAAATAACAAAAATTGGTCAAATCTGTCAAAATTGGTCAAAAAGATACAGAAAGCATCATCAGAGCCCAGAACTTTTTACCCTCTTTAAGAAAACCTTTGCTGAGTTGCAAACACCTTCGGTTTTGTTTACAGAACCTTCAGTTTGAAGGGCGAAGATTAATTCCCAGCAGATTTCCAGAAACATCAGAAAAACCACCAAAAAACACCAAAAATTATCAAAATCCTAAAAAATACAGAAAAAGAACCTTCGCCCAATTCATTGTGCTTAGATGTGATTCAGATCTATCTACTACCAGGTTGGCAAAGAATAATACCAAAAATAGAAAGGTTTCTAGAAGATCAGTTGTCATATTGTCATATTTTTGCCAAAAAAGTCACTTTTTTGCAAAATTACCAGTATTAGTCTTGATCCTTCGCCAGAACCTTCGTCGAGTTTCCAGAACATTCTATTTATATAACAATACTATTTTTGAGTTCGGCGAAGATTTATCTTGATCAGATCACAAAAAATCTTGATTTTTACCCTCGCCAGATCACAAAAACTATATTTTCTTGTGTCAGAAACCTTCGCCCGGTTGTCCATAGTTTTATTTGTGTCAGATCTTCCATCTGAGAAGTCAGCGAAGGTTATTTTCCAAGAAATTGCCAGAAAAGTATTCAGAGAGTTTTTATCCCAAAATAGCACTGTTGAACCTTCACTGAGGCAACCTTTGCCTAGATAACTTTCGCCAGTCCTATTATTAGTTTCTGATTTTCCAGATCAAGTCTCTGTCAAAATTTGGATCAGATCTGATATATTCTAAATTGGACTCTGAGAGAATTATCATTTTTTGAGAAGTATTGATTGATCGAATTTTGGGTAGTTTTTCATCATGTAGAATCATATTCTTGAAAAGTGGAATAGAGCTAGCAGATCTAATCTGAGATAGTTTTTGAAAAAATCTATATCCAATCACATTATCAATTTGATCTAAATGGCTGCCCCTGGAGCTGCTCCTGGAGGTGCTCCACAGGAGGTCAATCCAATTATTGTTAGAAGAGCACCCCGATTGGATCTACCCAAATATAATGGATTAACAGATCCAGTTCGATTTCTTCATATCTATGCTGAATCTTGTGAGGTCTACGGTGAGATTTATCCTCAAGATAAACTTAAGCTGCTTCCTATGGCCATAACAGACGCAGCACAAGATTGGTACTATAACCAAGATGAAACTGAGCGTACAGATTGGGAGGTTGTTAAACGAGCCCTTATCACACGGTTCAAACCGCGGAAGTTTATGGAAGACCCTTTCCTACTTTTAAGTAAAATTAAAATGGAAAAGCGAGAAATGGTTCGAGATTACATCAAAAGGGTGAAACGTCTTACATCTGAATGTGAGCATGAGCTGATTAACGAAAATGCCATGATTATGTGGTTTTTGTCAGGTCTACCTAAACGGATCCGATGTGAACTGAAAAGCCATAATCAGTACGCACTTTTGCAAAATGTGATGGACGATGCAATTCGGGAGGAGGATGAAGATTCAGATGATGAGCCGAATGTCAGTATGTTGTCTTATATAGCAGGGCAGACTACTACGACATCCACCACTATTGCATCAACGAATGCCAATGCTACTGCAGAAATGATGCTCAATGAGTTCGAAAAACTTGGGAAGACCCAACAGAAATAGGGGAAAAGTTGCAGTTGCAATTTGATGAGAAGATCAAAGTATTGGAAAATTTCCACGGAGAAGCGAACAAGGAACCTGAGAAGTTTGCAAAGACTTTTCCTACCAGGGAAAATGTCCGGTGTTCTATTTGTACAGGAAATCACACAGTGAACGAGTGTCCTCAATTGAAAAAACGAATGGAAATTAGTGTTTGCCATCTGTGTAATTCACCTGACCATGAGACTGCCTTTTGCAACTTCAACCCTCGGATGATTCAGCAACAATATGCCCAGATGGGATATCGAGATCCACAACATGGAGGCAATCCAGCAGCAAGACTACGACAATCTACTCTTGGATACCCAGAGCGTCTAGCCTTGTCTGCCCCACCAAAGCACTCCGCTCCTCCTGCCAATTTGATGGAACCAGAACCTTACGGAAGTGCTGAGCAATGGAGCTATGGTAATGATCAGGAAGGTGGATCTTCAGAACAGTATGCCATTTATGCTACCGCTCAACAACAAGCCTCGAGAAATTGGGCCAGAGAACCACTTGGATGCTTTGCATGTGGAGAAAATCACAGAGTTGCAGAATGCCCAAATAAAGAAAAATTTGTACCATTCTGTGATGATTGTGGATATGGACATTGCTATAAAGACTGTCCAGCAAGACCGAAGCCACCACCAGCTACAGCACCTGTAAATTTGATAACAATCAAGCAAGGATCGGTAGCTCATAATAAACCAAGTGCACCCTTGATGGTGGTCACCAGAGCACAAAAGCAAAAAGAACCAGTAGTGGATTCAGTACCTGCTGATTCTATACCATTGAACGATACACCAACAGCATCGGAAGTTTATCCAAATCTTAATGCAGAAAAACGAAGATATCAGGATATGAGACAGTGGATTAAGCATTTGCAAGAAGAAGAGGAACTTGAAGCTGCTAAAGTAACAGCTAAAGTTCGGTCTCCACCATTGCAGCCTTCAAGAAATTTACGTACGGATATGAATGATCAATTACATCATCACGAAGAACCCTTCAAGATGACGGAACCGGAAGCACCGCATACATAATTACTCATGAATATTTTGTCTAGTAAGATCAATATTTCATTGGGAGAGCTTCTAAAGTTGGTGCCAAAAGCAAAAGAAGTCTTAGCGCAAAAGTTAGCTCAAGAAGAATCAGAAGACCATCAGGAGCCACTCTTTTGTGCTGGATTTGAAGAATCTAACGATGTACTACATGTTGGAGCAGCTTGGGAAAGTGAACAAAAGAATATCACTCTGCCAATACAACATAGACAATTTTCTAAAGAAGCAGCCGTGATAGACGGCGGTTCAGGAGTTAACCTGATTTCTACAAAGCTATGTACAAAATGGGGCCTTACAAAGATTAAGCATGCTACTTTTGCTATTAAGCTAGCTGATCAAATGACGGTTCATCCACGAGGAATGGTGGAAGATATACCTGTCAGGATTGCAGGAGTATAGTTCGTCATTACTTTCGTCGTGATGGACTTACCAGAAGCATCAAATGTCTACCAAGTTCTCGTAGGACGTCCATGGTTACGAGTTGCGCAAGTAATTCATAACTGGGGTACCAGCAAAATCACTTTTGAAAATCATGAACGTGCAGTTAAAATTGATCCTACGACTTGGACTATCAAGCCAGTGGTTCAAAAAGCGGATGACGATTCATCAACAACGGATCACACTTGTGATCGACCAGAGAAAAAATTGGGAGTTCACTACAATTCTCAAACGGAGACTGTCAATTGGAACGAAGCTCTTGCAACAATTGATTGTACAGCAGGATATATGTGTCAACAAGATAGTCAATCAGAGATGAGCGAGATTTCCTTGTTAGATCGAACTTTGGATACGCCAATCACGTTTCCACTAAATGTGCTGAATGTAGCCTGGATATCAACGGAACCTATACCAGATCCAATTGAGGATGATCTCATACCAATGAACCATGTCTTATGATGGCAATGCAGAACTTACGGATGAACAGATTCTACATCATATGGATCCAACCAGATTTGGAGTGCGTAATGTTCCTGATGAACTAACAATCAAATCGCCCAAAGCAGTTATATTGAAGGGAGACAAGATGACAGTTCGATGACGAAGAAACAAGCAAAGCAACATTATAATACGGTCCTGAAATGAGAAAATCCCCCTAAAAAGTTTGATTTAAAGGAAGTGCCACCTCTATTGGATAAAGACAAAGGAAAAGTCAAGAAGGATTCTTCAAGTCAGATCTCCAGCAAGACATCATCGTCTAGGAAGTCTTCACCTGAGAAGAAAGATTTATCATCCCGGAAGTCATCACCTCCATGATCAATTCCTGCTAAGAAGACTAAACGAAGATCCAAGACAAGTCCTTTCGAAAAAAAACAAGCAAATGTAGTCCAACACGATATGCCAGAGCATTTTAAATGTTATACACTAGATGATGTGGTTATCATGTTACCTAAAGCACATCGTGAACCTGAAGAACACATGCCAGAATCTAAAGAGGTTTACGATGGCCCAACTAGGGCACAGCCAATGAATCTTGCAGAACCAGGAGAACCAGAAAAGATTGTACAAGTGGATCACAACTTACTCCTGAATAGTATCAAGCACTCTGTTTGTTACTTATTAAATATCATGATTGTTTTGCATGGACTTATCAAGGTTTGAAGGGTATTCCGACATCAGTCATTGAACATACAATACCTTTAGTACCTGATGCAGTACCAAAGGTTACAAAGTTCTATCGTTGTAATCCTAATGTGGCAGATCTGATAAAGAAAGAACTTCAGAGATTGCTTGACGCCGATTTCATTTATGAGATCGAGCATACCAAATAGAAGCCTTTGAAAAGTTAAAAAAAACATTATTTTCAGCACCAATACTGCGTTCTCCATATTGGACATTAGAGTTTCATGTTCATACGGACGCCTCAAAATACGCCATTGGATTAGTTTTGACGCAGCCAGGTGACTATAAGAAGGATTATCCTATATGATTTGCAAGCAGACAACTTACAGATCCAGAGAAGAATTATTCAACAACTAAACGTGAAGCGCTAGCCATGATTTTTTCTGTTCGGAAATTTCGTCACTATCTCATGGAAACGCACTTTGCATTTTATACGGATCATCAACCGTTACTTTAATTGGTAAATAAGACGTGTAATACTGGACGTATTGCAAGATGGTTATTATTATTGACTGAATTTGACTTTCGAATTGTGGTCAGAAAGGGGAAGCAACATTATCTAGCCAATCACATTTCACGAATTGAATCCGCACTAGTTAATACCGAAGTGGATGATGAACTGCCAAATGTTGCGTTGTTCTATGTTGAAGCAGTACCTGAGTGGGCAGCAGATATTGTTGAGTACCTGATGCTAGGACAACCGAATGACTCTTTGACAAAAGTACAAAAAAGACAATTGATTCATAAGGCTCAACCTTATCAATTAATTGCAGGACAATTGTATCGTCGTGGATCAGATAATATTTTACGAAGATGTGTTTTACCGCATGAAGTACCAGATCTAATCATGTTTTCACATGATGGCATGGGTGGAGGACACTTCTCTACAGATATTACTATTCGCAAACTTTTGCAATCTGGTTGTTGGTGGCCTACGCTTCATAAGGACACAGAAAATTTTATTCAGACATGTGATGTCTGCCAACGAGCACAACGGCCTACTCAACAGAATTATGAATCCTTACATCCGGTTTTATTGCAAGCACCGTTTGAAAAATGGGGACTGGATTATGTTGGTCCTATTCATCCCGCTGCTCAAGGATCTCAGGCCCGATACATTATCGTCGCAAATGATTATATGACCAAGTGGGTTGAACCCAAAGCTGTCAAAGTAGCTGATGCGAAATCTATAGCTAAGTTTCTATATGAAAATATTATAGTCAGATTTGGATGTCTGATCGAAATTGTCAGTGATCGGGGTACACACTTTGTTAATCAAACAATAAAGTGTTTACTGGAAGATTTTTTTGTTATACACAGATTTAGTACTCCCTATTATCCCAGAGGGAATGGCCAAGCTGAATCTTCCAATAAGATTCTCTGCACCATTATGACAAAGCTTGGATAAAATTGGGGCCCATGACTCGTTGCCATATAGAACTACCGATCCACTTACGTTACGTGTCTTGAAGCGAGTCGGTCTGATTGGGAGCATAAACTGTATGCAGCATTATGGGCATTCAGAACTGCTTACAAAAATAGTACAAATCAAACACCTTTTCAACTGGTTTATGGTCAAGATGTTGTTATGCCAATTGAATTTTTAATCCCATCTTTACGCATAGCAGCAACGGAACGATTAAATGATGATCAATCTTTACAACTTCACCACGAGGCATTGCACAAATTATGTGAAACCCGATTGATGGCAGTTCATGCCTTAGTAGTAGAGAAAGCCCGCCGCAAGGCATGGCACAATTGGCGATTTCATAAGAAAGATCTGGAAGCAGGAGATCTTGCATTGATGTACAAAACCAAGCTGATCAAGGGTAAGTTGAAGTTTACTAGGGAAGGCCCGTATAAAGTGAAGGAAATCCTAAACTATGGCACAATACTTCTTGAGCACTTGGATGGGAAACGATTTGATACTCCGATATATGACAACCGATTACGTAAGCTTCGGCAGCCTACTCCGCCAGTTCAACAAGCCTGATCTCAATATATTTTCATCGTATTTGTTTTCAATTTTTTGTTTTCAATATTTAATTTGCTGACTTTTTTTTGGAAAAATGATAGTTAAAAAATAAATAATAAATAAATAAGGAAAGACTGATGAGCAAAAGTCAAGAAGTCATCAGCATAAGAAAACGGAAGCACAGTATTTTTATGAAAAATGACTTAGAAAAACACTGTTTTGGGTCAATTTGGCCAATATAGTATCAGAAACCTAAGCTGAGCTCTCAGACTGTACATCCACCAAATTGAGGTGGGCGAAGGTTTCTGACACGAGAAAATTTAATTTTTGAGTTAGACGAATGTTCAGTGATATGCCATTTTGGGAACCTTCGCCGAGCATCATAACGTCATTATGAACCTTCATCGACCTGCTAGATGATCTTAAAATGTCAAAATTAGGTTGTCCATAGGTTCAGATTGTGGAAAAAAACATTTATGACAGTACTTGGGCGAAGGTTCATCCTTTGCCAGCCCTGGAAAACGTTCGCTTTATAGGTTCAGATACCTAGAAACCTTCGTCGAGATTTTTATAGCCTATTTTTACAGTACTGTACATGCCTGCAAATTTTTGTTCAAAACTGATCAGCCCAACTACTATTCAGTGTAATGGACCCACCAAATTCACCTATAAGTTGGCTGAATTCGATTCATTCCTCACTTGTGCTAGCGAAGCTCTTGCAAATTTGCGACCAAAGCCTTCCAAATTTCCTACATTGCCTTCTGATACATTCTCACGCAGTTATAATTCCTTTCTGATCATCATGTCTTCTACCGATACTTCCCAGTCTCCGCACTATACTATCCATCGTGATGTCCCATCTGCAACGGACATCATGGTTCTTCTTAGCACAAGCATAGTCACTCAATGGATGACCCTTGCGGAGCCTCTACTTACTGCAATGGGTATTCATGAGAGAGCCTTTTCGGGACGCATCAATATGGATTTCATCACTCTTGCCTTCAGTACATGGAAGGAAGAGAAATCCAAGTTTTACATCACCTTCCAAGGAGCCACACACAAGGTGCGCATCACTGAGGCCGCACTTGCAGCTATAGGAATCTCATCCAGTATGCACGCCTCACCCAATCACAAGCATGCCAAACAGGCCATCAAGCCATACATTGACCTCACCAACGATCTGCATTGGACTAATGATAGTTACCTTCTGGAAGCCATCACTGAGCCTTCCATCACGCCGCTGCCCAATTGTTGAATCATTTCCTGATGGTTGGCAACCTCAGGAAAGACCGCATCACATCTCAAATCCTTCATAAGATAGTGGAGTCCACATCAAGTTGGCCAAAGCCTCTCTTGAACCATATAACTGGTTCAAGATTGTTTCTGGTGAGCTCAAGCGAGCTATTAAGGCCAATACAAAGCAGCAGTTTGCCGCTGGCTCTCTATTGTCCCTCTTAGTCGCTTCTCACTTAGAAAACAGAATCCATGGCTTCCACGGTTTACGAAGAAGCACTAGCCGAGTCATCTCACCAGGCCTCAAGTTCTCATAGTCATCGTCGTCCTCGCAACGAGATCGTAATTCCTGACTCGCCTTCCGCGTCACGACATCGTACTAGGCATACCTCGTCAGCTGCGCTTCCACCCCCTGTTGCTGTTCGCACTGAACTTCTCATTCCCCTCGCGTCTGATGCTTCCCTCGCCTCTGATCCCATACAAGGACAATCTATGACCATTGGGCCTACCATTCCTATCACAACTGCCCAGGCTGCCTCACCCCCGCACACCGAAGCAACCTCACCCAACACACAGTTCTTCATGGATATGTTCGATGATTCCGACCCCCTTGGGGCCACCGAAATCTTTGAAATGCCCCAGAGCCCAGCACCCCTTGAACCCCAATCCCCTGGAAGAGGATTCGGGCATATCCATGAAGCTACTGTTGGTGTCGAAGATGCCAGTCAGCAACCACCCACACAAGGTAGCCCAGCCACACTTCGGGTCGACACAACTGTCAAGTCACCAAAGCAGTTCGACGCCACGGTGCCTGAAGGGTTTGAAGATGAGGATATTTATGAAGAAGAAGAGACTCTGGCACCTATTCCACGCCTACCACGAATAGTACCATCAGGGTCTCCTGCTGCTGCCACCTCCATGACTGTCGATTCTGGTGATGCTCTTGGGTTAGTTTCAAGCCTTGGGCAAGTGATCCAGTCTATGCTGGATAAAAAAAAAGAAATAGAACAGAGGATCTCTGTTTTAGGATCTGAAGACACTATGATCAGCCAAAAAATTGTCCAACTAGATCGAGAGGTGAAGATAGCCAAGCAACATGAAGAATAGGCCGAAAGCAAAAAGACATTGGCCTAGCAACAAGCGAATTGCTTGGAAACCTACATCAGCTCCCTGCAAAATGCCCTGACAACTGCATAGGATCAGGTAGATAAGGCAGTGCAAGAAGCCAAGCAACAGGTGAAGCTGCTGAAGGGGCAATTACAAATGGCCGAACAAGATCTCACACGGCTTCAAGGTGAATTGGATGCGACCACCCTTGAGCGTGATGCGTATCTGCAAACACAAATACCCGATCATTAGGTCACACCGACGGAGATTGCATATTTGTTCAAGAAAGTGGAAACATACAAAGTGGCCCTTCAAGGATTCCAAGGCCACTTTGATAGGTTCAAAGGAGCAGCTTCAACCGAGTTGGAAAAGACAAAAGAGACCATCAACGCCTATGAAAAAGCCGCTGCTCAAGTGTTGGAAGCCGGACCACAAATCCTCGTCCCGGTCATGCCGCAATTCTCCCCTTTGCGCCAAAAAGCTGTACAGATGGATACAGGGGTTGATTCGAGCATGGACCAGGGGGGATCTCCAGATCTAGCAGATCAACCGCCAACTTTACCGGCAGTACAAGCGGGTCCATCCTCATCAAGGACATGCCATTTATTCATAAGGCCCATCAGCGTCGAGGACCAGATCTAGACCTTCTTAAAGCAGCATCCACATGAGTCCTCGCATGGTGGATGGGTTCTCAAATTTAAGACCTCCAAGATCGAGGCCGGCAAAGAATTGGACAAAATACCTGCACTGGGAGAGAAGCCGGCATGGAGAATCACAGTTTTTGAGAAAACTCCGAAATCAATTAGGAGTTACATCGCCAGCCCTTGCTAGTTACGGGTAGATCCTTATTACGTGCCAATGCCGCGAAGACAAAAATGGAAAGATTTGGGATTGGCTATGGATAAAATCACCATCCATACGCCCAATTGGCCAATCATCCACCAGCCTTATATCTAGAATATTTCAGTGGATTTTCATCGGGCCTTATAGGCATATTAGAGAGAGTATGTCCACTCTCCAGATCCAACAGTGTGACAATCAACAATGTTTGCAAAAGATCTAACTCTGTTGGCGTCAGTGGCAACCAAATGGGACAATTGCCTTCCTACCTTGGCATTTGATCTAAATAAGTCGATGGCCTCAGAGCAAATCAAAGATCAACTGCCGATTGCTCGACTGTATTTTCGTGCGGCTATGATAAGAGGCTCTTGGGAATCCCGCTTCACCTCATGGACAGCTTCCAAGTGGATTGCCGGAGCCCATCGTTGTTTCCTGCCGCATAATTTGGATTTTTATGCTGCACGCCTTGACTTTATGGAGAAGGTGCAGTATCGTTTAATTAAGATTCGGCGCGAAGCCAATAAAAGTCCCCAATAACTGCATATTGCAGGTGTCATGGGACCGCCACCAGTTTTGGTAGGGGATACTATTGGAGGGTTTGCGGATCCCAAGGCAACCCTAACCCTAGTTAATAAGTGAGAGGGATTTGGCGCCCTGTGTGTGTAAGTCCAACCCGATGATCACATAGTTATTTGATTGATTAGAATGTTAATAAAAGGACTTTAGGCCTTTTTCGGGACTTTTAATGTCGCAGGGCCTAAATGTCAAGTTAGTGAATAAAGTTGGGTTTCCCTCCAAATTTGATGGTTCCCACACTTTTTAAATTTGAATAAAAAGAGAGGCAAGACTGGACCAATAGGATTCAGAGGCCAGGGTCCTCCTCTCTACTATAAAAAGGGACCAACTCGAGTTGCTCCTCATGTTCATTTCCTCATTCCAATAAAGCACATTGGTTCTCTTTAGAAATGGATTGATGAATGTCCTTGCTCTTCCTCTCTTCTCCTCCATTCCTCATGCTTTCTTTGGATTTTGCTAATTGTTGGATTTGATTATTATTGGGATTGCTATTTCTTATGCTTTTTGTGAGAGAGAAAGAGAGAGAGAGAGAGAAGAGTAAGTTTCTATCATTGTTGTGGATTTAGGGTTAATGAAAGTAGGGTTAATGGATGTAGTGTTAATGGATGTTTGTGTTAGATCCTCCATTCATGTTGAAATCTGAACTATACTATCGCTCTCATGGGAATGAACCTACGCGTGACAACTAACTCCGTCTCTTTGATGCTAGATTGACTAGATCTTGGATTCAGGTTAGGCAAGGAAAGAAACCCATTACTAAACCTATCATCATTAGACATGTGTGGAGCCTTTTCCCACGTGTGAAATCTATGCCTAAGTCATTTAGATAGAACATATAGGTTGTACATCTCATTTAATTTGGAAACTAGTGGTTAAATTGGCAAAAAAACTAGTTTAGTAGTATTATGCCACTTGGCACCATTCTAGTGTTAGAAAATGCTATATCACATGGGTAGGAGTGGTCTCCCACGTGTGAAGGTCAAGCATAAAGTTCAGATCCATTGTATATAGATTTCACTTGAGTCAAATGTCAAATCTCCTAAATTGTAGGAGTTATTTCCTAGATTGTAGAAATCTAGAAGGTCGACACTAGCCACCAATGATGATGTGGCAAATTAGTGGAATCTTAGCCAAAGTGGATATGGATAAGCACTATGAGCTATCTCACACGTGTTGGATATGGCTTAGAGAAAGATTATGAAGATTTTGTATATCATCCATGTGAGATCCATGTGGAGGCTAATGATGAGAAACATTGAGCAATCTTGGTGTTTTCACTCTCTTAAGCAAGTTCTTTGTGGATGAATGCTTAGGATTTCTTAAGTAGACTTATTTGTTGTTATCAGGTCGTACATTGGATGTACTTCACATGTGTGAAACCTTTGGATCATTATTTTTGGATGTTCTTGCTTGGATATATAGAAATTGTCAAGTAGAAGCTAGATTTGGATGCTAGTTTGATATAGATCAAGATTTCAAGCTTCCAATCACTCTTTTGATCATTTGTAGATCAATGTAAGTCCATTACTCTAAAATTTCACAAGGGAACAAATATTGATGTATCAAAGTAACAACTCACAAATAGTATTATCAGCAAAGGACCAATTAGTGCAAGAAATGCTAGAGCTACTTGGCATCTTAAAAGAAGCCCCTTTAGCACCCTTATGCTTCTTTAGGCACTCATTTCCTACATGTCCTAGTGTTCCATGCAGTAACCCGTCGCTTCTTGCCTTGGCAAAGGTCTTTGATCCAAAGTGGAGTGATTCTTTGATCCACTAGTTCCGGGAGAATTATCCTTCATCTTTTTCTTCCCCTTCTTAGAAAATAAAGAGGACTTTGTGCCTTTTACTTCGGGTTGTCCACTAGGCTTATAATTGGCCACTATACAAGTATCATTGTATATTTTGGCATGTTGAAATGCATCTTCAAGGGTAAGGGGCTGGTTCCTCCATGTATAAGAGGCTCATTGGTTCCTTGGTGGAACTAACAAATCCAACCAGTTTCAGGGCACACAGTAGGAAGTTTTTTTTTTCAAATTGTACATAAAGCTTATGATGTAACCTTCTTGGTGTCGGCATCAACAGTAGTTGGTTATATGTTTAAACTTGTGACTCTTTTATCATATTTTGAAGTGTTCAGGATAACAAGTTACACACTCCAAAATTCCAAATTGCTACTAAAAGGTTAGAAGTCTTGGCTTGGGACTTCAGATATTTATTTGCAATCTTTTGCACGATGCTATACTATTTAGAATTTCTTACCCAATCTTAACAGGAAGATCTCCATGAAATTGGTGCATTCCAAAATCAACCTTGCTAATATTTTATCTCATTTTCCAAAAGTTCTAAAGTATGAAAATAATGTCATACTTTTCATTATTCAATTTGAATGGTGAGTGGCTTGACTTCAAAAATCTTATGATGTCCTAGCGTTATTAAAAAAAAATTGAAATTAGTTGGCACACCTTTCAAGTTGTCAATCTAAATGATGCCTTTTACAAATTGCTGCTATGTCACAATAGGCTTTATGTTGCAAAACACGCGTCAAACTTTAAAACTTTTTATGAGCCCATGTGGCCAATGTTCAATGGTTGTTTTGAAGATCACACTTGGCTCTTCTTGAGTAGACTCAAAGAGCATGGCAAACTAAGAACATTGGGACATTCCTTGGTCAACATGGTTAGCTTAGATTAATGTTCCATATTTTAAATATGAAACCCTTTGCCAAGTAATGCGGTTTTAGATTTTTCTCATTGGAATTTTGAGCAAGTTTTCAAGTAAAACAACTATACATAACTTGGTTATAAGCTATACAAGTAGGGTCCTCATGACATATGATGGTAACACAATGATCTAAATCATGCAATGGACCCAACTAATGTCCCAAAACCATAATGTGTTGGAAATTTTGTTAATAATGATCTAAGAAACCATTGTACATTCACCATATACTTGTATAGTTTATATTTTTCTAGACAATTTTTTGGACCTGCAAACTTACTCAAAAATTATGCATAGTGGACAGTCTGCAAAAATACTCTTAATCATTGAAAACAAGCTTTGATCAACCTTGGGTCGAAATATACCTTGGATCGAAATAGGTCTTCAGTTCATATCTGATTTTATAGTTGTATTCCTAACAGTACCTTTTAGGTGTATTGTTTAGAGTTATTATTGATTTTATTTCGATATTCCAATAAAGGAATTCCCTACAAAATGGTAATAGAGCAAGTCTGACGTGATTTTGAATTAAGAAATTTTGTATTTCAATATTTTACTAGTTTCCATCAATTTCATTTATATCTAACCTAGTCAAGATATTTCTTCAATTGAGAAATTTGAGGGGTTGAACTTCCACATGTGGTGGAGGTTCAAAACGAAGATGATCATCTTGGCCAAATTTTATGGGAAGTGGTTGAATTTACTAATTTGAAACCATTAGTTGACCTTGTAGCCATTACAAATGGAAAGCAATGGGAAGGCATTGGCCACCGTTGTTTTGAATCTAAAAGATAGTTCGATTTCCCATGTAAGTTTGACAAAAAGTGCTAAGGAAGCCTGGGATTTCCTCTTAGATGTTTATGAAAATAAAGATGTAGCTTGAAAATTATTTCTAGAAAAATATTTTTTCTTTTAAGATGGCATGTCTTAAAATACAAATGGCTTCAAATCTCTTTTTGAAAATATGGCTGCCATTGGATCTCTAGTAGAATACCAAGATGCTCTTATGGCTATTCTCTCAAGTTTACCTGACAACTATGAAAATTGGACAATGGCTGATACTACACAACCTAAGATGACAATGTTCAAGTTAATTCCAATGTAGCTTCAACACGAAATTCAAAGAGGTGGTTGTTCCGCCTCTAAAAAAAACCATTAGCCCTTATTGCCAAGAAAGGCAAACAAAAAAATAGATTTAAAAACAGACTCCAATTAAGCAAGATCAAAAATCCCAGAATAAGAATTTTGGTAATGACAGTAGTTGATCTAGGCCCAAGCTGAAATCTAATATCATATGCTACTATTGTTAGAAAAACGGGCATATGATAAAAGATTGCAGACTAAGAATCAAAACCAGACTAATGTTGTTTTTCATGAGAATGGTACTATAGAGCTTGAGCACAATCAAAATGCAATCTGGATGCAAGTGCCACTCAACACATGACATGCAATATTGATTAGTTCAAGGATTATTTTGCTTCAAGTAATAAGGGAGTAGTACACATGGGTGATAGCAGTTTTCACCATATAGAGAATTTTTACTTGGTGATCCTTACAATGGTATCAGAGCTTGGCTTTGCATCGATCTGAAGGTTAAGTTGCTTTTTGCTTTCTCACAGTTGGTAGTTGTTGGACCCTTTCCGTGCCTCCCCAAACGAATAGATCTAGAGGGCAAAGAAGGGGTTTTGGATCTCCAACCGGGTGTAGTGAAATAGCCCATATTTGTGCGTTATTCATCTTCGATGTTTATTCTATTTTTTGGTTTTTCTTGGTTTGGTTTAAGTGCTTATCTAGGCATCCTTGTCTCTAGATCTTCTCCTCAAGAGGTTGATCTTCTCAAGGGAGTTGAACGATGAAAGAAAGCCTACTGATGGATCTTAATGATCACTCCATGATATTGTTGATGAAAGGGAGATGAGAGAGAGAGAGAGAGAGAGAGAGAGAGAGAGAGAGAGAGAGAGAGAGAGAGAGAGAGAGAGAGAGAGAGAGAGAGAGAGAGAGAGAGAGAGAGAGAGAGAGAGAGAGAGTAAAGCATTCACATAGTTTCTCTTGCTTAAGCAAGACCTTTATTCATAAACCAACAAGGTAAAGTATACCTGAAAAGTAAATACAATACAGTAAAGCACCATAAAGCAAGACTTATTCAAGACATTTAGCTGGTACCTACCACCATCCCACAATACAAAATCATGCGAGTTAGTATGTGAGGAAGATAGGTGTCAACGCCGAATGTCAGTTGTTATCCATGTACAAAATAAGCATTGCTACTTAAGAACTTGGTTACAAATTATATATATAGTCCAATCTTCCCATTCACTTTGGAATTTTAGCGATAGGCAAAGCCGTCATATTACTGTATTAGGGCAAATGCCTTGCTGACCAATGTAACAGGCATTAGACCATATCAGCGATTACTTTTTATTATAAATAAAATACATGAAAGGATGCATGATAAACATGTGTAGAATGTTTTCACAAAAAGATTTACGGGTTGAGCATGGACACACGTACAATGGTATCAAAGCAAATCCGTGCCATGCTAACCCGTGGACCCATAAAAGAGTCATGTAATGGTGTCAAACCCCCTGAGCATATCCATGCTTTCCAAAGGGTATTCAAGCTCGATTACTAGTTTAATTACTAGTGTGAACTTGAAAGGGCATACACAAAATTCATGAATTTGTTTCGGCTGCCATATTTGAGAAATGGGTAGAAACAGTCTTTGGCTTGTATAGTTTCAATGAGTATGTTAGGGCAAATCCATGCCATTCTAACATTCGAAACTATACTAACCCTTGCGCAACTCCATGCAATCCAAGAGTATTGTAAGCCAAAGATGGGTATGAATTTATGTATTGGATCAGTTCAATCATCATGTAACAAAGTAAACAAGAGATGACTATGTTTAACGAAAGAGCAGGCATAAGTTAAAAACTCCTTATAATATCTCCGATTAAATGTAGGTACTAGAATGCTTATGACGTAGCTCATACCTGGATATTTGTGGAAGCGTAGTCCTGGGAAGATGCCATGATATTATTGCTACTATTATTTTTTCATGCATTACCACAACAATACTAATTGATGAGCAAATATCATAGCAGTGACAGTCGTTTCATATGCCAAGAGGTTTTACTTATAGCTAGTACACCTAATCAATGATGAGACACAATGCTATCGTAACTTGCTAAATAGGAGCACAAAGGTGTCATACCTGTGATAGTTATACGCCTTGATCTTATCGAAAGACAAGAGTAAAGTACTGGAAGTGCAGACAACAAAGATTATCGTAGCAAAGTTACAACCACTGCTTGAATAAAGTGTAATGCAAACCAGTGATCGAGTTGTTGTGATATTTAAACTAAGCTATTCTATTAGTATGAGCAAACAATAGGAGTGAGTATAGGTATCATGTTTATACAAAGAAACTTTCCTAGAGAGGAATGAAAAGTGTGATAACATAACATAAATACTGTAGTTATCAAAATTAAAAAAGATGAAGCAATCATTATGCTAATGTCTTCACTAATATTGATGATAATCGTTGATATACCAGCGCTTTTCCACGATGAAGATATTCAAGCGGTTTTCAACAAACAATCATCACAGTAATGCGCAACAGATGTGGATTACCAACGTTGTCATCGTTGCCTGTCAGCGCACTACTTATCATACAAAATAATATGTGGTTTGATACCAAACAGCCATTACTTCACAGTGACCATCGCTATTTAGAAATCTTGGAAACGATTACTAATAAATGAGCACTTGGTCGTGACCATCGCTGGTCAGAATTTATTGCAAAACATCATCAATATGATAAGCCATTACCATCGATCAATCGCGACTATCAACAAACTATCCAGATCCATCATTGCTTTTAGATTATGATAATAAATACTTTGAGCACTAGTTGTTCGCGCTAAAGCTCATATGGAGTGAGTAATGTTCATACCTACTTTGCTTCTCGTAGAAGCTCTAGTGCACACTGTAGATGGGCGTGTCCAAATGTCTTTGAAGGAGAAGTACTGAAGAAAATGAAAAATAGAAGAGGTGAATAACCTCAATTCAGAGAACAATTCCAACTGGGATGCACTATCTTCATCAAAGTATTCGGTAAAGATCAAAGGAAGTGGTAAGGTAGGAGGTTCAGTAAGGGTAGGGGTATCAGTAGTAAAGTCACCATTTTTTCTTTTTCCAAACAGGCAAATATCTTTCGAATAAGTAAATTGCAGAATTTTTCTTCAACAGTAATACGTTCAGCATAGTTAGAGAGGTCTATATAGATTTTTTTAACAATGCTTAGGGTTTCCTTCTTCTTAATGAAATTCATATATATTTTGATCCAATCCATAGTAGTCATAAGGTCAACAAGGCAAAAGATTTTATCATCAGAACCAGCAGCATCACAAGTAGCTTTATCATAAGAAGTAATAAGTTTGTGAACATCAACAACTTTCTTCATGTAACATATAATAGTCTGAACAAAAGGACTAGGAGGAGGAAGGGGCTCCCCAAGCCAAAAGTCACTACATCATGAAACCAACCTGTGGACTACACCATGCAACAGACCTTGTTAGCCATAAAATACAAGTAAAGGTAAAGGTTTGGTACTACCCCGACCAAAGGGTATTCGGGGTGGCATTAGAGATGCTAGAGAGAGTAACAAGATTTCACATAGTCCCTCTTGACAAGTCAAGACCAAACCCTTTGAACCCTTCAATTTATAGCATAATAGGTAAAAATACAGCTGTATAAAGTTTAACAGTACAGAGTACCATAAAGCGAAGCAAGTTTTAGCACGCCCAGCTATTACCTGCCACCATCCACACAACAAAACTGCACAAGTTAGTTACGTGAGGAAGACAGGTGTCATAGTTGAGCATTAGTTGTTATCCATGTCCGAAACAAGATTCACTACCTTATCAGCTCGATTGCAATTACAAATAATACGTCCAATCTTTCCAAACATGCATTCCATAAATAGCGATGCATTCCGCCCTTTTAACGTAATTGTATCAGGGCAGATGCCATACTGATCAATGCAAGAGCAAAAAGTATGTATTAAGTTCACATAAATAAGATACAAGTAAGAAGCTGTCCTTCAATGCACAATAGAAGAGAGTTGTGACTTTGGTAACAGTGCTAGGTACTAGGACACATTCGTGCCATACTAGCCCCAAGGACATCCCATGCAAAAATTGGGAGTCCAAGCACCTTACGACTTGGGCAAATCCATGCCATTCAAGCACGTCAAAGTCAAACTCTGCATAAATCCATAGCTTACTTACACAGGCTGCTCTTAATTTTTTTTTAAAAAACCGAAACTTGTAAAAAGATAAAAAAGACCAATGCTTACAAAACTCAAAGCATGAAATGTAAGCACCTATTCGGATCATAGGTTTTTTTTTTTTTTAACTAAACGTAATTCTTGGAGTCCCATATGTATGCATGAAACGTATATTAGTGTAGGGCGATACTACCTTCCATGCTGGTATAATTTCACAAAGCTTTATACCTGAATGTGAGGTAAAATCATTTCCTGCTAGCTACCCATCTCCTTATTGCTTTACGCAAAACCCTGCTAATGTATTGATGATTTCGAACCAAAAGTAGAAAGTTAATGGCGTGCAATCTCCTTCAAAGAGTAGCGTATTATTACAATGGTGTTAATATCAATCATATAGAATCATAGTCCAAAGCCAATGCTAACGTATCCAAATGTAATAGAGTCATTCCTTTATGAACTTACAATTCAAATATGAGCATTATCTAGAAAGCAGAAAAGTGCATAAGTAGTTGTTGCATTCAGGTTAAAAACTGTTATCAAAGCCTCATAAAATATATCGTAGTAAAGACCAGTGCATCCCATTTGCATTACTAGTTTCGTGAGCTCATATATTTCAAGCTTCCCATTACTATCAAAGATGGTATCGAAAAGCATGTAAAGAGTTGGGCGGCTAGCTATGAAAAGCTATTTGTAGAGACAGTATTGAGCATCATCAGTAGCCACGTCTATTTCTAATTCTCAGAAAAAACAGCAGTAAGAGAAGAGGCCCATCGCATTTTCAGATGGAGGCCATTTATGATAGATCACTCAGACAACAGAGAGCGGAGATGGTCCATTGCACTTCTGATGGCGGCCATCACGCATTATGATAATGGTTCAAAACAAAAGTACATCCTCATGATGAAGCGCGACAATCTAGCCAAACATATTCCGTTGTGGGCAGAGCGGCCCATCAACCTTACACATAAGTATGAATCAAGCATATATCAATGCAATGAACCCTCAGTTGGTTGTTCGCTGCCCAGAAACAACATAATATGTGATGAGAAGGGTATCATACCTGTAATATTGTTCACAGATGCTCTTGAGCCAGCACCCACACGTAGACACTTCCAATCGTGTTATTTGGAAGCAAAAAGGTAATCTTGATCTATGATAATCACAGTATCGTGTGAGCTCATAACCTTTTCAGCAAAGCAAGCAAACCAAATTCCCAGCAAAGCAAGCAAATGCGCTTAACCAAACAATCGTTAGCTTTCTTACCTCAGCTTGTAGTATCTTCCAGTTTAATACTCTTCCAAAAGCCTTCATAGGTTTCCTCTCATCCAAGCAAAGATGGTAGCAGTAGAGAAGCAAACCAAGAGGGCTACAACAAGAGAGAGAGGGAGAGAATAGGAAGAGTGAAACTTAGGGTTGTAGTCATTTTTCTTTTTATAGAATTTTCAGTACCTCTTAGTGCAGTAGGTGATTAAAGATGCCCACCGTTAGATCGAATCCCTGTAGTGTGCAATGATCACATCCGTTCAATGAAAACCAAGTTTCCCACCAAAGGGCTAGAAATTTTTAAAAAAACTCTTTAGGGGGCATGTTACTAAATTTAGCAAGGCAAGGCATTTTGTGTTGGTTTAGTACCATAAGGGAAAAACCATTTCATATCATTTCAAAAAGCGAATAAAATGTAGTAACCATATAGTAAAGTGCATGAGAGAGAGAGAGAGAGAGAGAGAGAGAGAGAGAGAGAGAGAGAGAGAGAGAGACCCGCCAACCGACCCGCAGTTAGTGAATTTCCTGGGGGCAGTTAGCTCCTTGAGGGAGAGCTAACTGCCCACCAAAATGTTCATATTGCTCGATGGTTCGTACGACAAACTAGGGGAGTTTTCTTGTTTGAGTAGTTTGTCAAAATAAAGTACAATCTGCTTCTAATAAAACCATTTCTTTGAAATGCATCAATCAGTGTTCGTACTTCATCAATAAAAGTGTGTTGCTCATTACAACAATACATAGCAGCAATAACTTGTGAAATGATAACATTGTATGAATTAGGAATAGGTCTATTGGAAGATTGATGTATGTATTGTAAAAAGTGAAAGGTAGTTCCTTCTTTTATAAATCTTTATACTCGAATAATAATTTCATGAGCTTAAACCAACCACGGTAGAGCTCAGAAGCAATACTATTAATATTTGTAGCTTGAGGGATGATATGATTCAAGCCTTTTTCCAAAGTGTGTCTAAGAAAAGTACTTCTAATAATTCCATTATCTATAGACACGACATGACAAAAATTTGTTTGAAATAAATTTACTAAAGTATTCACACGTAGAATAAAAGCATTGTTGCATTTTCTCAATCTCAAAGTCACAAAACACGTCAAAAGGAAAATACCAGATTTGAGATATTTTGAGAAACTATGAGATATAGATCCAGATCCCAAATGGTATCTCATTACTTAAAAAATCTGAAAGCCCTTACATCTATTTTTCTTTTATTTGAATCCATACTTTTTTGAAATTTCTTTAATAAAGAAAAATTGGCTTAAGATTTATAAAACTTCTTCCAATGGAGAACTATGTTTTGAAGGACTGATCATTTTTATACAGATTTGATTCAAAAATAGGGATGTTTGAATTCATGGAATTTAAATTTTCTGAACCCAAATGATTAGGTTGGCATAAAGCTCTATACATTGGATAAATCGCATTTACGTTAAAAATCCGGTTTGTATAATTCTTTAGGAGAAAGATTTTGGAATGTATTTTCTGAGTTGTATAGAGCATACACTCCATTATCCTTTATTGATTACGATTGATTTTGGAATCCTACAAATTATGATTGACGAATCATAAGATTCTAGATATTTATGATTGACGGATCATAAATAGATACTTAATAATTAATAGAGGATTGCAAGGAAATATGATGAATCTTACGTAGAGTGAGTGATTCTCGATCTATTAAATGAGTGTTACGTCCACGTCAAACATATAGGATTCGACTTGATTCTAGACTTGGATACATGGTACTCAATTACTCAAGATTATTGGTTATGCCTCATAATTTTGAACAAGGCCAAAAATGTAATTGATAATCTTATGAAAACCCAGTCACACATCTTATGACGTGTGGAGCTATTGCATGGGGTAATGCTGTAGAGAATAAATAGTAATGAACTGCAGGTATGGAGATACTATAGGCTTGCATGGCCACATGCACTGATAAAGCAAGGCCTATATAATCTAGGGGAAACTCGCCCTACTCCCATTTTTGCCATGAGATTTCATTGGCAGGTTACTCTCTCTACACCTGCATCCTATCATTTAGCACAAGGGAGATGCTATTGGAGATTGATCAATAGCATCTACACGGTTGGGTGATTTGACTCCACATCCATAACTTTGTGTGTGTCTTGTACGCAAGATCTTGGAGGTGCTTCTCCTTATAGTGGTATCAAAGCAAGCCTTACGAAGATCGAAGGGATTGGAGCTATGAAGCTTTTTGTCGACACTTTAGTGGAGATCAATCCACTTTCTCTTTCTAGTGGTGACCAAGCTTCCAAGTGGGTGTTCTATCAATACTTCTACTTGCATGTTGCTAACATCCATCAAATATTGGCTTTCCACATAGCAATATGGGTGATTGTCGATTTTAGCTAGTTTATGATGGTTTTTTGGTCAGTTTGCTTGTATATCTCATAACTTATAGTAGATCTGAATTTCCATCAAGTGTAACTTCAATTTGGAAGAAATTGAATGTTGATTTAATGATTGCATGTCGTGAATTTGCAAGTTTTACGGTTCTAGACTATGTGATAGTCAAAAATTGCTTGTTTTTGAGGATTTTCAACTAGAAATGGTAGTAAGAGCTATGATAAAATCAGAAATTTTTGTGCCTGCATGTAGATAAATTACAGTATACTAGGCCTAATTGTACTTGCGTGTGTATTAGATCCACAAAATATTGTCGAAAAAATCAAAAAATAGTTTTAAAAACAAGGTTTTTTTTTTTATGATTTTTCAGTATTTTGGAAGTTTTTCTCAAGATCCATGTATGAAAATTTGCATGCACATTTTAAAGTGTTTATTGAAGTTTTCTAGAATCTGTTACCAATTTTGTTAGAAATTGGTCACCTTTAAAGGCCTCAAGAAGTCGACCTTTAGTGTAATTTTGATGATTTTTGAGCATGAATAAATCTTGAAGTGGATCTCAAACCTTTGAAGCAGTATACAGTCTGAACAATAGGTAGTATTCCTTTGATTTGAGACCTCATGCACCCAATTTTGTGGTGGGAAGTTTAAGCACCGATCTCCCAAAGTTATGCTTGTTGGCGCCCTCCATAAAGGCCACTTTCGATTATAATTGAAGGCATGTAGGTTGTAGTAGGATTTTGAGACACCTGTCTTGTAAAAGTGTGCCCTCCTACAGGTTTTTTATGCATTTATAGCTCATACGTGTGAAGTCCAGGAGGCAGGATGATATGGCAATAATCTTGCTAACCTATTCTCCCTCTGTATTGTGCTTTACAATGACCAATTTTGTGCACTATAGCTCAAGATATCGTTGTCGAAAGTTTTGTTATTTTTAGTGTAAAATTTGAAAAAATTTATAATTGTTTTGATGCATGTCTGGTCAAATCTTATTTGATTGGAAATTTCTAAATAATAAGAACTGATCAAAGTTGAAATAACTGATTTCATTTCATGTTTTAATCCTATGGTGGACTATATGTTAAAACACTACTGATGTTATGCATCCTTGTGGATGATTTTTGTGTATCCATGATTCAACCCAGTTATAGGATAACTTGCTCATGAAAGTGAATTTTTTTTCAAACTTTTTCCTATAGTAATTCACTTTTACATTTACTATATGTCTCTACGTCTTCTTAATGCCTTAGTTGAATGAGATTTTCAGGGCACTGAAAATCCTAAGGGGGGAATTAGAGTGGACCTCGGGGGTAGTACGTGTGCTTTGAAAATGTATTTTGTAGTTAACACTTCCAAAAAAACAAGTCTATGCAATGCTATGCTTTCTTAAAACTTGATGAAAAGTGCAAAATTAAATTCCAGTAAAATTCTGGTGATGAACTGATGGGAGTCTCTTGAATAATTCACAAAACTATTCAGAAACAGTTCTGATCACAAATAATTTCTGCTCGAGAAGAATTCGCGAAAAGATCAGTAATGAAACGAGAAGAATTCGCGAAAAGATCAATCAGGCTTTGTAACGAAACGAAACGAAACGAAACTAGACGAAACAAAGCGAAGCGAAATAAAACTTGAATGAGCTCTGAAATTGATTTCTGCTGAAAGCCAAGTGATCGCGAAGCAAAACAAAACGAAAACATTCGCGAACAAAATTAGTTCGTGTGAATTTCAGATATGATTGTTGCTCACTACTGACTATATCATTTTTAAAATCTTCCATAATGTAGACAGACACTGCTGATCTACGTTATAGATTAATATAGCATTCAACAAGATTAAACCAATGTGTAGAATTGAATAAACAAGTAAATGAGATACACGAATAATAACAGATAAATATTCATTCTAGATCATACAATCGTTCAGAATAATATACGCATAATAGCTACAATATTATCTATTGATCTTCTGATTTCAGACTTCTGGATCTGTTGATCCTCTTACAAAATTGTCTCGCTTTTCGTCTTTTTGTTTTATACATCAAGCAAAAAGTATATAGTTCACGAATTTTTTCGTGTCGCATCGTGTAATTTCCCAGATCAAAAAGATTAAACAATTGCTTCAGCCCATAGCACTCTTGGAGCCTTCAAATAGGCCATCATGCACCTGGCAGCTTCCATTAGAGTCATGTTCTTTCTTTCTGCAACACCGTTGTGCTGTGATGTGTAAGATGTAGTTCTTCTGTGAATGATTCCTCGTTCATTGCAAAAGTCAATGAATCGATTTGAGATGTATTTCCACCTCGATCTATTGTGATATGCTTCACCTTACTTCCTGTGCATCTTTCTGTCCAATTCACATACTTTATGAATTTGTCAAATGCTTCTGATTCATTGTGAATAAAATAGACTCTGGCAAACTTACTGTAATCATCAATAAAAGTGATATAATATTTCGAGCCTCTTACTGAAATCACCTTGAAAGGTCCACAAATGTTAGAATCCACTAACTCCAGAATCTTGGTCATTCTATAGGAGTCCTTGACAAAAGGAGTACATGACATCTTACCCTTCAAACATGCATCACAGGTCATCAGACTGGTTGCATTCGAGATGCTCACCCCTGTGATTGCTCCATGATGGCTTGCTTGATATAGTGTCATTGAATTCATATGGCATAGTCTCCTATGCCATAGAGTATATGGCAAATCATCATGAGTCTGATGCACTTGATCTGCAGGTAGGCATACCTTCAAGTGATACAAGTTGTCTTTTCTTCTACCTTGAGTGGTTAGTGTACTGATACTTGCACCAACAACGTTGCATGCTTCGTCTTGGAACGTTACATGCATCCTTGCATCAGCTATTCTTGCCATTGATAGCAAGTCCTGCTACAATGTAGGCACGAACAGAATATCTTCGAGTCGTCTATCTCTGCCATTTGTGTTGAGCCATAGTGAACCAATACCATTCACTTGATGCTTTGATCCGTCTCCAAGAACAATAAAGCTTGATGGATCTGCACTTTGAAAATCAGACATGATTCATCTTGATGTAACGAAGTGTGAGGTAGCTTCTGAATCAAGGATAACCTCCTATGTGTCAGGTGCTGATACTGCACAGATGTAGGCGGTTGAGTTTCCGTGATTCGATACTTCTTCGCCCATCTTTGAGCTCTCTGACTCCTCAACATAGGACGAACTATTGTTGTTCTTCTATCTGCTTTGATCTGATTTGTTTCTTGGGTTCTGGCAGTAGTCCATGGCTACGTAACCCTTCTTATGACAGTGGATACACTCGATTTTCAGATTTAGCCAACACGAATCTACATTATGTCCTTCGAGTTTGCATCGCAAGCATGTCTTCTTGTCTCCACTCTGCTGTTTCAACCTTTCTTTGTTCTTCCATTTGCCTTTGCTGGTTTTCTCTGCTTGCTGATCTCGATCCTGCTTTCGAACTGACTCTCTCTTAGGCTTGAATTGTTTTTTTGTCTTTTCCTTGATGTAGAGAGCTTGGTCAGAAGCATCCTTGTGATCAAGGTGCTCTCGAGCTTTGACTTCTTATCAAATCTCAAAAATTGTCTTTTCGAGTGTCATTGTAGGATCCTTTGCTAGCAACGTTCTGGTTGTCTGGAAGGACCTTGGTAAGGCTCTCAACAGATAAGCGAGCTACTTCTCTACTTATACTACCAGAATTGTGTAGTGAAAGGAATAGATCCTTCATCTTCCTAATAAAGGAAGTGAGGTCTTTACCATCCCACTGCAAGTTTGTCAACTGATCTTCGAGCAGTATTATCTGACTATGTGATTTCTTCTGAAATCTTGTGAGTAGAGTATCCCACATCTCTTTTGCTTTAGAGAGTGTAGTCAGGTCAAGAGTCATGCTATTCTCGATGGATGATGATAACACGGTTACTGCCTTGGCATTCTTCTCCCTCCATTCGCGTAGCTCCTTGCCTGTACTTGTAGGCATCTCCTCGGTGCCATCTACCCAGGGAAATAATCCTTCTCCCTTTAGTATCAGTGAGGTCTTAACCTTCCATACTAGGAAGTTATATCTTGATGAATCGAGAACTGTATAGATCTTGGATTGTATGCTGCTTATTGAAGCCATTACTGTGAATTTGTGTTCTCACTTGTTAATGGTTCTTTGTTTGAGTGCTTAGCCTCCTGGATCTGATAGCTTTTTGGTTATTTTAGGCTGAGATGGCTCTGATACCACTGATGGAAAGTGCAAAATGAAATTCCTCTGATGACGAACTAATGGGAGTCTCTTGAACAATTCGTGAAACTATTTGAACGAATAATTTCTGCTCAAGAAGAATTTGCAAAAAGATCAATCAAGTTCTATAATGATAAGAAATGAATTTGTGAAAAGATCAATCAGGCTTTGTAACGAAACAAAACGAAATGAAACTAGATGAAATGAAGTGAAGTGAAACGAAACTTGAATGAGCTCTGAAATTGATTTATGCTTAAAGCCAAGTGATCGCGAAGTGAAATGAAGTGAAAACATTCGCCAACAAAATCAGTTCGTGTGGAATTCAGATATGATTGCTGGTCACTACCGGCTATATCATTCCTACAATCCTCCAGAATGTAGATAGACACTACTGATCTATGTTATAGATTAATATAGCATTCAACAAGATTAAACCAATGTGCGAAACTGAATAAACAAGTAAATGAGATACACGAATAATAATATACAAATATTCATTTGAGATCATACAATCATTCAGAATAATATGCGCATAACAACTACAATATTATCTATTGATCTTATGATTTCAAGCATTGTGTGACAGATCCACACAATGCATTGGCATGAGAAAAATACAATAAATCCCACGAGTAGTGTCTCGCTTACTAGCGGACTTCTGGATCTGCTAATCCTCTTGCAAAATTGTCTCGCTCATAGGCGGATATGTATTCTGTATATTTTTGTCTTTTGGTTTATGCATCAAGCAGAAAGTATATAGTTCGCGAACTTTTTTGTGTCCTGTCATGTAACTTCCCTGATCAGAAAGATTAAACATCTATAACTAATCATGGATTACAAGAGTGGCAGATTAGTTACATCCTAAAGTACTTCTGTTGATGTCACGATATCAGATGAAATATTTGTACCTCATGGTACTTAGTTGATCTTCTTGGTCCTTTGTGGAGCACGAATGATTTTTTGTCGCGAAACAATTTTGTGTCATGTGTCGCAGAATTGTTCACGAACATTTTTGCTTCGTGTATCTTCTGTGTCAAAATCAAGGTGGAAATCTAGCAAAGCTTTGGCAATTGAAACATTTTGTTTCTTCGAAACTATCATAAGATAAGAGTAAATAGGATTCGAAGGAACTTGTTTTTGTATGACGTAATTTTTAACACTATCCTGGGGCTTGTTGAAATTTATTTCAATACATAGACCTGGATTTATCAAAAACCGTTTTTCGAAGGAGACGCCATTGAACAATCATGACTTCCTCACAAGATTCCTTTACGACAACTATTCAGGTTGGTGCTTTAAACGTAATTTGGTTGTATTATCGCAAACATTAAATGGATTTTTTTTATAATGCGATATATAAGATAAGATGCTACTGAGTAAGGTATTGTGTCTACCTTGCCTTAACATATAGGATTGTTGTTTACATTCATCCCATTGAAACCTAATAATGTGTTGGGTAATATTTAGTTTAACAAGAGTTGATAACCTGATTGCTCTTAAAGGCACATGGATTTGTGCTAGAGCTATCACATTCGTAGGGCTTGCCCTAATCCTATTGTGAATGTTATGGTTAAAACTCTTTGCTAATTGTGAAACAGGTATTGTTCTACTTCCAAATTAGACACGATTAGGTTGTAAAGCTTATAAATGGGAAGATAGCCAGCGTGCTCTTGGAAAGCATGGATATGCTCAAGAGTTACGCAAACTATACATCACTCGTTCTCCATAAGATATGTACAAGTATCGGTATGGCATGGATTTCTCCTATACTTGTGTACTAATCCATGCTATTCTTTGTTTGCAATTTGCAATCGATTTAGCACAGCTAGTTTTCAATACATAATGAAAGATTAAGTATAAGGATATGGACCAATACCAAGAGACTGATCAGAATGGCGGAATGCCTTGATACGGTCAGAATATGATTTGGCCTATCGCTATAAGCTATATTACATAGGGAAGATTGGACTATATAATTTCATTGTTATTGCATGCTGTCAAGTTGGTGAACTTATTTTGTACATGGATAACAACTAACATTCAGCGTTGACACATGTCTTCCTCACTGTGCTAACTTGGTGCAGTTTTGTTGGGATGGTGGAAGGTACCAACTGGATGTCTTGAAATAGGTTTTGCTTTATGGTGCTTTATGAGTATTATATACTTTTCAACTATGTTTTTCCTTCTTGGTATATGAATAAAGGGTTTTAGAAGGTTTGGTCTTGACTTGTCAAGAGAGGCTTTGATATGTTAATCTCTCTCTCTCTCTCTCTCTCTCTCTCTCTCTCTCTCTCTCTCTCTCTCTCTCTCTCTCTCTCTCTCTCTCTCTCTCTCTCTCTCATGGATGCTTCTACGTTTATACTTGCCCTGCTTTGCTACTAAACAAACGCATCATCGCTTCCTTAAAAACACAAGGTTATAATTCAAAATAACCTCTCATGCATAAATAATTTCCCTTTTGTTAGAACTAAAGAGTTTTTCCGTCTTTTGGTTTTTTTTTTTTAAATACTCTACAAAATTTAAACTCAAAATCCTAACTGGAGAAAGTAATTTTCCCTCCCTTACTACTTTCCGGGAAGCTACTCTACATAACACTATAAAAGCTTGCAGTTTCGAGGATCCTCCCTCACTTCACTGTGAAGAGTTTGCTTGTCTCTCACATACAACAAGAGCGCCCTACCAGTTTCGGATTCGACAACATACTATCGTAAGGTAAGCAACTCTTCATCACTTTGGCATTCCAGCACATTTTCTATGCTTCCGGGTTCCGATCATACTTCTTTGCTTAAACCGCTGGATATGGCTTAATCATGCTCTAGACATAAAGCTTTGTATGAGTTTTTTTGGTTGGATGGATATGAGTCCAGTGATGGACAAGTTCCAATGCATCTTCTGTAGATGGAACAGGTGGTTTCTACCTATTAGCGATGAATATCATGCGCCCTACTACATTGCTTCAAATGATTAATAGGTAGCGATTGCTTACTTGCATCTTTTCGCAGGTATGAGTGCCTCTTCGCTTGTACAGGGCAGCGATGGAATAGCTACATTGTAGCGGTTTGGTTGCTTCAAACTAAAGTACTTTTGAAGATGGTCTTGCAAGATAAATGGACTTTCTGTCCAGCGATGGAATTTTTTTTATTTGTTATGGGTTCTAGACGATTTCTAGCACTTCTCATTGAATTTCTTGTTGTATTGGCAATTATGGCCAATATGGAACAAGAATTATCTGGACGATTTCTAGCACTTCTCATTGAATTTCTTGTTGTATTGGCAGTTATGGCCAATATGGAACAAGAATTATTTGGTGAGGGTATCCCATCGCCAGTACGAAGTGTGGGAAGTCCGGATAACAACCTGTAGTCAATTTTGGACACGATGAGCAAAGCACTGCTAGAGATTCACCAAAGTAATAAGCAGCGAGATGAAGAAATTAAGTTTTTGTTGTCTCAACATGATGCGACATCCTCGACACATCTAGATTTTCAGCCACATGTTTTTTCGGCGGACAAGAAATTTAAGCAGCCGACAATAGTTGAGTCATGGATTAATAGGTGGTTAAAAAATACTGACTGTGGATGAACGAGACTCCTACCGACATTTTGTTGAGCTTAAGATGGGATCCCGTAACTTGGATATGTATATCCAGGAGTTCATGGATCTCTTTACCAAAGTGTTGCATTTTTATAAGAAGTACGTAGATTGGCAGCTTGCGAATGGACTGCCTGCAGACTTTCAAAATGAGTGCAAGCGCAATCAATTGAACTCATTTGAGGATGCCATCCGGATCACTCGTGTTTATGATCAGTGTGAAACTTGTCAACTAGTTTCGACATTTTATTTGGCAATTTTGAGGCCAACTTGAAATTGCAACTAAATAGGTCTAAATAGTGTTTGTAATATTTTGGCAAGTAGATAAGTGGATGAGGTCGAGTTTGGACCCATTCTAATTGGCTAATTTTGGTACATTGCATCTAGACTAGAATTTCTAGGTTCTTGGTTAAGTACCTAGAAGTTGCCATTTTGGGGCACACTTAGGGAAAGTGACCAAATGGCATTGTGGCTAGCATAAATAGTTGTACCTGCATGGAGAAATATCTAAGTTTCTCTCATAATATGTGGAGAGTTCATCTTTGTTGATTCTATGTCCATCCCTTTTGAATTTCTCATGATATCTTGAGTTTCTATGTGTAGAATGTTGATTTTCTTGTTGATCTAGGTGACACACGTGTTGTACCGAAAGGGATAGTACTAAGTCAGATCTAAGTGGTTATGATCAGATCTTGATGCATTTCTAAATTCTAGCATGCATAAAGTAGTGATTTCTATGTTGTTGATGAAACTAGATGTGTGATTCTTTATGATCTAAATATGTTTTAGATATGATATTTTCACATTGTATCAGAGTAGGTTGCAGGCCGAATTTTGTGTTTTTACTAAATCTAGTGGTGGATTTGAGGGTGCCATAAATTCTATGAGGATTTGGAGGTGTTACTAGCTCAAATCAAGCATTTTCAACTATAGAGATTGGATCTTTGTAATCCTAAAGTCATTTGAGATCAAATCACTTGTAGATGGCCTATTTTTTAAACCACTTACTGGAATGTGGAGAAAAAAACTGCTCATGGTAGAGGATAATACATTCTATTAGATGATATATCAAGATTCTAGCTTTTGCATATAGATTTTGCTTGATTCAATATTTTGTACTTTTGAAGAAATCCTAAAATTGATAGGATCTCTTGATTTTAAGTTGTTGAACTTTTTCAAGAGTGTCAATCTTAGATGTTAGAAAAATTTCACTATATTGAGGTTTTATTATTTGTGATCAAGAAATCTACATTCTATGTGCTAGAATTTTGCTAGAGAGAGAAAAGGAGAGGCTATTTTTTCTTGAGTTTCCTTTGTTGATTTTCAAGAGAGTGCTAAGTGCATTAGAACAGGTTCAAATAGAAGATCAAATCATTGCAACATGGCAACCTCAAGTGGCTCATGTTGGAAGGCAATGATAGGCTTACCTTAATCAACTATTCTACTTGGAAGGTGAGGATGGAGTCCTTATTGGAGATAATGAGTTGATGGATATTGTTGTAGGTGTGGAGGAGAGACCATTGGAACCTCAAGATCAATTGAGGTATGACAAGAGAGCTAAGAAACACATTATCAAGATGAATGTGACTAATGAACTTCTCAAGGAAGTTGGCACATGTACTTCATCAAGTGAGGCTTGGGAGGCTTTGACGAAGCTTTATGAGTCCAAGTCTACATCTAGGGTTCTAACCCTAAGAAGACAAATATTTTCAAGTATGAAAAAATGGATGAAAGTGCTCTTGCTTTTGTTTTGAGGGTTAAAGAATCCAATGATGAATTAGCATGTATTGATGAAATCATTAAGGAGATAGAACTTGTTCAAGTTGTACTTAATGGCTTGTTGAATAATCATGCTAATCTTGTTCAAGTTTTGCTATTCAAAAGACTTTGCCAAGTATGGTTGATTTGCAAGAGATTTTGGTGAATGAGTTTAGGCTTCAAACAAGAGGTGGTTCTACAACAACATCTCAAGGAGAAGAGGCCATGTTCATCAAAGGCAAATTTAAGGGAAAAGTCAAAGGCAAATAATCAAAGGGTCAAGATCACGGTGAGTCTTCTACTTTTGTTGGTAAGAAGAAAGAGGTCAAAGTTAAAATTCTTCTATTGTGGAGTTGAATGGCATTTTTCTAGTGATTGCTTCAATAAGAAGAGAGATCAAGGTGAGAATCAAACCAACCTAACTATTTATGAAGATGGTGTTGATGAACAAATCTCAAATGATGCCTTTGTTATGTCATCTTTTTTGTTGGCTAATCATGGAGACATTGATCCTTGGTGGATTGATAGTGGAGCTACATCACATATGACATATCATGAGGAGTATTACTCATCTTTGATGGCATTTGAAGGTGACGAGAAGGTGATCTACATGACCAATGATGGTGAGTGTGCATTCAAAAGGATTGGCACAATTCCTATTTCCCTCTCTACTAATAGGAATGTGAATTTGAGAGATGTTCTGTTCATTCCTTGCATTACTAGGAACCTTATTAGTGTGATTCAATTAAGGGATCCAAGGTGGAGTTTGTTGGTGATGCTTGTTTGATCAAGAAAGGAGATGAACTGATTGCAAAAGAGAAAAGGCAAGGTAAATTGTTCAAACTTGATGCTTGTGTTGTTACTAACCAAGTTGGATGTATGGAAAAAAAGAAAATTTCAATGCAAGAGGTGTGGCACAAGAGATTGGGGCATCTCAACTACAAGTCATTGGAGGTGATGGCAAAGAGGCAAGTTGTGTTTGGTCTTCCTAAATCTCTAACAAGCTTGAATCATGTTTGTGAGCAATGTGATTTATCAAAGTCACATAGGTTACCTTACAAGAGGTCTACATAAAGATCAAGTAAGCATTTTGAGCTTATGCATTCGGGTATTCATAGTGTTACTACAATTAGCAATGGAGGTGCTAAAATATATGTGACTTTCATTGATGATTTTAGTATATTTTGTTGGGTGTATCTACCAAAGAGCAAAGATGAAGTGTTTGATGTCTTTGTCAAGTTCAAGATTGCAAGGGAGGTCCAATTTTCTACAAAGATCGAGTGCTTGAGGAGTGACAATGGTGGTGAGTATATTTCTACCAAGTTCAAGGCATTTTGTGATGAGTATGGGATCAAGAGGGAGTACACAAGCCCAAGGACACCACAACAAAATGGAGTGGCCAAGAGGAAGAATAGAAATTAATGTGAAGGTGCCAAAGCCATGAGGTTAGGTGCAAATCTTCCTAAATCCTTTTGGGATCAAGCTTTGTTGTGTGCTAATTTTCTATGCAATAGATGGCTGAGTGTGGTATTGGATGGAAAAATCCCTTTTGAAGTATTGTTTGATAGAAGGCCGAGTGTCAACTTTTTTAAAACTTTTGGATGCATTTGCTATATCAACATTACTCTTGATGATAGAACCAAGGAGGATCCATCTTAAAAGAAAGGTGTATTTGTTGGCTATAGTGAGATAAGCAAGACTTACAAAGTTTACATTCCCTCAACAGGGAAAGTGGTCATTGGAAGAGATGTCATTTTTTATGAAGGAAACTTTCCAAAAGTTTCTTCAAGTGGTGGTGTGGACATTGGATCTAACATTCTTAATGTTGATGATGTGATTGATGATACTTTGGATGTTGATGTTGAAGGGCCTATCTCAAATCAAAACCCAAGGAGGACATGAAGGCAAAGGCAACAACCTTTGAGGCTCACTTATGATGAAAAAGGTAGCAAGTTGTTGGTGATACAAACTATGCTTTCCTAACCTCTTTTGATGAACCTGCATGTGTAGATGAAGCAAGACAAACATAGGAGTGCATCCAAGCAATGGATCTTGAGTATCAAGCTTTTATGAAGAATGAAACATGGATATTGGTGAAACTTTCAAAGGACAAGAAGGCTATTGGATGCAAATGGATCTTCAAAGTGAAGTCAAACCAAGATGGATCAATCAACAAGTACAAGGTAAGGTTGGTGGCAAAACGATATGCAAAAGAACATGGTATGAGGAGACCTTTGCACCCGTTGCAAAGATGGCAAGCATTCGAGTCATCATATCTCTTGCAACACTTTAAGATGGTATCTATGGCAATTAGACATGACAAAGGCATTCTTGAATGGGGATATTGAGGAGGAAGTGTTCATGGGGAAACTCAAAGGCTACATTTCACATGGCAAACCAATCATGTTTGTTTTCCACAAAAGAGTTTGTATGGTCTTAAGCAAGCACCAAGGAGTTGGTAACTTTCTCAAAATTTCATGGTGAGTGAGTATGATCATTCACTTTACTATATATTTTTTGGAAATCATGTTACTATTCTTCTAATCTATGTGGATGATATCATTTTGAGTGGAGGCAACAAGCAAAATATTGATGATATCAAGTTTTCACTCAAAAAGGAGTTTGAGGTGCATGATCTTGGTCTTTTACATTATATCTTGGGAATAAAGGTATTTAGAACTTCTCAATTTACATTTGTATATCAAGAGAAGTATGCTTATTCTATTCTAAAAATATTTCATAAGGTAGATGCTAAGTCTTGTGATACACAAATGTAAAGCTAACTATAAGAGGTAATGGAAGATTCTTCGAGGACATTACTCTCTATAGGAAGCTAGTTGGTTCACTCATATAACTACCCATCACAAGAACTAATCTTAGCTATTGTGTTGGTAGATTAAGCCAATTTATGCAAAATCCTAATGTGGAGCATTGGAAGCCAAGAGGGTTTGAGATACATTTTGGGAACAAGAGATTTTCTCTAAGTACTTATTTGATATTTAAATCATATTAAGGGTTCTTTGGGTAAGTGTCAAAGTTAAAGGATTGGTTTCTAAACTTATTTTCATGTTTTAGGACATAACATGTTTAAGGAAGAAAGAATGGTACGTCCAAATCATGTATAAAGAATTCGACATAATTCTAGACTTGGATATTCGGTACAAGTTTACTAATTACGCCTTGCCATTTCGGACTAGGCTAGAAATGTAATTTATAACTTTGTGAGAGCCCAAATGCATCAACAATGTTTCATGCATCTAGCATGCTAGAACATGGAAATACATGAAAAACTCATTAAAATCACTATGATCCAATGTAGTTTTGTTTCTTTCTATACAAAAGTAGTAGTACACTAGCCTTCATGCGTGTGAACTCAAGAACAACAAGAAAATTAGCATTCTACACATTAGAAATCAAGATATCAAGAGGAGAAGAGCTAGAAGAAGACAATAGCATAAAAGATGAATGTTCTCCAAGTAAAGAGAGAAATATTGAATACATTATTCATGCTGGTACGACTATTTATAACAGCAAATGTGTCATTTGGCCACTTGCCAAAAATTCTCCTAAAATAGTAGTTTCTAGGTACTTCACCAAAAACCTAGATTTTCATGACTAGATGCAATGTATTTCAAGTAGCCAATCAAAATGAGTCTAAGCATTGAGGAGGAGCATCAAAGAGAGGAATATCTTGAGGATCAGCCTCAAAAAATGAGAGTTCCAAGGAGGTCCTCAATGACAAAGGTCGAGTCATCAAATTTCATGCAAAATTGTCCATTCAAGTGTGCGTCTTGCAAGGCTGGAGAGTATTGGAGACACTAGTATTTTTGATTTGTTTATAGATAGTGTTAATAGACATAAAGTGACTTGTTTCTTATTTTTAGGAATGATGATTTTTAGTACTTTATGTAGTATGACAATACAATGAAGTTGAATGCTGTTCAATCTACATTTGTTGATGATAAAGCAATTTCATTGGATAACTATTTTTGTAATAGTTTGAATAGTGTCATAAAAAATGAAACATAATTTGTTTTGGAAATCTTTTTTTCCACATGCTTTGTGCATGATCATTCCAATGTAAGCACCAAAGATTATCCTACTTCAATAATAGGAATAATGGTAGTGTTTTGGTCTTCAAGTAGAAATTATAGAATCTACATGTTTTCCACCAAAGAAGTTGTCAATGGTGGAAATGTGATCCTTCAAGAGTGGGAGATTTGTAAACTTGAAGAAGCACCTTTGGATCAACACCTTATTTAAATCATTGATGGTCTGGAGTCAAGTCAAGTGGAGGAGCAAGCTCAAGACTCGAGGACTCCAAGAAGAACCTTGAGTAACAAGATGGAGCCATCAAGGCTCAATCATATGGATCAAGAAAGGCAAGTTGTCTTTGGCAACATTATGTATGCACTTAATAGCTTAATTGATGTATCTTCAAGTGTAAAAAATGCCTTGGAATCCATGTCTTGGCATGATGCATAGTTCTTGAAGTGTGCTATGTGTATATAGACACATTTATGGAACATCTTGTAAGGGATCCTTTAAGAGATGGTGCAAGATCCTTTATGGAAATCATTCTCTATTGGAGTCTCAAAAGTTTCTTGTTTGTAGCTGGATATTTTAGACACTTATAAAGCATTCATTCATCTAGCAAAGAGAGTTGTAAATAGATCAAGCAAGATCAGACTTTGACAAGATTTCCACTTGAGTGATTTCCTCCTTTGCCAAGTTCACATCCTCAAAACAACATTAGCTTTCAACTTAAACAATCTTCCATGTCTAAATCCCTTTGCAGTGCAAACATCATTCTTCAAAATGGAACAACTCCATGTTTAAAGTGGACATCCAAACCACTTTCCAAAAGTTGACCAACACTTAGCATATTCTTGGTGATTGATGGTCCAAAAAAAACATTTTCTAGATCCATACTTCTTGAGGATTCTAGACACAAAGAGATGGTACCAACACCATCTATCCTACACTTTTCATCACTTGCAATAAAGACAAAAATTTTAGCATCATTGAATGAGTACGAGGCTACCTCCTTCAAGAGATCATGACTAACATTCATTTTGATGCAATGAAGTGCTAGTCTTGTCTTCTTCTTGTATCTAACCAACTGTTGTCCTCCAAGAGGCTCATCCTCTTCACCTAGGACAATATCAAAGAGGTCTTGGATCACTATAAGTGACTCCATCCACACTTTCCATATTGAGTAGTTTGTAGAATTTAACCTTTCACTAGATCCAAGAAGGAATCCACCAATGGTTCCCAACCCTCTAATGACTTGTACTAATCATGTACTAGTTGGTCCTCCCTAAGATCTTTTCCAAAATTTTCCTCACTAGCAACTCACTTGATGTTCACAAAGACACAAGTGGCAAGATCCCCTTGATCTTGATTCACAAGAACTTATTGGAAGGTTTCTACAAACCAATGCTCAAAAAAATTGGTGTTGATTTGGACCTAGAAACTCACAAAGGTTTCACTTGTCTTGATTACCTCAAATTTGACTTCTATCCCTCTCAATAGACTTCTAGCCACAGTTATAAAACTCCCTCACAAAGATGAAATGAAGATTAGATGAGAATCTATTAAAGACTTATCAAATCAAGTCAATTTTGACTATTTTTGGACAATAAAATGGCTAAAACTTGTACTTTCCTCTTGATGGTTCTTCAAGACCTGTAAAACACATTTAAAGGGCTTGAATCCAGCCTCAATTAATAATATTCAATGACACAAAGTCAAATCTAATCAATGGCATACTAACGTCGATGCTTTCTCATAGATCTAGCATCAAAAAACTCATCAAGATCACTTTTGACACACCTCTTTCCAACAAAAATGAACCATGTTATGGGACGTGTGTCCCGACTTAGTAATTATGCATGCCTTGACTCGACACCCATACACACTACATGAACAAAATAAAATGAAAACCTAAAATCGAAAATTCATGTTCATCATCAAATTTCACTAGATAACAACTTTTTTCTAATGAGATGATGCTGAATTTTTTTGTGCTTTGTACGTGCATGGGATACAAGATTTTAGCTAGTTGGATAGCCCTTTGACTGTCACACCTGATCGTCGTGGGCTTACACTACAAAATGCCAATATCTTCCAACATTCTCCTCAACCAAATTGTCTCTTGTGTAGATGAGCATAGCGCTTTGTATTCAGATTCCAAGATAGTGCAATTGTTTTCTATTTCGTACTTGACCAAGAAATTGTCCCATTACTAAAATGAAAAACATAGCCAATGGTGGATCTTCTATCGTCAATACTACATGTCCGATCTGAATCTACAAAGCCTCGTAATACTGAAAAAGCATATTGCCCATCAATCCATATGTAGTTGTAAATCTAACATAGTGAAAATTCTCTTTGTAGCTTTCCAGTGCATTTCCTTACATGAGCCATAAATTGAATCACTAGGCTTACAACATAACTTATGTTAGGACGAGTAACGGTAAGATATATCAAGCAACCAACTGGTTGACCAAATATTGTATCATCAACTAGCTTACTCTCATCCTCATGAGATAATTTCTTACCATCCTCCACAGGTGTAGAAACTGGCTTATTGTCGCACATCTTGAAGCACCTTAGGATTTCATTACCATCATGCTTTAACAAATTTCTACTCCCAAAAAATAATGCATCACTCCAAGGTCAATCATATTAAAACTGGAAGGTAAATCTCTCTTTATTGCACTAATCAAGCTCTCATCATTTCCTATTATTATGAGGTCATCTATATACAACATGATCAATGTGATGCTAGAATCTCATGCAAAATAGTAAAGATTGAAATCAGACAAAGTGCGTACCAAAACTCTAGATAAGAGGTACTCATCGAAGTGGTTGTACCAAGCATGAGGTGCTTGCTTAAAAAAAATGGCTTTCTTGAATCTACATGCTTTATCTTACATGCCTTGTATCAGAAAGCCACTTGGCTACTGCATATAAGCTTTTTCTTCAAGTATACCATTCAAGAAAGCGACTTTACATCTATCTGATGCAAATTCCATCCAAACAATGCTCCAAAGCAATAGCTATGTGAAGTGTGTTTTAATTGGTCATGAGAGCAAATGTTTTCTCAGAGTTAATGCCCCTTACTGTGTGCGTATCCCTTTACCACAAGCATCACTTTGTGTTTCACAAGAGTGCCATTGGCATTGTACTTTATCTTATATACCCATTTGTTACCATTGAGTTTCTTACCATCTAGAAGCTCAACTATCTCCCAAGTGTCATGGGATTTTATGAACCAATCTCCTCTTGCATTGCTTTTTGCCAAATCTCTTGATTCTTGGCCTCCTCAAAGCAAGAAGTTCATTTGACTCAAAGATGTGGCTCATATGATCTGATACTTGTCAAGTTCTTTCTTTTCACATGTGGAGTGACACAACTCTCCCTATTTACTAGATTCTGCTACCTCTTGCTTTGCACTTTCCATCAACCTAGTGTGCCATTTTGGTAGCTTCCACTGTGGTGACCCACTGCGAGGCGAATATGTATCCCAAGAGATATCTTTCTCCTTGCACATTTCTCCAGCCACTTCTTCTTTTTTTTGTTCCAAAGGGCTTATCCTTCTTCGACATGACCTCGTCAATGGGAGGTGTGCCACATCCTTCATCCTCGACCATTTGTTCATCCTATGGTAGTGGTGCAACTTCATCTTGGATGAAGATCTTTGAAAGATCACTATCCCTCTCAACATCACCAAATCTATGAACTTCATTAAATACAACATCTCAACTGATGTCCATACATTGCTTGATCTTAGCAATGAGACTCTTTATTTTATTCATCATAATCTCTAAAAATATATTTTAGGGATTTTTCTTGCATCTTATTTCTCTCATTCTTAGAGATATGCATTTATACCCTACATCCAAATATAACCCATCTACTCTTGGATTCATACCACTTAATGCTTCTTCAAGAGTACGGTTATATACAGCAACCGTAGTGTGAGAAATTGCCAAAAATTGACAATTCTAGCTTGATCAAAAATCATGTAAAATGTACATAAGTGGGTCCCACGCATGTGAGGCCATGGAGCCACGTGGGAAAACTATCCTAGTGTAGTTTAGATCAAGTCTAAAGAGTAGGTCAATTCATTTTGGTAGTGATTCCTACTTTATAGGACCTAAATCCTAGATTTGTGGTGGAGATTGACCAACTAGCCACTACTTGGCATGACTCTAGACAAGAGGCTAGGTTGGAAAATTAGGGCAATAAAGCCAAGTTAACTTCCTTATTACATGCTGGAAATTCACCTGAATTTACAAAGTGAGAGGCTTTTCTATGTATGAGACTCTCCATAGTGAACACTTAGATTATGTTTGAGAGCTCATTGGCAAGACTCGAGTTTCTACTCTATGTACTTGTTGTTTTTTGGATCCAAGCAAGATCAAAGTCATTTGTACTTTGTTTTCAGTCTACTGGCCATACTATTTACTATTCCACACTTGTGTGGTCTGTAATTTGTGTTTGATTAATGATTAATATCAGAATAAGCACAAGTAGGTTTAGTCAATACTATACTTGGATCCATTGCAGTATCAATGGGTTTGCAATTAGACATATAAAATTAAAATGTCTTTTAGATATGTCTGCTGGCTAAGATAGATCTTCTTATGAAGTCTATTTCTAATAATGTGAATTCCTAGCAAAGAATTGACAACTCCTAAATCAGTCATGTCAAATTCCTTTGATAGATCACTCTTAGTAGTGTGTAGTAGAGAAGTGTCACTAGACAAAATAAATGCATCATCTACGTAAAGAGTTATGTGAATTGAATTGGTGCCTATATGCTTTGAATAAACATTACAGTCAGTTGAATTGTTTGAAAATTCCAATTGAATGAGATAAGAGTTGATTCTATCGAGCCATGCTCTTGCGGCCTGTTTCAGACTGTAGATTGCTTTGTGCAGCTTGCATACTTTGTGCTCTGGGCCTTTGACTTTGAATCCTTCCAGTTTGAAGGTGTACAGCTCCTCTTCGACATTGTCATTGAGAAATGCTATCTTGACATCCATTTGGTGCATTTTGAGGTCTTCCGCGGCTGCTAACACAATCAGAGTCCTGATTGACTGCATCTTGACAACATGATTGAAAATTTCTTGATAATTCACTCCTTGGACTTGAGTGAATCCTTTAGCCACCAACCGTGCTTTCCATTTGGCAATCGAACCATCAGAGTTGATCTTCTTCTTGAAGATCCACTTATTGTCAATAACTCTCTTGTGAGTGGGGAAGTCGACTAGTGTCCAAGTCTGATTCATCAAAAGTGAGTTGTACTCGCTTTCCATAGCTTCTTGTCACTTCACAACATCCTTGGAGTTAATTGCTTCGGCTAGGCTCTCTGGTTCTTCTGATGAAGTCCAAAATGATTGAGGTGCATACCTCTCAGGAACTGTTCGAGTCCGTGAGGATCTGCAGACGTTTGGTTGACCAAGATGAGATGATGCTTTTTCTTGAATTTCTCCATATCTGCTCGAGCTAGCTTGGTCTGGTCTGATGACAGGTACTATCGACTGCTCATCTTCTGTAGCTGTAGTTGTAGGTTCTGTAGAAGGAACATCAACGTCGAAAGGATCCATGCTACGTAAAATAGGATGAAATGATATAGCATCGTTTATTAATGGTTGTTTGAAATCAAAGTATGTATGTTCTTGAAATATTACATCCCTAGAGGCAAATACTACATTGGTGGATGGATCGTAAACTTTATAAGCTTTATGTTCATCAGCATAGCCAATGAAAATACATTTATTTGTCCTATGATCCAACTTCTTTCTAAGCTGTTTAGGAATGTGAACAAAACATATACAACCAAAGATTTTTAAATGGCTGACACTAGGCTTGTGCCCATGCCAAACTTCATAAGGAGTTTCTTTGTTCACGGCTTTGGTGTTGGATATGTTCTGCATGTAACAGGATGTGGCAGTAGCTTCTGCCTAGAACTTCGCAGGTAGGTGTGCTTGATGTAGCATGGATCTGGCTGATTTGAGAAGAGTTTGATTCTTTCTTTTTGCAATCCCATTCTGTTGAGGTGAATAGGAAGTGGTGAACTGTTGGAGTGCCTTCACTTTTGTAGACGTTTGTTTCTCAGCCATGGCCTTGAATCTCTTGAAGCATTCAAAGGCTTCAGATTTGTGCTTAATGAACATGAATGTAGACCATCTAGAATAATCATCTACGAAAGTGATAAAATAGATTGCATCTTCTAAGGACGAAGTCGGCATTGGACCACAAAGATCGCTATGCACAAGATCCAATACATGCTTTGTTTCGATTGAATGTGATTTTGGAAACTTGCTTCTAGAGTGCTTCCCATAGATGCATGGCTTTGAGTATATCCCAAGCATCCTTGGGGGATATTCAAGATCGTATCTCCCCAAGGACCTCATTGGACACATTCATCTTGATGCAATGAAGTGCCATTCACGGTCTCTTCTTGATCTCACATGCTCTTGAAGGACTTGAGGCTCCTCCTCAATCACCATCACTATGTCTATGAGATCTTGAAGGACTATAATTGATTCCATCCTCACTTTCCATATGGGATAGTTTGATGAAGTCAATCTATCACTAGCTTCCAAAATAAATGCTCCAATTGAAGCCAGATTTGTGTGGTACACTAAGTACACACGTGTGAACTATGATCGGAGGTTATTTTGCATGTTTTTGCAACCTTATAGTGATGTACACAACGTTTTTATCAAGATCCACAAATATTTTGATCACTAGTTGGTTCACTCTCCTCACCACTATCAAAGTGCTTGAAAAATTGTCTTTGTTCAATTCATAAGATTAAAGCACTTGTAAGCTTGAGCTACAAATAATCTTTTCCAAACACTACTTTTTAGAATCACTTAGGCCTAAATCATTCTCCACTTGAGATTTGGTAAGGATAAAAAAGATTTGAAGCTAAACTGCTTCACAATTTTTCATCCTATTGACACTTAAGAAAATCAATGACATTTTGGCTTTTACACAAAATAAATTGAAATTGGATCGATTTGAGCTTAAATGACTTGGATTGGGTGCCCTACCAAGGTCTATACACTAGATCAATAGAACAAAAATGCTTCCCTATGAATGACATGCATGTGAAAGTCCTCTTCAAGCTCTTGATTCTAGAGTATTCTCAACACTCAATCTAGCAACACATACTAAATTGGAACCAACACAAAGTTTTGGATAATTCTCAATTTTTGAGCATCACGCACAATGAAAGGAACCTACTTGAATCTAAAACCACATGATAATTTATTAGAATCAAAGTAATAAGCTTAAGATCCAATCGAGTCTATGAAATGCTTCAAAAAAGCCGTTAAGAACATGAAAACTTGCACAGGGGTCTGTGAGGAGTACCTTCTCCCACCATTTGGGCTGGGTTGAAGATTGGCTAAGGTAGTCACAAGTCATGAGCTAGCTCTAGAGCTTGAGTCAAGGCTTAGATAGCTATTGAGACCCATGTTCAGGATTTTAGTTGTTTTTGCTAGTCTAGGTAGGTTTTGGGACCCATGTCTAGAAACTTGACTAATTCTACCAAGCTTAATCGTCAAAATAAAATCTAAGTCCAAGAAAGTATGCTATTCTAGACATTCTTATGTTGTAGGACAAAAGGGAGGCACAAAACTATGATAAAATTATAGGGAGTCAACAGATGAAAATTTGGGTAGCTCAATCAACACCATATATGAATTGATTGGTCTTAGCTCCTCTTACCGATACAAAGTAGCAGACACCATGCCCAACATGTGCTGGTGGCCCCAAAACCAATCAATCAATGTATGAATATTTCTATATTTATTAAGATTGATCCTTGTGGATGATTACCATTTTGGTTTCACCTTTGGGGTAGGTAGGTCCAAATGGAGGGACTCTTACTTCAACCTTTTTGCATCGTCAATGCCAAAAGGTCCGCACCACTATGCCATTGTTATTATGCCATTTCATTGGAATGGTGACCACGATGCCTTTGGGATTCATACAAATGATTTATTTTTGTCTTCGTTATCTTTATGGATGGATTTCAAGTTGGCTGGGATTTTTTTTTCATGATTTACAAATGGTTTGACTTTTTAATCGTCTAAATTTTCATTCTATTGATTTTTGAGAAACATTGTTGATTCAATTCCTATACTTTGTTGATTTAGTCGAGGTGAAGTCTCACACAAATGAGGACATTGAAGGAAAGAGGAAAAAATCATCTTGGCATTTTACTTCATATGTTTGAAGTGAATTAAATCATGCAAAAAACTTCATTCCTCTTGAAATTATGATTTTACTTTGTGCATGGGTTATTTTATGGAAACAAACCGTGAAATAAAATGTAATAGATAACGGGCCTCCCAGGCCCGTTACCTTTCATTAGTAGTAGGGATTTTTGGTATACGGTTTAAAACCGTACAACGTACAACGTCGAGCGTATAGCGTAGTTGTGGCCACGTTTTCTATTTGTGGTTCTTTTGGCATATGTGGAGCTGGACGTTGCTGCTATTGGTTGTGTTGCTTTGTCAGTCAGAAGATTGTAGCGCTTGACTGCACAAGCAGATGCTCTCTCGATGGACGTTGATCAATACAGGACGTGTGCATCATTTTGCAGGAGCCTGGACGTTTCAAGGTGAGTTTTGAAGTTTGAAGAGGCTGGATTGTGTTGAAGGTTGCTTGTTTTGAACATATTACTTCGCAAACGCAAAAGATGCTCCTCCCAGCTTGACATAATCAGAGAAGCCATGAGAAACTGTAGAAGGTTTAGTGGTGAAAGAGCGAGTGCGGGTATTTGGTAGAAAGCCGAGACCTTGACTACTTACTGGTGGCTTTGTAATTTCATTTTGCACCTTCTACAGAGTATGAAGAGGCACGAGTTTCCCATCAAGAAAGAGTTCATCGGTCGATACCATTGAATTGCACAAAAGTACACTGGGGTTGTTTTTGTAACACATACCAAACTCGAAATCTGTAGAATGCTTACCATCTTTCCGGCTGGCAGAAATTTCAGCTCTAACGATATCACTGGAAAGAAAATTGTCTGGTTTCATGAATTCACATAAGCAGCGCTCTTTCGGGTCTTCAAGATCCAACCAATACAATCCAAAGTTTCGTCATGACCTGATACGTTAAGGAGCTGAGTTACAATTTTGTATGTATAAAAGTGTGTATACGTATTAGTATGCAGATCTTTATACCGATAGTATACAACTTCTCTTTAAAAAAAAAGTGGCGGATTATGACATTTAAAATGTTTGTTTTAAGCCCGTTATCAGTAGGCCCTGCTAATAACGTAGAGTAGATTATTATTTGTGAAAATGACATGCGACATTATGCAATCTTGAAGTCCATAAAAGTTTTCAAAAGTAGTTTATACCTCAAAATGTTCATAAAGAATTTGGAACCTCATAAAAAGTCAATATCTATGGGCCATTAAAATGTTTTTAGCCATAACGTATCATGCCAAAACAATCCATTACACTTGCGAAAAGTTTTTTTGAGTGATCTTCAATGGCCTTTCAATTATGGCTTGGCCTAACGATCTCGTTATAACTTTTTTTTGATTATGGCTCGCTCTGACGATCTCGTCATAATTTTACACTCCGTTTTACACAGATCGTAATGCCAAGTGCTCAGGTTTGCTTTGTATTTTGAAAGCACCTCCAAGAGTGGAATATGCATGCAACTTTCTCTTTTCTCCCAAATCAAGTGTTCTCTCTCTAAAATGTGCATTCTATCTCCAAGAATGTGACTTATCTCTCTATGAATTGTGTGTTCTCTTTCCAACTTCTCACTTTCCATTACGTTCATGGATTGAGGGCCTTCCTTACAGGTCACGGAAGGCTCCCGCCCTAGTGCAAGGGCCCTCCCTACAAGGAAGGCCTTCATAGAGGACGCCTTCCACCATACCAAAGTCTCTAAAAAGCCCATTAGTCCATCGCAGCGTGGTGCTTGGGTAGAGTGGTTGACTGCGACCAGCATGGCGCACGTCCCAGCCGTTGCGAGTGACATTGTAAGGAGCTTGTTCAGATCTTGGCATTGCCCAAATGGCGTGGCCAGGCTGTATATATTGTGTATAACCCAATAATGACGTAACTTTGTATCAAAAAAAAAAAAAGAAGGGCCAAAAAAAGCCCATTGGCAATAGGAAATTATACATATAGCTAATTGCAAACTATACATAGGTTTAAAAATGTAGGTGATGGCGGGCTAAATCCTCAAGACCTTATGCCCAGTGTCATCTCCTAGCATTTTTTTTTTGTTCAGTTTGCTTCAGATTGCTGTGAAACAAGGAAAGCGGGAAGGGAGGACGGATCGATCGCCATTGCCTCTTGCATTGCAAAGCGAGGGTGTTCTTATCGATCCTTCCCTAGAATTTCATTTCATTGCTGGTATCCATCTCTGTCAGTCATGCAGCAGCAATGGTTAATAATGTGTTTTCAGCTCTCGTGCTCGTTTTGATGCCATGATTGATGAGTACCATTCTTTAAGATCCATCTTTGAATCGAGTAGTATAGGAGTTAACTCAGCTAAGCGAGACCAGACCTAGAAGTGGGAGTGCGGGCTACGTGTTCTTGCTAACAAGTGGAAGCATAGGCCTGCTGTAATATAGGATGATTAACAGACGTGTACTATTTCAGTCCCCTATAAGAATTGCAATCCTTCATTAAGTACAGGCCTGCTGTAATATAGGATGATTAACGGACGTTTACTAGGAACAGTCTGCTATAAGGATTGTAATCATTTGTGATTAGGCTTTTGGATCTATGGTGAATTTAGAAAGAACGATTCCTGTCTTGTGAAGAGGCTTTGAACTTGCATAGAATTGTCAAGGCGTCAAACATGGCTAGAGCGGCAGCGGCAGCATCAGAAGCGCTGAAAACATTGCCTGGAGAGGCAGTGCCAGGGATGCTAGAAGTTCTTTTGCAAGCAACGGGGACGCCTCCGTCCATTCTGCTTTCACACCTACTAGAAATTTTCAAAGAGAATTATGAGGTAAGCTGTGATGTCTTCTTAGTGCTTACTTCTTGTTCAGGATGTGGATTCCTTCAATTCTTACTAGTCTAGTACCATTTTCTAGATTCTTAAAGTTCACTTAAGTTTAAAAAATAATTATTACCCAATTCATCTATAATTTGATACGGCCCCTCCCAATGTTAATCTTTTGATTTCAGTGTATTAGTAATACTGCCTGGGTAATATAACACCAAATTCCCTTTTACCACCTTTCGCTCATGAATATGCTGGTTAAACCAATTGTTGACAATGCGTGTATTTCTGTAGATGGTCTTTGAAACCTTTGACACTGTCTCGACAATGCTATAGAGTAGTTTCACATTACAAAAATGATTTCAGGAGTGAAATCCAACACTCTTCCTTAATGAGAACTCATAAAAAATTGAGGTATTAAGTTGAGCATACTGCTAAACTTAGAATGATTGTCAAATGATATCGCTTTAGTAAATATATCCACTGTCAAGAATTATGTTAGCTCTTTTATTAGATTGTCAAAGTTTCAAATTGAAGACTTAAAATACGTTTATGCAATAATTCTACTTTGTTACAAATCAATCACAAAGCAATACACAAAAAGAATACAATGATCATGAGGCAAAAATATCGCGTTGCTTCTCATTGTCATGTGTTTTATTTATACACCGCAAGATATGCTTTTTAAGAACAACAAGAAAAAAAGGCGACCTACACTAAGCACGTAAGCTGGTTAATTTATTTCTAACTGCCAGATTCTGTAGGACATGCCATGTGGCCCTATCGCTCTATTGTTCGGCTGAATTGTGCACTCTTGGCTTTATCCAATTGACAATCCCTCTCTCATAGTTAAGCTCAAAATTTACTACCCCAACTGAGCTAGAGCTTTTGTCATGATGTCAGCTAACATTACTACAATATCTCAAACACAAGTTCTTTTGCATACCAAGTCTTGAACAGAATGATGCTCTAACAATGTATTTGCTCTGTTTATGGAACTCTCCATTTTACCTCAAGAATGGCCATCCTTGGATGGTGTTGTCCCGTACCAATCCTCCCTTTTCTAATCTCAATTCATGCTGCACGAGCATGGTTGCATAGTTGATGTACGCAATCTTGTTTGAGGCATAAATGTTGTGCTTCCTTTGATACCCTTTTGATCGAACTTACATAGATTTGTTGATTTATGATTTTATATATATATATATATATATATATATATATATATATATATATATATATATATATATCATAGATCCAGCGGTACCAGGATCTGCGGATCCCGGTACCGCGGATCTAGCGTGGTACAGCGGATCCATACTGATCCGCGGTACCACAATATATATTATTTTTTAATATATAATATTCATTAATATTTAATATATTACTATATATTTTTTTAACCTAATCCCCCCCACCTCGCTTCATCTCTCTCCCTGCCCGTCGCCCTACTGTCCGCGCCCTCCCTGCTGTCCGCGCCCTCTTTGTTGTATGCCCATCGCCCTACTGTCTGCGCCCTTCGCATTGCACTGATCGCGTCCTCCCCTGCTATTGCTATTTCGGCCTTTATTGTGGTTTTTTCAAGCCCTTCCGACTCCTATCGCACCCACAGAGATCTCTACCTTCTTTCCACAGTCCTTTCTACAGAGATGGTGCATTCCAACCTTGCCGATCTGTGGGACGAGGTGGACATTGTCAGGCGGGTTCCCGACAAGTCTAACAAGTCCGGTGCAAGGATAGTGCGCTGTCGATATTGCCTGACAGAGTTCGTTGCCACCCTCACTCGCCTTAAAGGTCACCTACTCGGCGCACGCGCGAGAGATGGTGGCACACTGAATGCTGCCCCCTGTGCCAGCATGTTCGTTCCCGTCAGGCAGCGACTTTTGGATACCTACGGGCCACGTCTTGTGGCGGGGGAGAACACCATTTTGGAGGGTGTTCTTCGGTTTTGCACCGCTCCTTACGTGGTTGACCCCGAGTTGCTGCCTGCTTGGCTGGCACGCACGAGGAGAGGGAGTGCATCCTCGTCCAGTCCCTTTGCCCCTCGTCCCTCTCAGACAGTTCCGCCTCACGCACCCCCATCTGCACCCATTCCGGTGGATCCTGTCCCACCGCGTCCGCCCGTTGCCACTGTGGTTCCACCACCACCTACTGTTGCTCGCACTCCCCCAGTTTACGACTTTCTCATGGACTCTCCGCCTCCCGAGCAGGAGCAGGCCCCGGATGCCAGTGACGAGGCCTTCCAGGATGTTGAGGAGATCCCTTCCTCCCTCCCTTCACATCCGGATGACCACCCTACCCAGCAGTTTTCGTATCCCATGCCATATGTCCACCCTCCACCAGTGTACCCCACTTACGCTGCTGCACCCATCCCGGCCAGTGCATCCCACTCTCCCCATTCCACGTCTACAGTTGATGCATCCACTAGTGCCCAGGCTATCGCGTCATCATCCATTCCCGTCACGTTTGGTGCACCGTGCTGGAGGTCCGCTACCCGTCGCCTAGCTGGGAGAGTTCTTAGGCAGCAGAGCATTCGCGGCGCGCATCAGCCGCACATGGATAGAGAGGCCACGGCCCACACAGGCCGTGGCCAGCCTGATTTATGAGCTGAACCTTCCATTTGCCATCACCGACTCCGAGCCCTTCAGAAGGGCCTTCCGCCTTGCACAGTCTGTCAGCCCTAGCTGGAGAGTCCCTAGTTCAGAGGTTGTCCGCACACACATGCTGAGGGATAGGGTCGAGTCATTGTCTAGAGAGATGGAGCCTCTACGTCGCCACTGGGCCACTTACGGTTGCAGCATCATGTCCAATGGCTGGACTGATGTCAGGATGAGGCCGATCCTCAACATACTGGTCTCCAGCTGCATGGGCACACAGTTTTTGAGGGCAGTGGATTGCAGCAGGGGGGGGAGAGTCATATCTGTAGAGTTCATGTTTGATGTCATCAGGTCTTCCATCCTGTCCATAGGCCCACAACATGTCGTCACAGTGGTGACGGACAATGCCACGAACTGCATTTAGATGGGTGTACTGCTAGAGGCCGAGTTCCCTCACATTGTTCATACCCCCTGTGCCGCGCACGGCATAGACCTTCTGATGGGGGACATAGGTGCACTTCCCTGGGTTAGAGCCATCGTCCGTGAGGCCCTCTTCCTGGTGACTTTTGTCACGAGGAAGAGGCGTGTTCTTGCCATGTTCCGGGTGTTCAGCCATCTAGACCTCCGTAAGCCAGCCCCCACACGCTTTGCATTCGACTTGGTGGTCATCGACCGTCTGATCAGGTGCAGGGCGCAGCGTCTACAGATGGTTGCCAGTGATCTTTGTTGTGCCAGTACATTTCCGCGCATTGAGGATGGGGAGCACTTTTCTTCCACGGTGAGGGGAGACCAGTTCTGGAGGGATGCACAGACATTGTCAGGACTGCTTCGACCACTTTACATTGTGCTCCGCATGGCTGACAGCGAGGGGTCGACACTTGGACTGGTATATGAGCTCATGGACCAGATTGGACAGTTCCTGCAGCTGCCCATCTTGCAGCCAGAGAGGTAAGCGGTACAGTGTTGCAATTGACCTTTATCTTTTTAGTACTTGCTAGTTTGTTTTTCTGTCAGTGTTAAGCTTTTTGGTAATGCCCTAAACCACATGCCCCTCACCTGCAGGATGACAGAGCTGAAGTTCATATGGGAGACGCGGTGGAACTACTTCCACAGGAGTATCCACAGCGTTGCACACATGCTGCATCCCCTCTTCCTCTCTCCGACACAGATCGCAGACAGAGAGCTCGAGGCCGATTGGCTTCAGTACATTCACAGGGTGGGTCCACACATAGGTTTGGATCCTATCAGGCTCATGGAGGGGCTCGTTGCATTTCGTTTCGGCATGGGCACATTCGGCCACCCGGCTGCCCAGGATCCAGAGAGGAGGCAGCTACCCATTACCTGGTGGACCATGTTCGGTAGCACATACCCATCTATACAGCGTCTTGCACTGCGTGTCCTTTCTTAGGTATGCATCTCATTTTATCCTCCATTGTTGTGTTTCGTTGAAGACAATGTGCTGAAGTATTTCAATGCACGCACCACAGGACTGTGCTGCCTCCGTGTGTGAGCGTAATTGGAGCACATGGGCACTCATTCACACGAGGAGAAGAAACTGGTTGTCAGTGAGTTAGTTGGAGCGGTTGGTGTTCTGTAGCACCAACGCACGTCTCGCCAGGAGGCTTCCGACCATTACGAGCGCATTGCAGGTGATAAGCTAATCTTTCATAGCATGTTGGTTGACTCCTGGTATGTTGGTTTCATTTCTTGATAAAGTTGTCTCTCTGACATGCAAATTTTAAACCTTGCAGACGAAGATATCCGATTTGGAGCGCCAGGTTGACCTGCCTACGGACAGCACCCATCCCATGCCTGCAGATGACGTGGGCACACAGTTGATGGCAGAGAGAGAGGGAGCTTGCCGAGATGAGAGAGAGAGAGCTTGGGCTTGAGCACAGAGAGCCCCCATTGTACGAGGCAGATGAGCCAGTGTCAGAGGATGATCAGGATGAGGATGAGCCTATTCGGGTTGTGTTCGCCAGATCAGAGCGGGATGAGGCATATGATACAGGTGTTGGGCACACGCCTAGAGCAGGGGTCATAGGTGCATCACGTGGTAGAGGTGGGACACATGCCACAGATTATACCGGGAGACGGGCAGGGCACACAGGGGGGGCCAGTGGCATACCTTCTTATGTTGATATGATGGAGGAGGCTCTTGATAGGGGGCATAGTGATTTGGGTTTACCTTCCGCAGCTGCTTGCATGCGTGCATCACAGAGCCATAGGCATTTCTATGATAGCACACCAGAGGAGTCACCAGATGACTTTGATTGTACCGATTGGGAGGCCATGCCGGGCCCGCATGGTGCACAGGATGAGGCACGGGATGTTCCCGAGGATGGTGCTCATTATGAGTCCCAGAGCCCAGACCGTTTGTATTCGGATGCCCAGCTGGACGACTTGATTGCAGACTTGGATTCAGAGGCCCAGCAGATGCCGAGCGTCAGGGCACCCCCATCCTCTTTAGCCAGCATGCCCTACACAGAGTCTCAGCTAGAGCAGCTACACGAGGTGCCTGCAGTTCCTCCAGTTCCTCAGAGGGTGTATGTGCGCCACACAGCACCTCCAGTGCCACCGATACCGTTGAGGCCTGCAGCCCCTTCATCGCCATCCACTTTTGCAGCAGCAGGTCTCCATGGCAGGCCACCATCTGTGCCCAGATCTTCTCTTGCAGCACCCACATCTACAGACGCTCCTCCAGTGGCAGCACCCACGGCACATCCTCCTCCATTGGCAGCACCCACGACACCGGCTCCTCCTTTGGCAGCACCCACAGCACATCCACCTCCTTTGGCAGCACCCAGGATGTACCAGTACCGTCCACCACAACGCCCCTTTCAGTACTTATCGCCGTTGTACTTGCCTCCTACAGGGACGGCCCCTCCACATCTACTTCCTCCACCAGCAGCAGGCCCACGGGCACACACTCCTCAGACCTATCCTCCACTATCAGTTGCACAGGGACACCCATCTTTGGCTACTCTATCCCAGCCGGCCGCAGCTTGGGCTCAGCCTAGTCAGCCAGGTGATCTGCATGGGGGTGATGAGGCATTGACGGCTCCCCTCGTCCGCAAGAGGCCAGGAAGGCCCAAGGGTGCATCGAACAAGAAAGGCAGGGCACAAAAACTGCCAGGGAAGAGAGGACGACCTCGCAGGGCTCCAGTTGCTGGTAGAGGTGCTGTATTACAGCCAGCTGCAGCAGGTGTTGTTGGTTAGGCCTGCTTGGGGGCTTATGCGGAGGCAGATTGGGAGGATGAGGATGACGACTCTTCCCCCTCGATACACAGCCCATGCCAGTACCAGACAGACATAGATATCAGTTGCGAGAGTCAGCTCGGGGCCCTGAGTTGTCTCCGGAGCATTCATCTGAGTTTGAGGCAGAGCATTGATTGTAGCTCCGTCATTTTATTTTTAGCAGTTTGATATCATGTTCCATGTTTGGCGGCCAGATGGTCGAACACTCTATTCAGACTATTTTTCATATTATATTTAGTGTTGGACGTATTCTATTCATTGCACAATGTGTATTTGTCAATTTGTAATTGTGATGTTCTACTTGCAGTTTTACTTCAAATGGTGTGTGAGTGTTTTCAATTAGTTTTCAGTACAGAGGTTGAGAGCATATGCAGAACACAGAAATACAACCCCCCTGATAGCATTTCATAATCACATACATCAGATTGCAGTACACAAGGAACATTGCACAAAAAGCACACCGTACATTAATTCAACAGATCTATCAAAACTACAATACGTATTCCCGCCACATACGGCTGGGGCTGTTCTTTACACCATGCCAGACACTAAATACTGCCTCATCTACTGATGAACATTAAATAACAACAGTCAACCACATACGGCTAGACCCCATCTATGCTAAACATTTTTACGGATCCTCCACAAACTCCTCGCCCTCGTCAGGTGCATTGTTTTGTCGCTCTCGCTCTGCCTCCCGGTTAGCCCGAGCTGCCTCCTGGTCAGCCCGACGGTGGGCAGCCCTTTCGCTGACCATGATGAGCTGCCGTCGTGTGAAGTTCATTCCGATTTGCTCATCCAAATCCAGCTCGACAGCGGGGGCGGGGGCCACAGCGGGGGCGGGGATCTGCAGCTCTGGGTGTCTTTGCTGAGTCTCTCGCAACATCTCTGCAATGTCTGCTTCTTGCTTCCGATGCCTTTCGTTGTGCCTTCGGACATCTTCCTCGAGCTTCCTCCTGGCTTTGCCCTCCGCCATCTCACGACACCCTGTTGCTCGAAATGACCCTCACAGCCTCTCACAGCCTCTCAATGGCTCTCACTGGCTCTCTCACAGCCCCCCTCTCACAGCCTCTCACTCGGTCTGTCACACAGCCTCTCACAATGCCTCTCTCTCACAGCCTCCCACTGGCTCTCCCTCACAGCTTCTCACAATGCCTCTCACCCCCTCTCACTGGCTCTCTCACTGTCTCGTGAGTGCCTATTTAACCCCACAGCCTGTTTCCCAATTTGCTTTTGTTGATGATCCCAAGTGCTACTGTACCTGCCCCATGTGTTGATCCCCCACATGCTGCACTGCGATTGGGTCCATGGTCTGCTCCTCCACAGTGCCCATGTGACGGTGTACCTGTCCGGATGTATTGCTCCCCCACATGCTGCACTCCGATTGGGTCCATGGTGCTGTACCTGCCCCATGTATTGCTCCCCCACATGCCTCACTCCGATTGGGTCCGCTCTCACAGTGCCCCCAGTACAGTAACATCTTAGTTTTTACCTAGTTTTAGCTGGTTAGAGGGCGGCACCATAACCGCGGTACCACCATTATGGTACCGCGGTACCATAATGGCGGTACCACATGCCACTATGATATATATATATATCATAGGTCCCGCGGTACTGGGTACCGCGGATCCCGATACCGCGGGACCATACTGGTACCGCGGTACCATGATGGTACGGCGGTACCACAATATAATAATATTTTTATTATTCAATATTTTTTTAAATTTTTTTTAACCTAAGCCTACCCGTCCCCCTCGCATTTCCTCTGAAATTTTTTTGCGCCCTCTCCGCCCTGCCATCGCTGTTGGTTTTTCTTGCCTGCCTTTGATTCCTTGCGTCGCCCATCGCCCACGCAACGCCTTGCCTTGCATCTGATTTCCTTTGCCCTGCATTCGCCCATTTTCAGCGTCTCTCCAAGAGTGAACCCTGCTGTTTTTTTTCCAGCAATCCATCCCTCATTTCATCTGCAATGGTGCAATCCGACCTTTCCGGTCTGTGGGACGAGGTAGACATTGTCAGGCGGGTTGCCGACAAGGCCAACAAGACCGGTCAGAAGATCGTGCGCTGCCGATACTGTCTCGTCGAGTTTGCTGCATCCCTCACTCGCCTTAAAGGCCATCTGCTCGGTGCACGCGCCAAAAATGGTGCCACCTTGAATGCTGCCCCTTGTGGCAGCATGACCGTCCCCGACAGGCAGCGACTACTGGACACCTACGGGCCGCGGCTCGTGGCAGGGGAGAACACCATTTCGGAGGGCATTCTTCGATTTTGCACCGCTCCTTATGTGACTGACCCAGAGTTGCTGCCTGCTTGGCTGGCATGCACGAGGAGAGGGAGTGCATCCTCCTCCGGTCCCTTTGCCCCTCAGACAGTTCTGCCTCACGCACCCCCATCTGCTCAGATTCCGGTGGATCCCGTCCCATCGCGTCCGACAGTTGCCACTGCGGTTCCACCACCACCCACTGTTGCTCGCACTCCACCAGTTTACGACTTTCTCATGGACTCTCCGCCACCCGAGCAGGCCCAGGATGCTACTGGGCGGGCCTTCGAGGATGTGGAAGAGATCCCTTCTTCCTTCCCTTCCCATCCGGATGACCTCCTCAGCCAGCAGTTTTCGTACCCCATGCCAGATGTTGCCCCTCCACCAGTGCACCCCACCTATGCTGCTGCACCCATCCATGCCAGTGCATCCCACTCTCCCCATTCCACGTCTACAGCCGATGCATCCACCAGCGCCCAGCTTGTCGCGTCATCGTCCATTCCCGTCACGGTTGGTGCACCGTGCTGGAGGTCCACCACCCGTCGCCCACCAGGGAGAGCCCTCGTGCAGCAGACCATTCTCGGCGCGCATCAGCCGCACATGGACAGAGAGGCCACACAGGCCGTGGCCAGTCTGGTTTACGAGCTGAACCTGCCCTTTGCCATCACCGACTCTGAGCCCTTCAGAAGGGCCTTCCGCCTTGCACAGTCTGTCAGCCCTAGCTGGAGAGTCCCTAGTTCAGAGGTTGTTCGCACACACATGCTGAGGGATAGGGTCGAGTCCTTGTCTAGAGAGATGGAGCCTCTGCGGCGGCACTGGGCCACTTACGGTTGCAGCATCATGTCCGATGGCTGGACTGATGTCAGGAGGAGGCCGATCCTCAACATACTGGTCTCCAGATGCATGGGCACACAGTTTTTGAGGGCAGTGGATTGCAGCAGGGGGGGGAGAGTCATATCTGCAGAGTTCATGTTTGATGTCATCAGGTCTTCCATCCTAGCCATAGGCCCACAGCATGTCGTCACGGTGGTGACGGACAATGCCACGAACTGCATTCAGATGGGTGTACTGCTAGAGGCCGAGTTCCCGCATATTGTTCATACCCCCTGTGCAGCCCACGACATAGACCTTCTGATGGGGGACATTGGAGCACTTCCCTGGGTTAGAGCCATCGTTCGGGAGGCCCTCTTCCTGGTGACTTTTGTCCCAAGAAAGAGGCGTATTCTTGCCATGTTCCGGGTGTTCAGCCATCTGGACCTCCGTAAGCCGGCCCCCACGCGCTTTGCATTCGACTTGGTGGTCATCGACCGTTTGATCAGGTGCAGGGCCCAGCTTCTACAGATGGTTGCCAGTACATTTCCGCACAGTGAGGATGGGGAGCACTTTTCTTCCACGGTGAGGGGAGACCAGTTCTGGAGGGATGCATAGACATTGTCAGGACTGCTTCGACCACTCTACATTGTGCTCCGCATGGCTGACAGCGTTGACACTTGGACTGGTGTATGAGCTCATGGACCGGATTGGACAGCCCATCTTGCAGCCAGAGAGGTAAGCGGTACAATGTTGCAATTGACCTTTATCTTTTTAGTACTTGCTAGTTTGTTTTTCTGTCAGTGTTAAGCTTTTTGGTAATGCCCTAAACCACATGCCCCTCACCTGCAGGATGACAGAGCTGAAGTTCATATTGGAGACGCGGTGGAACTACTTCCACAGGAGTATCCACAGCGTTGCACACATGCTGCATCCCCTCTTCCTCTCTCCGACACAGATCGCAGACAGAGAGCTCGAGGCCGATTGGCTTCAGTACATTCACAGGGTGGGTCCACACATAGGTTTGGATCCTATCAGGCTCATGGAGGAGCTCGCTGCATTTCGTTTCGGCATGGGCACATTCGGCCACCCGGCTGCCCAGGATCCAGAGAGGAGGCAGCTACCCATTACCTGGTGGACCATGTTCGGTAGCACATACCCATCTATACAGCGTCTTGCACTGCGTGTCCTTTCTCAGGTATGCATCTCATTTTATCCTCCATTTTTTGTGTTTCGTTGAAGTTTCACCTCTGCCACAATGTGCTGAATTATTTCAATGCACGCACCACAGGACTGTGCTGCCTCCGTGTGTGAGCGTAATTGGAGCACATGGGCACTGATTCACACGAGGAGAAGGAACCGGTTGTCAGTGAGTCAGTTGGAGCGGTTGGTGTTCTGTAGCACCAACGCACGTCTCGCCAGGAGGCTTCCGACCATTACGAGCGCATTGCAGGTGATAAGCTAATCTTTCATAGCATGTTGGTTGACTCCTGGTATGTTGGTTTCATTTCTTGATAAAGTTGTCTCTCTGACATGCAAATTTTAAACCTTGCAGACGAAGATATCCGATTTGGAGCGCCAGGTTGACTTGCCTACGGACAGCACCCATCCCATGCCTGCAGATGACCTGGGCACACAGTTGATGGCAGAGAGAGAGAGCTTGGGCTTGAGCACAGAGAGCCCCCATTGTATGAGGCAGATGAGCCAGTGTCAGAGGATGAGCATGATGAGGATGAGCCCATTCGGGTTGTGTTTGCCAGACCAGAGAGGGATGAGGCAGATTATACAGGTGCAGGGCACACGCCACGGGCAGGGGTCACAGGTGCATCACGTGGCAGAGGTGGGACACATGGCACAGGTTATACCGGCAGACAGGCAGGGCACACAGGGGGGGGCAGTGGCATACCTACCTATGTCGACATGATGGAGGAGGCTCTTGATAGAGGGCAGAGTGGTTTAGATGCCGGTCCCGCATATGTTTGGATGCGTGCAACACAGAGTCATGGCCATTACTACGACAACACACCAGAGGAGGCACCTGATGACTTTCATTGCATAGATTGGGAGGCCATGCAGGGTCTACAGGGTGCACATGATGAGGCACGAGATGAGGCTTGGGTTGATTCAGGGGTTGGTGCACAGGATGATTCAGAGGTTGGTGCACAGGATGATTTAGAGGCTGGTGCACAGGATGAGTCCCAGAGCCCAGAGCATTTGTATTCGGATGCCCAGCTGGCCGACTTGGTTGCCACATTGGATTCAGAGGCCCAGCAGATGCCGAGTGTTAGGGCGCCCCCATCATCTCTTGCCAGCATGCCACACACAGAGTCCTAGCTAGAGTAGCCACATGAGGTGCCTACAGTTCCTCCAGCTCCTCAGAGGGTGTATGTGCGTCGCACAGCTCCTCCAGTGCCACCGATGCCATTTAGGCCTGCAGCCCCTCCATCGCCGTCCACTTCTGCAGCACCAGGTCTCCATGGCAGGCCACCATCTGTGCCCAGGTTTTTTCTTGCAGCGCCCACATCCACAGTGGCTCCTCTAGTGGCAGCACCCACGTCACATCCTCCTCCTTTGGCAGCACCCAGGATGTACAAGTACCGGCCACCACAGCGCCCCTTTCAGTACATATCGCCACTGTACTCGCCTCCTGCACAGCCAGTTCCTCCACCTGCAGCAGCCCCACGGGCACACACTCCACGAGCTCATCCTCCTTGCTCAGTTGCATAGGGAGTTCCCTCTTTTGCTTCCCTATCCCAGCCGGCCTCAGCTTGGGCCCAGCCTAGCCAGCCAGGTGATTTGCATGGGGGTGACGAGGCATTGACAGCTCCTCTTGTCCGCAAGAGACCAGGCAGGCCCAAGGGTGCACCGAACAAGAAAGGCAAGGCACAGAAACTGCCAGGGAGGAGAGGACGACCACGCAGGGCTCCAGGTACAGGTAGAGGTGCAGTATCACAGCCAGTTGGAGCAGGTGTTGTTGGTTTGGCCTGCTTGGGGGCTAATGCGGAGGCTGATTGGGAGGATGAGGATGACGAGTCTTCCCCCTCGGATACACAGCCCATGCCAGTTCCAGACAGGCAGAGATATCGGCTGCGAGAGTCAGCTCGGGGCCCTGAGTTGTCTCCAGAGCATTCGTCTGAGTCAGAGCCAGAGCATTGATTGTGGCTCTGTTGTTTTAGTTTCAGTAGTTTGTCTCTAGCAGACGGTCTACCATTGTACTCAGATGATTTTTCACATTATATACAGTGTTTGGCCTACATTATTTGCTGCACATTGTGCGTATGTCGCTCTGTACATGTGATGCTTTATATTATGTTGAAGAATTCTATGTGCGTGTCTGAATCCTATTTTCATTTAATTTCGTTTGAAGTGAATGCTAGCTTCACATATATGCACCTACATCATGAGCACAACAATCACCCCTACACCCCAAACGACATTTCATAAACACATGTAATACATCTGCATTTAAAAAAATTACAGACATTGCATCTTACATGACCAGGCTCGCGTTGCACAAAAAACAACTATATATATATTCAACCGTTGTATCAAGATAACATCACATATAGTGTCATTTTTTTAAGCAGCCATCTAGTTATTTGCTGCACCATAAACTGCCGAAAACTACATAGCAACAGTCCGCCACATACGGCTGGACCTCATCTATTCTAAACATCCCTCACTGATCCTCCACCGACTCCTCGCCCTCGTCTGGTGCATTGTTTTGTCGCTCTTGTTTTGCCTCCCGGTTAGCCCGAGCTGCCTCCTGGTTAGCCCGACGTTTGGCCGCCCTTTCCCTGACCATGATGAGCTGTCGTCGTGTGAAATTCATTCCGATCTGCTCATCCAGATCCAGCTCGACAGCGGGGACAGGATCCACAACGGGGGCGGGTGGCTCCGGTTCCGGATTTCTCTGTCGAGTCTGTCGCAGCATTTCTCGGATGTCTGCCTCTTGCTTCCGATGCCTCTCGTTGTGCCTTCGGATATCTTCCTCAAGCTTCCTCCTGGCTTCGCCCTCGGGCTTCGGTGGTATGCGCTCAGCCATCTCGATCACCCTGGTCCTTGAACACCCTCTCACAGCACCCTGGCTCTCAAACAGCCTCTCACAGCCTGTCACCAGCTCTCGCTTGCTCTCTCACTGTCTATCACTAGCCCTCTCACAGCCTCTGAAAATGCCGACCACAATGGCATTGTGAGTGCCTATTTATCCCCACAGCCTGATCGGCCATGTGGATCCCCATCATCCCTCCATGTGCCTCTGTACCTGCCCCCATGTGATGCTCCCCCCTGTGTTGGTCTCCCATTGGGCCCATGGTCTGCTCACCCACAATGCCCACGTGCCTTTGTACTTGCCCCCATGTGATGCTACCCCCCTGTGTTGGTCTCCCATTGGCCCCTCGGTCTGCTCACTCGCAGTGCCCATGTGCCACTGCAACAGTCCCCTGCATCATGTACTGTACCCTCTTTTTTTACACCCAGAACCCCCTTTTTTTACTTTTTTTTGTCCTTTTTTGTTAGTTAATATGCAAAAAAAAATTACTAAAAATATATTAAAAAGTAAAAAAAAATATTAAAAATGGTACCACCCTGGTACCGTGGATCCCAGGGTGGTACCGTACCGGCGGTACCACTGATATGGTACCGGCGGTACCATACCAGCGGTACCAGAGGGTACTATGATATATATATATATATATATCATAGATCCCGTGGTATTGGGTACCGCGGATCCCGGTACCGCAGGACCGTACTGGTACCGCGGTACCATGTTGGTACCGCGGTACCACAATATAATATATTATTTAATATTTAATATTTTTTAAAATTTTTTTTACCTAAACCTACCCGCCCCCCTCGCATTTCATCTCAAATTTTTTTGCGCCCTCCTCCGCCCTGCCATCGCTGTTGTTTTTGCCTACCTGCCTTTTGATTCCTTGCGTCGCCCTTCGCCCACGCAACGCCTTGCCTTGCATCTGACTTGCTTCGCCCATTTTCAGCGTCTCTCCAACAATGAACCCTGCTGTTTTTTTTCCAGCAATCCATCCCTCATTTCATTTGCATGGCTGCAATCCGACCTTTCCGGTCTGGGACGAGGTAGACATTGTCAGGCGGGTTGCCGACAAGGCCAACAAGACCGGTCAGAAGATCGTGCGCTGCCGATACTGTCTCGTCGAGTTTGCTGCATCCCTCACTCGCCTTAAAGGCCATCTGCTTGGTGCACGCGCCAAAAATGGTGCCACCTTGAATGCTGCCCCTTGTGGCAGCATGACCGTCCCCGACAGGCAGCGACTACTGAACACCTACGGGCCGCGGCTCGTGGCAGGGGAGAACACCATTTCGGAGGGCATTCTCCGATTTTGCACCGCTCCTTATGTGGCTGACCCAGAGTTGCTGCCTGCTTGGTTGGCACGCACGAGGAGAGGGAGTGCATCCTCGTCCAGTCCCTTTGCCCCTCATCCCCCTCAGACAGTTGTGCCTCACGCACCCCCATCTGCTCAGATGCCGGTGGATCCCGTCCCATCGCGTCCGCCAGTTGCCACTGCAGTTCCACCACCACCCACTGTTGCTCGCACTCCCCCAATCTACGACTTTCTCATGGACTTTCCGCCACCGGAGCAGGCCTAGGATGCTACTGTTGGGGCCTTCGAGGATGTGGAAGAGATCCTTTCTTCCTTCCCTTCCCATCCGGATGACCTCCTCAGCCAGCAGTTTTCGTACCCCATGCCAGATGTTGCCCCTCCACCAGTGCACCCCACCTATGCTGCTGCACCCATCCCTGCCAGTGCATCCCACTCTCCCCAAGCACACACATGGAGCCCTTGTGCAGCAGACCATTCGCGGCGCGCATCAGCCGCACATGGACAGAGAGGCCGCACAGGCCGTGGCCAGTTTGATTTACGAGCTGAACCTGCCCTTTGCCATCACCGACTCTGAGCCCTTCAGAAGGGCCTTCCGCCTTGCACAGTCTGTTAGCCCTAGCTGGAGAGTCCCTAGTTCAGAGCTTGTCCGCACACACATGCTGAGGAATAGGGTTGAGTCCTTGTCTAGAGAGATGGAGCCTTTGCGTCGGCACTGGGCCACTTAGGGTTGCAGCATCATGTTTGATGGCTGGACTGATGTCAGGAGGAGGCCGATCCTCAACATATTGGTCTCCAGCTGCATGGGCACACAGTTTTTGAGGGCAATGGATTGCAGCAGGGGGGGGAGAGACATATCTGCAGAGTTCTTGTTTGATGTCATCAGGTCTTCCATCCTAGCCATAGGCCCACAACATGTCGTCACGGTGGTGACGGACAATGCCACGAACTGCATTTAGATGGGTGTACTGCTAGAGGCCGAGTTCCCTCACATTGTTCATACCCCCTGTGCCGCGCACGGCATAGACCTTCTGATGGGGGACATAGGTGCACTTCCCTGGGTTAGAGCCATCGTCCGTGAGGCCCTCTTCCTGGTGACTTTTGTCACGAGGAAGAGGCGTGTTCTTGCCATGTTCCGGGTGTTCAGCCATCTAGACCTCCGTAAGCCAGCCCCCACACGCTTTGCATTCGACTTGGTGGTCGTCGACCGTTTGATCAGGTGCAGGGCACAGCTTCTATAGATGGTTGCCAGTGATCTTTGGTGTGCCAAACGTTTCCACGCACTGAGGATGGGGAGCACTTTTCTTCCACCTTGAGGGGAGACTAGTTCTGGAGGGATGCACAGACATTGTCAGGACTGCTTCGACCACTCTACATTGTGCTCCGAATGGCTGACAGCGAGGGGTCGACACTTGGACTGGTGTATGACCTCATGGACCGGATTGGACAGTTCCTGCAGCTGCCCATCTTGCAGCCAGAGAGGTAAGCGGTACAGTGTTGTAATTGTTCTTTAACTTTTCAATGGTTGCTAGTTTGTTTTTCTGTCAGTGTTAAGTTTTTTCGTAATGCCCTAAATCACATGCCTCTCACCTGCAGGATTACAGAGTTGAAGTTCATATGGGAGACGCGTTGGAACTACTTCCACAGGAGTATCCACAGCGTTGCACACATGCTGCATCCCCTCTTCCTCTCTCCGACACAGATCGCAGACAGGGAACTCGAGGCCGATTGGCTTCAGTACATTCACAGGGTAGGTCCACACATAGGTTTGGATCCCGAGCTCGCTGCATTTCGTTTCGGCATGGGCACGTTTTGTCACCCGGCTGCTCAGGTTCCAGAGAGGAGGCAGCTCCCCATTACCTGGTGGACCATGTTCGGCAGCACCTATCCATCCATACAACGTCTTGCACTGCGGGTCCTTTCATGGGTATGCATCTCATCTCATCCTCCCTTGCTGTGTTTCGTTGACGTTCCACGCGTGCACGTGTGCTGAACCATTTCATTGCACGTACCACAGGATTGTGCCGCCTCCGTGTGTGAGCGTAATTGGAGCAGATGGGCACTCATTCACGCGAGGAGAAGGAACAGGCTGTCAGTGAGTCAGTTGGAGCGGTTGGTGTTCTCTAGCACCAACGCACGTCTCGCCAGGAGACTGCCGACCATTACGAGCGCATTGCTGCACAGGGAGTTCCCTCTTTTGCTTCCCTATCCCAGCCGGCCTCAGCTTGGGCCCAGCCTAGCCAGCCAGGTGATTTGCATGGGGGTGACGAGGCATTGACAACTCCTCTTGTCCGCAAGAGATCAAGAAGGTCCAAGGGTGCACCGAACAAGAAAGGCAAGGCACAGAAACTGCCAGGTACAGCTAGAGGTGCAGCATTACTGCGAGCTGGAGCAGGTGTTGCTGGTTTGGCTTGCTTGGGGGCTGATGCGGAGGCAGATTGGGATGATGCTAGTGACGAGTCCTCCTCTTCTGATACACAGCCCATGCCAGCTCTAGACAGGCACATATATCGGCTGCGAGACTCAGCTCGGGGCCCTGAGTTGTCTCCAGAGCATTCGTCTGAGTCAGAGCCAGAGCATTGATTGTGGCTCTGTTGTTTTAGTTTCAGTAGTTTGTCTCTAGCAGACGGTCTACCATTGTACTCAGATGATTTTTCACATTATATACAGTGTTTGGCCTACATTATTTGCTGCACATTGTGCGTATGTCGCTCTGTACATGTGATGCTGTATTTTCAATTTTATGTCAAATTCTATGTGCGTGTGTGATTTCTATTTTCATTTAATTTCGTTTGAAGTGAATGCTAGCTTCACATATATGCACCTACATCATGAGCACAACAATCACCCCTACACCCCAAACGACATTTCATAAACACATGTAATACATCTGCATTTAAAAAAATTACAGAGATTGCATCTTACATGACCAGGCTCGCGTTGCACAAAAAACAACTATGTATATATATTAAACCGTTGTATCAAGATAACATCACATATACTGTCATTTTTTAAGCAGCCATCTAGTTATTTGCTGCACCATAAACTGCCGAAAATCACATAGCAACAGTCCGCCACATACGACTGGACCTTATCTATTCTAAACATCCCTCACTGATCCTCCATCGACTCCTCGGCCTCGTCTGGTGCATTGTTTTGTCGCTCTTGCTCTGCCTCCCGGTTAGCCCGAGCTGCCTCCTGGTTAGCCCGACTTCAGGCCGCCCTTTCCCTGACCATGATGAGCTGCCGTCGTGTGAAATTCATTCCGATTTGCTCATCCAGATCTAGCTCGACAGCGGGGACAGGATCCATAGCGGGGGCAGGTGGCTCCGGTTCCGGATTTCTCTGCCGAGTCTGTCGCAGCATCTCTCGGATATCTGCCTCTTGCTTCCGATGTCTCTCGTTGTGCCTTCAGATATCTTCCTCAAGCTTCCTCCTGGCTTCGCCCTCGGGCTTCGGTGGTATGCGCTCAGCCATCTCGATCGACCTTCTCCTCACAGCACCCTGGTCCTTGAACACCCTCTCACAGCACCCTGGCTCTCAAACAACCTTTCACAGCCTGTCACCGGCTCTCGCTTGCTCTCTCACTGTCTATCACTATCTCTCTCACAGCCTCTGAAAATGCCGACCACAATGGCATTGTGAGTGCCTATTTATCCCCACAGCCTGATTGGCCATGTGGATCCCCATCATCCATCCATGTGCCTCTGTAGTTGCCCCCATGTGATGCTCCCCCCCTGTGTTGGTCTCCCATTGGCCCCATGGTCTGCTCACCTACAGTGCCCATGTGCCACTGCACCAGTCCCCAACACCATGTACTGTACCCTCTTTTTTTACACCCAGTACCCCTTTTTTTTTCCATTTTTTTGTCCTTTTTTGGTAAGTAATAGGCAAAAAAAAATTATTAAATATATTAAAAAAAAATATTTAAAATGGTACCGCCCTGGTACCGCGGATCCAGGGTGGTACCGTACCGGCGGTACGGCGGTACCATATCAGTGGTACCAAGGGGTACTATGATATATATATATATATATATATATATATATATATATATATATATATATCACAGTGGCACGTGGTACCGCCATTATGGTACCGCGGTACCATAATGGTGGTACCGCGATTATGGTGCCGCCCTCAGACCAGCGGTACCAGGGCAGCACCACAAAAATAATATTTTTTATTATTAAAAAAAAAAAAACCCTTTTAACAGGCTAAAACTAGGTAAAAAATTCAGGAAAAAAAAGGGCTACGGTTTAGAAAAAAAGATGTTATTGTACAGGGGGACTGTACTGGGGGCACTGTGGGAGAGCAGACCTGGTGGTCAATGGGAGTGCAGCACGTGGGGGAGCAGCAAATCCGGACAGGTACACCGTCACATGGGCACTGTGGGGGAGCAGACCACGGACCCAATCGGAGTGCAGCATGTGGGGGAGCACATGGGTACTGTGGAGGAGCAGACCATGGACCCAATCGGAGTGCAACATGTGGGGGAGCAATACATCCGGACAGGTACATCGTCACATGGGCACTGTGGAGGAGCAGACCATGGACCCAATCGGACTGCAGCATGTGGACGAGCAATACATGGGGCAGGTACAGTAGCACATGGGATCATCAACAAAAGCAAATTGGGAAACAGGCCGTGGAGTTAAATAGGCACTCATGAGACAGTGAGAGAGCCAGTGAGAGGCTGTGAGAGAGAGGCATTGTGAGAGGCTGTGTCACAGACCGAGTGAGAGGCTGTGAGAGGCAGGCTGTGAGAGAGCCAGTGAGAGCCATTGAGAGGTTGTGAGAGGCTGTGAGGGTCATTTCGAGCAACAGGGTGCTCGCGGTTATGGTGCCGCCCTCTAACCAGCTAAAACTAGGTAAAAACTAAGATGTTACTGTACTGGGGGCACTGTGAGAGCGGACCCAATCGGAGTGAGGCATGTGGGGGAGCAATACATGGGGCAGGTACAGCACCATGGACCCAATCGGAGTGCAGCATGTGGGGGAGCAATACATCCGGACAGGTACACCGTCACATGGGCACTGTGGAGGAGCAGACCATGGACCCAATCGCAGTGTAGCATGTGGGGGATCAACACATGGGGCAGGTACAGTAGCACTTGGGATCATCAACAAATGCAAATTGGGAAACAGGCTGTGGGGTTAAATAGGCACTCACGAGACAGTGAGAGAGCCAGTGAGAGGGGGTGAGAGGCATTGTGAGAAGCTGTGAGGGAGAGCCAGTGGGAGGCTGTGAGAGAGAGGCATTGTGAGAGGCTGTGTGACAGACCGAGTGAGAGGCTGTGAGAGGGGGGCTGTGAGAGAGCCAGTGAGAGCCATTGAGAGGCTGTGAGAGGCTGTGAGGGTCATTTCGAGCAACAGGGTGTCGTGAGATGGCGGAGGGCAAAGCCAGGAGGAAGCTCGAGGAAGATGTCCGAAGGCACAACGAAAGGCATCGGAAGCAAGAAGCAGACATTGCAGAGATGTTGCGAGAGACTCAGCAAAGACACCCAGAGCTGCAGATCCCCGCCCCCGCTGTGGCCCCCGCCCCCGCTGTCGAGCTGGATTTGGATGAGCAAATCGGAATGAACTTCACACGACGGCAGCTCATCATGGTCAGCGAAAGGGCTGCCCACCGTCGGGCTGACCAGGAGGCAGCTCGGGCTAACCGGGAGGCAGAGCGAGAGCGACAAAACAATGCACCTGACGAGGGCGAGGAGTTTGTGGAGGATCCGTAAAAATGTTTAGCATAGATGGGGTCTAGCCGTATGTGGTTGACTGTTGTTATTTAATGTTCATCAGTAGATGAGGCAGTATTTAGTGTCTGGCATGGTGTAAAGAACAGCCCCAGCCGTATGTGGCGGGAATACGTATTGTAGTTTTGATAGATCTGTTGAATTAATGTACGGTGTGTTTTTTGTGCAATGTTCCTTGTGTACTGCAATCTGATGTATGTGATTATGAAATGCTATCAGGGGGGTTGTATTTCTGTGTTCTGCATATGCTCTCAACCTCTGTACTGAAAACTAATTGAAAACACTCACACACCATTTGAAGTAAAACTGCAAGTAGAACATCACAATTACAAATTGACAAATACACATTGTGCAATGAATAGAATACGTCCAACACTAAATATAATATGAAAAATAGTCTGAATAGAGTGTTCGACCATCTGGCCGCCAAACATGGAACATGATATCAAACTGCTAAAAATAAAATGACGGAGCTACAATCAATGCTCTGCCTCAAACTCAGATGAATGCTCCGGAGACAACTCAGGGCCCCGAGCTGACTCTCGCAACTGATATCTATGTCTGTCTGGTACTGGCATGGGTTGTGTATCCGAGGGGGAAGAGTCGTCATCCTCATCCTCCCAATCTGCCTCCGCATTAGCCCCCAAGCAGGCCTAACCAACAACACCTGCTGCAGCTGGCTGTAATACAGCACCTCTACCAGCAACTGGAGCCCTGCGAGGTCGTCCTCTCTTCCCTGGCAGTTTTTGTGCCCTGCCTTTCTTGTTCGATGCACCCTTGGGCCTTCCTGGCCTCTTGCGGACGAGGGGAGCCGTCAATGCCTCATCACCCCCATGCAGATCACCTGGCTGACTAGGCTGAGCCCAAGCTGCGGCCGGCTGGGATAGAGTAGCCAAAGATGGGTGTCCCTGTGCAACTGATAGTGGAGGATAGGTCTGAGGAGTGTGTGCCCGTGGGCCTGCTGCTGGTGGAGGAAGTAGATGTGGAGGGGCCGTCCCTGTAGGAGGCAAGTACAGCGGCGATAAGTACTGAAAGGGGCGCTGCGGTGGACGGTACTGGTACATCCTGGGTGTTGGCAAAGGAGGAGCCGGTGCTGTGGGTGCTGCCAAAGGAGTAGCCCGTGCCGTGGGTGCTACCAATGGCGGAGGATGTGCTGTGGGTGTTGTCACTGGAGGAGCGTTTGTAGATGTGGGCGCTGCAAGAGAAAATCTGGGCACAGATGGTGGTCTGTTATGGAGACCTGCTACTGCAAAACTGGATGGCGATGAAGGGGCTGCAGGCCTCAACGGTGTCGGTGGCACTGGAGGTGCTGTGCGGCGCACATACACCCTCTGAGGAACTGGAGGAACTGCAGGCACCTCGTGTAGCTGCTCTGGCTGAGACTCTGTGTAGGGCATGCTGGCTAGAGAGGATGGGGGTGCCCTGACGCTCGACATCTGCTGGGCCTCTGAATCCAAGTCTGCAATCAAGTCGTCAAGCTGGGCATCCGAATACAAATGCTCTGGGCTCTGGGACTCATCATGTGCACCATCCTCTGGATCATCTCGTGCCTCATCCTGTGCACCTTGCAGACCCTGCATGGCCTCCCACTCGGTACAATCAAAGTCATATGGTGACTCCTCTGGTGTGCTGTCATAGAAATGCCTATGGCTCTGTGATGCACGCATCCAAGCAGCTACGGAAGGTAAACCCAAATCAGTCTGCCCCCTATCAAGAGCCTCCTCCATCATATCAACATAAGAAGGTATGCCACTGGCCCACCCTGTGTATCCTGCCCGTCTCCCGGTATAACCTGTGCCATGTGTCCGACCTCTGCCACGTGATGCACCTGTGACCCCTGCTGTAGGCGTGTGCCCAACACTTGTATCATATGCCTCATCCCGCTCTGATCTGGCCAACACAACCCGAATGGGCTCATCCTCATCCTGATCATCCTCTGATACTGGCTCATCTGCCTCGTACAATGGAGGCTCTCTGTGCTCAAGCCCGAGCTCTCTCTCTCTCTCATCTTGGCAAGCTCCCTCTCTCTGCCATCAACTGTGTGCCCAGGTCATCTGCAGGCATGGGATGGGTGCTGTCCGTAGGCAAGTCAACCTGGCGCTCCAAATCAGATATCTTCGTCTGCAAGGTTTAAAATTTGCATTTCAGGGAGACAACTCTATCAAGAAATGAAACCAACATACCAGGAGTCAACCAACATGCTATGAAAGATTAGCTTATCACCTGCAATGCGCTCGTAATGGTCGGAAGTCTCCTGGCGAGACGTGCGTTGGTGCTACAGAACACCAACCGCTCCAATTGGCTCACTGACAACCGGTTTCTTCTCCTCGTGTGAATGAGTGCCCATGTGCTCCAATTACGCTCACACATGGAGGCAGCACAGTCATTGAAATACTTCAGCACATTGTGGTAGAGGTGGAACTTCAACGAAACACAACAATGGAGGATAAAATGAGATGCGTACCCGAGAAAGGACACGCAGTGCAAGACGCTGTATAGATGGGTATGTGCTACTGAACATGGTCCACCAGGTAATGGGTAGCTGCCTCGTCTCTGGATCCTGAGCAGCTGGGTGGCCGAATGTGCCCATGCCGAAACGAAATGCAGCGAGCTCCTCTATGAGCCTGATAGGATCCAAACCTATGTGTGGACCCACCTTGTGAATAAACTGAAGCCAATCGGCCTCGAGCTCCTTGTCTGCGATCTGTGTCGGAGAGAGGAAGGGGGGATGCAGCATTCGTGCAACGCTGTGGATACTCCTGTGGAAGTAGTTCCACCGCGTCTCCCAGATGAACTTCAGCTCGGTCATTCTGCAGGTGAGAGGCATTTGGTTTAGGGCATTACGAAAAAACGTAACATCGACAGAAAACAAACTAGCAAACACTGAAAAGATAAAGAACAATTACAACACTGTATCGCTTACCTCTCTGGCTGCAAGATGGGCAGCTGCAGGAACTGTCCAATCCGGTACATGAGCTCATATACCAGTCCAAGTGTTGACCCCTCGTTGTCAGCCATGCGGAGCACAATGTGTAGTGGTGGAAGCAGTCCTGACAATGTCTGTGCATCCCTCCAGAACTGGTCTCCCCTCACCGTGGAAGAAAAGTGCTCCCCATCCTTAGTGTGCTGAAACGTACTGGCACACCAAAGATCATTGACAACCATCTGTAGAAGTTGCGCCCTACTCCTGATCAGACGGTCGATGACCACCAAGTCAATGCAAAGCGTGTGGGGGTTGGCTTACGGAGGTCCAGATGGCTGAACACCCGGAACATGGCAAGAACACGCCTCTTCCTCGTGACAAAAGTCACCAGGAAGAGGGCCTCACGGACGATGGCTCTAACCCAGGGAAGTGTACCTATGTCTCCCATCACAAGGTCTATGCCGTGCGTGGCAGACGGGGTATGAACAATGTGAGGGAACTCGGCCTCTAGCAGTACACCCATCTGAATGCAGTTCGTGGCATTGTCTGTCACCACTGTGGCGACATGCTGTGGGCCTATGGACAGGATGGAAGACTTGATGACATCAAACATGAACTCTGCAGATATGACTCTCCCCCCCTGCTGCAATCCATAGCCCTCAAAAACTGTGTGCCCATGCAGCTGGAGACCAATATGTTGAGGATCGGCCTCGTCCTGACATTAGTCCAGCCATCGGACATGATGTTGCAACCGTAAGTGGTCCAGTGGCGACGTAGAGGCTCCATCTCTCTAGACAATGACTCGACCCTATCCCTCAGCATGTGTGTGCGGACAACCTCTAAACTAGGGACTCTCCAGCTAGGGCTGACAGACTGTGCAAGGCGGAAGGCCCTTCTGAAGGGCTCGGAGTCGGTGATGGCAAATGGAAGGTTCAGCTCATAAATCAGGCTGGCCACGGCTTGTGTGGCCTCTCTATCCATGTGCGGCTGATGCGCGCCGCATGCTCTGCTGCCTAAGAACTCTCCTAGCTGGGCGACGGGTAGCGGACCTCCAGCACGGTGCACCAAACGTGACGGGAATGGATGATGACGCGACAGGCTGGGCACTAGTGGATGCATCAGCTGTAGACGTGGAATGGGGAGAGTGGGATGCACTGGCCGGGATGGGTGCAGCAGCGTAAGTGGGGTACACTGGTGGAGGGTGGACATCTGGCATGGGATACGAAAACTGCTAGGTAGGGAGGTCATCCGAATGTGAAGGGAGGAAGGAAGGGATCTCCTCAACATCCTGGAAGGCCTCGTCACTGGCATCCGGGGCCCTCCTGCTCGGGTGGCGGAGAGTCCATTTGAAAGTCGTAAACTGGGGGAGTGCGAGCAACAGTAGGTGGTGGTGGAACCGCATTGGCACCTGGCGGACGCGGTGGGACGGGATCCACCGGAATGGGTGCAGATGGGGGCGCGTGAGGCATAACTGTCTGAGGGGGATGAGGGGCAGTGGGACGGGACGAGGATGCACTCCCTCTCCTTGTGCGTGCCAGCCAAGCAGGCAGCAACTCGGGGTCAACCACGTAAGGAGCGGTGCAAAACCGAAGAACACCCTCCGAAATGGTGTTCTCCCCTGCCACAAGACGTGGCCCGTAGGTATCAAAAAGTCGCTGCCTGACGGGAACGGACATGCTGGCACAGGGGGCAGCATTCATTGTGCCACCATCTCTGGTGCGTGCGCCGAGTAGGTGGCCTTTAAGGCGAGTGAGGGTGGCAACGAACTCGGCCAGGCAATATCGACAGCGCACGATCCTTGCACCGGACTTGTTGGACTTGTCGAGAACCCGTCTGACAATGTCCACCTCGTCCCACAGATTGGCAAGGTTGGAATGCACTATCTCTGTAGAAGGGACTGGGGAAAGAAGGCAGAGATCTCTGTGGGTGCGATAGGAGTCGAAAGGCTTGAAAAACCACAACAAAGGTCGAAATAGCAATAGCAGGGGCGGACGCGATCAGTGCAATGCGAAGACAGCAGGGAGGGCGCGGACAATAGGGCGATGGGCATACAACAGACAGGGCGCGGATTGCAGGGAGGGCGCGGAGAGTAGGGCGACGGGCAGGGAGAGAGATGAAGCGAGGGGGGGGATTAGGTTAAAAAAGAAAATATCAATATATTAAATATTAAAAAATATTATATATTAAAAAATAATATATATTGTGGTACCGCGGATTAGTATGGATCCGCGGTACCACAGTGGATCCGCGGATCCCGGTACCAAATAGTATGTATGTATGCTCTGTAGATCTGTCGGCGAATGAACGCATGAGTCCCATTTGGGAGGTCAGACATAGATAATCCCTAGCTATGTAGAAAGTCCGAAGCATACTAAAACCATGAAGACTTAGCTCGTTGCCTGGCCAAAGTGCGAGAAGATGTAAATGCCGCTACCACTTATCTGGAAGAATCAAGCTCTGAGATTCTGTGAATGAACGTGATGATCCTGAAAATAGCCTCGACAATCAGTGGAGGAGAAGCAAGCTTTACCAAAATAATCTCATGAGGAACGGACTGCTTGGCCCGAATCATCCGGCTAAGCATGTGAATCTGCAATTGCGAGATGTCACTCCAAGTGTCTCTAGATAAGCTTGGGCACCATGTCTATGCTGAATACAGTGCCACTGAAGAAACAGTCGAAGAAAAGAGACGACAACATGTGTTTGGGTCATGCACGTAATAAGTAGAGGAAAACCTCTCCATCTGAACAAGAGCGGAGCGCCCCTTGCGGAGCCTAGCCAATGCAGCTGTTCTAAAAGAAAACAATGGACCAGAGAAGAGAACACCCATGTATGTGTAAGACGCCACTATCTCTAGAAGCTGTCCATCAAAATAGAACATAGTGTCTCTCATATGCTGCTTGTTGGTGTTAAACACCATAATTTTAGTCTTACCAATGTTCACCATGAGCCCCCATATCCATCCAAGTAGCGTGGCATGACCGGGGTCCTTGATGCATCGAGCTCCAAGAAATGAGTTCGGTAGAAAGCTGGCTTAACCCCTAACTGGTTATGCCAAGTCCGCTCTAGATATGTGCGATAGAGGAAGCGTTTGATATACTGATTTGTGCCTGAGGGGAGCTCTGTGATGGAGATGCCAAATGACGCAAGTAGGAGGTGAGAGGCCTGAGAAAACCATGATAACTTGTAGCCGTGATCGTGAAGACGCTTGGAGGAGCATAGTGTAACCTGTGTGTATCGCCTGTCTATCTCTGGTAATGCCTATATCCTTTGTATATAGGTGATGAGCTGAAGAGCTGCCTCGATCTGTATAGGTGGAACTGCAAACTCGGCCAGGAGAATCTCATGTGGAACAGAAGGCTTCGCTCGAATCAACCGAGCTAGCATGGTGGTCTTTAATCGTGAGAGACTGGCCCAGTGTGAAGAAGGGAGACCTGCACACCATGTCTCTGCCGCATATAAAGCCGTGGGGGTAACAATGGTATTAAAGAGGTGACACTTACTACGAGCATCCTGGATGGACTTCCGGAAGCAAAATCGCTCTAGCTGAACAAGGGAGGCATGTCCCTTCCCCAGTCGAGTGGTAGCGGCCTGTCTCATGCTAAAAGTAGGACCTGAGAAAAGGACCCCCAGGTATGTGTAGGAAGGGACCACCTCTAGAATCTGCACAGAGAGAGAATAGAATAGAATAGAATAGAATATATTAATGTCTATAGAGTGCCCTTGGGCACATAAGACAAAGAAAAAGTACATCAGAAAGGAGCAGTGTCCATGTCGGACTTATTGCTATCAACTACAACTAAAAAACAGAGATAAATTGGAAATAAAAACCAAAGCTTAAACTCCAGCTATGGTGAGGGTACAAAAGCAATAGCTTAACCACCAGCTACGCGGAGGAATAAAACTCACTAACTGAGAGAGAAAAACTGTGTGATCTGGTGTGAGGCACATGGTGGCCTCTGGTGACGAACTCTGGATGGTCGAGGAAGACGCTGGAGCTTCGGTCGACGAGCTGGAATGTCAATCTCACTATCCGAAGTATCTTCCCTAGCTCTTTTCTGAAAGAAAAGTGTAATATGTGGCTGGCCACGGTCAACATCCTGATCATCTGACAGAAGTGAAGATCTCAAAGAGAACATCTCTCGCAAAAGTAAACCAACACATCTCGCTTCTGGATAGGCAAAGAAGGAACCAAGCGTGAGTGGAGTGTCCCGATATAGACAGTGGTATGTCATAGTAAGCTGGACATATGAAAATAAAGTGAAACTCATCCTCAACCTCATGTAGAGTACAACACTGACAGATCTGTAATGGGCGTGGCGTGTGTGTGTATCTGCCAGTCTCAATAGCTAGCTGATGAGAAGAGACCCGAAGCTGACCAATGCGGTAGCGCAGGCCAAAAGACAACGTCTGAGAGAAATAACTCGGTCTAACGGGTAGCTCTAAAGCATCCAGGTGAAGAAAGTGAGTGCGGTAGAAATGAAGCTTAACCCGTGAGGGATCCAGGTGAGACCAAACAGTATGTATGTATGCTCTGTAGATCTGTCGGCGAATGAACACATGAGTCCCACTTGGGAGGTCAGACATATATAATCCCCAGCTATGTAGAAAGTCCGAAGCATATTGAAACCATGAAGACTTAGCCCGCTGCTCGGCCAAAGTGCGAGAGGATGTAAAAGCTGCTACCACGTATCTGGAAGACTCAAGCTCTGAGACTCTATGAATGAACGTGATGATCCTGTAAATAGCTTTTACAATCAGTGGAGGAGAAGCAAACTCCGCCAAAATAAGCTCATGAGGAACTAACTGCTTGGCCCGAATCATCCGGCTAAGCATGTGAATCTGCAAACGCGAGATGTCACTCCAGGTGTCTCTAGATAAGCCAGAGAGAGAGAGAGAGAGAGAGAGAGAGAGAGAGAGAGAGAGAGAGAGAGAGAGAGAGAGAGAGAGAGAGAGAGAGAGAGAGAAGAAAGCTTTATTAACGTCTTTTCCATGCCAAAAGGCGTATAAGACGAAAAGGAGTACAACATGGGAAATGGAACCCGTCAACGGAAAACTAAGTTAAACCGTAATTCGCTATGTAAAATAGCTCATCTCTCACGTAGGAGAGGAAATAAATGATCGTAGCTCAAACATCTCTCACGTAGGAGAGGGAGAAGAATATGAAATTTTAAGTTCTGCAATTTTAACCAAGACTGGGCATCCGTCTCGAAAGAGAGCCCGAATGCGATAATTATCTTTCTCTCAGTCCATTGAATGGGCGTCAAGTCTTCATGCATAAAAATAGTAGATCCCTTCAGGCAACCTCTTTTACGTAGAACCTTTTGATGAAGCAAAGCATCCTTGAAACGCAGAAACACTGTGGTGGATTGGAGCTTACCCACCCAAGCAGCAGATATGACATCCTCTCTGAGACCAAAGGTGGAATGAATGAAAGCATTTGCCTCAGCCACGAGGTCCTTACCCGCAGAAGAAGCTCCCCTAACTCTGACATTGAGGGCCTTGAGATCTCTTTTTTGATGTTCTTGAATAGATTAAAAAATAACCTGCTTAGATCCCTTGAGAGAGAGAGAGAGAGAGAGAGAGAGAGAGAGAGAGAGAGAGAGAGAAGAAGAAGAAGAAGAAGAAATTATATTAATGTCTGTTGGGTGCCCAAGGGCACATAAGACAAAAGAAATAAGTACATATCTCGTTGGAACACTGTCCATGTCGGACAACATAAAAATTGCTAGTCTAAGCGGAAAAAACAATATAGAAATCTCTCTAGCTAGTTAAAGACACATTCAATATAGAATCATAAAAAGCACATAAGAGCTTAACCTCCAGCTCTAAAGAGGGTACAAGTGCAAGAGCTTAACCTCCTGCTCTGCTGAGGAAAGTAAAAGGAAGAATAAACTATCAGTCCCGAAAAAAACGTCTGATACCCATAGAAGTTGTGATTCGTGGCTGGTGTCGAGGAGCTCTGGTAGCTCTGGAGACTCGTGTAGATCTGGCAGGAGGTGGTGGCTGAGTACGCTGGGCCTTCGCCCTCACCGGTATGATTGCCTCATCATCCGATAGGTCATCGTGCTCACGAAGAAGCTAGTGATAAGATGCTGGCCATAATCAGTAGTATCTTCCGATGGTATCAAAGAGGCTCTCAACGTAAGCATCTCTCGTAGTAAAAGTGGGATCCTGATACTCCAAAAAGGTATTGAGGGTAATGGGGGTGTCCCGACATAGACAATGATATCGGCCACGTATCTCATAGTATGTAGGGCATGTGAAGATAAAATGGAACTCATCCTCCACTACACCCAATGTGCATACCTGGCAGATCCGATGCTCTGTCGAAATGCCTGAATATCTACCGATCTCAATAGCAAGCTGGTGCGAAGAGACTCGTAACTGTCCCAACCTATATCGGAGCCCAAAAGAAAGAGGAAGAGATAGATATAAAGGTCTCATAGGAAGTCCCAGATTGTCTCTGCGTAAGATATGTGCGCCATAAAAGGTGAGCCTGTCATGATCAGGACGATCCCATACTATGTGGCAATAGCTACGATACAACTGCTGTCTGATAAATGCATGAGTTTCTGTGGGAGATCCAGCATCGAGAAGCCCCATGACTGGAAGAAAGTAGCCACATCACCATACTAGGAAGATCTAGCCTGATGTCCAGCTATAGCTCGAGAAGAGGTAAGTGCTGCCAACGCGTATCTGTGAGTATCCATGGTCTCAAGTCGATGTAGAAAGGTAACAATCCGAAACAAAGCCTCTACCACCATGGGAAGAGGCGAACTCCGCCAAAAGAATCTCATGAGGAACTGATGGCTTCGCACGAATCATCCTCCCTAACATGGTGATCTGCAAGCGAGTGATGTCTCTCCAAGTACCCTGAGATATCCCTGGGCACCAAACCTCCGTCGAGTGCAAAGCCACTGGTGAGACCGCTGTAGAGAAAAGGTGGTCTCTGGAAGCAGGATCATGAATATGGTAAGTAGTACACACTCTCTCCATATGTACCAAGGCAACATGCCCCTTACGCAGGCGAGATAGAGCAGTAGAGCGAAAAGTGAGTAAGGGACCAGTGAATAGTACACCTAGATAGGTGTATCAGGACAAAAGCATGATCAATAGTAGAATATCCAGGTTTGAAACCAGCCTGTCCAAGAGCAAATAACTCATCTGACTCCGCCTGGGATCCAACCATAGACTGTAGAACTGAGCCATAGAGCTTCGCCATCGTGTGACTGATCATAAGAGTGCGGTAGTTATCGATGTTCATTGGGTCGCCAGCCTTGAGGATGGGAGAGAGAGAGAGAGAGAGAGAGAGAGAGAGAGAGAGAGAGAGAGAGAGAGAGAGAGAGAGAGCTTTATTAATGTCCTTTCCATGCCAAAGGCATATAAGACTAATGAAGTACATGTGAAGTATGTGGTAACCATGGGAGCGTATAAAACGTCTCCAAAACTGTAATAAGGAAAACTTCTAGTACAAACTAAAACTAGAATAGACACGTATGGGAGAGTGTGCATAATAATCATATGTCTATGTCAAGATATGAAGGCTATGATGCTATGATGCTGCTGCTGATGCCGCTGTGCTGCTACTGTAAAAGGATGTAATGCGAGCCGCAACATGAGGAAGCACTGGAGCCTGTCGGTGGCGTCTGTGAGCATGATCATGTGTGATAGTACGTCTCTGTGTAGGATGCCTGGTGATCCTGGTAGTAGTGTGATGGTGGGGGAAACACTGACTTTGATCTCTATGAGCATGTGAGTCATCGTCGTCAGAATTATCATCATCGGGCAGTAAATCACGTGATCTTTGCCTAGTGAAGAATGAAGTGATCAGTGGCTGTGACTGAAAATGCTGGGGTGTCCCGTATAATTCTCTCCGTGTAGTATGACCATCTCGCATACTAACAGAGCGACACATCGTGGGTCCTCATAGGCTGTGAGGGAGCGTAGGGTGGTAGGCATGTCTCGAAACAGGCAGTGATATCGCCCTCTGATCTCATAGAATACTGGGCATCTGAAGATAAAGTGCTCCTCAGACTCCACCTCACCTAGAGAACCTTACCAAATCTGCTCCTCTCTGGGACTACTATGGAACCTCCCCGTCTCAATAGCTAGCTGATGAGAAGACACCCTGAGCTGTCCCAGTGTGAATCTAAGGCAATGTGATAGTCCCGACTCCAAGTAGCGTGGCATGACCGGGGTCCCAGATGCATCCAGCTCCAAGAATAAGTCCGGTAAAAAGCTGTTTTAACCCCTAGCTGGTTATGCCAAGTCCGCTCTAGATATGCATGATAGAGGAATTGTCTGATATACTAATGGGTGCCTGAGGGAAGCTCTGTGATGGAGATACCAAATGACTCAAGTAGGAGGTGGGATGCCTGAGAGAACCATGATAATAGCCTTGACCGTGAAGATGCTGTGAGGAGGATAGTGCAATCTGTATGTATCGTCTGTCTGTCTCTGGTAACGCCTGTATCCTCTGTGTATGAGTAATGAGCTGAAGAGCTGCCTCGATCTGGATAGGTGGAACTGCAAACTCGGCCAAAAGAATCTCATGTGGAACCAAAGGCTTCGCACGGATCAACCGAGCTAGCATGGTGGTCTGTAGTTGGAAAGACTGGCCCAGTGTGAAGAGGGAAGACCTACACACCATGCCTCTGCCGCATATAGAGCCGTAGGGGTGACAATGGTATCAAAGAGGCGACACTTACTGCGAGCATCCTGGATGGTAGAAGGGTAGCGATGGTCAAATTGAGTCAAACTTGGCAAATATTTCCACTCAATTTTGCTCATATTTGTCCTCTTGTCATGCGTTACAAACTTATCATGTCACATGAATGAGATCAAACAAAAAGTGGTTCAAAATACAAGAAACATGTCTGAATAGTACAAAATCAATGAAAGTTGAAAAGAAATCCAGATGATGAAGCTCAAATTAATTGTTGATGTTGAATGAATGTGTTGCCTAGATTCCTCAAATCTCATGTGCATAATCTCATAATGATAGCATAATCAGGAGTAAGCTATGAATATGAGAAAATAGATCATGGGTATGTTGATGACACAAAAGAAGCAAAAGGTGTTAGAATATCCTTTGAGTCTCATTACAAATCGATAGCAAATTTACAAAAGCATTGCAAACGTCCCGATTACAATCGATTCTTAAAAATATCCTTAAAAGGTCTACATGTCCCTATTTGTAGAGAGGCACATAGTTGAGGTAAACTTAAGGACTTGTAAGTTGTGAAGACACTGACAAGTAGTTATCCTTATATAATAGCATTCGAAGATCTAAAGAGGGATCCACCTTCATTTATTAAGGTTACTAGATCATTTGGGCCCAATAAACCTTTACATGCATTATTTAACATATGCAAACCATGTCTGCATGACACATTCATCATTGTTGGCTTGAGTGCATAGTTGTTTGAGTTCTCATCTCTTTCTTCAATGACTATCATATTATTACTTACTCTTAACAACTTGTTCGTGTTGTTGCTGTGATATTTGTCATTCCATTCATACATGTCAATGGTCTTTTGGGTTTGCATGGGATATGATTGATAATATGCTTATTAACATGGTATATGTATGGCACTGATTTTCTTTTCGATTGGTTCAAATTGATACCTTCACGTGACATGTTTGGTCCTTTTGATCAGGCAGGTTATATCATCCTATGTAGCAGATTTCTTGTGGCAGATCTGGCAATCCTAATAGTAGCATCTGGTAATAGAGCTCTTCTAGGATGCTTCAAGCATTGAGTTCAAGATTCTTGTTTTCTTTGGGAATCTTGCCCTATCTGTATACCATGTGATACTTGGCTACCAGTTGTTTAGGCAGTGTTCCAATTTTCCTAGGTCATCACGTTGACATGTGTATAATGGCAACTTCTTTGTTATTTGTAGTCAACGGTGGCATTATGTTCCTGCTTTGTGGATTTTTCTTCAAAAAACATTTTTTTTACATATTCTTTCCTATGGTAGTTTGCACCTTCTAGCATCAACGTTTTTTTCATACAAACACTAAGGAGTGTCTTTCTAAGGTGGAAGATGTGCACTGTTATCTGGACCATATACTTGGGGCTTGGGTTTTTGAGTTATTATTTGGCAATTATTAGATTATTTATGCTTCACATTGTCATCATTGAGTGTCCAACCCTAACTCGTGGACTCTAGGGCCTCAATCATTATGAATTGGCCAATTAGCCTCATTGTTGATGGGTACGTGATTTGGAGACTTGTTGCTTAGTTGACAAAGTAGCTTGTTATTCACTTTACCATTCTTTAATAATCTTAGTTTACATTCACCTTTGATGTTTTAGTGTTTTAATTTAGTCAGTTTGGAGATTTACATTGGCCTAGGCATAACATCAATATTTATTCATTAGTCATTGATCTTTTTAGTTGTTGTTGGTTCAATAGTTTGTGTTCTATGTGTCGCCTTACTGGTACTGTTAAGAGTTTGTTTTTTCAAAGTCATCATTGTTGTTTAGTAAGCAAGTCTTGGTCTTTTCATAAACCTTCTTATTATGGAAAGTTAGTGTTGCTTGAACATTTATAAACTCTTAGATACTTGGATGAAGTTAATGTTTTGAAATTGTTAAAGACTTTTTGACCTATGTGCTAATAAAGTGTATGCATTCAAGTTTTCTGCAAATCTTTAACTTGCATATAGCCTCTTGGGTCTAGTTCGAGAGAATCTCATGGGTTGTTAGGCATTGTGCATATGTCACATCACTTAAGAATGTTTATCTAATATCAACTCTCAAGAGTCTTGGACACAGTTGATGTTTTGAAATTTCTAGGACTTTTCGACGTATACACGAATAGAGTGTTTACATCCAAGTCTTCCATAGACTGTTCAACTTGCACCCAACCACTTGGATCTAATTTGCTACAATTTGATGGGTTGTCAAACATTGTGCATATGTCAAGTCACTTACCAATTTTTGTTGTTGTTTTTAATGTTAAATTAGGCAGACTCATGGTCAAAGACAAATAATGAAGTGGATTGGCAATACATTGGAGGATTTAGCGATGCAATGCATTATCTGTTGAAATTCACAGGTGTGCTTTCCTTCTTTAAATATTTATGCGATACAAGTCATTTCCAATCAAATACAAGTCAAATAGCTTATTGTAACCTTCGGTCATTCTCCTTTTGAACAACGATACTATTTAATATATATGATATTTTACAAGGTGATTATAAATATTGCTTTAGAACCAAGGATTGGTGTCATTGTAAAAATGACTTTTGCATGGATTGATATATGTGTGTAATTGGTACCATGCAAAATATGCTTCTTATCCTTGATCTTATTTGCTTTCAATCATATCATGCTAGTTGGTTTACTTTGTGATTTGGACAAAGTGTTTCATGCATGCATGCATGCATGCATAACATCACAATGGCACTATCACCATCAGTTTGTGCATGCATTGCGATGACGATATCACCACGAGTCTATGCATGCATTACAATGATGATATCAGCATGAATTTGTGCATGCAATTTGTTTCATGGGCTACATTTGGTTTCTCCCTTGTTCTGAGTTTTTTTAGTGTTTTCTCTTTAGAATGGGCATTGGGAGTAAATATGTCTTGTTTTAGTAGTTGTTGAAAACATTATTGTCCACCACGAGGTATGTTTATGAAATTATAGAAAAAATGCTCGATTGTTTGTTCAGAGATACACCAGTCACTTTGCACTCACTTGTTACCTATGAGGATCCATTCTGTGTTGCGCTTATGGTACGAGAGATGCTTCTACTACGATGAGATCTCCAGTCTTCTTAGACACAGCTTCATAATATTGCCTTTTCTCCAGACGAAGACCATGACTAGACTCAGATTTTGAGGACGATGAGGATGATGATGATATGACTTCCCATAGAGCTCAGAGACAGTGTACCGCCCGACGTTACCCTACAACCAAATCTACTTGTCCTAGCATGAGGAGAGGTCCTTCCCACATTCGACATCGACAACTTACCATAGCCTTACTTCCTACTACAGCTCATATTACATCCTTCTTCAGCAGCAACATCATCATCATCATCACCATTTCCAGGACATGATCTGAGGCTTCTTACCATTATAGATAGCTATTTCATGTTTCATACATATATTGTTTCTTTATTAGTGGCATTTGTACTTAAGATTTACATTAGATGCATTTTTCTTTTACAGATTCGGAGACGTTTTCGTACGCTCTTACTTGTTCCAAACATTTGATATGTACTTGTTCGTCTTATATGCCTTTGGCATGGAAAAGACCTTTATGAAGCTTTCTTTCTTTTTTTCTTTCTCTCCCTCATTCGAGATAAGGTCCCTACTGGAAAAAATAAGGTGATTAATCAAAGTTTAACCTGCTATGTATGTAAGGAATGTTTTTCATTAGTACTATGTACCGAAATGCCCCCCTCCCCCCCAAGAAAAGGGACAAATAGAAACATGTGTGTGTGCATGTGTTTGCGCATGCGCAATGTGGTAGAGAATGATAGAATCATTCTGAACAAGGCAAAAGTTTTCAATAGAGTGATCAAAGAGACTCAAAGACGTGTGATGATGTAGGTGGCAAAGCATAGTTTCCCCTGTGCGGTGGATGGCAATCGAAACTACTCCACATAGGTGGCTTTGTCAAGCCATTATGGCTCTCATGTGCGTCTTCAAGTTGACATAGAGAATCACAAATGGTGTCTCTGGTCCCTCATCATCCATTGAAGATTCTTCCTAGTCCTTGTACAATTTTAGCATACAAATGTCCAACATAGACATGCACATGCGATTATGTTTTTCTGAAACAACTAATAGACTATTATCTTATACTCTAGCTTCACACAAAGCAATTCCTAACCTTAGGATCCCTGGTTAGGTATAGTGTAGATCGAGTACACAAGATATTTCTTGTTTGTGCCATCTAAATGTGAAGAGATCGAGTAGTAGTCCGTTAATATTTGAAAACCTATCAAAATTTGAAGTTCTTGCTTTCATTTGACTATTGCTTTGGCTTTTTTTTAGAGAAACCAAGCCCGTTTCACCACATCTGGTACTAAGCTCTTTAACTTCTGCTCCATGGAACTTTGATGGAAGAATACACTGGAGCTTAATGCTCTCCTTTTTTGAGACTTGAGCCACAATTACCTTCTACCCCTGTGTCAATTAGGTTGCCTTGGTTTCCTCTTTCAAAATATTGTTCTTTGTTAGCGAGGCTAATTAGGTTGATTTTGAGCTTTCAGTTTTTACGAGTGCGCACATGAAGTTGCCATCCAATCGTTTCACCATATCCATCATCACTAAATTGTTGATGTAGTTCTGTCAACTTTAGTTCTGGAGTTTCTAGCTGTATGGATTCTGTTATATTGGTAAGGTTGCTAACAAACTCTTACCTAGTACCTAATTTGTTATGGTACCTAAGAGGTTATAATAACAAAATAGGTCAGGGGGGGGACGTTAAGAAAAAAATCTTCTTATGAAATCATTTTGGACAATTTATAAAACAATGCAAGGCTGTCCATGTAATTGTACAAAATACTTCACACCATTTGAGGAGTGAGAAGAATAGAACTAAGAGAAGAATCTTCATTTATGTCTTTGTCATGTCCTGTATATAATTAGCCCATGTGCCCAATGATAAATATTGTTAATATAGCCATTGAGCTAAATTAAAGTAGGATTAGTTTCATATTGCTATTAATAAATGGGCTTGAGCAACGACACTAGCTTTGCTAATGGTGGGCTTTGCAATAATGGTAGGAAGGTCCAATTTAGCCAAATAAAGCCCCAAGCTCATATGAAAGGCACAAAGGTGCACTATAAATAGCTAAGTTCGTGCTAAATTTGGAGGCTATGAAATTGGAACTCTCTTATAAGATTTGGGAGCCTTTGCACTTGAGAGTTATAGCTTTCGCTATATGGTGGCTCATGTGCTTACCTTCACATGAGAGCTTGATCATTAGCTTAAGGCCCTAATGTAATGAATGATCATTCAATGGAGATTTCTACTTTCCTTTGCCTAATCTGGTGAATCTTTTTACAATTTGTTTAGTTCCTTGATTTCTTGACTAGTTTCTTGATTTTCTTGTTTCACTATTGTTTCTTAATATTTATGAATGGATTAAATGTTAGGATGCTGTGATTGGCACAAGACAATTGTGGTATCAGAGAACTAGATCCTTTCCCTATCAAATTTGGAGGCTTTCTTCTAGTTTTGATAGAGTTTCTTTTCATTAGTTAATTAGTTTTCTTGATTTTTCATTAGTTAGCTAGTTTTGATAGAGTTTCTTTTCATTGGTCAGCTAGTTTTTTGACCTACCTGCTTTGCACGCCAACGCCCTTGCGCCAGCCATGTCCTTGTGGGTGCTTGTTCCCTCTGCCCTCACGCAGCGGGCCACCTGCATTTGTCCCGCCTTTGCCTTCCCAACTCCGGGCTCCAGCGAGTCAGGATCTCGCCACGCCAAGGCGTACTTGCACATCCTCGTCAACATCTGACTGCGCCAGAAACTCTGCTCTTGCACCCCCCTTTTTGATCTCACAGCCATCCTCACATTCGTGAGTGTCCTCACATCATTTTGCTGACCTCGTGCCAATTGACCTCGTTGACTCCAGCTCTCACATTCGTGAGCACCTAGCGTTGCTTACTCATTGTGAGCACTTGCGTTTGCTGGCCGCACATACTCACTGGGAGTTGACCTCGTCATCTTGTCCTCACTACTAGAGGAAATGGCAACAACAGTTCGAAATTATAATGGCAATTGTAATTTTTGTGGCAAGTATGGTCATTTTGCGTTTGAGTGCAGGAAAAAGAAGGCTATCCAGGACAAGAAGAAGCAGTCAGGCAACTTCATTGAAGACGAAGACAAAAGTGAAGCTGTGGGATGCTATGAGTTATTCTCAGCTTCAACATCAGAGATCTCTGAAGATTGTTGGTATATTGATTCTGGAGCAACGCAACATATGACATCACATCGTGAGTGGTTCACACAGTTTGATGACACTGGTGTAAATTCACATGTCAAACTTGGAGACAATTCTTCTTACGATATCAAAGGTAGAGGTACAGTGAGAGTACATTTACCTTCAGGGAATATAGGAGAAATTAAGAATGTTCTCTATGTTCCAGGCTTAAAAAAGAATTTACTTTCAGTTTCTGCCATAGCTAAACAGAATATGAAAGTTGAGTTTGACGATCAGAAGTGTCTCATCAAAGACAAAAACAAAGGTTACAAAGTTGTGGTTAAAGGATTATTGGAAGGTCGACTTTACAAACTTGATGCAACTACATTGGATCATCAGGTTTGTGCAGCTTCTGATAGTATGGAGAGCAGGATATGGCATGAAAGGTTTGGACATCTGAACTATAAAAGCTTACAGGTTCTAAAAGACAATAATATGGTAATAGGATTACCTAATATTGTATCTTCAGGAAAAAATTGTGAAGGATGTGTTATGGGCAAGCATCATCGTATGCAGTTTCCCAAGGATGGAGCATATAGAGCCAAGGAAATCTTGGAGCTTGTTCATACAGACTTATGCGGTCCCATGCAGACTGAGTCTATAGTAGGAGCATTCTACTTCATGATATTTGTGGATGATTTTTCCAGGAAGGTATGGATATACTTGCTTAAGTATAAGAGTCAAGCTTTTAAGTTCTTTACTCAGTTCAAATCACTTGTTGAGAAGCAGACAGGAAAGCAAATCAAGATTCTACGTTCAGATAAGGGAGGTGAATTTATATCTACAGAGTTCTAGGAATTCTGCAAAGAACATGGAATCAAGAGACAATTTGCTTTAACTGATACACCACAACATAATGGAGTAGCCGAGAGAAAGAATAGGTCTGTTGTGGAGATTGCTCGAAGCATGCTACGAGGTAAGAACCTCAAGAATCATTTGTGGGGCGAAGCAGTTAGTACAGCAGTTTACTTGCTTAACAGAAGTCCTACAAAAGCTGTTCTAAATCGAACTCCAGAAGAAGCTTTCACATGTATAAAACCTAAAGTGGATCATCTACGAGTTTTTGGTTGTATAGCATATGCTCATATTCCTAAAGATAATCGTCAAAAACCAAAGGCAATCAAGTGTTTATTCCTTGGTTATGATGAAGAAGAGAAGGCATATCGCCTTTATAATCTTACCAGTAAGAAGGTGATTATGAGCAGGGATGTTGTGTTTGAAGAAAGTGAGTCTTCTACCCTAGAAGATCATGAGGAGGAACACAAGTTATACCAAGGGTGTGTACACAGGTGGATCTTGGTAAACAGAAGGAAAGGTCAAGGGTATTTGATACATATTCTCCTTCTACGTCACCTACAAAGAAGTTACCAAGATGGTATTTTGAGACTATAAAAGATAGTCAAATGTTGGATGAGGGAGAATCGAGTCAACAAGGAGCTAAGAGATTGACACAGTCAAGTGGACACTATCATGAAGATGGTGAAGAAACGCATTATGCGTTTATGGCTTCAATGTTGGATTCTGAGGATCCTTTATTTTATTAAGATGCTGCAAAAGAACAAGTTTGGAAAACTGCTATGGATGAGGAGTTCAGTTCTATCATGAAAAACGAGACGTGGGATCTTGTTGAACTTCCAGCAGGTAAGAAACCAATTGGTTGCAAGTGGATTTATAGAACCAAGTTTAAGTCTAATGGTTCTATAGATAAGTATAAGGCCAAATTAGTAGCCAAAGGATATGCTCAGAGGGAAGGGATTGACTATGAAGATACTTTCGCACCGGTTGCTAAAATGAATACTTTGAGGAGTGTTTTGGCAATTGCATCTCATTTTGGATGGGATATTCAGCAAATGGATGTCAAGAGTGCTTTCTTGAACGGTTACCTTGAAGAAGAGGTTTATCTGGAGCAACCTCAGGGTTATGAGGTTGAAGGCAAAGAGCACTTGGTTTGCAAGTTAAAGAAAGCATTATATGGGTTGAAACAAGCACCTAGAGCATGGTATACATGTATCAACAATTATTTTTTGAAGCAGAATTTTCATAAAAGCATGTCAAAGTCAACGCTTTATATTATGAAAGATTTGGATGACATAGTCATTATTGTTCTTTATGTAGATGATCTTATTATCACAGGGTCAAATAAGTCACTAATAGAGAAGATAAAGAACAATCTTTCACAGGAGTTTGATATGAAAGATTTAGAGAGACTTCAGTATTATTTGGGTATTGAAGTTTGGAGATCAAAGGAAAGTCTTTTCATATCACAAGCAAAGTATGCAAGAGAGTTACTCAAGAAGTTTAACATGCTTGATTGTAAGTCCATTTCTACACCATATGATCCAAGTGTAAAGCTTACAAAATAGGAAAATTCTGAAAGTGTGAATGAAACACTTTATAGGCAGCTTGTAGGTAGTCTTATCTATCTAACGACTACTCGACCAGACATTTCATATGCAGTGAGCATGGTGAGTCAGTTCATGTCTTTACCAAAAGTTTGTCATTGGAAAGCAGCAAAAAGGATTTTGCGTTATGTCAAAGGGACACTCAGGTATGGCATTTATTATGGTAAAGGAACAAAAATAAAACTTGAGGGTTTTGTTGATGCTGACTGGGCAGGAAATGCAGAAGATAGAAGATCGACTACAGGATATGCATTTAATCTTGGAATAGGAACTATATCTTGGAGTAATAAAAAGCAACCAACAATTGCTTTATCTTCTAGAGAGGCAGAGTACAGGGCTACTACATCAGCAACTTGTGAAGCAATTTGGTTACGAAGGATTCTAAAAGATCTTCTATATAAAGATCTTCATATAGAACAAGTTGAACCTACAATTCTATGGTGTGACAATCAGAGTTGTATATAGCTTGCAAAGAATCTAGTATTTCATAGCAGGTCAAAGCATATTGAAGTTCAGCAGCATTTTATACGAGAAAAGTTACAAAGTGGTGAAGTAGAGTTGATCTACTGTGACACCAATGATCAAGTTGCAGATATCTTCACAAAAGGACTTGGTCGTGAAAAATTTGAGAAGTTCAGGACTCTCCTAGGTGTTATTGATAATCAATTATCCATTAAGGGGGAGTGTTAGAATTAATGGTTAATTGTAGAGGCCAGCCAGCGTGCTAGAAGGCCTATTTCTATTTTTAGTATAGGTACTATCTATTTTTAGAATAGGTACCTAAGTTAGTACCAATTTTGCTAGAATAGTATAGAAATCTATTTTAACCAAGTTAGCATAGATTTCTATTGTTAAGACTTCATAATTAGCATTTCAATTGCTATTGTAGTAGAATAGCTTTTGCTTTTCATTGTGGGCAGCCTTTATAAGAGTAGATGGGCGCCCACCTCCATTGTTATCTCAGTTTCCAGCTTATGAAGCATAGCTTCTTGCAGTCTCTCTTCTTCTTCAGCTTGTGATTGATGTTTTGTGTGAGTACTAATAAGATTAGTCTACTCCGATTAGAGAATCTCTTCGATTCTAACATATCTCTCTCTCTTCCTCTTTCTTTTGGGCTCCGATACAGATTGGGACAGTTACGAGTCTCTTCACATCAGCTTGCTATTGAGACAAACAAATATTCAGGCATTTTGAGAGAGCATCAGATATGCCAGATATGCACATTGGGTGTAGTGGAGGATGAGTTTCATTTTATCTTTATATGCCCTACATACTATGAGATACGTGGCCGATATCACTGTTTATATCGTGACACCCCTATTACCCTCAGTACATTTTCGGAGAATTAGGATCCCAGATGTGTCGGCCTTTTACTATGAGAGATGCTTATGTTGAGAGCCTCTTTGCTACCATCGGAGAGTATTATTGATTCTAGCCAGCATCTCATTACTAGCTTCTTTCAGAAGCGGGAGCGTGATGACCTATCAGATGATGAGGCAGTCATACCGGTGAGGGCGAAGGCCCAACGTGCTCAACCACCACCTCTTGCCAGATCTACGCGCGCCTCTAGAGCTACCAGAGCTCCTCGATCACAGCCCACAACTGCTATGGGTATCAGACGCTTTTTTCGTTTCCTTAGCAGAGTAGGTGGTTAAGCTCTTGCACTTGTACCCTCTTCAGAGCTGGAGGTTAAGCTCTTGTGTATCTGCTCTTTTTATGCATTTTATGATTCTATATTGGCTATGTCTTTTCCTAGCTCGAGAGAGTTCTATTTTGTCTTTTCCATTTAGACTAGTGTTTTTTAGTATGTTGTCCGACATGGACAGCAATCCTACGCGACATGTACTTATTCATTCTGTCTTATGTGCCCTTGGGCACTCAACAGACATTAATACATTTTCTTTCTCTCTCTCTCTCTCTCTCTCAGATCACAACAAACTGAACAAAAACTATGCTGAATCATGCTGAACAAAAGCCCTGTTGAATCATTCTGAACCATATTGAACCTTAAATGAAACATTTTTCAACCATATAGAATCGTTTTTCAACCATACTATTCCAAATTTGAACCTCGATTCCAACATGTCGATTCTCTGAAAATCTGAATTCTCCCCCCCTATTATTTATGCTTTTCTTGTGAGATTTGAAAGAGATTAGGGGTTTTTTCAAATCATTTGGTAGGAGCTTAATACAAGGTTCTAGTTTTTTGTTTAACAATTCAAATAAGATAGAGATAACAAAAAAACACTATGATACATTCTTGATTAGATCCAAGGCTGCCAGAAACCATGAGGGCCAAAAATGCAGCAAAACCGGTTCGAACCGGTTCCCGGTTCGAACCAGTACCTAACGATTCAGTGGTTAGAACCGCGGTTCGATGTAACCTTGGTGCTGAATCACAACACTGCTTTGATTAGGATCATCATAATATATAATATCAGGCCACATGGCACCAAAATGGGATACAATGATGTTCCACGAAGGTAATGAAAATTATACAACTAAGACTCGTCAGAGTCATGGTAGGAAACATCATCCAAAACTGCAGATCCCAAGGGTCTGCAGATGAATCGGAACCGGAGGGAACCATACGCTGTGGTGTGGCCCTGGCTCTGCTACGTGCTCTGGCTCTGGATCCTCCCCGTCCCCCTCCCCCTGCCTCTACCTCTACCTCTACCTCTACCTCTACCTCTGCCTCTCTCCCCTCCTCTGGCCCCCATCTGGCTACCCCCACCCCCGTGTCTACTCCGTCGTGTTTGTGTGTCAGGTGGCTGTGATCCTCCGCCCTGGGATTGCCCTACCCACTGTGATGATGCCTGGCCGACGGCTACCTGTGATGCTCCACTCCTCTCTACAAAAAGAGAACTCAGCCCCCCAGAACCTCTAGGTCTCCCTCTGGGCCTACATGTAGGAATGGCTGGCTCCTCTGTCTCCGCATCAAGGTCCACTAGCAGGTCAGCCATGTCATCCCTTTGTGCCTCCACCCCCATCTCCTCATCCTCCTCCGTATCCCCCTCAACCCACTCCTCCTCATAGTCAGCCCCAAGCTCCTCTCCACCCTCCGAGCCCTCATCATCTCCCTCCTCAGCCCTATCCCTCTAGAGGCCTCTCTGTCCTCCTCTGCCGTCGTAAAGCCCATGCGTCAGCCTGTGCTTGTCTGTAGAACTCTCTATGGGTCTCATCATCCATCTCCTGCGTGGGTGGTGCCCGAGGAGCAGCAGCTGCAGAATCCACCAAACAAGTGTCAGGGTTCACCTGCAACCAAAAACAATACATTGTTGTCAGGCAGATATTTTGCAATTCACTGCATATTTTGAAAGCAATTCAATTCGTCAAAGCATAGCAAGAAACAAGGGGTAATGATGTGACTCACCTCGAGCATCTGGCCCTCTCCTCGCGTGTGCTTAACCATACGGCCGTTGGTGTTCACAAACACCAACCGCCTACACTGCTCGATGGATAACCTGTTCCTCTTTTGCGTGTGATTCAAGGTCCAGGTGCTCCAATTCCGCTCGCAAGCTCTTGCTGAACAGTCCTATGCAAGGACTCTCTGAGCCAATCGCCGCAGGTCACCTATGCTGCGCCCGTGGATACACCACCATGTAACGGGCCTCAGCTGATCCTCCCTCCGCCGACTCTGCTCTCCATCGAAAGGAAACTGGAAGCGCTCAAATGTGAGCAGCTGGTGTGCAATGTTAGCCAGCATCGAACCTGTTGGCAGAAGAAAAAACATGGCACGTGTAAGTCCCCTCAAATGCACACACTAGCAATGAATACAGTACTGCAGTAACATTGCTACCAAGTGATTTCTCACACGTACCTGGTCCGGGCCATACGCGCTCCGTGTACCCCACCCATCCCCGGTGCAGCTCCAAATCGTCCCTCCCTCGGGCAGAGCGCTACAAGGGGTGCAACATGTGGGCTACGACGTGGATGGGTCGGTGGAAGAAGTCCCATCTGGCCTCCCATATCTCCGAGATCTGGTCCCTCCTGCAGCAGACAAATTACAATAATTAGTGCATCGTAGCATAAAAGGAACGCATCAAACTTGAGTGAGAAACAACAAACTAGACACTGAAGAGTCATACCTGTGCTCGTCCAAGGTTGACGTCAGTATCGCCTTGCCGATGTGGTCCATGAACTCGTAAATGAGACCGAGAGTGCACCCCTCATGGTCTACTAGGCGCAACACTCTGAAAATGGGTAGAAGGCCAACAATCTCCTCAGCACTTGTCCAGAACTCATCATCGAACACAGTGGACCGGAAAAACGCCACATGTGCAATGTCTCTAAAGTCCGCGAAGGCCTCACTGGAAACCATCTGCCGCAATGCGTCCTTCACTACTATCAATCGCTCTAGCACCAAGAAGTAAAACGCAAAGTTTGTGGGTGCTAGCTTCTTCAGGTTTAGGGTCGAGAAGGTGCGGAATAGGGCCAACACACGCCTCTTCCTGGTGACAAAAGTGACCAGGCGCATGGCCGTAGAAGTGATTTGCAACACAGACATCCAGTAAAAAGTTTAGACAGTAGTTGAGATGTGTTTAGCAGCATCGAGCAAGCGTCAAGGAAGAAAGCATAGCAAATGGAAAAAACCTATACCTCTCTGATCCATGGAAGCGCACATAGGTCATGGATGAGCAAGTCTATGCAATGTGCAGCACAGGGTGTCCACACAGTGCTGGGATGCTCCCTCATCATAATCTTGCCCATCTGCTTGCAGTTCGAAGCATTGTCGGTGACAACCTGAACCACATGCTCCACCTCGATGTTAGCAATAACATCTCTACTCCCATATGAAGTCGGTTGTGATGGCTCTACCATCTCGAGTGGCATCCACGCCATGTAGGAATATTGTGCCAAGCGGGCAAGAAACCAAGATATTGATGACGGATCGTTGACGAATGTCGGTCCATCCATAACTCAATTTCGTGCATCCATACCTGCCACAAAACACCCATTAGCCACATGCAAAAATTGCACCACCAGTAAACCCTAAACACATGCAGAGAGATAATAAAGACACCCGTGGTAGGCCTTGCCTGCCTGCCTGTAGCTGCTCCTGCTACCTGTCCCTGTCTAGAATCCTGTGATACAGCATCGGGCTCGTACATACTTGACAACCTCTACATATCCTCATCAGAAATCCTGGGGCAATCAGATATGCCCAATGCCTGCCCATCTGGCCCTCTGACCCGCAACAAGTGAGCCCTAACCCTGGTGAGTGATCCCATGAAGTGACCACCGCAATGCAAGCATCTCCATGTGCGGGTCCCTGAGCCATGGTGTGTAGCCACATCCCCGTCGGTAAGCTCAACCTCGGCCCAAAGGTCTCAGCCCCGCACTGGCATCGTATCAACACGAGATCAAACTTGCAAACAAAAATAAGCAAGCAAACGTTCAGACACTGCATTGAACAACATTACCGGGCTCAAATAGAGCTCAAAATATCAGAGCATACATCACAATGATTCCCAATTCACACATCATAGCAAGTGCCAGAAAACACATGAAATTAGGGCGTGGGATAGAATTATTTCAGTATGAGCGATAACGGGCGACTGCTAACGTTAGCGTGGGAGTTCGTGTAGGCGTAAAGGAGTGCAGTGTAGGCCTAAACCACGCCCTGGGTAGATGCTTGCACGATGCTCCATGCCTAAACCCTAAAAAACATGGAATTAGGGCATGGAAATTGAAATCTGTGATACGGACGTAGACGGGCGGAACGGAGGTCACAGGAGTCTCTGTAGGCATGTGGAAATGCATTCTAGGCTCAGACATCACCTGAATCGTTTGCTTACAAGTCATTTTGTGAAAATGGAAAAAATACACAAGCATTTGGAATGTGGTGTTCAAATCTTGCTAGGCGTGCCGTAACGGCTGAAACTGATGTCGTAGGAATCACCGTGGGCATGAAGAAAGGTGGTCTAGAGCCAAACTACGCTCGATTTGGTTGCCTACTATTACGAGCTCGTAACCAGTGCCGAACCCTAGAGAACACAGATAGGTCAGATACCACAGTCAGGGTCGTGTCCAGCATACATGACCAACAGGGCAAGACAATGTGAGTAGTGTGCCCCAGCACGGTCCATAGCCATGGCGGGCCTAACACTGCATAGGGACCCTGTCAGCAGGATAGGGCCCCCAGTTGGGTCCCGATGTGCAGTCGGCCACGTCAGTGCCACGTGGCCGACACTTGGCAGTAGCATGCTACCAGTCCTCACACTGGGCTAGGAGGGGCTTACTCTATATCAGGGAGTAGGCAAGGTTGGGTGGATCAGTTAGTGTTTGCCCTACTGTGGTGTTAGGATCTATTACACTGGTATCAGAGTTATCTCCATCTTTGGGAGCTTAGTAGCAGTAGTAGAGAAAGTCAGAAAGGTATACAGATACTTGGAGATTTTCAGAAATTAGAAGAGCAGGGCCAGCGCTGTAGGGACAGCTTCCTACTGACCAAAAGTTTGTAGGAAACTTTGCTTTTTAGATAGAAATCAGTCCAAATTTCTAGAGCAGGTCCAGCGCTGCAAATTCAGTCTTCATCTCTGATTTTTGCCATCAGATTCAGGGAGTCAGAGCGGATTTTTGAGGAGAAAGGGTGGTGCTGATCCATCGCTGATAGTACCCTCATATATCCTGATTTTCAGAATCACCTTTGGTCTCAAATCAGAAGAATTTGGAGCAATCAGGTCGCTGTCCAGTCAGCAAGGGCAGAGAGCCACCAAAATCAGAAAGTATTTGTATTTTTTGGGCCTCAAGCCGGAATTTTCTGAGCAGTAGAACCTCAGTCAGACAGCGAGCAGGGTGCCCTTGAAATTCCAGATTTTAGAATTGTTTTTGGCTTCAAAATTGTTTTTTTTTGGACCAACTAAGACGCTGATCAGACAGCGAGAGGGGGAAGCAAGAAATTCCAGATTTTCTTTGCATCTTTTTCAGCTTTCTACTCAATTTTTCAGAGCCACAGGTCTGCTAGTAGGTCAGCATGCAACTTCCTCCAAGATTCCGGAAATTTGAAACACTATTTGGGCTTCAAACTTGGATTTTTCCGGGACAGCAGATCTGAGATTCGTTGTGGAAGAGCTGAGAGGGTTCCTCTTCGTATTTTCTTTGGAAGTACAGTCCTCAGAAACAACTAAGTCATCTTTCCTTTCCCTTGTACACTTGTAAATTAGTCTTTTAGACTTTTTTCCTTCAAAGGTTAAGGTAGCTCTCTTTCAGTTCCGAAGATGACCACTCCTCAGGGACCTGATCAACCCCAGGAGAGAGGCTTCGATGAACTTGAAACAGAAGCCTTGGCTTACAGAAAAGGGAAGGAACCCATGGAAGTGGAAGAACAGGAACAGTTCGCCGAAGAACTCGACGAACTGGTTACCAAGGAGCAGTTTCTCCAATTGGTAACAAAAGTGGATGAACTGAAGTTGGCATTAGCCAATTTCAAGTCCAGTGTGGACAACTCGTTCGCTGAACTCAAAAGCTTGATTTTGAGTTCCGCGAAAGGAAGCCTTCCCTCCACTTCTCAGCTATGCCCTTCTCCACTTCCATCAGTTTCGAGACTTTACGGTCTCACCCCAGTGTTTTTAAAGATTTAAAGCCTCCTACTTTTAATGGGGAAGAGAAGGATAGAAATGCAGATATTCTACAAACCTTCCTCAGCAAATGGAAGAACATTCATGCTCTTAAATAGACCCCTGACCATTGCAAGCTATTGAGGCCAGTCTTTCCTTAGGGCCTATGGCCTATAAGTGGTGGTTAAATCTCCAGGAGACTGGGCAGACTCCCCGGTCGTGGAAAGCTTTTGAAAAAGCTTTCCTAAGAGAATTTCTACCAGAAAATGAACTTGATAGAGCCTGGGAAGCCTGGGAAAGAACAGTAATGGACAAGTCCCTCATCCAATATATCTCGCAGTATTGAGAAGCAATTTTAAAGATTAAAAATATGGATGACTATCAGAAAATTAGGGGATTTGTCCGTGGCCTCAAAGATGAATATAAAGTAGAGGTCCAGAGAAACTCGCCTACTACCCTTGAGCAAGCTCTCAGATATGCTGAAATCTATGATGATTCAGTGGGTAGGAAGAGGGCGAGACAACAACCACTTTCTGAGCAGCCTCCTCAGAAAGACTTTCAATTTAAAAAGAAATTTTTAAAAAGAAAGAATGAAGATAAATTTAAAAGTGAAGCTCCTCAGAAACGCCCTTCACTCATACAGCCCTTAAGACCAGATGATTTTGAGAAAGCCAAACAAGAACGTTTGTGCTTTGTGTGTATGGGCAAGGGACACACAGTCAGACAGTGTCCCAAGGGGCCTTTCACAAAAAAAGATAAGAAAGATAAAAAACAAGTTCATCTTGTTCAGACTGTATGTTTCCCCAGTGACTCGGCAGCTTCCGAGATCAAAGTGTATCATGAAGATCATGAACACTGTTGCCAGCTGACCTCTGCAATGCTAGCGAGACCCTTCAGCTTTGGGCCGCATGACCTAGTACGTATGCATGGGAAAGTTGGTAACCAGTCAGTAAGAGTCATGGTTGATGATGGGGCAACCCATAATTTCATCAACTACACCCTAGTTAAAAAGCTTAAACTATTAGAAGTACCTAGTCAGCATAGGTACATAGTTTCATTAGCTAAGGGTGAAGATAAAAAAATATGGGAAACTCTGGTAAGTAAGTTAAATCTTGGTATTCAGGGGTACCAAGATGAAATAAACTTTCAGATAATGCACCTGGATCGAACAGACATTGTTTCCGGGAGAGATTGGCTCTACAGTTTAGGACCTTCCCTCCACAGAAACTATCAGGAGAACACCCTCAGCTTTCAGCATAAAGGCCGAGAGATCCAGTTGCATGGGGAGCATGATGTTCCCAACAGCCCTATGGTCTGCAGTTCAGAGCTCTGTCAGCTAATCGGAGACGAAGACCATCAAGTATTCTTATGTGACTTTTAGTTTATTCCTGAAGTTTCTATTTCCAGTTCTATTCAGCAGAAAATCAGTAAATTAGAAACTTTATTGTCTAAATTTAAAGATGTTTTTCTTGAAGATTTGCCACATGGTTTACCACCTAGCAGAGAGGTAAACCTAGTACCAGGTACAGCACCTGTTTCTAAACCTCCGTATCGGGTCAGCCGAACAGAGGATGAAGAAATAACTAGGCAGTTAACAAAATAATTAAATTGTTTATATATTTCCAATCAAGCACTCTAAATTATATGCAAAAAATTATGTTTAATTTCTTATATTAATTTTGTTAATAAGGAATTACATTTCTTTCTAAAATCGAGCGAGAACTTCATTCTTTTGAATTATCGAGCTAACGTTGAGACCCAGAGCAAAGGCCAAATTCAGACAAGTAGTTCACCATGGGCCTCACCAGTCCTATTGGTGAAAAAGAAAGAGGGGTCTATGCGTCTTTGCGTAGATTATAGAGCCCTCAATAAAGTCACAATTAAGAATAAATACCCTATGCCTCGGGCAGACGAGTTGTTTGACCAACTCGATGGGGCTAAGTTTTTCAGCAAAATAGACCTCAGATCGGGATATCATCAAGTCCGTATAAAATCGGAAGATGTCTCGAAAACAGCTTTTAGGACTCGTCACAGTCATTATGAGTTTAAGGTGATGCCATTTGGACTCACAAATGACATCCTCGTCTACAGCAAAACGAGGAAGGAGCATCTAAAACACCTCAGAAATGTGTTTCGACTGCTCAGAAAGGATAAGCTTTATGCTAAACAATCCAAGTGTGATTTCTTCGTTGAAGAAGTAGCATATTTGGGTCACATTATCTCTTCAGATGGGATTAAGATGGACCCAAATAAGGTTAAAGCCATACTCAGTTGGCTGAGACCTCAGAATATTTTGGAACTTCAGATCTTTCTTGGTCTGGCGGGATATTACAGACGATTTGTCAAGGAATATGCTCAGATAGCAGTTCCTATGACAAATCTCCTTAAGGGGAAGGGAAAGGAGTTCATTTGGGAGTCCGCACAGCAGGAGAGCTTTGATGCTCTCAAAACAGCCTTAGCTACAACACCAGTTTTCAAAGGTCGTCGACCCCAATCAGCCATTTGTGGTCGAAACAGATGCTAGCGACTTTGCAGTAGGTGCTGTGCTAACTCAGGGTGGACGACCAGTTGCGTTCGAGAGTAAAAAACTCGAGCCAGCTCAGACCTAGGTACAGTGCCTATGAAAAGGAACTCTTTTCTATAGTCCATGCCCTTAAGACTTGGAGGCATTATTTGTATGGTGCCAACTTTGAGGTCCTGACAGACCATGAGAGTCTCAGATACCTTTGCAATCAACCTGAGCTTAGAGGTCGGAAAGCTCGTTGGGCAGAGTTGATGCAAGAGTTTGACATGTCTATCAGATATAGGCGTGGAAAATTCAATACAGTAGCAGATGCCCTTAGCAGAATGCCTATGATAAACGAGCTGAGTTTTACTCAGATTCGTAATGAGTTACTCGAGTCCTTGAGAGGGAAATGCCAGCATGATGCATTCTTCTCTATTATCTGGAACTCAGTCCAGAACAGACAGTTACAGACTCCAGAACCAGTTCCCGGGGCTGGTGCCAGTTCATCCAAGAATACGGCAGCTTCCGTTGAGGATGATGATGAGTCTGAGTATACGTCGTCAGATGACGTTGAGGATTCTGAGCCTGTATTACCCAAGCAAACCCCAGTGGTTGAGGGTCAGTTGACTCAAGGATTCAAATGGAAACAGTATTCCATTCAGGATGAGTACTTGCTCTATAGAGATAGAGTATGTGTCCCCAATTCAGAGGATTATAGGCAGCAGGTCCTATATAAATGTCATGACAATCCTAGTGCGGGACAACCAGGCATACAGAAGACCTATGAGCTTCTTTGTAGGCAATTTTTCTAGGCCCAGTATGAAAAAGGACGTCCACCAGTATGTAACCAGTTGCCAGAAATGTCAAGTAAATAAAGCAGAGCATTTAAAGGCAGGAGGGTTGTTGCATCCCTTAGAAATGCCAGCTGGTAAATGGGAGAGTATCTCCATGGATTTTATAGTAGGCCTGCCTAAAACCCAAAAGGGTAATGATGCTATATGGGTCACAGTTGACCGTCTGACCAAAATGGCTCATTTCATTCCGACCAAAACAACCGTTAGAGCTCCAGAGTTAGCGAGGTTGTTCGTAGACGGGCTATTTAAATTGTATGGTCTACCTTCTGGCATAGTTAGCAACCGGGATAGTAAGTTTACTGGAAATTTCTGGAGGGCAGTATTCCATCATCTCCATACTAGACTTAATATGAGTACCACCGACCATCCACAGACGGACGGTCAAACAGAAAGGGTAAATCAAGTGCTGGGGGATATGCTTCGTGCATACGTCAACAAGAAGCAGACTAATTGGGAGGAGTATCTCTCGATATTAGAGTTTGCTTACAACAGTACCAAACATTCAGCTACGGGATACAGCCCATTTATGCTGATGTACGGTTTTCAGCCACGCTCACGCACAACTGTAGGGTTTAAACAAGAAAAAGTTGAAGCAGCCAGAAACTTTTTAGAGGACCTAAACCAGATGATAGAACATGCTAAGCGTAGCATTAGGCAGTCCCAGGATCGAGCCAGGCATTATGCAGATCCACACAGACGGGATGTGCAGTTCTCCACTGGTGAGAAAGTCTACTTGAGAGTCCCAGTTGACTCTAAAACACTCAAATCAGGAGTGTGTGCTAAGTTGTCTCCAAGGTATTGTGGTCCCTTTACCATCAGTAGGAGACTAGGCGAGGTCACCTATGAACTAGAACTCCCACACAGCAGTAAGGTTTTTCCAGTCTTTCATGTAAGTCAGTTACGAAAAGCCTTAACCAGATCAGACAATCTGGTAGGGGACAGTGTTCTAGTTCTCCCATTGGATCCTCAGCAACTTCCACATGAACCAGAGGAGATTCTTGATAGTAGAGAGACGCAGACTCATCATACTCTATACCGAGAATATCTGGTTAAGTGGAATGATCAGCCTGTTGAGAATGCCACTTGGGAAAGAGGCAGCGTCCTTCGCAAGATTTTTCCAGACTTTGTCTTAGAGGACCAAGGCGGTTCTTAAGGGGGAGGGAGTGTTACGAGCTCGTAACCAGTGCCGAACCCTAGAGAACACAGATAGGTCAGATACCACAGTCAGGGTCGTGTCCAGCGTACATGACCAACAGGGCAAGACAATGTGAGTAGTGTGCCCCAGCACGGTCCATAGCCATGGCGGGCCTAACACAGCCTAGGGACCCTGTCAGCAGGATAGGGCCCCCAGTTGGGTCTCGACGTGCAGTCGGCCACGTCAGTGCCACGTGGCCGACACTTGGCAGTAGCATGCTACCAGTCCTCACACTGGGCTAGGAGGGGCTTACTCTATATCAGGGAGTAGGCAAGGTTGGGTGGATCAGTTAGTGTTTGCCCTACTGTGGTGTTAGGATCTATTACACCTACACCTCAATGTCAACATTTGCAAAAAATCAATATCGAAAACTGATCGTTTCGCTCTCCACGAAGCTCAGATCCCCCTGACACGGTGCGCACCACCTCCGTATCGCCGAGTAGATGCCTGCCGACTTTCCACACGCGAAGATCCGACGCCTATAGCTCATCAAAAAAAATTTGCCTCCTCCTCTAGTAGCGCGGTTCTGCCCGCGAGGAGGAGGCCCAAATTTGTTTTAAATTCACAAAATTGAAGGTTTTTTTTATGATATTTGGGAGCGTCTCCACTTGAGAGCTATAGTTTTTGCTAATTGGTGGTTCATGTGGCTACCATGAGAGCTTGTGTTATCATTTGTAAGCATTAACAAAAATTCCCCTAGTTATTTTGTTCACCATGTAAAAGAAATAAGAAAAATTAGAAAACATAAATATCGAGAGTCAAGGTATATTTTAAGTTGGAGACCCTTCTTGCAAGATGTTGGCAACTCCAAGGTAGTTAAAAAATTAATTTATTTACTTAGGTTCCCAAGGTCCTAAGTTAATTATTTTAAGTTGGGTCCAAACTCTTGACATGCAAGAGTCTACTTGGCTCCTAACGTTTTTAATCTCTCTCTGGGTGAAATTTGTGGGTCCTTGGGACTTATGCATGGAGAGATTGCATGCAAACACCTAGAGGAAGTCTACTTGGCTCATCAACCTACTACCATGCAATGTAACCTTGATTCTAAAAGGGGCTCTTTACTCCTCCATCGTGTATCCTAGAGAGATCATTTATGGTGGAGAAATCGATTGGAGAGGGTGGAGAGCCCCCCGCCAACCCCCCCCCCCCGTTCCCTACATTTTTTGTTCTTGATGTCTCGATGGTATTCTCTTCTATTTATGTTCATTTCATTTAATTCTTTCCATACTGTAAAGTGTTCTTCTTGCTGTCCTGAATTATAGATCCGATCTGCCATTTTCTAGAATCATAATTCTTAATCATTTGGTGATCCAAATTGTGTAGATCATTGCACATCTATCCATACACTTTCCAAAGTGTTTTTAACGCATTTTGATGATCTTGTTGATTCTTTTAGCTTGCTGTCACAGCTACATACAGATCTGGATCAGATGTTTCCAGCCAGCCGATCCATCTCTTTACAAGTGTTTTGGGTCTAGGAATACCCCTACATCACTCCTAGACCTTGCATGGTCAGTGCATGCTCTTGCATGTTGTTGCATGAGCTTGCATGTTGCTGAAATGTTCTTGCATGTCAATGCATGTTAATTGCATGTGGTCTTTTAAGCCTCAAGACAACTTGTGGGCTTATTAGATCCAAGATCCTCAAGCTTCCGCTAAACTTTGGTATCCAGAATTGTGTTTTTTACATACTCTAGGACATCCCGATTTGCTAGCAATTTACTGCATGTGCAAGTACTAGTCCATGCATGTTGCATGCATGTCTATAGAATTTTTAAGATTGCTTGCATGTCGCTATATTTGCTTGCATGTTTATTGCATGTAGGTACTGTTGAGCTATTTTGAGTTGTAGAAGACCATCAAGGTTTCCTAGATTGGTAAACCTTGATTCAAAGATCTTTTCTATCTTTATTCTCAATTTCATAATAGTGGTATCAGAGCTATGGCTTTTACTTCTACTTTTCAGGCAAGGACAACGATCATAGATGGATCCAACTATCCTGCATGGACATCAAAGACTCGACCAATCCTGCAAGTTGAGAAGCTGTGGCCTTATGTTGATGGGACCATTCCCAAACCGCATGTACCTGATGTAATAAATATAGCAGCTTATGAAGAAGATTCGAAAAATCTTCAAGTCTGGTTGCATGCAGATACGAAAGCTAAAGTAATTATTTCCCAAACTGTTTCGAAGGATATCTTTCTCGTTGTTGCAAATTTTGCGACAGCCAAGGAGATGTGGGATGAACTTGCTCAAAAACTTGAGTCGAAATCACAAACTCAAATCTTGTATATGTTTGAGCAACTTACTAGTTTAAAGTGGGATGGAATTTCAGATTGTGATACTTTTCTTTCTAAAGTGCAATCTTTGTTTAGTGCTCTTCGAAGTGCAGGAAGAAAAGCTTACATACCTGCTGCGAGCGCTACCACCCTCCTACATCTACATGCGACCCGTTCTTACAGGTAATCCTTTAAAGAGGCCCTTCAAAGCCTTCGAGAGGAGTATCTCATGCAGCAAGGAGGTTCACCTTCTCAAGGAGGAGCTAAAGCTTTATATGCGGAAAAAGGCAAGGGCAAGGACAACAAATGTCAACACTGTGGTAAAGTTGGACATTCTAAAAATTCCTGTTTCTTCAATCCTTATATTTCTTGTATATTTGTAAGAAGACAGGACATGCAGCAGCATTTTGTGACAAGAGGGCACAAGATAACTTCAAAAATGCATTCAAAGGTAAACAACAAGAAGCAGAAACACATGCAATTGCAGATGTAGCTGATAGAAGCAGACAACCTGGAAAGAGCTTTCCAGATGAGAAACCCGAGTGTTCTTATCATCAAGAAACTGAATACAATTGTGCCTATGTTGCACAAACGTCCACCAAGTGCATGTAGAATGATACTGAGAATCAGTGTCTATGCATGTGCCTATGAATTTGTCTCCCATTGTGGAGAAATATTGCATGCAGGTTCCTGAAGACCTGCAGCTACCTTCTATAATGAAGGAAATGATTCCAGAACTCACCTTGAGGGAGAGTTTCAACAAACTATTGATGATTTTTTGTCTTGTCTAGAGCAGGATGAAAACAACTTCAGAATAGCAGATGTCAACAAGCCAAGTTAGAACAATTAATCTTGGAAGAACATGCCTTGCTAGAATATGATCCTTTCTTGCAGGTGCAAACAGATGCAAGTGCAGTTCAACTAGATGCAGCCAAGTAAGGATGCAGTTTGCCTAGAGCCAGTGACAGTTCCAGAGATGACAGTTCCTGAGCCCTTGCCAGTGTTGCATTTGGCAACATCTGAAAGTGCTGATGTCCAAATGTTGGAGTGTTTGCATCAACAATCATTTATGAAGGATAGCAATCCTTCAAGGGGAGCTCTTGACATCAAATCTGAAGTTGAAGAAACCTTTGGTGCAGATGAAGACTATTCCCTATGAAGGCCAAATCTACTCACCCAAGAGGAAGTGAATGCCTATTTTGATCATCTCATTATGAGGCAAATGAAGGAAAGAAGAAGTTTATACTCTTTTGAAGATTCAGAAGAGTCGGAGGACGAAGACATCTTCAATCCGAATGGAGCTGCTTACATAGTAGAGACAATCTCTACAACTCAAGGAGATGCTAGGCTTTCCAGCATCAATCAATCCGAGGTACAAGTGCATGGTGAAGTACCATTTCCTTCCATGGGAATTGGATAAGTGTTGAAACTTTTGTGCAGCTTAAGGGGGAGCTGTTATCATTTGTAAGCATTCACAAAAATTCCCCTAGTTATTTTGTTCACCATGTAAAAGAAATAAAAAAATAGAAAACATAAATATCGAGAGTCAAGGTATATTTTAAGTTGGAGACCCTTCTTGCAAGATGTTGGCAACTCCAAGGTAGTTAAAAAATTAATCTAATTACTTAGGTTCCTAAGGTCCTAAGTTTATTATTTTAAGTTGGGTCCAAACTCTTGACATGCAAGAGTCTACTTGGGTCCTAATATTTTTAATCTCTCACTGGGTGAAATTTGTGGGTCCTTGGGACTCATGCATGGAGAGAATGCATGCAAACACCTAGAGGAAGTCTACTTGGCTCATCAACCTACTACCATGCAATGTAACCTTGATTCTCAACAAAAATTGTAAAAGGGGCTCTCCACTCCTCCATCGTGTATCCTAGAGAGATCATTTGTGGTGGAGAAATTGATTGGAGAGGGTGGAGAGCCACCCCACCCCCCCCTTCCCTACATTTTTTGTTCTTGATGTCTCGATGGTATTGTCTCTTCTATTTATGTTCATTTCATTTAATTCTTTCCATACTGTAAAGTGTTCTTCATTCGGTCCAATTTGCCATTTTCTAGGATCATAATTCTTAATCATTTGGTGATCCAAATTGTGTAGATCATTGCACATCTATCCATACACTTTCTAAGTGTTTTTAATGCATTTTGATGATCTTGTGGAATCTTTAGCTTTCTGTCACAGCTACATACAGATCTGGATCAGATGTTTCCAGCCAGCCGATCCATCTCTTTACAAGTGTTTTGGGTCTAGGAATACCCCTACACCACTCCCAGACCTTGCATGGTCAGTGCATGTTGTTGCATGGGCTTGCATGTTGCTGAAATGTTCTTGCATGTCAATGCATGTTAATTGCATGTGGTCCTTTAAGCCTCAAGACAACTTGTGGGCTTATTAGATCCAAGATCTGCACACTAAACTTTGGTATCCAGAATTGTGTTTTTTACATACTCTAGGACATCCCGATTTGCTAGCAATTTACTTTTGCATGTGCAAGTACTAGTCCATGCATGTTGCATGCATGTCTCTAGAATTTTTAAGATTGCTTGCATGTCGCTATATTTGCTTGCATGTTTATTGCATGTAGGTATTGTTGAGCTATTTTGAGTTGTAGAAGACCATCAAGGTTTCCTAGATTAGTAAACCTTGATTCAAAGATCCTTTCTATCTCCATTCTCAATTTCATAACAGCTTGAACAAGCTCTAGCTTAAGGCCCTAATGTAATGAATGATCATTTAATGGAAATGTCTATTTACCTTTGCCTAGTTTGCTGAATCCTTCTACACTTTATCTAGTTTCTTGATTTCTTGCCTAGTTTGTTGATTTTCTTGTTCAACAGTCAACCGTGGTTCCGTGCTATGTTAAAACTTTTGGTTGCTGGATTGACTAGGTGTCACCTTAGATATATGCCGTCTATGGTCTCACCCATCTTTTGAGTGACCAGCATGAGTTATGTAGGAGCCAATAAAATAAGTCATATTCTCAAATGTTTATTAGGACTGATGCCTAGTTAAATTATTATTCTTTAGATGGTATATGCCCCATCTCCCAATTGTCTGGAGGAATGATGTCCGCTTAGTAAACCTTCACAACTGCAACTGACCCCACAATTATGCCTGATGGGACTTACCAAAGAACTGAGAATGAGTTCAATGATTTCTAACCTTTTCACCCAAGATAGGGAAATCACTGCTTTAGTTCCTGCTTTTACAAATGAACTTCATTACCTGCAAAAATCAGCTAAACCACGTAGACTAAATAAACATTTGATCTGGATAAATGTCAAAGGATATGGCCAAGATTTAGCTTCTACCTCATTCATGTGATAATGGAGATGCACATATCTGCTAACTATTTCACCTCTATGGTACCCAAGTACCTATTGACTTCCAACTTCTCATACAAGGCCAAAAGCATTCAACAACTGTTAACACTATGATTACTCTATTTGTCTTAGCTGTTAGATTTAGTTATCCTATTGAGCTCTCCAAGAAACTTTGTTGAGCTACTAAGTCAACAGGCCAACAATGAACCTGCAGCATAGGCTCTTCTATAATAGGTGGGAACCTTCAGGATGCGTACGTTGTAGATGACATTGGAAATAATCCAGCATGGTGCTGTGCACTCAAATGTGTGCTGCCAATCCCGTTGGCTAATTGTTTGTTCCCATAATAACTCCATATAGGCCAAGGAAAATATGTGGATTTTGCATGATTCTCAGTAGATTATCTTGATTCATGGAGCCACTGTTGTTTAAAGGTTGAAGTTAAATGATCTCTATGTGCATGTTATTTAAGAGGTTAAGGCTTACTGGAAATCTGACAAACTTTGGTGTTTAAGGCAATGTCAAAAATCTTGTGAAAACTTACCTATCTTGGTGTCTAATTGCTTGACGTTCTTGAGCTTCAGGGCATTTTGGATATAGCTTTCATAAATCAAATTGTTCAGAATAGGTAGATATCAGCTCAATTCTATTATTAACTTTAATGAGTACTCAGATATACCCTGCAGGGTCCTTGATTAGCTAGTTTTTATTTGGTTTACTAGTATTCTTTGCATTGCTTTGTTTTTTGCGTAAAGTAAAGAATAACGTTTTCTAAGGACCTTGGCTCTGTGAAGGTAGGCCTTGATAACATTCAGCTAGTCTTCTTCCTTAACCCTTTGAGTAGTCGCTCATCATATGATTAGATCAGTCCCTTATCACTTCTGCTCTTGGTACAACTTGAGAACGTGGCATTATGCACATGCTACATGGTATACACCATCGCAGAGCACTGCAAAATATTGATAAAAGAGCAGAGCGTTAAGTGTCTAGTATCTAATTGTGGAATTTCATTCAATTTAAAAATTATTTTATCTATGTTTCTTTTTGTTAGCTAAGTGCAGGGAAACAATGAGTTTTTCTATTACAAGTAAGGTTTGGACTACGTACAAATTTCAATCATGACGTGATATATTAGGACTTGTTTGTGCAGATTCTGACTTAAGTTATCTGGATAAGGTCATTTGGACAGTCTGGGTACCACTGCTCCAAGTAGCTAATATGAAAGAGATAGCTTTATGTTTTCAGGTATGACGAGTGAGTTCTCTGACCGAAATATGGGCTTTGATTTCTCCCTGCTTTATTCGTCTGTGTCTATTCCAGGCATTACATGGTGGAGTTCTAGTTTTGTGGAGAATGCTCAATCGCTAAGTTTCTCTCTGAGAAACATATAGATTATTGGCTCCTATTACCTATGTAGTAAAGATAGCAAAGGCCCAAAGGAAGCTTGGACATCATTTGATTCATAAGCACAATCTGAGACAGCACCTGGAAGATCATGGCAATATATGTGTTAGAAATCTGCACACTAGTGCCGTTTGACAGGATCAGAAAAAGTCAAAAGAATCTGATCTCAGTTGAAATGACTCCTAAATACCTGAGTTTGTATCTTGCCAGTGATCACCTTTTCCACTTTATAGACAAAGTTAAAGCATAGTAGTAGTTATTGTGGCATTGTCCTAGGTGGAACAGTTTTGTGAACTTCCTTTTCTCAAACGTGCTTCATGCAAACTTTCTAGCCCAAGTGGACTCCTTTTGTATCTACAGTAGGTTCATCTGGTTATTTGTTACCATGAATCTGTCCAGGAAAGTGATTGATCACTTCTGCAACTTTTTTAAGTTAGAGTTTGCATGAAAATAATCTATTGTAAAGAACTAGCATCAATTTCATTTCAACTTCGCAAATCTGATGTACATTGGAATATATATCTAAGTGTCCCTGACTGCTCAAACTTCAGTAGTGTTTGTGTTAAACTGCAGGTGACCCAAAGTGTTGCAGAAGTGGTTGCTGATCGTAATGCCTGGGCCTGTGTGCAATTCTCGCTGCTGCCCTTGTGTCTAGCATCACTACGCACTTGCTTAACCTTGAAGGATGAAACCATTAATTGTGACTGGAATTGCAATGGTCCCCTTTGTATGGAAATGGAAAAGGTCAACTCCCAAGAAGCAGGCAGAAATTGTGAACAAACACTCCCTGTTTCTGCTGTTTGTCAGTTGTTGGCTACGTTATTGACAAAAGCTCTGGATATTTCTGAACTGTTTGAGTCAGATCAGCTGAATTCTAAAAGGGAAGTAAAAGAGGAAACATTTCCTTTAGAACGGCACTTCTGTCAGGTTGCAGTTTCTTTATTTTGGCATCCAGCTTTATTGATGCTTTCACAATCATTGGATCGCTCTATCCGGCGTATAGCAATTGAGACATTCTTACCTCCTCTTCTAAGAGCTGCAAACAAGCTCGAAGAATCTGAACTTCAGGCAAGGTGATGCACTTTTTGAAGCATTTGTAGATAAAACTTATTAAACTTGTGGGGGGTGAAGTCAATTTACAGTTTATGACATCTAAGTATGTAATAAATGGCTTTTCATTTTCAGGCTGTCCATCTAGTCTAATTCCTTATGATAATGATATTTGATTGTGTGCGACTTCTTTTCTAGAGTATTTTATCATAGTCGCCTATTTTGGAAACACAAGTGGTTGAGGTGCAAACTGGAATAAGGGCATGTATGCAAACCTTATCTGAAGTAGCTTCAAGTCAGCTCATGGCTATATCTTGGTTTTGTGGAAACACAAGCACTTGGCAGATTTGCTTTCTATGACATCTACAATTTGAGGTACTGTAGAGTTGTTGGTTGCTAATAAAATTACTTAATTAGCCCATATAGGTAGCAGTATTATGCATGCTTTTAGAGATACTATTTATAATATGCTGTCTAGGAATTTATCTTCATCTCTTAGAGGTGTTATTTTTCATCGTATTTTCGCTTTTACACCTTTTGAGCTAATTTTTTTGTCATTTTCAGTTTAAAAATTCTGGGTGAGTTGAGAGAGTACGTAAATTTTCCCGAACCTAGATTTCAAAATGCATTCTATATGAATGATATTTTTTCAAGGATAAATGATAGAGACCCACAAGATGATGCTCAAGAATAAAAGATTATGAGAATACATGGAGAGAATCACATACATAGTTATGGACTCGGCTCATTACATTCGCCACGTCCATTTACATTTACTTTACTTCTTGCATAAGCAGGCATTGGGCCCTTTTTTTATTGATTATTAACACTTAGGCTATATGGTTGGCTTTGGACATTTGGACATATTATTGGAGAGTGGGGGCCTTCTTGGAAGGCGCACTATTATCCCTCCCAGTTGGGCCCTTGCCATTGGAAGCTTCCTTTAGGCTATAAGTAGGGAATCTGTCTCATTTGTTATTCAACTATGATATTGATCTCTCTCCTCTTTAGTCTCTTTAAGCTCTCTTTCCTGCTTTCTAGGGTTAAGTCTTGCTTATGTGATGCTTTCATAGCTTAGCTCTAGATCAGTTGTGGTTGCATTCTTAACTCACATGCTCCCACACAAAATGGAAGGGTTTTTTTTTTTTTTTGGCGTAGAAAACACGTGGTAACTCCAAATAGTGGCTTGATGGGTGGTCTCTAACAACATAATTTGAGCAATGTGGAATGGGCGTATTTTGTATGACTCTATACATGGAGCATGTCATTGGGTAAGTTGATATTGATGTACCAGCCAGATTCCGGTTGTTCGTAGAGTCACCGACATGAGGAGACACATATCTCACAGACGACCTCCTCGACGACGTCATCAACACACATTACCTCCAATTGCAGTCTCCATTACAGCCTTCTTCAGTGGTAGCAGGATTTGATTCGATTTGATGAGCATATACATACCATTACCATCATAGTTACATTGTGTTATCAGCAGTTATTAGCGAGCTATTAGCAGTTAGAGTTCATGTATGTTTTTTCTTTACCGTTATTGGAGACGTTTCACACACTCCTATTTGCACCACACACTTGAAATGCACTCTTTGTCTTATATGTCTTTTGGCATGGAAAAGACATTTATAATGCTTTCTTTCTTTCTTTCGTTCTTTCAAACTGGGGATAACAAGAATCTTATGAATCATTGAGTGTCCACATAATGTAGCAACACAATGGATGGGGGCAGGTATTGTTACGAATAGAGCCACAGCTGATCTAGAGCTAAGCTATGAAAGCATCACATAAGCAAGACTTAAGCTATGAAAGCAGCACATAAGCAAGACTTAACCCTAGAAAGCAGGAAAGAGAGAGATTTTACTAGGACCATGAGGCTATAAAGAATCAATCTGTGACTGCATAGTAGCAAAGTCGGTCATAACGGTATCGAAGCGAAGAACGAGGCCAGAAAGGGTCTCATCCATGCGACGAAACTGATCGGATAAGGTTTCCTGAGTAGTCTCACTCGGGGTAGGTGAATGTGCCATAATGATAGTGGAAGGAATAGACGAAAACTTGAGAGAGCGGACTCTTGTCATCACCCCAAATTAGTCTATTAATTCCACTATTATCACAACTAAGAAAGGACAACAATCAGCAAATGAAAAAAGTGAAAATGAAGGCTGTAAAAATGCGCTGGACAGCCAGGAGGCAAGTGACAAATTGGAATATCAAACGGAATCGGAATTTCATGAAATCTGGTTGAGGATGGGCGATGGACAGCCTGCAAACAAGGTGTGAAAAATGGCTGCAAACGGAGACAAAAACGGACGAAAGTGACAAGTATGAAGCGGCTGGACAGCTTGCAAACAAAAGTGAAGTGGGCTGAAAATGGAAGGAGGAACAGACGAAAGAGATGAGAGAATTGGGCGCTGGAGAGCTTGCAAACAAGCTGGAAATGGGTGATGGAGGGTTGGAACTTGGGCGCCGGAAATAATCAGCCCAATTTTTTTTTTTTTCGGTGGCCAAATTTAGCGGAAGTACTTCTGCTAACTATCTGCTAAAGCTCCGCCAAGGAAAATGCTCTGATGGGAGCTGATCCTCCTCCAAACTGTGCTGAATGTTGCTGAAGCAAAGAGACGAAAGCCTTCAGCAAAGAGAGAAAAATCAACAAGGAAAATGGGCACCCAATCAAAAAATCAGATCTGAAATTCAGCAATCAGGAAAGTGCTATGATACCAAGTTACGAATAGAGCCGCAGCTGATCTAGAGCTAAGCTATGAAAGCATCACATAAGCAAGACTTAAGCTATGAAAGCAGCACATAAGCAAGACTTAACCCTAGAAAGCAGGAAAGAGAGAGATTAAGGAGGCTAAAGAGAGAGATCAATATCATCAGCTGAATAACAAATGACACAGTTTCCCTACTTATAGCCAAGAGGAAGCCCTAAAAGGAAGCTTCCGGTGGCTAGGGCCCAACTGGGAGGGAAAATAGTGCGCCCTCCAAGAAGGCCCCCACTCTCCAGGAATATGTATAAATGGCCTAATAATGAATAATAAGGCCAAAGGCCAACCATATAGTCCATAACTGGTATTACCAATTAGGCATTACCACCTTAATGGCTACATTGTTTTCTTTGACTCCAATCATATCCTTGGTGAAAGGTATTTGCCACTTGTTCATTAGTATCGCAAATGGATTAGCTCTATCTCCACTTTGAATCTTCTGTTTGGTGAAGTGATGAAAACCCTCAATGCACTTAGCTCTTGTATGATTGACTGGATTTTTTTTTAGCTAGTTGGATGCAATTTTGATGGGGAAATTGGTACTACTACATGTACTTGCATGTCTTCAAGTGGTCTTCTTAACCATATTCTTGCACACGCCAAGCTAATCGCTTCCCTGCATTTAGATCCTATGGAAGTGTCAATGGGTGTGGAAATCAGCTTGCAGTTGTGCATGTTGAATAGCATGTGGATCTCTTGGGCATATTTAGCTCATGAAATAAAGATCCTATGTTTTTGCTTCCATATCGCTATGCCCAAACAACAATATAACATCCCAAGGTCTTTTATTTCAAAACTCCAATTCCTTCTATAGGTTCTTTTTTTATTTCATCTATCAAAGCCTTGCTGCCCCCCATGGTAATCAAATAATTCAAAAAGTATCAAAATGATTATTTTTTGTTTTTCATTTTTCACGCAGAGATATTGGAGTCGATTTACTTCTCACAAACCCTATCTTATTGAAGTATTTATCAATTCTTGTATAGTAGGTCCTAGTTGCTTGTTTTAACCCATAGTGCCTTTTTTAGTTTGTAAACCATATTTTCCTTGTCTTCATGGCAAAACCTTGGGATTGTTCTAGGTACACTTTTTCTTCAAGGAACTATTTGTACACGCACTTTTCATATCATTTGATATGCTTCCATCCTAACTAAGTATGCAGCCAAAGTAATCACAATGCTCATAGTAGCCATTTTTCTTAGATGCGAAAATGGTTCATCATAGTCAATGCCTTGTTTTTGAGTATATCTTTTTCATACAACTTGGCTTTATGTTTATCTACAGTGCACCCCATCTTTAGGGGAGTGATAGAAACACAATACATTAGTCTTCGTATGAAAGCTGACGCGGACTTATTTCTGTGCATGTGACCTTATCTACTCTTGGGGACCCACCAGTGAATAGCAATGTCATAGCATCTGGTCCACACTACACATGATGGGGTTGATGATTGGACTCCATAGGTTTGAAGATCGCACGACTCTTGTGTTATGTTGGGTCCTATCCTATACATAACATCGATAAATATATTGATTTATGGAGCTATTGAGAAGACCTCAACATAGATCAGTATATGTTTTTTTTTTGTATTATTGGCACCCATCTCAATGCAAAGTTTAGCTTCCCACTAGATCTCATTGTGCATACCTATTTGTCAAGTGCACATGTACTAGATATATTGAGAATCAAGGTAGAGCTTTGAAATATGATGTAATCCCAAAGGACAGGTATGCGAAGGATGCATACTTGGAAAATTTCAAAGGCAAGCTTTTCCAATTGATAGAACTATTCGAGTTGGTGGCAAGTTCGATTTGGTTCATAGTGATGTGTGTGGTCCGAATCCATTGGAAGGTGTAAGTACTTTGTTACTTTTATTGATGACCTTTCTAGATTTACTTGGATTTATCCTATGAAGCAAAATCTGAAGACTTTAAGGATTTTCTAGCAATGATAGAAAATCAATTTGGGCACACTTTGAAGATCCTATGCACCGATCGAGGAGGGGAATGTATTAAGACTACGTTCAGTGCTTATCTTCGAAGCAAAGGTATCCAACATCAAATGACAACTCCTTATACACCTCAACAAAATGGTGTTGCCGAAAGGAAGAATCGCACTATTATGGAGATGGCTCGATGCATGCTTAAGCCTCATAAGCTTTGGGCAGAAGCGGTCATAACAACGACATACATTAGCAATCGGTGTCCTACTAAAGCCTTGAAGTTATTGACTCCATATGAAGTCTTTGCTGTCCTGCAAAGTCTGCAACAACCATTTAGGGACTGGTTTGGGCTGTCCAACAGCCTTACCTTTGTCAACACTTCGCTGTCCAAAGTGTAACTTGGACCTTGCTGTCCAAAGTCTTCAATAGGCTGCTCTTCACCATAAATAGGTTCTTCTTGATGAACTATGGGCTGCAAACTTGAAGAAGCAGTGGGCTGTTCACTAGAAGTAGATGACAGTTCCTCCTCTTCATGATTAGATGGCGACACAAAAAATGGAAAAACTTCAACATTTGCATCATGGGGGCAATCCCCTTTCATAACATGAGTGGGCGCCACATCATAGGAGGTCTTTTCATCAAAATGAACATCACGACTCACTATGATCTTATTAGTATCCAAATTGAACAATCTATAGCCCTTGCTTTCATTACTATAGCCAACAAAGATGCACTTAACTCCTTTATCATCAAGTTTGGATTGAACCTTATCGGGAATGAAAGAATAAGCCGTGCAACCATTTCTATGAAGGGAAGATTCGTGCCTCTACTAAATCAGTAGAATTTGTTGATTTTGCTCTTACTTCTATTGCGGACGGTGCAGTAATCTAGAGCATTGTGTAGGAGTGATTGTCACTTATTAATAATCAACGTTAGATAATAGATTAGATTAGTGTTAGATAGAATCTAGATTAGTGTGTGATTACTAATTAGTGTGCGATTAGTGTTGGAAGTTAGAGATTAGTGTGATTTAGGGTCCAGAGAAAGTCAAGACCATGTCGAGGATTTTATATGACCCTTTAGTCTTGACCATCAATGTATGTACTATGTAGTATGGATCGTGACAACAGGTGAGACATGGAAGTTACATATGAATCATGACAATAGGTGGGACTTGGGAGTTGGATTCAAGATTGATCGTTGATTGATTATAATCCACCATAGTTGCTTAGTGTTTTTAGAAATGCGACGAGTTTTTGATTTAGGGCAGTGTTTCTCAAATATATATATATTTTTTGGTGGGCAATATAAGTATCAAATTAAAGCATTGATTAAGGGCAGTACATTTATGTAGGTTGCAGAATGTTTCGGGTGCAATGTGGTCCAATTTAGGTGCATCAATCCCTGTTGGATTTCGTCAATCCCTATTAAATTTTCAATAGCTGTTTTCTTTTTCATCGATTCTGGATCCAGAGACATGTTTCTAGAAACATGTTTATGGCAACTATGTAATCTACATTGCGATTTAACACTAAAAAAGCACTTGCTTTTGCTATAATAGAAGGCTAAAAAAAACTTTCCTAGAAAAAAAAATCTAAAAGGCTCAAACCGATTCACCGATTCTTTCCTAGAATTGTCGATTCTTTCCCATTTCAAACCCTTTTTGAAAAGGCGTTTCAAAAAGATTCATGAACCACGTCATGGACACATCTCACATCGTCTCTCCAAAAGGCAAGATTGTGAGTTAGACTCAGAGAAAGGCTCCATTCCCTTCACAAATGAGATCAACGTCAAAGGACTTTACACATGCTTATCGCGAGACAAGTAGGAGCTACACGTCACACTAGGCATCGATAGCTACATGCTTCATGCCACCTGAGTCACCCTCCAACGTACCACGCAATGTTCCCGAAGTAATGATCATGAGAGATCTCTTTGGGTCTTTGATTAGACATTTGTCTTCTTTGAACTCCACAACCAAGCCTTGGTTCATAATAGTAGAGACCGAAATGAGATTCTTCTTGATTCATGGAACATAAAGTACATTGCGAATGTACTTCTCCTCACCATTGGGTAAGATAATGGCAATCACTCCAATACCTTTGATAGGATAAGAGGTGTTATCAACACCTTGAACTTTGCTTCCATCATGTACTTTCACAAGCTTTCTGAAGACCTCTTTGTGATAAGTCATATGACGTGAGGCACCGCTATCAATCACCCATTCAAAAAATGAAAAAACAGCAACTTGTAAAGCTGAAGATAGTTCTTTTTGGCTGAAAAACCAGCAAGAGGTGAAGTGGTAGAAATCTCATCTTGAGGAGAGATGAGATTATTAGTGACAAGCATAATTGTTATTGAAAAGATCACCCTTTTCTTCAAATTGTTGTTCCAAAGTAATGATTGCTATACTTGTATCGTTACCTCTTTCTTTTTCCTTTCAAGTCTCTTCTTACATTCTTTGATGTGATGCCCAATTTTCTTGCAATAGTGGCACTTACCCTTCTTCTTCGAGCCTTGTCCTTGATCTTGAGCTTCCTTAGATTTTTGATCACCTTTGGAAGTGTTGGAAGAAGGCTTTCCTTTCCACTTGCCTTTACTTTTGCTTTTTGCAAAGAAAGCTTGATCTTCTTGCTCACCAAAGTTGATCCTTGTTTGCTCCTCTTGAAGAGGTAAGCCAACAAGTTCGTCGAAGGAGATTTGTTGTCCTCTAAGTGAAATGCTCAATGATGACACAAATGGAAGGTAAGAATCAAGAAGAGAGTTGAGAGTAATAGGTACAAATTGTGAGTCCTCAATCACCTCATCGATACTAAGAAGCTCTCCTCAAAGATCCTTGATCTTCGTCAAGTGGTTTGTAAGCAAATCACCTTCTTGCATCTTCAAGATAGAAAGTTGATTTCGAAGATATACCACTTTTGCCGCATTCTTTACTTGAAACATCTTGGCAAGAGTTTCCCAAGCACTTTTGGAAGTCTTGCAAGGTCTAATATGTGGTAGGATAGATCTCTTCACCGATAATGCAATGACGGAATGTGCTTGTGCATCTCATCGATCCCAGTTCTTTTGCTCATCGGAAGACACAACCGTTGTTGATGAAGTAGTTGCCCTAGTTGGTGTAGTAGGTGCCAAGGTAGGCGGCCTCTCTTCATCACCATTAACTACTTCCCATAAACCTTTTGCAATAAGAAGGTTCTTAATCATGTAGCACCACAAAGAATAGTTTGTGCCATCCAGCCTATCTTCATTAAATGAAGAACCGATTGACTCCGATTCTTTAGCCATAACAGAAAAACCAGCTTGTAGTAGATAGAATTTTTTTTTCCAAGACAATCTACTCAATGGGCAGCAACCATATAAAGCTGAAAATATGAGCACAATTGAATGCAATACTCCACATGCAATTTGCTCAAAGAATAATGAAATAGGTGGTTATTATCTGCACAAAAACCAAATTGCACACAAATAGGTAAACTTCGAATGAAGCCAACACCAAAACCAGATTTGTGGCCGAAAATGAGTGCACACTACATGCACGTATAGGGCAGATGGTAGCGCCCACCTGCAAGCTAACCAACAAGACAATTTTAGCAAGAAATGTGTCAAAAACACATGTATCTTCTTTTGTAGATGGGCGCCCTCCTACAAAGAAGTGGATCTGAAAATTTCAGCATGTTTTTGATTCAAAAACACATGAAAATGGCTTGACCATGGGCGCCCTACGACAAGCCCTCAAAATAGTGGAGGTGCCCTCCTTTTTCCTGCAAAAAAAGCTATTAGAAAATGGTTACAACCAGTGTGCTAACTTCAAATGATACTGTTTTACATGCATGAGTGTAGCATTCTGGTGTTCATTCTATCTTGAAAGTAAATATGGTTATCTGGAAACAATAGCAGTTAAGGCTTGTCTACTCTCTTGTAAGAGATTCACAGAAATTCAACTCTAATATATGCAGGCCATCTCCAAGCGAAGAGGTCTGGATGTGTTGCAAGTCCCTATTCTCTCAGCATTGTTTCGAACGTCGAGATGCATACATGGCACTTACTCTCTTGAAGTCTTTTTTGATACCTGCTGTTACTGAGCCCAGGAAAATTTCTACCATCAGTGATGCTAAACAAAGGTTTGATGTGCGAAATGATGCAGCTTTCTGGGACGAGCTGAAGGCAGGTTTGGTAAGTCTTCCCAATCAGTCTCGATCTTGGTTGTATCATTCCAAACCATTACGTTTTCCAGCATCAACATGGACCATTTGCTCTGATCTACTTCTTGGGTTTCAGAGATTTTAAATTTAGGCTGTCCAACATTATCACGTTTGGAAGGTGCAGGTTGACGAGGACCCATTAACAAGAAAGAGAGCAATGCATGTTTTGAAAATGGCTCTACATAAACCAGGATCTCAGAGTGAGTATAATCTGAAAGAAAATACTCAAAAATCAAGTGTACTTGGCCTCAAAGACAAGCAAGCTATCAATGACTCAACCACAAAGTCTTTGAGAAAGCGAGAGAGGTTGGAAAAGCAAGAGGCGGCATCTTTAGGAATTGGGACCTTCCCTGGTGAGGAGGCAGAGATAAATGATGAAACTCAGTGGACCTCCTTTTGGCATCTCTATGAAATTCTTGAGGAGTACGGAATTCATCTTGTCGAGGCAGCATGGAAACATCAGGTTTGTAGGTGATTAGCCACATTATGTATCCTTTGGATAAAATTATGGTTTTTAAGTTTCAAAGCTTGTGAGTCTATGAACATTGATAAGGCAGCTCTGAATGATCAATTTTTTGTCTCCTTTTTTACATACACAAAAGGGAATCTTTTCTGCAGATGTCAAAGCTCATGGGATTTGTGGTGAAACGAGCAGAGGAAAGTAATGTGCTTATGAAAGATGTCAACGTTGTTTGGACTACTGTGCTTTGGGACCGTGGCTTCAAGCATGGGAATCCACAAGGTAAAACTTAGGATGATGGATTATAAGATAAGTTCATAGCAATGAATTAGATCCTATCAACTAAACTGCTGAGCATTGAGAATCCTAATGTGCCCAAAATTAGTTCTACCTAAGCAAGTTATGCAGCCACAGACATTAATTTTTTTTTGACTCACTGAAATAATGCTTACCCTATCAGACAACACGAGACTTCTAACTGATGACTGCTATGATGTATCTGTGTTATCTACCACAAAGCAGTACGAAGATTGGTTCTGCAATCATTTTTGGAGCTTGATTGGGAGAGCATCCTGAACGTTTCGACTATTGTGCCAGAAGAATTTGTGTTGGGGCCCCTGATGCTGGCACTAAATGATCCAGCTAATCACAAAGATTTTGGTGAGGTACCTCTCTCAAGTTTCCTGGGTCTGGTTTGCTGTGTATTCTTGGCAACTCCATAAGTCTGATTGGATTTTTCTCAATTCTCATTTATTTGAGGAGTACACAACCCTTGCCATGGGGAGGATCCAAATAAGTGGAGCATTTTGGAATGGGCTTTTCATTTTTTAATTGCAATTACCTAACAAATTATCTCATCAATGTACCGAAGAGCATCTGCTCTAGCCTTCTCTGTATTATCGTTGTTTAATTTTTTTAATTATGTTGCTTGGCCTTAAATGGTTTGTGCTTCGTTTTGAAAATTCTCAGTTCCCCTTATCTCCTTTTCTGGGAGGCAAATTACAATGTACATCTTCATGGAAGTTGTCTTTGGAGGAATTATGTGTAAAAGAATGTGTTTTGTCAAGATCCCCAGACACTCTTTGGCTCACAAGTAACTGATGCACTCAAAAATGAAGAGAAGACTGCTCAGAAAGTCAATTTTTCAATGCAGCACTTGTTGCAGTTTTCTACTTTGTTTATACGACTATGGATGGCGCAACAGAATGTATGTGATTGGTCATCATACTTGCTGCACGCTAAGTATTCATTAATCATAGAATTTTAGGCCTCATAAATTTTCTTAATTTATTGTGTCATTGACATTTGTCATTCCTAGAATAAAAATGAAAGCTTTTCTAAATACTCAAATGCCACGTGATCTTTATGCCGATGATGGCAGTAAATTTCTATGTATCTTCATTCATGTGTTACAGTTTGTAGCAAAGGGTACACCGATTCACTATGATACTTATCATATATGCTCCATGCTATTGATTATACTATTGGTGACAGGCCAGTAAAAGGTTTTGTTGCATTTATTGTCAATCGAGATGAGAACTTAGTGAAGTATAACTCGAGAGTTGTATTGTTTGTACTTTGCCTGCGTCGGTGGAGCATTGAAACAATTACATCATTTGAAGTTTGTTGTGCAGGCTTCAAGACAAAAAGCACTGCAACTTTCAAAACCATTTTATATTACTCTATTCTCTTAATATCTAATCAATGCTAGCTATATGTTGCTCACTGTAGCTGTGGGTCGCTAAGGGAGTAGACATAGGCCAAGTCAGATACACATACATATTGCTTCCTTCTTTGCGGCACGAGGATTGCAAAGTAAGTTTGACTTTGAGAATGCCACAAATACATACATGAAGCAGCCAGTTTACTCACCTTGTCAGAGATAGGGAGCATGCCTCGTCGTGATGAAGGACACTAGGATTGTGTTCATTAATGATTAGATTATCAGGGTAACACAATATATTTCTAGAAAGGACAAACTACTGTTGATTTTTCTTTTGGTAGCCTTGAATGCTAGCATGTTTTTGGTAGGGATTGGTTGGGTACCTTATATGTTATTCTTGGTATTTTTAATATAGATCTTTAGTTGTAGTTTTAATACTTAATGGTTGGGAGAGACGTTTTATGCCTATGATAGAAGTTAAATATGCCTGGATGTTGCGATACTCTTATAGCACTTTAGTGAAACAAGACAATAGTGTAGTGTAACTTGTTATATCTTTCTTCTGCTCTTTTTCAACCTCTCTGTATCTAGGTTTTGTTAGATGCTAGATCACTTGAGCTTTGCAACTAAGCTGATTTTTGAAAAAGAAAATCCAATCCTAATAGTAGCTGCTTGCTTTTTCTGTTATGATTTCAGACGATTTTCTTTTGGTCAATAAGTTGTTAATTTTGGATGCATGGACCATATCTACTTTATGATTTTGACCAAGTTTAAGTATGGCTCATGAAGCCACTTGGCTACTTAAAAACTTGCTTACTTCCGCCCTTATTTGTCACTTACTCCCACCCTTATTACCTTCTTCAAATGACCTCAAGAACTAGATGCATTTTGCACATCCTTGGAAAAGAATTTGGGCTACTTGGTAGAAGAAATGAACTGCTAGAACTAGTGCTACATATTCCACTCCTTGTTATGGACATCCTTGCAGTGGAATTGCATGCACCCTTATGATTGCATTGAGACATTCTGTTCAAGACAATGATGCTGGATTTCACACCTTCGAAATAGTTATACGCAAGAAATGCCCAACAGGCAAGACCTTATGACTGCATTACACTGTTCAAGACAATGATGCTGGATTTCACACCTTCGAAAAAGTTATATGCAAGAAATGCCCAACAGGCAAGACCTTATGACTGCATTAAGGAGCAGGAAATGTAGGAGACTTCACCTAGATTCCACCCCCCATCTCATTAAAGCTATTAAGGAATGCTTATATGCCTATGGTCCATCGAAAGAAAATATTCTCATAAAAACTACTAATCACCATCTTGACCAATGTAAGGGCATTTCCTCCATAAGCCAATGCGACCTTCTTTAGCACATCATGGAAATTTCATACACGACCTTGTGTTGATTATTTCATATCTTTTGGCTGGTAGTCATCCTACTCCAAAGTTGAAGCTAAGTGCATTCTCCAAAATAAAATGAAATGGATATTCTCAATGATTCAAATGACAAGAACACCAAGGAACAAGAAGATTATGGATGTCTTTAGTTCCAAAAGTGCTACGTAAGGATGAAAAATGTACATCCAAGTGTTGGAAGAATTTTCATTTCTCTACATCTTGTGCACGTGAAAGAGAACTAAAACAAGATCCATCTTTAATTAGGACTAAGAGATACCGACAAGGCAAGTGAGATGGGCGATAGGGCTGACGTTGTCTAGGAGGGTGAAAACCGTGTGCTCTCGTGACAAGGCGGCAAGTGCGAGCTGCCATATGACTGTGGGTGATACACTGTCTCTGATATCTGTGATCAGCATCGTCATCAGACTCGAGGTCTCGTTGTGGCCGTCTCCTGGTGAAGAAAGACATGATCTGAGCCTGAGAGCTAGGATGTGGCTGGTGAGCTGACTGGTACATATCCTGTCGCCAGCAAGACCATCTCTCGTTAATCAGATAATATATGGGGCATTCGAAGATGAATTGCTCCTCGGACTCTATCTCATGTAAAGAACATAGTAGGCATAATCTCTCCTCTCGTGGTGTGTGAGGACAAATATCGAGGTAAAACTGGAATACCAGCGGCATCCTGCTCCAAGAAATGAATCCAGTAGTAGTCAAGCTTAACCCCCAACTGGCGGTGCCAAGTACGGTCTAAATATGCTATGTATAAAAATCGTCTAATGTACTGGTGTGTACCCAAGGGGAGATCAGTGATAGTGAGATCCAATGCCTCCATGAGGAAGTGTGATGCCTGAGAGAACCCTGACAGCCGGTATCCCTGAGTATGAAGATGATGAGAGGACATAAGTGCTAGCCATGTATATCTCTGCTCTATATCAGGAAGTGCCTGAGCTTTGTGGATGTACGTGATAAGCTGGAAGGCTGCCTCAATCTGGATAGGGGGGTTGGCAAACTCCGCAATAATGATCTCATGTGGAACAGAGGGCTTCACTCGAATCATGCGAGCTAACATGGTGGTCTGTAAGCATGAAATGCTGGCCCATTGTGATGAGGAGAGGCATGTACACCATATCTCTGCTGCATACAAGGCTGAAGGGGTGACTATGGTGTCAAAAATGTTAGAAGTAATAAATGATAATGCTAGTTTCCCATAGGTTACTTTGACCCAAAAGGTCGAGACTTGTGTAACCATGGGTTAGGTTTATTATTTAGACCATGTTAAGTCAGTTTTAGTTGAGTTTGACCCAATTTTGGTCCAGTAGTAATTCGTGGGTCCAAGTAAAGTCTAATTATGTTAAGGGACTCTATCTTGACTTTTGGGGGTGCCCTATAATTAGTAGTGGGTCTTGGAAGGTTCTAGAACTTAGGGTTTGGAAGAGTCTAGGCCCTTGGAAGGCCTATTTATATGTACCCAGTGTTCATTTGTAATTCATTCCCTTTCAAGCATTGCTACTACTTTCTCTCTCCTTGAGGGCACCTAACCCTCTCCCTCTTCTTCTTCTTCCTCTTTTTCTTCTTCTTGTATATGGAGATTGAATGTTAGAAGGATCTTGGCACTTTGATTTCCTACATGGTATCAGAGCCATGGATCTTCTATGCTTGATTTAGGGCGCCCTACCAAAAGAGATCGTCTTCACTTAGGGATCACAAAAATTCAGCACCTTTGCTGATTTTTTGGAGTGAAGATCCGTTTTTTGACTCTTTTCCGTTTTGCAGGAGGGCGCCACACATCAAAGAAGATAACATGATCAGGTTGTTGTTTGCTGATTTTTCAGGTTGCAGGAAGGCGCCATTAATTATCTTCTTTGGGGCTTTTTTTAGGTCGCCCACATCCGTGTAGGTTTATCCTACTTCCGTTGGTCCACTGCTGCCCTATTTTTCAGATTTGCTCCTTTGTAGGAGGGCGCCCATCTACAAGCAATTTCTATTCTTCTGATTTGGCTGAAAAATCAGCACCCTTGCTGATTTTACAAAGTGAAGATCAGCTTCTTTTTGCTTGTTTCCAGGTGTGGAAGAAGGTGCTAATTTTTTTGTGATGATCCGATCACATTCCGAGGCTGAAAATTGGATAGCATATTACCATTTGTAGGGTGTTGCAACAGCCCTATCCGTGTGTGTATTGTTCACGCTTTTTGGCAAGAAAGAAGGGTTCCGATAAAAGCTTTGTTGGAGGCTAACCTGATTCTTTGCTTGTTGGTTTTTGAGTTTGTAATGCAATTTCAGGCTGAAATTTTCAGCACACAAGGCTTGTAGGAGGGCGAGTTCCTACATTCATCTAATGTGTGGTTTCGACACATTCCGGTGCTGATTTGTCAGATTTGATACTTGCTGGTTTTTGTGTCTTTTAGGGCACATTTAGGGTTTGAAAAAATTTATCTTCTTGGCTGGTTCTTATGGCAAGAGATTTGGGAGCGATTCGTACTTGTTCAGGTGAAGATATGTTGGATGGCACCAACTTTTCTTCATGGAGTTGCAAGCTGAGATTTTGCATCGACGTGATGATCAAGATTTTATCGGTAACAAGATCTATCTTATATCATTTGAGATTTTGCAAGACCTCTAAAAGTGCTTGGGAAACACTTTTAAAGATGTACCGAATAAAGGATTCATCATCATGCTTTCTCCTCTCTACTTCATCCTCTTTGAAGGTAGAAGAGCAAAGTCATGCAAAGTTTGATCATTGTCTTTCTACAAGTACAAGTTTGCATCGGAATGTTGGTATGGTAAAGCATTCTTCTTCTCTTGAGCCATTTGTAGCAAATGATGGATGCATTAGTGAAGAACTTTATGAGCAAGCTTCTCATGATAATGTTTTAGAAAAGGCTGAAATCAAGCATTCTCTGAAGCCATTTTTTACTAATGGAGGAGGGAAAAAAATCATGTCAATTAGTACATTGGTTCAAAGTGGCGTGTTGCTGGATTTTTTGAGTGTTCAAAGTGGCAAGTTGTTGGTTTTTTTCTTGAAGATGGTGGACACCAAATTCAGCCATGGTTTATTGATCATTTTCAGTCCATGTTACATCGTGAGCATCCTATTATGCATCGGGAACGGCCTGCAGAAGGTTTTTGGACAGCAAGGTCCACATTTGGAACACTTTGGAGAGCAAAGTGTTGGTGATTTTGTGGCTGTTGGACAGCCTGCTACAGCCTCTTGTTGGTTGTCTGAGTCTTTGCGGGATAGCAAAGCATCTTTTTACCTTGGAGGAAACACACATGCCTCACCAAAATTAGTACCTTATGCTGATTTTCATGTTTTGATGCTTACTTCTTATGATGACGGTGTTGTCTTACCTAGTGCTGGTGAGCAGATCATTGATAGTAAGATTCGGGAGGATGTGATGGTAAAAGAGTATCATACTCTTCTTTATGTTTCTTGTGGTAAGAAGACTTATGGAATCATGTGGGAACCATTGATGGATTGCAAATCCATATTTTGGCTTGTGGCTGGTTTTTTGGTTACCTACTTTGGATGGAGCATGCTTGTCTTCACTCTTCGACTCGATGCTACTGCACTTCGTATTCTACATCTCTTCTACATCGGGCATGATTGGGGCTGAGATTTTGGCTACTTCAACTACTTCAAGCTGAAGTTTTTTTTTTGGCGGCATTAAGCTTGGACAGCAGCTACATCTTTTCTTTTTCGGCTACATGGAGTTTTGGGCAGCATGCAACACTTCATGTCATGTTATGTTTTTTACATTATCCTTTAAGGAGGGTGTTAGAAGTAATAAATGATAATGTTAGTTTCTCATAGGTTACTTTGACCCAAAAGGTCGAGACTTGTGTAACCATGGGTTAGGTTTATTATTTAGACCATGTTGAGTCAGTTTTAGTTGAGTTGGACCCAATTTTGGTCCAGTAGTAATTCGTGGGTCCAAGTAAAGTCTAATTATGTTAAGGGACCCTATCTTGACTTTTGGGGGTGCCCTATAATTAGTAGTGGGTCTTGGAAGGTTCTAGAACTTAGGGTTTGGAAGAGTCTAGGCCCTTGGAAGGCCTATTTATATGTACCCAGTGTTCATTTGTAAGTCATTCCCTTTCAAGCATTGCTACTACTTTCTCTCTCCTTGAGGGCGCCTAACCCTCTCCCTCTTCTTCTTCTTCCTCTTTTTCTTCTTCTTGTATATGGAGATTGAATGTTAGAAGGATCTTGGCACTTTGATTTCCTACAAAAAAGTCTGCACTTACTTAGGGCATCCCGAATAGACTTACGGAAGTAGAATCTCTGATATGCTTTGGGCATATGTTTTCAGAAGACAGTCAGATTGGGAAAGGTACCTTCCAATGATTGAGTTTGCGTATAATAGCGCAAAGCACTCAGCGACGGGCTTTAGTCCATTTTCTCTGATGTATGGTTTTCAGCCTAGGGCTCCCATTTCAGTGGGCCTCAAAGGCCTCAAGGTTAAGGCAACAGTAGATTTCCTGCATGATATGCAAGAGATGTTGCTTGTTGCTCGCGAAAACGTAAAAACGACTCAGGATAGAGCCCAGTTTTACGCCAATCAAAAGCGACAACCTAGGGTCTATGAGGAGGGGGCTTGGGTATATCTTGGAATTCTAAAAGATTCTAAGGTACTAAGGACTGGAAAATGTCCTAAGTTATTACCTCGTTATGCAGGGCCATTCCGTATAGTAAAGAAACTCCCTGGGAATGCGTACCAGTTGGAACTTCCTCAAGGTGTTAAGGTACATCCAGTTTTTCACATTAGTCGTTTAAAGGAACGACTTGGTGGAAAGAATGACTTGATACCTCAGGAGGACTTAGTTCGGTTGGAGGACCTATCTTCCTTTGTACCTACTGAACCACAGGCCATAGTTGATGTACGTCAACGTGGGCTCAGAAACCGGCAGGTAACTGAGTACTTGGTTCGTTGGAAAGGAAGTTCCGAGGACGATGATACTTGGGAGAAGGAACGTGACCTTAAACTGAGATTCCCTGGATTCCTTCCTTAGATAAGGAATTTTTTAAGGAAGAGGGAATGTTAGGGACCCAACTCCCTTGGGTCCCAAACCCAGACTTGAGACCAGATGATGACTGGGCTTGTAGACTTGACCGGTGACTCGTGAACCTGCATGGTTGCCACGTGTCATGATCCAGGAGTGAACATGGCTTGGAGTCTCTCTCCTTGGAGGTATACAAGGGGAGGACTCATTTGCCATCCATTCTGTCTATCTAGGAGGAGGTGGATGGAGAGCGTGTGCACGGCCAGGATGTATTGCTAGCGTGAGGCAGGAGATGGCTGAGAGCCTAGGCGGTGGTATGGGACGCCGTCTGGGATGGAGGTCGGATCCAGCTTGATACGGTCACAGGCCAGGGCACGGTGGGTGGACCCGGATTAGGTCCTATGGCGGGGTGGAACGTGAATCGTTCGGTCTCTTGTGGTTAACCGGCACCTGGAGGTTTGCAGTAAGTAAGTTTGTAACAGAGAAACTAGTACCACATCATCCTCATAGAGAAGGATGGTGATGAGAATGTCACCAAGCCTACAACCGTCCCCGCCACACTGAGAGATGATCTGCTCCAGCTCATCAATGTATAGTCCAAAGAGAACTGGTGAAAGAGAGCACCCCTGCTTAACTCCAATAGTACTCCGAATCTGCTCAGAAATGTCACTACCGTGACGAAAGCAACCCAAAACCCTCTCATAGAGAGCCATGACAGCTAGAATGATATCCGTCAGGAAACCCAAGTTGCGAAGTCTCTAGATAAGTAGAGAACGTGGGACAAAGTCAAAGGCTTTCTTGAAGTCCACAAAACAATAATAGACCTGTTCTTTCTTGTGCCTAGCTTCCTCAATGAGAGCGCGAAGTGTGAATATGTGATTTGTAGTGGAGTAATGAGCGTGGAACCCTGCCTAACCCGATACATGCAATCTCCTGGAATCTGCCTCTGAACTAACTACAGACTGAAGGATGGTGCCATATAGCTTCGCGAGAACATGCCCAATCATGATAGTGCGGTAATTACCAGGTAACATGGGGTCACCGTTTTTATGGATAGGATGTATGATGTTGGTGCACCAAGAGGATGGGAAGTCTTCAACAACAACATGGTTAAGGAGGGTGGATAGTGTAGGGGCAAGGGTGTCGCGGGCGTGAATCAGTAGCTCGGATTCAAGGCGATGAGTTTGCAGTCTCTAGAGAGAGAGAGAGAGAGAATAGAATAGAATAGAATAGGATATATTAATGTCTACAGAGTGCCCTTGGGCACATAAGACAAAGAAAAAGTACATCAGAAAGGAGCATTGTCCATGTCGGACTTATTTCTATCAGCTAAAACATAGAATAAAATAGAAATAAATTAGAAATAAATCCAAAGCTTAACCTCAAGCTATGGTGAGGCCAGCGGGCAACCATCTCCACCTTCACGAATGAGGTGCTCAAGATCATCAATATAAAGTGCAAACAACGGAGGGGACAATGGACAACGTTGCTTGACACCAACAGTGCTATGGATGGGAGAAGACAAATCAGTACCCAGCCGAATATGTGCTAGAACTCTCTCATACAGAGCAACCACTGCCGCGAGAATAGAGTTGGAGAAGCCAAGCGAACGTAGTCTGTTGATCAAAAGATGACGGGGAACGGTATCAAAGGCCTTAGAGAGATCAACGAAACAAGCAAATACCTTCTTGCCCATATGCTTTGCCTCCTCAATGATAGTATGTAGAGTGAGGACATGATCAAGAGTGCTATAACCCCGGCGGAAGCCAGTCTGGCCAGTCACATACAATAGTGGAGAATCAGCTTGTGCCGTAACGAAGTTCTGGAGAATAGTGGCGTACAACTTGGCCATGGTATGACCAATCAAAATAGTGCGATAGTTGTGGACATTCATGGCATCGCTTGCTTTAAGAATGGTGGGTGAAGGAGATTGGTGTCCCAAGGTATGGGGAAACCATCAACGATAGAGCGGTTGAAACAGTGGGCCAAGAAAGGGGAGGCGAGTTTGGCAATTGGTTTGAGGAGCTCGACTGAAAGGAGGTTAATGTCAGACGTACGATTGTTCTGGAGTTTGCAGATGGTGGCTTCAACCATGTTAGGAGAAAAGAGGTCACAATGGGTAGGACGAGAAGAAAGAGAGATGGAAGGGTGAGCAGTTGTATATAGGTTGGTTGCATAGTCGACCCAAGATTGAAGAGGGATGGGTGCAATGGATAGGGGCTCATGAAGAAAGATCTTCCAAAAAGTAGCCGAGGAAGCAGAGTGGAGGCAATGAAGGAGGTAGGAGGAACGGGAAGAAGTAAGCCACTTATTTTTTGCGGAGAAGGGAATGAAGCTGCTGTTCTGTGGAAGAAGAAAGTGTAGAATTGGAGAATTTGAGGAACTCGACATATTTTTGGAAAATGAACAGTCGTTGTCATACCATTTATTATGGGTTCGACGATGAGAAGAGAAGCGGCGAGGGGGCGCAATGGCATGAGCGA